>JAZAYU010000005.1:5313325-5939360 GCA_038501625.1 Corbicula japonica | reverse complement strand
TCTATGATAAAACGAACAAAATTTGGATCTAATGATTCCAACCTGCTTTGAAAGAAAGTTTTACTTTGTTCCCATAGAGTGTATGAGCACATATTGTCATCCGGTTGTAAATAATTACTTCGCACAGAACGGTGTGAATAAATTTCATTGGCAGACGAAGCATAGAACATGACGTATACAACTGTTACAATGCTCCTTAAATCCATTGCCAAATCTTGGTTCCTCTAGTATCTGAAAAAGATTAACTCCGTATAGAAAAACTTAAAATTAATTGTTTAATAATGGGTATAAGGCATAACAGTGGAATGCAAACTGATATTTAAAATTGTAGAAGATAGAAACTTAAGAACTATCAATTACAGTGATAGCTTGCCTCTGAAATCCTATTTCGAGGGTTGGATACGAGACAGTAGTTACTACATTGAAGTATAGAAAAAGTTACGAAAGTCCTGTCTTGGTTTTTCGTTGCAACCATGAATTTAAGAATCCAAAATATTACCGGGTTTCTAAAAATCGTGAAACTTCATGCGATAAGAATATCAATTCATCCACAATATAATTGGGATTTAATCATCAAAAACAAAATAAGCACTGCTTGTCACGGCATCTTTGAAACTCAACAATTTTGACGTTTATACTTGAATTAAAGAGTGTTTTAATTATTTTCTGCATTAACGACTAGTGAGGTAATTTTATATTTATGCATTTTAAGTTTTGTTTTTATATCTGAAAATATCTACTATGATTCTTTTTTTCGTTTTTGTGCTCTTCATTTTATTAACAATAAATACAGATGTACAAAAAATTATCTATATTAATTTTACACCGCAAAATGAGAAAAAATGGCAAAAAATAAAAATGGCGAAAATTAAACTAAAACAATCTGGGTCGAAATGGCAAAATATGATGATACAAAAATATCACAATATACGTTATATTCTGCACTGCTTTTTAGTTATTAAAATTTTACCTCTTGTTTATATCCAGATGTTCACAGACACTTTCTTTGTAAACTGCAATAGCTAAACTTTAAAGTTATGGTTCCGCCCGAAATCTTTCATCAGTATTTATATTGATACTTTCAAGACGGAAGTTTTAAAGCCATGTTCTGGTTGACAAAATTATGTCGGAGGAATATACCTAATTTAATATACAATGCGTCTTTGTTTCGACCTATATAACATTTGTACCTCGCCGGTGAGAAAACGGAAGTGCTGTTTTGCACTTCGCGAACAATATGCAGATCGCGAAATCCTGATGGTCGATAGAACAAGAAGCAACGATACAAAAGTATAATGAACGAACTCGATCAAATCGAGTCGTTGATTTTCAATAGTTGTTTGTGTTTTGTAATAGCATAAATGGAAAATGCGTATCAGGAATTGCCAACTGGAAAAACAGCATTCCTCCCCACACTGCCAAAAAGTAGAGAAGGACAGGAGAGCATGAGTTGATTACAAAAAATCAATTTCAAATTAGACACCTCAAACAATTAACGATAAAGAGAACCGTTGGGGTTACCGAATTGGAATGGTCAGTGGCAAATACTTTAAAATTAATTACAAAAGTTAAATATGCATATCAAGAATGGCCACATCCAGTAGATACAGCCTTTCCAAAAAGCCAAAAGGTAGAGCGGAAATACAGTGATCAGTTTCAAAATAGACGTCGCAAACATTGCGATCAGGTTCTAGGTTCTAGGGCTCACGAACCTCACAACTCTCCCAATAAGTTCTCATATAAACAAATAATTACAAGTATCTTGGGTGAAATAACTCCAATCCACCTATCCACTCGACAACGTTGCATGCAAAAGCACACACTCATATAAAACATGAGAACTAGTAGCAGTTTAAAGCAAAAGGGCGGGTACGCAATGATCACACTTACCGTGACCAGAGCACCTTGAGTCAAACCAGCAAGAACACGATGACAGGGATAAAAAAAAAACTGATCGATCTTATAAGTTCTTTTACAAGACTTCCCTGAACCTTCATGAACTCTTAAACCAGCAAGAGATTCCCTGGTCACTCATGCTTTACTGTACTTTTCGATCCAAATGAAATTAGAAGCCTGGCATAAGGAACTTAAAATGATAACAACACCTAATCGTAGTATGGGACGACATTTTCTGTCATTATACTTCAAGAACAACGGCTGTTCTAAACTGACAAAATGTTCTCTTCAAATAACATTGCAGTTATAACGATCTGTGCGTCGGTTATGCTTCAGTCACAATTCCTGAAGGGGCCCGGGCGGTTTTTAAGTTCGGCGGCGGACCTGGCGGATTTTGATTTCAAAGGTGATCGGAAGGCGTAAAGGGGCCGGATCGGCGAACGTAAACAAAATTCAAACTGTTGTTGCAAAGGAAACACGCCGGGCGCCGCACTGTCACGGCCTGTGATCGGGCGGTGACAGTCATATTTAAAAGGGCACCGGCGTGTGTCCGCCCTGTGATTGGGCGGTGCCAGTCAGATTTTTCCAAACCGTCCTGTCACCGCTCGATCTCCGTTCAGGCACCGTTCAGTGACAGTACTGTTTCCTCTAGATGGTACAGGGCCCGCCGGGTTTTGTATTTGCCCCATTTCGCCCTCCACAATCGGCCAACTTTGCGAATTTCGGCCCGTCACATCCCGGACACCGCCCCATCACTGTGCTGTGCACACCCGGTGTAAAGATTTTTATGCGGTACCCGTCCGACTTTAATATTGCCTAAAATCTCCCAGCACGCCCCAGAAATTATAACTTCAGAGTTATAACTCCTCGGCGGGTTGACGGCAGCCAATAATCGTGGCTGCTGCCGCACGGTGCAAAGATTTCCGCCCGCTGCATATTGTTTTGGTTCGCCACAGAAAAATATTTAATTGATTTTTATTATTGTAAATTTTAATTTACGAGTTTAAATGTTTTGATTTTTGATCAATTGAAAAATAAAAAAATAAGGGCAAATGTTTCTGTATATATTTTAAACGTCGCTTATATTACTTCAAATCTAAAATTACTAGAAAAAAGATCTCCATTTAGAAAAGCCTTTACATTTTAATTTCTTCATACTTAGTCAGAAAACTACACAAACCCTTTTCTGGAGGATTTTTCATGAATCCATTGAAAATAATTATCGTTTGAATGTGTTGAATTGGTGTTAGAACAATGAGCATTATTATATTAATGGTAATCGAAGATAAGTACACTGAGATAAACACACGTTTTAGGTTTCCAAAAAGCTAGTCGGTCATAAGCATAAAAAAGACGGCACTGAAGTTTAAACTTAAGGCGAAACTTTCAAGCGGTAATATAAATTGAATGTCATATTTTTATTACAGTCAAACCTGTGCTAAAGACCACCTGTAAACAAAGACCACCAGTGGACAAAGACCACACTTTATTTGCCCCACTGACTGATTTAAAGAACAAATTTACCCGTGAGCAAAGACCACCTGCCTTTAAAGACCACTTTTGGGCTGTCCCCTGAGTGGTCTTTGTGGACAGGTTTAACTGTATTTTTCTTTTTGTAATTCCTCTTTTGAAGGAGCTGTATTTAAGCTGGTGATAACTCTAACCATTTTGAAAACAAATTAATAATTTACTTTGAAGAACCAAAAATTTATAAGTTTGAAAAAATATTTTTGCGAGAAAAAAGTGTAAGAAAGCAACTGTAACCTGTAAATATATTCCAAAAGCTACAATATAAATTCAACAATTAAGTTTTGTCACTGGCCCATGGTGAGGTAGAAAAAGAGCAGTCTTACAGGGACTCGCTTATGTGATATAATTGCTCTTTTTCGATCTAGAACAATTTCGTTAGAATGTTTGTATTGATTTAGAATTTCCGCCATGTAATATATATATGCTCCCTCTCGTAACGCGTTTTGTGTCTATCGTTTAATGATGTTAAATTCACTGTATGGCAATACTTATGGTTGTGTCGTCTGCGATAGCAGGTAGACACATATGGATCCTATTGTCCGGCAGCGGCGTCGTCGGCGGCGGGGGCGTTGGCGCTGGCTTCGTAGGTAGTCCAACAACTTTAATATGAAACGTAATGTTGCCTTTAGCTTTATAATATATATAATAAATAATTTAATTTATATAATAATAAATAATAATATTATAATATAATTCAGGCCGTTTTAAAGTAGTTATCTGATAATTTCCAAGCTTCTGACCAAAATCCCGATGACAATTAAATATCGCTGTCCAAAAATGTGTCCGAGCAGTTCTACTGAACCCCCTCTGGATTAGCCCCTGTTATGAATATTTGTTATACATAAAGCACGCTCGATTGTGATATGTCATATAAATCCATAAATGTAATGTTCCCACATAGAAGAAAGGGTTTGTTCTCAACAAGAAAACAATGAGAAGGATTAAAATCTGCTGTTATTATTGAGTATGAAATAATTTAAGCAATGATCATCTGGTCTATATTTAACACTATTGTACCTCATCTGAAACGTAAACTTAATGAAAAACCACGAGGAACTCCGCGTAAATCTTAAAACCACTGGGGACTAGGCGTTTATAAGACACTCTAGATGAGTTCGCGATATATTGTTTCAAGTTATCCACTTTTCTGGTCTTTAGAGCGAGGATATGGTTGTGTGGAATATCTGCATCATTGTGTACACACCGGTCACGTGATCATCACATCAGGCTATGTTAGCCTGATGACGTGACCGCTATTTATAGAATGATATCTGCATTATAATTTGACTGAGTCTATTTTTAATAGTGATGGTTGCTCGCAAAACTGTCGTAACTACATTATAATAAAGACGAAGTAAAGAAA
Source organism: Corbicula japonica (assembly GCA_038501625.1). NCBI lineage: Eukaryota > Metazoa > Mollusca > Bivalvia > Venerida > Cyrenidae > Corbicula > Corbicula japonica. The sequence continues at coordinate 5,934,571 of JAZAYU010000005.1, read as the reverse complement.
GTTTTGCATGCAACCCTGGATATGTATAGCGTTTCCAGTTTATTACAGTGAGACTTCCGCATTCGTGTTCACCAAAACAAAACTATACTGAACAAAAAAAGTATCCACTTATAATATTTATTGTGTTACGATACTTCTATTTAAAATTTAAATAAAACATAAGGTAGTGTAACTATGATTCGTCCATAGGCTAACATTTTTTCTGGAAACAAGGAAAAAAATCCTAACAGGTGTAAAAATGAAAATCACAATGCTGATAGTAAGAACGAAATGGGATAAGAACGGTCGTTTTACTTGTTAAAACAACTCATACGGAAAATCTTCAGTATCTTGTGTGTCCGCTTTTCGCGCTGATGCACTGTATCAGGCGTCTTCTCATGCTTCCAACGAAGTGTTTAATGACGCCGTCATCTAGAAAGGTGAAATATGCATATCAGGAATTGCCACATTCAGAAAGAACAGCCTCCCAACACAGTCAACAAGAAGAAGAGAGAGAGAGAGAGCATGGTTAATAAAATGATCAGTTTCAAAATTCACGTACAAGCGCTACAGACAGCTATGCGATATCATGGATAATGTGACGCTGAACGCTTCATCCGAGCTCGTCCCAGAGGTGTTTTATGAGGTTAAGATCTGTACTGTTCGCAGCTAAGGAAGGATGTTGACGGCGTTCTTACATAAGTAATTCCTTGTAACAACTGAATAGTTTTAATATGCTAAAATACTGCCCAGTTTTCAGGGAGAAGGAAAGGAATGGCCTTCGACTCAAGAACATCAAGCATGTACCTCGGAGCCTTGATATTGCCTTGCAATACAACCAATCTGATTTTGGCGTCATATAAAAGCCGTCCCAAACGAAAACACTTCCACCTAACACTAACCACTCTCCAGCAAACAGGAATGGGCGTATCGCTCAGCCTTTCTATGGTACACGACATTTTTCCAATCGACAACTCTAAATCCATGAAATAAAATTGGATAACTACTCATGCTTATTTAAGACACTAAGGTTTCAAAGGTGGATACTGTATTTAATTGTATAAATACGTGCGTTTGTTTGAATTAATTATTTAATGGCCGTCTTCAGTCGTCATTGCACTGTCATCAGAAAAAATAAAAATATCAAAATCTCGGTGACGGCAAAATACAGTTCAATAAAACTTTGAACAAATAATCTTTATTTATTTATTTTCATTTTACAAACAATAAGAAAAGTTAGAACAGTAAAGAAACATAGCTAGATCTAAATATCCCTAAAATTTTGTTTATATAAATTCACAAAAGACCAAACAACACAACAATTATTCTAAATGCCCACATGGGTATAATGATCATGACAACAATTCTTTGTGTCCTTTTTAAAGAACGTTCAATTATGAAGTGAGAAATCCACGTTTGTAACCCGTTTACGCTACTAGTGCATAATTTGGTTAATGCAAAATCTAAGTGTAAATGGGGCAAAAACAGACAAACAGACAGACAGACAGAAGGACGGACGACCGGACATACAGGATGCATAGAAAGAGAGGCAGACAGACAGGCAGACAGAGACAAACTGACAGACAGACAGACAGACAGAGAGCATGGGTTTATAAAGAGTTAAATTTCGATTCAACAAACAAAGAAAATAAAAACCTTAGGTGGGGGTTAAAAGAGGTTCTAGCGTGCACAAATCTCACAATGTCCCATCAGGTTCTCATATTCACAAACAATTACAAGTTGTCTTGGTGATTTAGCTCCAAGCAACCCATTCTGCATGCAATGTCAAAGCAAAAATCAAAGCAATCAGCTGTAGATAGGTTTATCTCTAAGCTTGCAAAACGCTGAAGAATATCATGTTGATAGCCTTTTTTAATTTACAGATTGATTTTACGAATAACGTGGAGAAGGAAAAATAATGTGAGAAGGATTTTCTGATACGTGCCTATCTTTTTTTCGAAACAATTAATACTTTAAACGATATTTTAAGGTCTACATAAATTATCACAATACAGGTACAAAATCAGGAATACAAACATTAAACAATATTCAGAAACAGTCATGCACTGTTTAAATTATATTAAAACGTAACGGAGGAAATGCAGATAAATTTGATAAACATAACAGAAACTTAATTTAATATTACATGGATTCGTGATAAACGATGATCAGACTACATCAACGTAATTCACGACATCATTATGTAACAGTACATTAGAACAATTTATACAATTAATACAATTCATATTGCTACATTCTAAACGGCATTTGTAAATGCTTGTTACATAATTAATCAAGAGATAACGAGCTCCACTTTTTGTACTTCCTTGTTCTAAAATATTGAAATATTGTTTAGAATGATTGTTTAAATGTCCAGTAAAATATACACGATTACCTATGCAGCTTCGACTTGTTGTTGCTGATACCGATAAGTGCATTTTACCAGTATAGGAAGAAATTTTGTTTAATTCGTCTCGTAATGTCGTAAAATACAAAAAATGTGAAGTTTCTTTACTGACTTATTCGTTCTGGTTTGAAATGTAGCACACTAGTTTTTATCTGTATATAAATAAATCAAATTAAATCAAAAATATTAAACTTATTCATCCTCCACCCACCCAAAGTAAACACCATAACACACAAAAACAACAAATTAACACAATAGTCAACATTTGAAACTACTCAAACGATGCAGTGTGTCGTTCGAAAAATAAAAAAATAAAATCGAAGAAAAGAAACTTAAAAAAAACCCAACAATTTTATATCAGAGAAGACACAATAAAACACTCCCAAAATAGACAGAAAAAAGATAACACGGGGTTAAAATATGATCAGTTTCAGTCAGAATGAAAACTCTAGAGGTTACCGTCTTGGAACATTAAGAGGACGAACATTTAAAATTTTTGTTTGTTTTTTTAACCAGGAAAAAGGGTATACCAACCTCAAATTTGCCCATAAGTTCTCGTATGAGCTAAACGTTACAAGTTATCTTGGTAAATTAAAACCAATCCACAATCTAATCGAAATGCTGCATGCAAAAACACGAATGCACACAAAACATAAGTACCTAATTGTACTTTCGTAAGCGAAATGGGTAGGCAATCAGTGAACTTTTCAAGACCAGACCACCTCTTTTGATTAAATCAGCAAGAAAAGGAATTCAGAAATAAAGGAAACTTAATGCAAGAAGACTGTACTTTTTACGCATCTATACTTAAACATTCGCTGTGCAGGTCAATGCATTTATAGTGCAATTTTGATCTGTGTTAATTTAACATTTTTCAGAAGGAAGCATTAAGACAAGTACTTAAATTTAACTAGAGTTCAATGTTTCAATATTTTTTTATATATCAGAATTACGCAACAGTTCTCAAGCCATGAATGTTCACTTCTTGACAATTTTCTGTTTTTATTATCCATTTATCAGTAGTATTCAACGTCTGGCCCCGAATCTAGAAAGTCCACATTTTGCACCAGTTAGTTGTTCGCACACACAAAAAATCACTTAAGTTAAGTCCCGAGATGATTTTACTGAAAGAATCTGACACAAACATTAAAATTTCCATTAATCACAGAAATGGTGTTTTTACACGTCATCCATCTTAATTATTTCGCATGTTAGCATGTTTTCTCCTATGTCTTTTACATGCTGGTAAACAAAGCAGTCATCATAAACCTTATGACTTCCCACACCTGAAGGATGGTGTTCATTTTATGCCGTGACACAATAACTGTTCTTGTCATACCAAGGCGGAAAAAACTAGAAATCTTGACTCACTGTTCATGGTATATAAACGTCACGCTTATTGTGCACAGCTTGCAAACAACAAACGAATATCGAAGAGATATGTTCTCTTAAAACTCAGCAAGTATTCGCGGTCAAAGATTATTTGATTGGAGGTAAACAATAAACTATTTTGTATTCTTTATGTATTTAAAAACAAAATCAGTAATTAAACTTAAAATAAAGGGAATTTTCGTTGCATTCAGTTCTAAATAAATAATTCATTTTTAAACTGAATGCTGATTTCTTCAATCAGTTCTTGACACTTTTATTTCTATTCACTAGACGGCGTGTTCAAAATGTCCATTTTTGTTTCCGACTATGAACAGAGCCTAAGAGAATTTCATATAAACTTAAAGAAATTAGAAACGCAACTTCTTTAAACACAAAATATGTTTCTAGATTTAAGAAGTTGCGTTTTTAATTTCTTTTACTATATAATATGTATTTGATGAAATTAGAAACGCATTTTTTTTTTAAAATGAAATGTATTTCTTGTTTTAAGAAGTTGAGTCTTATTTCTTTTAGTATATGTCGTTGCAGTGCGTTGGGTATGAAGTCTGATTCGATTAATGCTTTTAAAAATTTTCATTTTTGAAGATAATTGTACAAGATATTTCCTATTGTTCAAAGTTATCTTATAGAAAATAAATTGATAGAATATGTCCGATTTTTTATAAACTGTAATACGCAGGATTTATAACCTGAAAACAGCATTTGTCCAAAACTTTATTCTATTTTGTGCAGTGTTTGTTCTTTTGCAAAACCTTTTCTTCTATCTGGAGGACGCTGATCATGAAATGGTTTTAAATTGAAAAGTCCTTCACATTCGTCTGTGCATACCGACATTTGATATAATCAAAATTTACTTTAGTACAATTTACTTGTGTAAATATTGTTTTTTGCTCTGCAAGAGGTTAGACAGTTGGCAATAGTTTGCATTATTATTGGACTGAAATAAACGCTGAGACTTATAAAGCTCCCTTTTCATCTATTAAATAGGTAAATTAATTATTGTATGGCGTCCATTTTTTTATGTTACTAATCTATACCAGTCTGTGTTCGTGGAAATATTTATATATTTCTTTTCATGAAATTACTCTATTAGTTTAGTAATAAAAATGAATCTGGATACTGATAATGTCTTTACTCATAGTTGAACTAAGCTTTCAACATTTACTCAACATGAACTTATTGTTCTTTCTTTATTTCAGACACAAGAATAGAAGAAGTAATTATTTGCAGTTAGTGGCAGATATATATACACTTAAAAAGATGGGCTGGGGAAATGACTGGGAAAGCAATAGCGCTGTCTGGGGAAGAAGCTCCTGGGAAAGTGGGTCTCAGAACAACAGGGCAGGTGAAGGAACACATCACTGTTTTTGCCTGGCTGGAAGTAAAGGTTGGGGCAGCTCGGCAGCATATTACGATGAGAACTGCTCGGGTTGCAGGCATGCAAGAGCATCGTCAACTTGGAGCGGACAGAATTCAGGGACCAATGGAGCTATAAAAATTGCTGCTCTATTCGGAGTAGTGAAAATTGCAAAGAACAGCCTCTGGGATTGAAACTATGAATGGTGTTAGTAAAAATTGAAGTCCCAGTGATCGATAAAAAGGCTTACAAGAGATATCTTGAAATTAACTTTACACTGGGTAGAATATTCTTTAAATATTCAGTTTAGAAGGGCATGTTTATAAGCAGTTATTGGCTCGGTGCAAGTGAAGCTTTTCAAAAGGCGCCGTCTTTGAACAGTTAAATGTGGATGTCTACTTTCTGTATTTTGCTAAACATTACTATTAGATACGTTTTTATGTTTGCATAGTTTTGCATGCACATTTGTCGAGAATGTGAGTTTGTGAATCGAAGTAAATTATATGTTTTGTACATGTTTGTTCCTGTGCGGGATTGAACCACCGGCAAGTCCATTTCGTATGTTATGCCAGTGAACGAACATACGAAGGCGGTAAGCCCGAACGCTCCTATTTACCGGTCCAACGGAATAACCTCTCATGTTCTCTTTTTCGGCACATTTAAACAGTTTACGATGTATTTTTAAATTGATCGTAGGCTGTATCTATCTCTTTCTCTCCTATTTAGCTACTATTGGTTAAGCTGCGATTTGTGTGCGTGTCTTTTCCTGATAAGCATAACCTAATTTTTTCAGTTATTCATGTGGAATTATAATGTCAGCTTTTAACCAGTAATTTATTTGTGGATATTTGTCTTAGTCTTATGATTACTGTATAACGATTTATTTTTATGTAGTTTGCAGGCGAACTACTAATAGATATTTCATATTATTTGGTGACATGTATATTTATTGTCACTGTACAATGAGATTTCTGTGATACTATTTCTGTGATAATGTTGATAGATTGAATTAAAATAAAATAAAATAATGTATGACATATTTATGTTATTTCAACTTATTCATACCGTTTAAATCAGTTTGTCAGGAACACTTTTTTGGGGATATAAGTGTGTTATTTGGTGGTTGCGTGGTTTGGAGGTTGGGGGGGGGGGGGGTAAGGTATGTTTTTTTTCGTTGATTTTTTTCAAAAAGAACTGTCACGTTTATTTAACAATTACAATTATACAAGTACAAATACAAGTTTTAGTTTTCTTTTTTACTTTGCATTAAAGAAATGCCTTCTCAGCATTTTTGTAAAGGCATATGCAACAACTGCAATTTAGGAACACAAAAAAGTTAAAGTATATCAGCTTGAGACAATTTTACAACGGTACGCTAATTTCACTTAATTTTAACTGATGCAAGCCGTGCGTAAATTATAATGCAGGTGCTAAGAAAGAGTTTAAGAGTTTTTATAGAATAAAAATGTAAAACATGCATATAATGAATAGCCGCACTCAGAAAACACGGCCTCCTCACACAGCCATAGGAAATAGTTTTCTATGATTAAAAAAATGAAACATTCATAGTACGAATGGCGGCACTCAGAAAATGAAGCCTCCCCACAGAGCGAAACACTAATTTCTTGTTTCTATTCCATGATCTTCTCAACAATCTTCATTTAAAACTCATTCCTTCCCCTTTTAAGGCATTACCTCAACGGCCTTCTACGTTATTCGCTGAATGTACGGGGAAACTATTTACTGTCGCGACACGAAACAAACAATGCCATTTGATAATTAAATAGAAAAATGAAAATGGAGTTATGAGACGGGTAAGTTATACTGCATTTCATTGTTCAATTAATACTTATAACATGATAATAATATTATCGTAAACATGATGTCAAAAGTAGATACTTAATTATTTTTTACAAATTTTAGCGCGTCGATCAAATTACTATGTAAAAAGAATGTGTGGTAATTGTTTTTATTAACATTTGACATGATACTTACTCATAGTTTTAAGTAAGTGTCTTTTCAGTGGTACACTGTCATATATAAATTAAGAAAATGTTTTAGTTCAGTCTTTAAAAAAATGACATTTCACATCAAGGAAAATATAAAAGTACATTGTAATGCGTTGTTAAATATATTAAGAAGGCTTAAAATATAATAATAATAATAATAATAATAATAATAATAATAATAATAGAAGTAGTACTACTACTAAAAGCAGCAGCAGCAGTGCCAGTTGTCGTCATCGTGTTCGTCGTCGCCGTCGTCGTCGTCGTCGTAGTAGTAGTAGTAGTGGTTGTTGTAGGGAAGTTTAAATGTCTAAGAACTATTTCAACGTGATTCCAAACTTTTACAATAATGTGCCTTAATCAGATTATCATGAAAATGATTTTTGATTATTTGTCAATACTTAAGTTTAAATAATTCAAATAAAATTAATCAACACTCCAGGTTTAATCGTGAGATTCGAGTTAGATTAATAAAATAAAATTTGGCACGTGTGTTACCATTGTTTTTGCAATTAATTTTACATATGTACTTATTTGGTAAATATGACATGCTTATCAAATGTTGACCAATTAATTCGTGGTTTTAAGATTACTTCTTAAATGCATTGCAATTTCTTGTGGTTTTGTTATCATTAAAAAATCTCCAAACATCATCTTGTTAAAATGTTTGTTTAATGCGTTGATTGTTAGAAAGATATCAGTGTAAAAATGGTGCATCCTAGATTCTGGTTTCATTCCTAATAGCAAGTTTCCACTAGACAAGGAAATGATGATAACGCTAGATTAGTTCTAGTGAAAACCTCTAGAGCTAAGGGAAATGGCGTATCTATTCTTATCAGAATCTGTGATATGATCCTTTCATTGTGCAGTTATTCCTTGTATGTGTGATTTTGCATGCAAAACTGTCGAGTTGATAGGTGGTTTGGAGTTATTTCACCAAGACAACTTGTACTTTTTTGTTTGTATGAGAACCTGTTGAGGCTAGAGTGAGGTTAGTGCACCCAATAACCTGGTTTAAACCCCAAGTTTTAATATTCTTTTATTGCTCGTAGGTAGAGGCAATATCATTTGTAGCTTCCATTTTGAAATTTACCATTTTATAACCTTGCTCTCTTCTCTTCTCCACTTCATGGCTGTTTTTTTACCGTCTTAGTCTGATCTGCCATTTTTTTAATTTAATTTTATTTTAACTTTCTCTAGTAAATAAACAACCTACCATAATAAAATTTTCATTTGTCATGAAATTTTGTAGAGCTTATCAATCTTTTTTATTTTGCACGTTTTCTTTTCACGAGTGCTTTTTGTATGGTCATTAAAACAACTGTTTTCACATTTCAATAGCGACGATATGTTTCTATATTGACATTAATTGTAAACAAGATGCAAATAAGTGGGAAAAATAACGTCTCATCTTGTAAGGTCTATCATTAACGTTGTAAAAAACACAAGAAGAGAAAACTGTAGATAATGTAATTTCTATAGGAAATAAAGATCTGCTTGGAATTTTTTCTCAGGTATTCGTGGCTTGAACAGTAATATGCATCTTCTTTACTGCCCATGAACAGACTAAAGCAAAACGAGAATGTACTATTTTCAAAAACGCGTTTCATTACACCCATTTTGTCTTTTAATATATTTTTAATATTATAGAAACAAACACAACATAATTTAAAAATTAATAAAATTATGTTAAGATTGAAATTTTCATCCACATTTGAAGATCCTCAAGTTCATTTGACTATCATCATGTTGGGCTAGGCGACGTGGGCAGTAATATGCATTTCTATTACTGTCCATAACAGGCTTATCAAACCGAGCTTGCATTTTTTTTCAGATTAGTCTGTTGATGTTAAATGTTTCAATTTCATTTAAATAATTATTAAGCTAATTATCGAGATGACATATTTTCTAAAGAGCAAGTCGCGTAAGTAAATCCGTTTAAATTATTACATGATTATAACTGCAAACGCCACAAGAAGTTTAGAATTTATAATATACATAGATCTAAGTATATTTGAGCGCGATACACATAACTTTGTAAAGGCCTATTACTCTACCCAGGATCAATCAAACGAAAACATATCAGACAAGTATTTACTCCTGTTTAAATGGGAGGTATCGACCTTGTACACTTGTAAGTTTTCGGTGAAGTCCCTAGTCACTTGTGGTATCAGGTTATGGTTTTGGGATTTGCGAAGCAATTTTCCCAATAATTTAATTTGAGTTTTGGCCTGTTGACATATTTTCTTTTCTACACTCATGATACAATCATGATGTTTAAATCTCTTATTTTTGTTATCATTAAGGATGCTCGCGCGTTTTCGTGCGAAATTGCTAACTACCGAAATGACAAATAGTCATTAAAAATCAAAAGATTTTTTGATTTAATAGGTAACAATTATAAATACTTTTTTGGTGTATTAGTTTTAATTTTATTGATAACTGTAGAGAATAAGAAATGAAAATGACAACAATCGTAAAGAAAGGTGAAGACATGTATAAACTGTCTACGAATAGGCAGAGCCTAAATGAAACAATCAGCAGTGAACGGATACTTATTGTGAAACATATTACCTGCGCAAAATACGCACTTTTAAATATTTATTGGTTTAACTTGAAAACCTAAAAGTAGGTTTACATTCACCGTAGAAAAGGTACAACCGTGACAGGCCTTCCTTATTGTTACATTTTATGTCCTTCAAGAAATTTTAAATCGTTGAACTTCGGAAAGTTAAGGAATATGAAACCCCAAAAGTCAAACGTATCATTTGGAATGAGTTAGTTAAAGTAAAAAAAAAACCTTTTTAAACAAAATTACTTGAAGCTGGATTTCTGTTTTGCCTTAAGTAAAAAAGACATAAATTTTATGTAATTAAGAGCCTCGAGAAAAGCATTTAAAGGAATCATGTCCATGTAAGCGAGTTTCAAAATGGCAGAATCTATGACGACTTATGTTAGTCTGTTTGGTAATGTACAAGCATAAAACAAACAAAGGTTTTAATTCACATATTAACAAACTGCAACTGGGAATACACCAACTAACAAATAAATATAACTGCAAAGTTACTCTTCCTCTTATCAATGCTTTCATTAATAAATTAATGTTTTAAAATTTTGTAAATGGTCAAGGCTTAAAACATAAATTGAAAGTTCTTTGTGCATGAAAAAAAGCGCAGACAGGCCTAAACTGCATGAAACATAAGCAAGGTCTAGCGTTAAGTTTACAGTATTTCTTAAATAATTTTAGCTGGTTTAAATCCCAGTGGTAATGTGCTTTGTCACTGAAACTTCCCATGCGGTAACATCTCGGGTTCTTAATTTTGTTAATTGTCTATGGTGTCATTTTGAAAATAAAGATCATGCTCTCTAGCCATATTTCTACGATTATATCTAATTAGAAAAGAAAAACTCAGAAACAAACAAAACAAAACGACAAACAAACATCATGGCGTGCTTAACACTAGCCGTAAGGCTACAGCCTCAAAGGTTAAGAATCTGGTACACAAATTAGTTTCATTTGTTGCATTTTATTATTTATGACGGTTTTGGTCATTTTGATTTTCCACCCTTCCTCGTGTTAATTTGTTTAGGGTTTTCCGGTTTCGTCCAAGTTTATTTCTGTTATGTCTATTGCCAGTTATTAATTTTATTGTTTGTTTTAGATTAAGATTTGATTTGCTTTCCTAAGTTCTGTATATTGTGTATGTTGGTACTCATTATCATTTTCACTTCCAAAATTATTATTATTTATTATTGCGTTCTGTGAGTATTTGACTACCTAACCGGCGATATCTGTTATCAGAAACAAATATCCATAATAATGTTTAAAGCGGTATTACTTCAATTTAACCCGCTCTTGTATGAAATATTACATGTATTTGGAACTATAGGCACAAATTTGCAGCATTAGTTCGGGCTAATATACTTTTAATTTACTAAAATAAATTTGATCCGCGCGACTAAAAGCGAAAGTAGGATTTCCGAAACGTCACAGAAATCGAGATCGCGCATGTAGTGGTCTCTTCGTCGGTGCTAAATATAGCTCCATTATATTTAGCTTCTTAAAAGTTCGTTAACTCTAATTTAACAATATCACTGAAAATCCCGTCTATAAGAAAGAATTCGATCGGACCTTGTGTGTTCTGTTAGAGAGTTTATATACTGGAGTCTATATAGACAAATATGATTTTTCAATAGTATATTCTTACTTAAGATCAGGGCTGGGGCTTTAAAATGCCCAAACTGCAATAATGTTTTATTTATCTAAACTCCATTATTTAAAGCAAGGCAATTAAAAACTGACATCTGACACAATATTAAACTAGTTATGAGACAAATAACCAATCCCCCTGACAACGCAATTAAATTAATTATCTTAAAGTGTTTATTTACAGTGCTAAAGAACATATACTTCTTTATACAAGAAAGAACAGGGGTGTGTTATGAGCTTGGACAAGCGGTTAATCTGAATTTTAGGAAAGCTTTTCCTTTACCAGAAATAGTTTGAGTTGGTTTTCGAATTGGAAGTAAGAAATAGGATAAGTATGCTTATGCATGAACACAACTTTACAGCAGCTCAAACATTCCGGAGTAATCGACTGTTCTAGAAATATCGGAACTTAAAAGTGTTTTGGTATTCCTGTCTTTTCAAACCCCAAATGGCAAATAGTTTGCCATTGGTCGTTTCATAGCCCGAAAACACCTCGAGTTCTCTTATTGCTTTTTTTACACACACAAAAACAGCCGATTATTATAAACAAATGTCCTCTTTTTCTCTCCGTCTCTACGTTTTGGCTTAATGTGTAGGCTGCATTTTTCTAAAAAAGGATATTTCTAACATGTTTATTTTACTTTTTATCGTGCACTTCTCTGAAGAACGTAGCGTTACCCTGTGTTATTAAGCTGTTTATTTTTTTGCTAAAAGGACTTTAATCTCTGTATTTATATTTATTATACATTTTGCGAAAAATGAATCGGAATGATAATTTTGAAAACATAAACAGATAACAGTTAACAAAACATAAAAAATGAAATAGCTTCTAAAATGTGCTGTTTTAGGATGACCAGGCTATTTAAAATAATATTACCAGAACAAATATTTATGAACAGTTGCTTCCGCCAACCAACATTTATGCGATACGACTTAGAAAATACTTTTAATGATAAAAGAAAACATTGTCTGGGAATTGAAAAACTATTTTTTCAGAAACTGCTTGCTTCCTGTCCTTTTTTCTTCTTTTTCCACTGTATTGCAATGAAATATGCATAAAATAGCTGTAAGCTGAACTAGGAAACCTTGCTGTACTGGTTTACATTCAGTCCATTTTGAAGGTTATTATTCTCGTAGAATGATTAGTGCTTAAACCACTCCAGTGTTGGTGAATCACACCAAAGCAATTTTGCATAATTATTTTTAATAATTATTTACAAAATGCATGAGAGTATTTTTTCGATACAACACCAGTTAAACCAGTTTTTTATTGGTTAGAGCCCTGATGCACGTTGGGTTATATTTTTCAAAATAAAACAATTCAATGCCACTCCACATTGAAATGAATTCAGTTAATCATGTTTGGACAATATGTATGTGATATATTTATATATAACCGATTACGATGTAGACATGTTTATAGTAAAACAAATGCAATGGTCTGTTAGCAGATATCACAGAAAAATCTAACAAATGTATGTCTGAAATAAAATCGATAAATCTTGTTCATGGCATAGGCCTACTTTATTTCATTTAAATATTAGGTTGCGTTAAACACCAGTTTACACGGGCATTTCCGAGTAGTAGGTAAGATTTCCAAACATGTCGTTTTCGGCGACTATCTTTAACAATATCGAATTTAATTTACATAAATTTACGGAAACCACCTTTTAGATGGTATCAAAAATTGAATGCGCAGTAAATGGGAAATCCATTATCAACAGTTCATAATAACTATGACCCGAGATGGGTTTTTAAAAATGATTTTCACTACTTTCTCTGTACTATAAATAACTTATAAACATCCGTCTTTAGTCACAAAGGTTATTAATGAACGTACTACTCACATGTAAACAGTTAAATTGAGTTTACGACTTAATTGATAGTATTCAGTTTTTTTGCTGCGACAATATTATTCGCCTGGTTCGTAAGGCAATTAATTATCTTTTTAAAACATTTATGAATAACTTAACTGAATTGTAAACTTAATTTTTTTCTCAATAAACTGCATTTTAAATACATGCAATGAAGAAAGAGAATAAATGATATTATTATTAAAATCTTCTAAATTAACAACTATGGTTGTAAGGTTGAAGACAAGGCGAAGTTGATAAATCCTGCCGAAACGTGTTGTTAATAAAAATTGTTACGGATGCACGACGCTACATGCCTTGGGTAATTTCCAACAAGTTAAATGGTTCAATTAGGAATGTGTCAGCAGTCGTCAACGTCTTCACATTACTCACAAACACTTTTAGGATTGATTTCACACCACTTTATACAATGTGATAACTTTTTCACATCAATTGAGGTGGACAAGTTCAATAAAATCGAGGATGTCAAGATTCAGAACTTTAGAACTTAATATTCTCTTTATTCTTGTTCACCCTAGAAACTGGTTTAAACCCCAAATGACAAGTTGATTTGCTACTGACGTTCCAAGCCGGTAACCCCAAAGGCTCATTTCGTTAATTGTTTGTGATGTTTTATATCAAATTGATCATTTTATAAACAAATGATCTCTTTTACTCTATGCTGTTTTACCGCGATGGGAGGCTTTGTTTCCTCAGTTAAGTTATTTTTTTATTTTTTGAAGCAGATACGGGCATGCTTTAAAAAGTGAAAAAATGCTGATTGTAATCACCTAGAAATATTTTTTGCCACTTTCACTAATCATAAACAATAATAATGTCACATCACAATTTTCAAAATTCAAGTAATGGACTTTTTAAAAACTTTACTTCTTTTTCACTGTTTTGATAGGTTTGTGCATCTTGATACGCCAAAGATACCACAAAATAAAGCATACCATTAGTACTAAGTATGATGATCTTGATTTTGCTTTCGTATAATACTTGAAACTAGAAATGAAATCATATATCGATAATTAGATAAAAACGAATTTTCATGAGATTAGTCATAATGCTTCGATAAACCGAGCACTTTTATTGAAAGTCTGGTTTACAGATGACTTGGTAGTTTAGTGACATTTTGCGTTCGTACTTTTGCAAGGATGTGAGTTTCATTGTAACTAATCTAGCATGATTACATCGTCAATGTCAGGAAATATCGACGACCTCCTGGCAGCGAGATCAAACAGATGAGCTATAACTTGGTGCTTAAACAACCATGAAATGTCTTGCTTTTTGGTATAATTCTTTAGTTATTTCAAAATATGATAAAATCAAAATATGGATTAACTATATATATTTCAAGAAGCTTTATATTAATGTTAAAAAGATAAAGATCTTTAGGATCACCCTCTGAACCTTGTATAAACCGCCGTGGCAATTTGTTTTGCCAAGGCGTTAAAACCTCATGTTCTCTTTTTGTTATTTGTTTTTGGCTTCTAATTTTAAACCCATGATAATTTTTGTTGTCTGCTTTTTTTTCTGTGTGTGGAGAGGCTGTGCTTCTTGAGCGTGTTTATTTCTGATACGCATATTCTACTATTATTGTATATTTATGTAAATGTATGACATGGCAAACTAATGGCTACGTTTTAAGCTTATGTTGCAAGAATAAAGAATTCAAGCCTTCAAATTTTGGTGTTCAGTGATTTCAAAGTTCTTTTTTCATCTTTACTTTCAATTGTCTACGATTTACTAACATTTATCACAATAAATATAATGTGTTGATAGGTGGTTAACAAACTTGGATCTTTCGGTTTCGGGATATAAGACTATGCATCACAAGAATACATAATGCAAATTTTAGTAAATGGAAAAAAATAAATGATTCGAATAAAATAGGATATGTTTCCAAGTTCTGCTTTATAGGTTTCTTTATTATTAATTTTGTGACTTGTTTTTTTTTTATTTAATTTAAGTGCATTTTGACATTAATTGTTTTAATTTTAATGTTTGATGTAAATTTAAACGTATAATATTATAATCCTGCCCCTTAGACCGCAAACGTTTTGTTGACTTGTTACGTTGCCTAGTGTTTGTCGCTTGTCATGTTTTTAAAAAATGGGCATAACACAATACTACATTTGGATGACACAGTTAGTGCAAAAGGTGCAAGCAGTGACAAACCGAAATTAGACAATCCTACCGCCTACAACATAACACAATTATAGTGTAAGCAAACTGAATGTAATACAACAAAGTTAATTAAACCAACGTCATCAAAAATTAAAATAAATTATATACTGCATACATTTCAATCTTGTAACGAGAAAGAAATGTTGATGATTCAATGCACTAATATAATAAATGTAGCAAACTGTAAAGTGAGTTAATTCAGAAAAAAAAAATGAAATATGCATATCAGGAATGGCCACATCCAGCATACACAGCCTCCCCACACAGCCAAAAAGTAGAGAGGAAAAGAGAGCATGGTATTACGATAATCAGTTCAAAATGGACGCCACAAACAAATAACGAAAGTGAGAACCAGAGGGGTTACCGCCTTGGAACGGTTAGTGGCAAAACAAATTGCCACTGGGTGTTTAAACCAGGTTCCAGTGTGCACCAACCTCACACTTGCTCCAGACAATTAAAGATGCTAATTGTACGCAACATGTTCGGTGATACAGCCAAAAATGCGAACTTTTCTGCTATGTCCAATTTAATTTAATGGTACGTATTTAAATTTGTATTGGCCACTTTGTAATTTAACCCCAACATAGCAACACTAGTGATCTTTATCGAAGACATTTAAAAATGATTGTTCCATTTTCACAAATGAAGACCAACAAATTGCAGTTATATTGCTTCTTTCTCATAAACCTTTACAGACCAATAGGAAAATGTTCGCCACATCAAAGTGTCTAAAAGTACTACTGAACATAAGTATTAATTCGCAAGGTTTCCATAGTTCTCCTCTCAGCAATTATAAAATGAGGTGGTAACGTTTTCACGCAATTTCTGCCAAAATATTATAATCATTTATTCATAAATTAGAAAGTGCATAAAGCTATTTTACTGACAAAACATTGAAAACTGCGCTGAATAATCATTTTTTAAAATCCGTACCATTTTTTTTTCAAGACAATACATCTAGACCATTACGATGTAGATGACGTCAAAATATAAAAGAAATTGCCAATTTCGGTATGTTTTGTAGAAAGAAAATTAACGCCCTTTTGAACCAAAAATAAAGATGACCAGTATATTTTAAAACTAGATGCAATAACGTATTATATGGTATATATTTCTTCTTGGGTTCAGGCTTAGGATAAATAAAAAGTCTTGCAATGTAAGAGTTAATGGTGTCTAATTGCCACTTCAAATTCATGATATTTAAATTAGAAAACGATAACACCTTTAATTTTTACTCTAGATTTAACTATTGCCAGAATTCTACTTAATTGCAGTCTGCGCACCATACTGTATATGCTGACTCTTGTGTTGATGTTTTGTCATATGCGACATCATTAATGTCGTCATCAAATGCATAGAGGGTTGTTCTGAGTTCTACAATTCAACCAAACAAACATCTAATGTAAAAAGTCAAATCATATTAGGTTAATTGCACAATAATTTATTCCATTTATTTTATTTCATCAATTTTTATCAACATAATTGGCCAGATCACAATAAATATGCCCAGCCTTTTTTGATGTTTCATTTTTTCTGACACAACTATCGCTTTACTCACAAGGTTAGCAAACGTAGATCCTGATTAGCCTGGACATCCATGCAGTCTGATTTGGATCTACACTGTTCGCTTTGAGATAAAAATCGTTTCAGTGGAATGGAAAAAAAGGGTTGTTGGGGTAAATGTGCTTAGACCAAAATTATTCTAATATGAATACACGTTTAATTCATACATATGTATGATATTTTCTTGAGTTTTCTCTTATTACGCCATCACTGATGAATCATAGAAAACAGTACATAAGCTTTGACTTAAAGCTCTATTTATTTCCGTAATTACAGTCGTTGTGTTGTTTCTGATTTGAAGCCAGATGCTCAGGGGCGGTATTCATAAAGCTCAGAAAGGTCATTGAGTACCCACCTTTTATTGTTTGACAATGCTATGTTGTTGTTATGTTTTATACATGTGTGTGCTTTTGCATGTAACATTGTAAAGTTGATGGTATGTTGGAGCTAATTCACCAAGATAACCTGCACTTGTTTGCTCATATGAGATCATGTTTAAGCAGGTGTGAGGTTTGTGCACCCTAGTTTAAAGCCCCAGTAGCAAACTTTATTAGATACTGACGGTCTCAAGCCGCTCAGGTTCACATGTTTGATAATTGCTTGTGGTGTCGCATTTTAAAGCGATAATTTCATAAACCCACTCTCTCTTTCTCTTTTTGGCTGTTTGGGGAGGCGATGTTTTTTAAGTTTGGGCTATTTCAGATAAACTGTTTTTAATTTATTGCATTTTGAAGAAACATTGCTTTCTTCCTTAAAACAATATATATCACTTACGTGAAAATTTTCAGAAATGCTCTACTAGTGACGATAATGATCAGTAGTAATTAACAGTTGTTGTTAAACCTGCATATCTGCACTTTGGATAAGCATGTTTTAAAATACATATCGTTGATATACGATAGTTATTGAACTTAAAATGCAGTTAAATCAGTTTCGACAGCATAACATATACATTCAATATGCAAATAAGCATGTCATAAATGTTACAAATTTCCACTTCAAAAGTTTGGACTGTTTACAGTAAATCATTATGGTGACTTGAGTCCTTCGATGTTTTTTTTTCATACACTGATTTGCATTTTTAACAACTGTTTAGAACAGACACAGACTCATAAGTCTAGTTTGTTTAATAAAATCATCGGCATTATTCAGGAAAATTTAAGAGAAATAATTCAAAAAGGATTCTTGTTCGTGGCAGTAAGATATGTTTGAATGTAAATATATTGGTATTCAGAATGTTATCTCTTGATGGTTATATTGAATTTTTTTCTGAGTGGTACATATATACAAATAAGTTTGATTAAAAAGCTTTTGCAATAATTCGTTTAATAATTATTAATTACCATTGAAATTATTACTACAGTCACATTAATTACTCAAGATTGAATAAAGTTAAATTTAAAAAAAAAATCTCGAAATTCATCACAATGTCTTGCGGTTTTTAATGTTATGCCATTACTGATGAATCATGGAAAAACTATAAACTAGCTTAGCCTTTAATATGAAATCTATAAAACTTCATTTATATGGAAATTTTTCAGACATTATGTACCGGTGCAGACATTGATCAGGTGTAATTTACATATTTTTTAATTTTTTTTTAACTAGATATTTGCACTTAAGGATAGGTCGCTTAATTACTTTTGAAAATGCATATCGTTGAAACAGGATAGCTTTTAAAACTGAATGCACCTGGATCAGATAAATGTGCATTCAATGTGCATTAAATACACTGTATGAAAATTAGCATGTCATATGACTTACAAAATTTTCATTTAAAAAAAAATAATTGCCTGATTTTTTTTGGGTAATTTTCCTCTGAAATTGACAGAGAGAGAGAGGAGAGAGAGAGAGACAGAGAGAGAGAGAGAGAGAGAGAGGGGGGGAGGGAGGGAGGGAGTCTGGTGCAACCTCAAACTTGGTTTAAAACAACGATCGAATAAATGTTCATGAGTTCTCTGGCTGGGATGTCCTAACAATATAATGCCTACAAATCATAGCCGAACGCCACGCCCAAAAGTCAGTAATACAAAATATCGGGTGCGACTCTTTTCCATAGGTCATAGAGTCGCTGTTTTTTATTGTCGAATAAATACAAACACTGCGATGTAGCATGTTAAGCTTTTGCGGCAAAGATAAATATCACATTAATTTACGCATATTAAAGTGCTATAAGCAAGAAATACGGAATGAATCTAACGTTCATAACGGGACAGCCTTTATTCAAAAATCGAAATTTAGTGGTGCAAAGCCTATACTATGTCCTACAAAAATATGGGAAAGAGTGTTTCCCGAAAATATCAAAAGGTTGCTTGTACAATACCATACCCTTGTTTAAACTTATCGAAATGTACAAAACAAATATATATTTTAAGCTAGTGTCATAGCAGTTTTGTAAAAATGCATTTAATTTTAATAAATAACCAATACTTTTTATAATAAAACAAGTACTTGGACACTTCCCTTGATGTTTTTTTTCTGTTTGTGACCTTAGAAGACTTTCTAGTTCACTCGGAAATAACTTCATAAATAAATCTGCTTAAAATAGCACTTATATAAATTACTAACATATTAATAGTTTTACCAAGATAATAGTACTTCATTAACTCCTTACTTTTCCCAATCAATCAGGCTGAAATCTTTGTGTGTTTTTTTCAGCTTCCAGTGATTATAATTAGAAACCCAGTTTGTTCGATTCATGACTGATGATAATGTTGCCTTTTGTGTCGTGTGGAGGCTGTAAAAAGTCTCCCTGTACATTCAGTCACCGCCATTATGTTCGAAGGCTGTTGAGCACGATATATATCTGTGTTAATATGCGGCTAGGCGGCTTGGAGTTGTAAAAGGCATTTCATTACTGCATATGAAAAATCTCAGTCAAACAGAGCCTGTAATATTTTGATTATTTGTAGGCTTTCAAAGTTCCTTTTTCATCTATTTTAGAAAGAGATTGCACTTATTTTAATCCTTACAAGTGTGTTGCTAATCTGAGTTGTTTTCATCAATGAATTTTGTTACAAGGTTACAACCAGGCGATTTCTGATCAGTTAAATATTTGAATAACAAAGAACTGGTAGATTTTAGACTGAAATATAAACAGTCAACTTTCGTTGGGGCAATGTATACCATCTTAATAGTCTAGATTTGTTGCATTTTATTTGCGTCAGAGTCTTATTGTTTTAAGTATATTACAATTTTATCATATTCAAATAATTTTATCAAAGAATCCTTCATAGCATTAAACGTTTTCACATCTATTAAAACATTGGCCAAAAATAACAAACAATTGTTTGAGTTAGGTTAACCGTGATGACGGAAAAGTTAATGAATCAATGAAAATATATACTAATGCTTATCCCTAAAATGAATAAATATAAAATATTTGAAAATGACTGTGCTTGTGCACACAAATACAATGATCAGTCATAACTGATAAACTGGTTATAACCTCCATGTGCACTTTAAAAAAGTTAAATGATCCGTTTTGATTTCTTGACATTTAACTATCGAACTTCATGTGTAATTGTTATTCAAAGTAATTTTTTAAAACATGTATACTAAAAAATTTTCAAGTGATTCATATAATGTGCAAATTGTGCGTGACATAATCATTCCCTTTTCATCTATTACAAACTTTTCCACCACAAAAGCTTGCATTGTTAGATGAATATCAGCATTGTAACATTTCGGTACTTGAATTGCATGCGCTGGTATAACTTATTGTATTTAAAGTGCGATTTTGTGAAGTCAAGTGCAATACTTAAAATAGAAAATATACTCCAACAATGTTCAAATATACTTCAAGTATGGTGTACATGATTTCGTGTTTTAATATAAAGAGTATTATGAGGAATACATCACTATTGGGCCTGTTTTAGTACGATTAATGAAAACAGGAAACTCTAACAACTACCGAACACGAAACATAAAACAATATTGACTGAACTTGTTGATGGAACTTTTTTTTCGTTATTGATTGTGGCGTCATATTTGAATTGACATACTTATAAAAAATGTTCTCTTTCTTCCACTCTTCTTTTTCGCTGCGTGGGGAGGTTGTGTTTTGTGAGTGTGGCGATTCATGATATGAATATTCACTTTTTTGAAAGTCAGTAAAGCACATTTTAACCGCGACGTCTAGCTCATTGTTGATTTATTTAAGGTGATGATAAGCATGAGGCGATCAAGAAACAAAAATACAGAGCAGAACAAATGGAGCAGAACTCTAAATTATTCAGATGTGGCCATTCCTGATATGCATATTATACCTTCATAACGTTCCTTTGATGGATCAGTAGTCAAAATGACAACGAAACATAAAACCAAAAACGAGAAGCATGTTAAAGAAGACTTTATCACATTACGCATTAGTATGGTCCATAATCTTGACAGAGCTTTTTAAATGTCCGTGGAATATTTTGACGAAGCTTTTATTACAAAAACGGGATATGTTTCCATATTTGATAGAAAACTTTAAAAAAACTAAAGAAAACTTAAAAACAGATTTATAGCCTGTCACAAATCCGTTGAAATATCGTTATTCAAGTTAAATTTTAAATAGCTTAAAAATGCAAATATTAATGAATGTTATAACAAAAACATAAAAAACAAAAACTTGCAGCGTTATAGTGTTCACATGGCTAAGCTTGAACCCACATAATGTATTTATTTACTTTCAAATTAAATAATCTTGTTCTTGTAAAGACCTTTAAAAACGTTTAGCACAATACTTATACATGTATTTGTGTACATACTGAGTTGCTCCCAAACCGAGATCATAAACATATCTTTTCTCTCCTAAAACAAGTTTATCAAGTTCATTTTCAATTTCATACTGATGGTTATTCTAAGCTTGCAAAGAAGCATACTTCTTGTTTTAACATGCAACTAACAGTTTGTAAAAAAAATCGCTTGCTGATTAATGCATTTATTCGTGCTGTGGTAATAACACAGTTCGTTTCATGACTTAAAATTATAGACATGTTTTAATTAAGAAATGCGTCAGCATCTCATTCATCGCCGCAAAATGTTATATAAACCATATTCAATATCAGAGATTGAATTTAATTATTTCGTAAAATAATCACTTTGAGAAATAATTACCATAACGGACGTTTCAGCATGGCGACTCTCGAATGTATTTTGAATAGGACGTAATATCCATGAACCGAATGAAAATATCTCAGACAAAATATGGGCAAATTCGCTAGATATATCTGATGGGTACAATGGGAGATAAAAAGTTTGTCAAGCAACGACTTGAAAACGTAACAAGATAAAACACGCAAACTTTGATCTAAGTAAAAATATAGTGATTTTAACTTCTTATAGTCAGTACAAATAACCCGTTACCGACGTCATGCAGTGATGGTTACGTATATCAGGGCTATCCGATCAATCTTGTTTGTAGGTTGTCCCGGCTAGCTCAGTTGGTTGCGTCGCCGAAAATGCAGGGCTAGGCGCTGTCGCCGTGACGGTGAGGGTTCGCTCCCAGCTAGAGACACTATCATTCCAAACTTATTTTAAAAGATCTTCTCATTCTCTTTATCGTTCATGTAAGTCTTCAACTTTCAGAGAGCTTGGATCAAAAGTTTAACTTGTGCATTTTGCACCAATTAATCATTCATTCATTATATTATTTCAAACCCTCTAAATCAGTATGTAGACGTAGGGTCAACAGACGTGGGGTCGGACCCATGAATTCCTAACGAAAAAAAACCGCCAAAATGACCAATATTTCCGATCCCGTCTATAGATGTTTGTACAGGAATCGACAAACTTTCTAGATTCCCGGTTTGTTAATTTACATGATGTTTAGTTGTTTACAAGCGGCTAAAAAGGATAGCACTAACTTCAGTCTCTCAAAGGAGAAAAATGAATAACATAGTATGCAGAACAATACAACCAGGACAAAAATTAAAAGTATATATTTTTAAAGAAGTAGTCATCTACCGGCGAGAGACTATGTCAGGTTTAAATAAAAATTGTTCATCATTCAGTTATGACTCAACTTTTCATCATAAAACTACCTATTCGTTCAGCGGTTATGTCGAACGGGAATAACCAATATTCTAATTTTAAAGGTTATTTTCACTGAAAAATATTGAACCGTGAAGTTATCAACTCGTGGCGCAACAAATGCGGGTCAAAACGGAAAAATACTTGTGTATCATTTTGGGGTTTCCGCACACAAAGAGGTATA
The DNA here is from genome assembly GCA_038501625.1 of Corbicula japonica. Lineage (NCBI taxonomy): Eukaryota > Metazoa > Mollusca > Bivalvia > Venerida > Cyrenidae > Corbicula > Corbicula japonica. The sequence goes on along the minus strand of JAZAYU010000005.1, from coordinate 5,911,409 downwards.
TAAAAGAGCTAGTTACTCACAAACATTTATACAAATTTTGAACAAGAGTGAGAGTACAACGTTTCACCGGTTTAAGATATTTGTTTTGCAGTTTGGACTAAAGGTGGGTCTTCTAAGAAAAATATAATGGATTAAGCATTTGTAATTAATTGAAATTATAATCATTTAAATTAAAATTTTGGATAAGAAAAATGTTTTTTGTAATCAATTTTAAAACTAAAAAATATATAATTCTGTTAAGTCTTAATTTCGTTTTACCTTTCCTATATTATTTCATAATATTAAATAACAACAAATCATTTTTGCTTTTATTATTATTTTATTGTCATATTTATTATTTTCCAGGCACAAACCTCGACGTCAGAAATTGCAAAAGACAACGTTTTATCTGGACAAAAATCGTACAGAGCTTTGATAAAATAGACAGTTGTTCAAAACTTTGTTTAAATAATAACCTGGAAATCGAAGCTAGATATATTTGATTTGCTGTGAAGTTAATTGACTTATATAACTTGACTTTTTATTGACATACATAAGAAATCTGTTACCGGTAATTTGAATATATTTCAAATTTGTGAACAGTAAGAAAGGAAAAGTCAATAGCATCGAGTTAGATTTAGTATCCTTGTAGAACAGTTACAAGTAAAAAATAAAGAACTATGAGTTGGGGAAGTTCTTGGGGAAGCAGTAACGCAGTAGCTGGAGGAAGTTGGGGCACCAGTAGCTGGAGCAGCAGCTCCCACGGCTCAAAGGACTATGGACCCGAGGGACAACACTACAACCAGTGTATTGCCGGTAACACTTGGGGCGGCAAGAACGGAATCCTGGGTGGAAGTTACGATGAAAACTGCCCTGGCTGCAGACATGATCGTGCTGGATCGGCGTGGAGTAGTACATCTTCCGGTGGAAACGCTGCTCTGAAGCTTGCCACGTTGTTTGGTGTTGGTGTCCTTGCCAAGAAAAGTTTATGGGATTAAGAACATGCGATCCAGCGAATAAACAATTTGTAATGAGATTAAAAAGTATAAACTTTTTAGCAGGGAAAACATATCCTTTTTGGATACAAACATTTTAGGAATTTCCGGTGTAAATGACTTGTGATTCGGAATCGTGCAATACAGGGCTGTGCAATAAAAATTTTGAACAATGTTTTTTTTTCTTGTATTTTTAACATGTATGAACACAATTTGTGTCAAATGTGTTCGATATATCATAAAAGTGCTTTAAACGAAAGTGGTTTAATGTGATACAATTTAATTATAATCGATGCAGACGTTCAAGTTAACGATACGTATAATTTGTTAAGCAAATTGTATTGAAAGATATTTAAGAAAATGCGGTAATTTAATTTTCTTCCATTTATTTTTGATTAATTTTAACTTTGAACGATGCAATGTCTAACTAAAAAAAATATCTTTCTAATGACGTGGTATTAAAGGATCGTAATTAATTTATATTCGTGAGTAATCTTAGTTGAAATCGAATTTAAACGACCTTTCTTACAAACATTTTATGGCACATATACAATTGTTAAATGTTTTATAATTTGTAAAATTTAATTTTGTTTTTATAACTTTTGCTATTTGTAAACTTTTATTAGTTTTAAACACGTAACTATGCCATTTGCGATTTCATATCGCAAACGAACGTGTTGTAAGAAAATGTGAAATACTTGAAATAAACATGAAAAAATTATTCGTTTTGTACATATATATCAGGGTCCATTCCATTTCAATCCAGTTTACATTTAAATTGGTAGCTGTTTCATAAACAACTGCACGCAGCTTCGTCTATCGTTAGCGATGCGTGCAAGATTTACCGAAGAGCAGACTGCCACGTTGCTAGATCTAGGTTATATCTCTCCATTGATTCACCAGCAACACGTTACCATCTTCACTCAAAATAGAAACCCAATCAGCGGAGGGTCGGTTGCTTGAAATTTTATCCGTGGGTTTAAGTAATTACATAGGTTTGAATTAACAATAAGTAATTCTGACAAATCAAATCATGTCTCTTAAGATTTATGTTATACATCTGTGTACTAGAAGTTTTTAATGACATAAAAAGTATTCAAAATAATTCGTACACATGTCTTTATTTCTTTTGGCAATTTCATGCCAGGTTAGTTTAACCTGCTGATAAACTTTACAACAACCAGTCCCTGCTATTATAACTGAATTTCAGGGCAAATTGAAGTTATTACAATATCAAAAAAGTGAAATATCCATCCAGCAGACACAGCCAAAGGGTACAAAGGAGAGGAGAGCACAATTTACGACAAAGTGAGAACCCGAGGGATTACCGAGTTGAGTTGGAACGGTCAGTCGCAAAATAATTTGCCACTGGGGTATTTAACCAGATTCTATGGTGCACCAACCTAACACTTGCTCCCAACAGGTTCTCATATGAAAAAACAAGAACAAACAACTCCAAACTAAGACAACGCCAACAATTAACAAAAATCATAACATGCGGAGTTGTGGAATCGTCTCCTCTGAAATGGTCAGTTGCATAATATAATTGGCATTACTGTTTTAATTAGGTTTGTGTGCACCAACCTCATTACTTCTGCGCTAAGTTCTCACAGGTCAAACATTCACAAGTTGCCAAATCAACCATCCATCCGATCCTCGACAATTTTTTTTTGCAAAAGAATGCAAAAACAAAATGAACGAGAGTGGCTGTTGACACTGACAAGCAAAGTGGAAAGATATCAGCCGATCTTCCGGCGACCAGAACACCACAGTTAAATAAGCAATATAAAAATGGCTGAAATAAAAGACCTGAGCATTTTTCATTTAATGTTATAAACCTTCATAAGTACAGAGGAGCTGGATAGATTGTATTAAAACAGTTTTCTAGCTTAAATCGAAAACAACAATAGTTTTAGATCAAAATATATCTTGGAAATTATTGCTATCCAATGAATTTGAAACTTTATGTTTATTTTTTATTATTTTTAGTTATTGAACTGATTCTAAAAAGGTATAATGTAGACATTCATATCTGCTAGGCCTTTTGTAGTATTTTCTTTGACAAAATTAAAATACAGCAAACCTACGGCAATGAGGGCTTTCTTTTGAATATTGCGTTCATTGTCTGGTCATGTCTTAACGTGTTTTTTCGGTAAATCCCGTTCATGCTCCATGCAAAGTTGCAAACGAAGGAGGTCAAGGATATGGTTTGTATATAAATAAATATTGTCATGTATTTTAAGTACCTTCACGATTTTAAGTGTCCCCATGTGTGTTTTTTTTTTCGGGTAACCCCCTTCAATTTCCATGCATAAGTTACAAACATGGAAGTCGTGTGTCTAATACGTTTATAAAAGTAAAAGGCAGGCTTTCGTTTTCCAGCATTCTTATAAAACTGTGCCAGTTTGTCCAGTCAATTTTCACTAACATTATTGTAATTTATTCAGGACTATGTGTTGGGGCATTGTGAGACCTTCTTTTCATATACTGTATCTTATTCTGTTAATGCACAAACTAATGATTTATTAAAAGTTCATTTTACTAAACGATGTTAGATTTCAAATACTTGATAACCCTCTTGTTAGACTCTTGACGCGGATGACATACTTGTCAGGCTCTTGACACGGATTACATGCTCGTCAGACTCTTTCATACTGGTGACATCGACACCGCAAAAGATATAATGAAAATACCTACAAACTTTGTCCAAACCGCTTTGTACTTGTTTTCAGACAGGTATTTTGATTCAGTTGGTTTATTCAAATGAGTTTACCCAAATATTTAAAACCGAGCTAGGTAAGTGCGCGTTAGTCATCCGATTCATCAATTATAGTTATGCAAACAGCGTGATCGTTTTGAAAAGCAAATATCAGGTCTTTGCCACATCGATTATATCCCGTACATTAAATATGCATAAAATAAAAAGTAAATAATCAACAATCTAAAATCAAAAGGAAACACTCGAAAAACTTTAAAACGAGTTGTTGTATGAAGTATATTTATTTTATAACTAACGTGTTTCTAAGTCTTTAAATAAGGTTCCTAAATATTTGCTATAACACTTAAAACTTGAGGATACATGTTATGCTACTGTTAATGATATTTCAAACTAATTTCAGTTTTTTAGTTCGATGATTACTAAACCATGAAAGTTAAAGACAAGAAAAAGTCGTCGCCACGCGCCGAAAACCAGGTTTTCATTTAATACTTATACTTTTGTAAAGAAAATATCTGATATAAAGAAGCTGAACTTCTTTTTTTAGCAACAGTGACCTTGATCTTGATCACAGACTTCTGAGCAGAAATCCCGAGTTGCGTCTTGGTATCAGCTACCCAAAGAAAGTTTGGTGTCAATAGATCGCAGCTAACCCAAGTAATAAGGAGAAACCTAAATTTGTATATTTAGCAAAAATGACATAGACCTTTATCACAGACACCTGGGTATCAATCCTAAGTAGTGTCTTGATATAAGCTACCCACAAACCAAGTTTGGTGTCAATAGGCCAAAGAAAACTCAAGCTATTGAGCAGAAACTGAATTTCTATTTTTAGCTACAGTGACCTTGACCTTTATCACAGGCGCCTGGGTAGCAATCTCAAGCTGCATCTTGAAATTAGATACCAACACTAAGTTCGGCGTAAATATACCAAAGCAAACTCAAGTTATCGAGGGAAAACTGAATTTCTATTTTTAGCAACAGTGACCTTGACCTTGATCACAGATACCTGTGGCAATCCAAAGCTGCCTTTTGATATTAGCTTCTCACATACTAAGTTTGGCATCCAGAGGTAAAAGCAAACTCAAGTTATTGAGGGTAAGCTGAATTTCTATATTTAGCAAGTGACCTTGACATTTATTACAGACACCTGGGTAGCAATCGCAAGCTGCCTGTTGATATAAGCTACCCACAAACCAAGCTAAGCGTCAACAGGCAATTTGGCATCAACAGATAACATTCACAAAATACTAAACAAAAAATCTAAGTCAAAAAGGGGCATAACTTTTGCAAAACACAATCAAAACCCCTATGAAACTTGACCTGATAATTGGTACTGTGATGTCAAACAATTATGTAAAGTTTTAAAGCTATACCTTGAATGGTAACTGAGAAAAGACAACTTTCACAAAAAACTTAACACAATTTTTAAGTGAAAAAGGGGCATAACTTTGTCAAAATAAGTCAGGGATTATGAAACTTGTCCTCATAATTGGTATTCAGATGTCAGATAACTATGTTAAGTTTCAAAGTTGTACCTTAAACGGTTACTGAGAAAAACACAAGTTTCACAAAAAACTTCACAAAATCTTTTAAGTGAAAAAGGGGCATAACTTTGTCAAAATACAGTCAGGGATTATGAAACTTGTCCTGATAATTGGTATTGATATGTCAGACAACTATGTTAAGTTTCAAAGTTGTACCTTGAACGGTAACTGAGAAAAACAAAACTTTAACAAAAAACTTCACAAAATTTCTAAGTGAAAAAGGGGCATAACTGTCAAAATACAGTCAGGGATTATGAAACTTGTCCTGATAAATGGTATTGATATGTCAGACAACTATGTTAAGTTTCAAAGTTGTACCTTGAACGGTTACTGAGAAAAACACAACATTAACAAAAAACTTCACAAAATTTCTAAGTGAAAAAGGGGCATTACTTTGTCAAAATACAGTCAGGGATTATGAAACTTGTCTTGATAATTGGTATTGATATGTCAGACAACTATGTTAAGTTTCAAAGTTGTACCTTGAACGGTTACTGAGAAAAACACAACTTTAACAAAAAACTTCACAAAATTTCTAAGTGAAAAAGGGGCATTACTTTGTCAAAATACAGTCAGGGATTATGAAACTTGTCCTGATAATTGGTATTGATATGTCAGACAACTATGTTAAGTTTCAAAGTTGTACGTTAAACGGTTACTGAGAAAAACACAACTTTAACAAAAAACTTCACAAAATGTTGACGCCCGCCCGCCCAGCCGCCCGCCCGCCCAACGACATACCCCAATCTAATAACCAGGATTTTTCTAAAGAAAACCTGGTTAAAAAAACTGATAGCAGTTAAATAGATTAATTATGCACTCTTAAAAACACCCAATCATATGTAAGTTCTATATCCGATTAACACTTGTTACAAAATGTCCAAGATTTTTGTCAATAGGTTTATCATATGTACACAATTTGAAGATCCAGAATAAGATTGGGTCAAAGGAACACAAGTAGGGGAAGTGAATCCATCTGGTGCCCAGGAAACCCATTTGATCTCAGGCTGGTAAACCGTTTGGATACAGGACACAGGAAAGAACAATAACAATCAAAATAACTTGACAGACCGGAAGATAAGCCGCATCTGACTGGTTTATGACACAAACTAAATTCGGAATGATAAAATAGTATTAAGATGGGCCCAACCTACTAAACGCTGCACTTTTTACTGGCAAATTCCTTCAGACCGCAAAAATTACATCTTCAGTTGTAAATGATAATCCCATTTTTATAGGTGGTAATTTAAATACGTTCATTATTATCGTTAAGACTTCTAAAATTTAAATACATGTATTATTTCCCGAAGTTCATTTATGCAAATCTAATTGTTCTTTCAAAATAACATATTAGACTGTTTTCTTCATTTCGTTGTTTATGTAGAAACTTAGCAAAGTAACAACTTTAAGCTGGTTATGTTTTATATGTTTGTGTGTTTTTGCATGCAACATTGTTAAGCTGATGGGTGAGTTGGAGTCATTTCGCCAAGACAATTTGTCTGTTGATATGAGAACCTGTTGGGGCAAGTGTGAGGTTGGTGCACCCTAGAACATGGTTTAAACCCCCAGTGGCAATTGGATTTGCCACTGACCGTTCCAAGGCGGTAACCCCTCGGGTTCTCACTTTCGTAAATTGTTTGTGGCGTCCATTTTGAAACTGATTATTGTAATACCATGCTCTATTTTCCTGTGTGAGGAGGCTGTGTCTGCTGGATGTGGCCATACCTGATATGCATATTTGACTTTTTTTGTTATATTAAAACCAACAATGTCTAATTGTTTATCTAGTTGAATTAGAAAAAAAATTTACAAAGCGAGTATAAGCAAGTTCAAGATTGGTCGAGGGTTTTCAATGCAGCGCAGATAAAGATTCGAATAATAAATAATTCGAAAGAGGTCGCAGTTATCTTATGTCTTTAAATAAAAATGTATGTGCTATACTGAATTTTAAATCATACATAAACTCACAAAACATAACAGTTGCCTTGGTAACATACCTCCTGCCTGACTAGATATTTAAAAATCGAAGTAAGACTTAATACCCATTGTTGGAATTTCAATATTAATAGAAATTGTTTCACTATCTCGTGGCTTCGCTTAGCAAGGTTCAACGTGATCGGGCACTACTTCCTTAATTTAAATATGTGTCAACCATAATACATTGTCAGAAAACCCAACAAATTACAAGGCGACATCTAAATCACTAAGGAAACACAGAAAAATATGGGAGGTAGTAGTAGGACGGAGAGACAATTAATTTGAAATCGCCACATGGAAAGAATTGTTAACCAAATAACAGAATAACTGGCTTGGGAAACATCACTGCAGTAACGATAGGTTTATCCACTACGAAATGAATTTGATTAATATTATCAAACGTGTTAAAAGGGAAATGAAAGAGATTTAAAAAAATGAATCTCAAGCTAAAGAAGAGGACAATGTCCTAATGGTCAATAATGATTGTTTGATATCAAAAGCGGACAAGTCAAGTTAAATTAACGTGATGCATGAGTAACGTTTTATGTTTGTTAGAAGGGTACTTGAAGTTTAAGCGTGTTTCCCCCAAATGAACTTTACATTCGTGAAAACTTGCTTAAACTGGTCTATTTATTACCAGTTGTTGTAACAATATAACAATATAGGTTACCCATAATTGGAGACTGTTCTCTTTTCTCATGGATATTATTGTACGTATTCGCATACCTAAGTTGTGTGATATTAGGATAACTAACGATTACGTGATTGTTTCCTATTGATACACATAAACAACTTTTGGAGATGTGTCCGCATCCGACATCAAATAGCCTATAAAGTACTAAAATGATTTAATTAAATCATCGTCAAATTTATGTGACGAATGTCCTGTCAAAGATTCTTCAGCTGCATATGTATACTTTAGTCATGGCCTGTGATGGTAAAACTCGAAAAATCAAAATGGGATAAACATGTCATAATCAAAATATCGTTTAACAAAAAAAGGAACAAAGACTTCACGTTGTAGCTTTGTACATATTTTAAATACATGTTTCAAATTCAGTGAAACCCGACTATTCAGACCGCCTCTGGGACTAAGCAAAAGATATATCAAAAGAGATGTCTTTAATTTGGGGTAGAATAGCGCAAACATCTGACTGTCATACGGGTGTCATCAAAGTAGTGGTCTTACTATCAATGTAGTTTTATCTTTGGTGTTGGCTAAATGACGGGTTTCACAGTATGAAAAGATGGCATCGGATTCAAACTATAAACTGTTCTTTGGAGTTATTTTACTTGGACAACTTGTACTTGCTTGTTCACATGAGAAGCTGTTGGGACAAGTGTGAGGTTGGTGCACCCAAGAACCTGGCTTAAACACCCAGTGGCAAATTGTTTTTCCGCTGAGCGTTCCAAGGCTAACCTTGGGTTCTCTTTCTCGATAATTGTTTGTGGTGTCTATTTTAAAATTGATCATTTTATTACCCATGCTCTTTTTATGCCCCCGAAGGGAGGATATAGTAATCGCACTGTCCATCTGTCTGTCCGTCCGAAATGTCAGTCCGGTAAAGTCTTTTCCTCGCTTCTTCTCCAAAGCCGCTTGAGGGATTTCATTGAAACCTCACAGGAGTGTTTGTCACCAAGCCTTGTTGTGCATATTATTAGATGTTTTCACTCGGATTATTTTTGGCCGAGTTATGCGCCCATAGTCATTTTTACTATATATGTGCATAAACCAAACGGAATCTTTATTTACTATAACTTCTATTTAAAATGTCTTCTCCTCGGTTCATCGCCAAAACGGCTTGAGGGATTTCATTGAAACTTCACAGGAGTTTTGTCACCAAGCCTAGTTGTGCATATCATCAGGAGTTTCCGCTTGGATTATTTTGGCCGAGTTATGTGCCCTTAGTCTTTCTTTAATATATAACTTCTATATTAAAATCTTGTCCATGCTTCTTGTCCATGCTTCTTCACCAAAACCTCTTGGCAAATTTCATTGAAATTTCAAAGGAATGTTTGTCACCAAACCTAGTTGTGCATAACTTCAGGTGTTATTGGATATTTTTTGCCAAGTTATGGGCCATTAGTCATTTTTACAATAACATCTATATTAAAACCTTTTCCACACTCAATCTCCAAAACCCAGTGAAGGATTTCATTGAAATTTCACCGGAATGTTTGTCATTTAGTCTAGTTATGCATAACTTCAGGATTTTTCGCTTGTATTACTTTTAGCAGAGTTATGGGTCCTTTATCATTTGATTTGCTTAACTTCCATATTTCTAGAGGGATTTAATTGAAACTTCAAACATGTGTTCCTTATCATCACTCACATTATTCTTTACCATCACCCACATCATATCTGGTAAGGTCCATAACTTTAATAATATTTTCAGGTGATCAAAAATTGTAATACCATGTCAATTTTCAGTGACAGCTCTTGTTTCCTCTCTACTTGTTGGCTGTGTGAGGAGGCTTTGTTTTCTGGATGCGGCCATTCCTGATATGCATTTTTCACTTATTTGCACGCAGGAATGTTTGAAAAATTTAATAAATGTAAGATGGGGAAATTGGGATACCCACCTTCCCTTACAAATGGATATAATGAATAAATTATCTTCATTTTTTTCTGCTGTTATTAAAAAACGGAATTCAGAAATAAACAATAGCTGTCAGCGGAGAGAGCATGCTCGACGAATCTTATAATTGAACTAGAATAAATTCAACTTTGAAAATAGTTTAATTTTTATTTAATTTTAATTCTACGTAATAAAGCAGTTAATTCAATTAGCCAAAACATCTAAGTAAGTAAAACAGAAATAACAGGAAATTATATGAAAAAGTTAATTATGAAAGAGAAAACTGATATCAAGTATAAAGTCAATCATTTAGTTTCCCATATATTCTAAGTTGATAACAGTTATCGCTGTAAAATATTTTTTCGAAGAGTTTGGAAACTTGTTCATAATTTAGGACAGTGAACAATTAAAATTCCGTCAGGTAAAACCCTACGTTTACCAGTAGAGTCAAATATTTTAACTGTATATGCTATTAGATGAAGAAAAAAAACTCCAAACAGAAGAAATATGAAAATATTGCAGGCTCGGTTTAATTGAGCCTGTAAATGCGCAGGAAAAGACTTAATCAAAATATAGTATGGTGTAATGATGAAAAAAATTTTATTAGTTACATAAATAGTTACATATTTATTTATGTAGCAAAATCTGCTCTTTTTTCATCGTTTATTTCGAGTCGACATATGCTGACGAAAGGTGCCAAAAACCTTAACAGTGTTTGTTTAAGCCGTTCGGATTGAGCCCAAAACATATGTGTGGTTCCGATGACCCGACCGACCGTTTTTCACGGGAGACCTTAGTTTTATTTTTATTTAAAAAAAAAACAAACAAAAAAACGTCACGTAAAATAAGTTTATAACAGAAAATACTGTATATGCTAATAGAAAAATGAAAAAAGTGAACATTGCATATCCTGATCATGGCATGGCTGTGCTGGCTGATCTGGATCTACAATGCTCGCCCATGCAATAAAGGTTTATCTATGGTGTAACAGGTCCACATTAAAATTGTATGGCTTAGACATTAGAAAAATGAAAAAATCGGTCTTGTTCTTGACAAGTTACAGGAACCATACATATGTTGTGTTTTTGTTTTGTCATTTTTCAGGGGAGGGGAGCTTTAATTCACTGGCTGCCGACAATGCTTACATTACTTAGTTCCGAGTCAGTTATGGTCGTGTCCTTAAGACTAATGATGATCATTGTATAAATTAAATGTTAATTTAAACGACTAAACGGTTAAATCTTCTGACTTTAAAATAGTCAATTAGAATGGGATCAAGGCATTATTAAGGTACAGAACATTTCATACAGATACTATAACAAAAAAAAATGATGTGATCAAGTGACATCTCCTTAAAATTCTGAATAAATAATTTATGGATTACTTACGTAAACCAATATAAGTTATATTATAAGCGATACATGGACCAATTTTTGCACAAAAATATCGAATTAAGTCGTGAATTGAAGTTTGGATTTTAGTAAGTATAAAGACGTTTTTATACTATAATGTTTGTATATGTATTTACATTTTACATAAAAGGTTAAAGTCATTCAGATATTTCTACTCATCACATCAAATAAATATAGTAAATAAAACTACTTTATACTCGAAGGGTTTTTAAAAGACGTAGCATTTCAATGTTATTTTGTCAGCGGAAAGTTGTTAGTTAACGTTGTTTTTATTTTAAGGATTTACGTGAGACGCTGAATTACAAAACGATTTATTTTCTTTCGGATAAGTGAATCAGATAGGCGAGTGACTATGGACTTTACTTAATTTCTGGATAACAACAGGACAACACTGCGTTGTTCATAAAGACACAAGGGCGATTCCAGCTCTTAATTATTCAAATATTAGCACCTTATTTAAAGAATAAAAAGGGTGTATTATGCTCTTCGAGAAAATTTAGAAAAAAAAGACCGGCGTTAAGGCGAAAAGAAGACTTAAGAAGATTTCTAGTCTTTAAAAATAAGTTCGAAAACAGGGGAACTAACTAATAAAAAATGAGTTGGAACAGCTCCTGGGGTAAGAGCGGGCTTTCTCGAAACGGCTGGGGATCCAGTTCCTGGGGCGGAAGCAACAGTCACCACCGTGTCCCAGAGGGGCAACACTACAATAAGTGTATAGCCGGACACAGATGGGGAAATAACGGTCTTATGGGCACGATTTATGATGAAAGTTGCCCAGGATGTCGACATCATAGAGGTAAATCGACTTGGGGTAGCACCAAAAATGATGGAAATCCAGTTCTGAAACTTACGGGACTCTTTGGTGTCGGTGTAGTTGCCAAGAAAAGCCTTTGGGACTAACACGTTGAATAACGAGAAATGTTTACGAGATACAATCATTAAAGAATCAGTATTGCAATTCCAAATACAATTGTTGAGTAATTCACAAGATTTTAAAGTCGTCGATCATCTCATATCTGCATCTAGGCTTAGGCCTATAATGACAACGACTACAAATGTGTCAGAATGATAAAATCCAATTAAATATGAAAAACAAACATGAATAGATAGATCCAATAAAAGGAAAATAAAATTTTAAAAATAATGTTATTATTATTTTACACAGAGATTATCTGTTTTTACAAAATATAGATAGCTTAAGCAAGTTTGTTTCATCTTGGAGAACACTTAACAGTGTTTGAGAGATCACAACTTATTTAAACAAGGGAGGATACAGAGTGGGATCAGTGGGGTTGTTCGGACGCCCTTTTTGGGGTGCAACTTTTATCTTTCGTGGGGATTATGGCCAGATAGTAGAATGTTATCAGGTAAAAACCCTCAGACAATCCCACACGAACCCTCTTTGTGAAAACTCTTGCATCCGACCCTGTAAAAGTATTTCTTTCTGTCGGCAACAAAGTATTAATTAGCAATTAAAGAGAAATCAATAATTTTTCATTTCCAACACGATAGATTGGCTTTAAATAACTGGAAACACTGGTGTAAACCGTTGTGAAGTAGCACCCCCCCCCCCCCCACCCACAAGAACGACGCCTATTTGAATTACACAAAATAAACAGTAATAAAAAGGCTTTGTTTATTGTAAAGGGGATAGAGGATGGTACCAACTACCCCGACACACACCACCCCTGAAGTGTGAAAGCAGAAAATTTAAAAAAAGGAAATAATAATGGCAAACATTTAGAAAATGATCAAGCTCTCCTTAAAGATTTTCCAAAGTCTTCACAACTCCCTTCCTCATGGTGCAACAAAAGCGATATCAAAACCACAGTAAGTTATGTGTAGCTATACAAGAAATATCTGTTTAATAATTATCGAGAAAACAAGCCACACCCGCCAAAACTTAAGACATTGGCGCAGGCACACAAAGATGATGATTGTACTATACAACACACATTAATAATTCAATGAGATTAAAATGCTATCCGTCTTATATATAATTCTATACATTTTTAAACACAACAATAAATATTATTCGTTCAAATTAAAAACATGCACACGTAAATGATCAATTTGGTGGTATAGAAATATACTATGTGGCATTTGACACCCGCAATTGTTATGACTGGTATAATCTGGATTTTGAATAAAATACGTGATACTTAACACCGCATGAAATGAATAAACCTGTGAGACAGCATCATTCCCTCAATTAACGCAATCACTTTAAATTAAATTAAACACAACACAATATAGCTTTCAATATCAAATTGTAATTTGTAACTCAAGCAATTCAGTGATAACCGATGAAATCATCAATGTATACAATATATCCCAAGTTCCCAACATATCTCATATCTCACAACTTATTCTTTTTAAATAAGTCTCAAGAAATTATTAACATTCACAGTGATGTCATTTCAAAATCACAGATCTGTTCACACTCTATCATTAAATAAAACATATTATATTTATATTCATTTTCTACTTATAAAAAAATCCTGATGTAAAATTATCGGTTACCCAAAGCTTAATTACCTTACACAGAACGATATTTACTGCACGAAAGTTTCGTGCACTCATGCCAAGCTTTACTGACTATATTAACAATGACTACGTTACCTTAAGGGAAAATCATAGGGGCCGGGACGGCGTTGGGATGGTGCGGGGTTCCTTTTAGAACCAAAATCTATCAGTTATATAATGTAACAGGTTATGCTACATTATATCAGTCATAGATTTTGGTTCGCCCATCACTGTCCCGACTCCCTATGGGGAAAATAATTACCTTCTAATTCGTTGCTTAAAAGAAAGAAATTAAATGCATCTATATTTCGCTACACCAGTCATTAACTACGGTGTTCCGTTGGGGCCATCATTATTTTGCCATTTCGACCTTTTGGGCAAGACATCAAAAACGCGAAATACACGGAGTGAGATCGCGAAACAACATGACCCAAGAGGTCGACAGGGCGAAACAACAATGGCCTTAACGGAACACCGTAGTTCACAGAAGAAAGTGACCTTTAAGATAATGCTATCAAATATTTTTATGCCGCGAAATTTAAATGTCCGTACAATACTTCCTTCTTTTAGTTTCATCTACTTCATATGAAGTCTTTCATTGGAATTCGAATTTCTTTCAATCCTGCCGTCGAAATTATAGTGCAATATTTCAAGCAGCTGATAGATACTTGGTTCGACTTAAGTCAAACAACGCATATTTGTACATTCCGTCACGATCTGCGACCATTAGAACCAAAAAGTTGTCGGCGAGCAAGCTCGGCTTTTCCGTATTGGAAATAGATTTTTTTCAAAGAAATAGCTAGTTGAAAAATGTAAGCAGTCGTACGACAAAGAGAAGCATTTATTATGATTTATGGTCACAGGCTAACTAAAGTTGGAGCCTATCATCAGACTACAAAGGGAGAATATATTACACCACAAGATTGGATGACTAGTCTCCATTTCAACCAATCAGATGCTTGCTATTTGAGATTGGTCTCCCGTTTTAGTTTTATGATCTTGGGCCAATAAGACGTCCACAGGAGTAAACTGAACATCGAATATTTCCTTCTAGAAAACAAATAACTTATTGAAAATTAATATGCAATCCATCGAACGACACCTACTTATTTAAAACATAAACACGTTAAATAAATACAGATGATATTGAAAATTAATGTCACATTTGACATCAGTAACTGATAAGACTTGCAGTCTGGTCAGAGTGAAATTGATCTTCATGCAAATTGTAAATTAATACAATATGCAAAATATGGATATGCTTAAGAAACAACGTGTATTCCCCAACCAAATAAAAGAACGACAACTGTAATGCAATTAGCAACACGGCCACCAATGTTTTTAATGTTTTTAACGTTTTCAATGAAAATAAGTTCGATTTCATACATTCTAATGGAGATAACATAGGATAGAGTTTTGAATAAAATCTAAATGTGACATTTCCCATGTCATGGTTGCTGGTCTGGGCAGTTTCACTGTCATGTAACAGCTGCCCTGTACCAAATAGTGGGTACCCTGTGGCAGCCCGCAAGATGACGTTCTACAGGGTAGCTGTGTTTATGGAAAAGTAGACCATACAGGGTACCTTTTTCGACACTAAACCAACGGCTATACAAGGTACCCTCTTAAAATCCGAGGGGCGGTACAGGGTACCAACAACAATTTGTTTGAATCGCATTTTCTTAAAAACAAAATAATTGTTCATTTTAATAGTTATACCACAAGATAGGCAATTAGAGGCGCTTCAAAGGGATATCGCATATTACGAGAACTACAAAGTTGTCATAGAATAAAAAGCCGAAATGAGTCGTCGCTTTCGCTTCAATTTTGAAATAGCCAATAAGGTCATTTATTTTTATCAATTACAGGGTCAAACAGACACACGGGCAATAAAACAAGCAATCATTTAAACAATCAACAATAATTTTCATTATATGATTCAAGTATACAAGTCTATACCTTACAGTATGCATTCAAATTGGAAACAAAATAGCACATACCTTTTCGTCGCTTAAGGGATTGCCACACTCCTCCCAACTTTGTTCATCGATAAAAAGAAAATTATCAAAATCTCAATAATGGCAAAATGCCGTTAAATAAAAATTTGCACAATTGAATGTTACTAATGAATCTTTATTTTGCATACAGTAGGACTCGTTAGAAAAGTAAAGAAAAAAAGCTTGACCTAAAAATTCCTAAGAATTCTATTTACATAAATTCACAATAACTAAACGATACAAAACATAATTTTAAATTCCCACGTGAGCGCAATGATACTGACAAGAAAATGTTGTGTACTTTGTAAAAAAATTTCAACTACTAAAAGAGAAATCAGTGATTGTCATCGGTTTACGCGACCAGGAAGCGAACAGAAAATTGAAGGTCAAACACACTTTTACTAATATCTCCTAAAGTTTACACATGTAAGTCACGAGGACACAATAAATTGTTGTCAGTATCATATTACACATGTGGGCATTTAAAATGATGTTTTGTATTGTTTAGTTTTTGTGAATTTATGTAAATAGAAATTTAGGGAATTTTTAGATCTCGCTATTTTCCTTGACTTTTCTAACGTGTCTTACCATCTGCAAAATAAAGATACATTAATAACATACATTTGTGCAAAGTTTTTTTTAACGGCATTTTGCCGTTATTGAGATTTTGATAATTTTCTTTTTATTGATGAACAAAGTTGGGAGGAGTGTGGCAATCCCTTAACTGGTCGCCATCTTGCGGACTGCCACAGGGTACCCACTATTTGGTACAGGGCAGCTGTTACATGACAGTGAGTTTGTTAGAAGCAACTTTGCAGTGGCTAAGAGCTTAGCGCCCGACAAGGACACAAAGAAAGAACAAATGCCAAGCTAATGCTTTTTTTGTGTGCGCTTTACTAATATTTGTATATAATCCATTTTAAAGTTGTCAGTCGCTTGCAAATAACTGTTACAAACGGTGTTCAGTTTATGTGCAAGAGTTGTATCCAATACTTTATGTATCATATCGAATTTAACGACTTAGGTGTAGATTACATAGATATGTTAAGATGGCATGTCACGTTTTGGGGCTATTGATGAGTTTTGTTAAGCTTTTAATTGCGAAGTTCTTTGTGAACTTTTCTTGCAATTGCTGCTGGCATATAACATAAATATGTCAGTTTTTGTTGTGATTTTATTTATAAAAAAAAAATGCAACACCATTTTCCTTGACTATATAAACAATCCCTTACCAATTTCGACCTCGTCTACTATTCTGCGCTTTTCTATGTTGAATTCTCAATGCTTTGGAACAAAACGACTTCTTTCCACTTACAGCTGAAATACACAAGAAAGGTTTCACATACGTAAGTAAGAACACCAAAACAGGCAATAAATAAATAGCACGGCTAACAATTTCTGAATGAGTAAAATTAAGGTATGACCATCCTAATGGGCACTATTAAGAATCCAACATCTGATTATTTTTTCATCAACTGCTTCATACCACTGACTTGTATGCAAAATTTTAATGATTTTCACCATGTAGTTTTTGAGATTTTTTGCTTTTTTTATTTAAAAAAGTGAGAAAAAACGTGAAAGTATCCAAATTCTTTAATCGGTGACAAAATTTTTTGTTATTGATAAATTCAACTCTAACTTTTTACAGTTTATCCAAAATATGTTATATTTTACTAAACCAATTTAAGATATAATATATAAATACAGAATTTATCTTAAAATGACATTTTTTGACCAAATAAATTTTTAAAATGCATTTTTTTATATTTCACGAGACTAAATTAATGAAAATTGAGCAAAATCCTGATTGGTGCAATATACAAAAATTTACCATTTTTTTACTATATACCTTAAACAAAATTTAAACAAAATTTCAGAGAAGTTTACCGTCCAGTTTTAGAAATTTTCAAATTGATGACTTGAATAAACACTATTCTGATAGCGAAAACCCCTTTAATCTTGATTATTTTGCTTATTTTAGTTTAAATCATGAAAATTTTATATTCAATGACAGAATTACACAGGAAAAAAAAAGAAATATGCCAATTATTTAAGCTCTAGGCTTACAAAAAAAATTAGCTTCCAGTGGGATTTGAACCCTGGTCCTCTTGCATGAGAGAACTCTATGCTAATTTACTACTATAGTTACCTCCCTTGGATACTCTTCTTGATATAGGTATTCATTAGGATGGTCACACCTTAACCACCGAAACGGTTTTGTGAGAATATAATAAAAATCTTCCAACTGTGTTTTTATCATCTTTTTTTTCAGTTTGTCGACCTCAAACTTCTCTAGTTTCACTGCGGGTTTTGTATTTTGTCCAAAAATGGTTTTGAAAGCTTGAGGTCGTAAAGTTCGATCACATTTTACACAAGAGATGTGCCCAGGGCACATGACAATTAAAAACTGAGACTGGAGACCAGTCTCAATCTCGAGCATATGATTGGCTGAAATGGCGGCTGGTTTCCAATCTCAGTTTTAAAATCGTGGGCTCAGGAAACAGTAAGAGATTAAAGAATTACCATAATAAACTTTCCCTTGTTTTCTTTTCTTTAAACTAGATGAATGTTCAGTTGAACACTAGAGTTGCCATTCGTGATAGTTTGATGAAGAAATATTAAGAAATGACAAAGTAATAGCCACTGTTAAGTTTTCATGGACAAAATCAAAGTACAGAAAGGGTCATAACTCTTTCTGTACTTTGATTTTGTCCATGAAGACCTTGACCTAAAGATTTTGGCTTTGTCATCAACAATACAATTTAAAGATTAAATATAGCTTAAGAAAAATTAAAAATGGCGAAGTTATAGTCAATATTAAGAGTTCACTATAGATGGACCTTATGTATCACCTTTTCTTCGAAAGGGCGATACAAAACCAGGGATAATAATAACAACATGTGTTTGGTAAAAAAAATCTATTACGTTTGGGAAGCTTAGACAAAACTTCATCTCAAACAATAAATATACACTGTACACGTATATGAATCTGTTATGACGTATTTACAAATATGCTGAATTAAATAAAAATTTGAATTCTCATTACACAAACATGCACATAACGATATACTAGTATTTACCAACTTAATACAACAAAACATTAAAAATCTGAACACATATATTTTATAATCATAAACAAAACTTGAACATAAAATAAACATCATTTCTAGAGCCATTTAATGGTATTAAATGAATTTTTAAAACTTTCCCTGTGGCATCATTTTGAAATGGAGAAGTATCAAAAAGAAGGTGTCAAAAACAAGGCCAACATTAAAAATATTTGTAAACCCCATTTATCTTTTAAATTCTGTAGGGCTTTTTCAGTCAGTCTCATGGGGCCGATATTGGGCCCCTTCCCAATACCAAAAAGGTACAATTTTTCCCAATTTCAAGAAAAAATTCCCAATTTCAAGAAAAAATCTCATTTCAATATTAAATAAAAAGAAATAAAAGAGAAACCCTATAATCAAGACTTCATATTATGAAACTCATTTGTTTTCTTTTGATCATTGTTCTCTGAAAACTATGTTCTGTGAATTTATGTATGTGAGTGGTGTAAAACCGGTGTATATCATGTGAAAAAAATTCCCAATTTGAGCAGGGGCCTTTTCCCAAAAAAACCCTGAAAAAAGCCCTGTTCTGGAAAGGCAAGTAGTCAAACAAAATTACTGAACAAGCAAATTAATTTTCATCAATTTCATACTCTTTAGTTAAATCGGTGTCATATTTTCTACTAATTCTAGCAATCTATTGGATATAACTTAAACTTTTTGTATTTTTAGATGAAATGTAAATAAACCTTGCAAAAATTGAGTGGTTCAACAAATGATGATGATGTTAGTGATGATGGATGATGATGATGATGATTATTTTTATTTCCTTTAAATTTGACACAGTCTCCAGCAAAATAAACCATTGATACCATAATGTACAAATTGTTGGGTTTGAAGTTTGTGCAGCTATAATTTGCAGTGTAAGCATGTTGTAGTATCTTTGAACTTGTCTGTTTTAACCAACTTAATTGAATGGGTGAATAGTTTGTGAACATCTGTGCCTTCTGATCAGGATCTACTCTGTTAGCTTTTAGATTCATTAGGTTATTTCTGACCAGGATGCGACCAGAGTAGATCCAAATCAGATGGCACTGATGTGACACTGGTCGCACATGCATTAAAACACTTCTATATGGAGAAAAGGGTCAGGTATAAGAATAACTGTCAATACTATTGATGAATTTTTCAGAATTCATTTGACTTAAAACAATAAGATCTTTACAATCAAAGAATATAAATTTGTAAAATAATGATTTGATATTGTAGCCTAAAGGACATTTTGCCGGAGACTGGCTATATATTATTATGACTTATACAAAACCTATATAAGAATAGCAATGTTGTCATAAATGGAAGCCGTCCCTATCATTAATTATCTCTCCCCTAGCTGCCTGTCATCGACTCCCAATGACATTTTCTTACAAATATATTGATATCAATTTCATTAAAGTTTTAATATATTGATATCAGTTTCATTTAACTTTCTTTGTATACATGTATAATCACACTAAACTCTTTATTCCATGAGATATGGTTAATCCCATGGGTGAACAGTGTAGAACCAGGTCAGTCAGCACATCAGTGCCAGCTGATCAGGATCTAAAATGCACTGTTCACTTTTAGAATTTTTAGGTTATTTCTGACAAAAAATGACCAGTGTAGATCCAGATCAGATGGCACAGATGTACCAGCTGATTTTTATCTACACTGGTCTCATATGCAATAAAACCAGTATACATGTACATGTAGTAAAAGGTTAATGCAATATGAGATGACTAAATCTAATACATGTAGTACTCCTTAGAATAGCATTAACCCGATTATTTTGTGACTATCAAAAAGTGATTTGTGTGATAATATTGCCTTAATACTGAATGTCATGTGTAAATGCTTTATGTATATAAATACAATTAGATAACATTCTAATAACATTACAGAATGTAATAACACCCTCCTATTAAAAAACATCCCACATGAGCCCTTTTTACATTATTTCTTACAACAAAAAATTGCCCCATTTAAACAGATATGCCCTGTTTTTCAAGTGGACATAAAACCAACAACAAAAATAGAATGTGTATATGATATATTTAAGATATCACTGCCCACAGTAAAAAACAATAGCAAGCTATGTCCATAAAAAAATAAAATCATTGTAAAATTAATATAAAATGAAGGTAATACAATTTTACCAAAGAAATTTACGGTTTTAAAATTCAAACATAGCTCACAGCTGTAGAAAAAAATGTTAATTTAGCTTTAATAATAAAACAAATAAGAACAACTTAAAAATATACTGATCCAAGTGATTTTTAATAGCAGCCATTAAGTTGAAATGTAACATTTGAGGTGGCGATAAATTTTTCAATGTAAGATTTTCATTTACATGATTTGTGAAAAACACTGGGTATCTAAAAACTGTTTTATCATTGGTTAAAAATAAACACCTTCCTCATTCAAACTTGTACAAAAAGCAGTGGCATTTCAGTCAAATAAAATTCAAAACAAAAATGTCATACAATCTCAAAATATAAAAAAAAAAATATTGACATAAATCATATAATGTATCCCAAAACAGGTTAAAAATATTATCCTTAACAACAGACCACTTAAAGGTTTTAATTATTCAAAATGATTAATCTTTTCATTAAAAATCCATTATTAGAATTACCGGTATAAAAAATAACAATCCGAAAATTTTGTGTAAAATCAGGATTAGGAGAACCTTAATCCTAAGCCTCTTTTTAGAACAAAGAAATGTTATGAACTTTACCCTTTACAATTTTTTGCATGGCTAACTGTGTAGATCCAGATCAGTCGGCACATCCATGCTGTCTGATCAGGATCTACATTATTTGCTTATAGATTTATTAGGTTCTGACCAAGATACTACCAGTGCAAATCCAGATTAGACAGATCTGATCTGCATCTACACTTGTCGCACTTGCATTAAATGCCATGCATTAAAACATCTCATGTTAAGCTATGTATTGGACCAAGACATTTACAAAATGCAAAGACTAGGCCTACAAGATCAAGGTATCTCAATATGAAAGTGATGCTTTCTGGTATGTGGCGTCTTTCTGCATGAACTGCATAACCAATGGTTTGTTAAACTAAATGTCGATGATGAATTAAAAGACTATTCAGACTTGAATTTTGTTTGCATCTAGTTATGATTTCTAAATGAAGATGATAGTTTAATACAAAGGTCCATTTGGGTTTATGAGATCACAACAACCTTATTTTTAACTTTGCTTTCATGATGCATAAACTTTTGGAGCTTACAGTCATAGTTACATATAATAAACCGGTTGCCACCATAATAATACATTTACTTTCCTTTTTGCAACCTGTATTTATGTTTTGACTTTAACAATGTCTGTATCATTCACTAATCATCATTTACACCTGTAATATTGCAATTTAACATCCTGCTATTCAGAAGTTATTTCAATCATTTCCACTCTTGCATGTACAACCTCTTCATATTGAAAAACACATTTGTCATTACCAAACATAACTAAACACTTAACAATAGCATTTGGTTAAAAACATGCATCTTCCACAACATTTAAGCTGTAATTGAATTTTTTCATTTTTAAATATTGCAACTTTAGTAACACCATTTACGCCATGATTAACTTAACATAATCCTTTATTTGGTACCTTTCTATACTTCACAACTTCTCATCACTACAACCATGGTATGTGTAAGACAAAACGGTTTAAAGGTGAAACATGCAGCAGTTTTCAACATCCACAAAATGACAAAGACATCTTGTGCTTCCAAATATTTGCACCATAACCATAATGTCACCAGGACAAAATGGCGCGATGGTACACATCTTAGCTGTTCTCAACACCATAAAAATGACAAATACCACCTAGGTTTAAACTTATAATGTAATATGGCTTGATAGTGGAACATCCAGCTGTAAGTACCATAATGACTCATGTACTGGCCACACCCGATTTTAGGCCCAAAACTGAGTGCAAATTCAATATATAGGCCATGTTCAAATTTGACAAATGCTAGTTTAACCTCTGTACTAGCCATACTCTATTACTGAGGGATAAAGTCTGGTAAGAAACAATGCGACCTATACATGAGCAATGATGGTATCACAAAGATTCTCTTGGTTTTGCTGAAATGAGAAGTTCTTTAACGCGTTCTGTTGTGGGTCCCCAGCGTTGAAAGCCAGCATCATTCTGTAGGAACACAACCAATGTACCATGTACAGCCTTGAAGTTCATATCATCTCTGGAATTATATATCAATTTCAAAATTAGAGGATATTTGTTTTTACTAGTGTAAGACAGAAACATATTTTAGCAAGTTCTCGTGAATTCGTATTTCCATGAGTGGCTCAGTCGACAGTGAAAATACATAACTCTAGAGTTCAAGAGTCAAAAGTGTCATGAACTTAAATATTTGAGATTCTACTCAGTGTTTTTGTTAATTTTCAATCAAAATATCCACATGGTGATATAAAACAAAAATTTTGATATAAAACAATAACTAACATATAAACTTATTCCTAAAACCTAAATAAATTAATCACGTAAGCTGCTGATCAATCGAATTTTAAAATAACCATTTTAAGCCGAGTTTAAAATCCAGATCAATATTTTTCGTAATATTGGGGCCAGGTTTCCATAACACTTACTTTGAACAAATATGTTGAAACCCATGTCTATATTCATGTTCATATGGCGGGAGAATGACTTGTTTCCGTTTGAAAGGACTTGACTCAAGTCTCATCAGGGCCTCAGTAGGTGGGTCCCTCCATTCCGGAATAAACACAATAAATGACAGCGGTTCTTGTGACTCTGTGAGTAAACCCTGCAAGACAAATAAGATAAATTTTTAACTTTTACTCCTTGGATACAGCTCATATCCTGTGTGCAATAAGTGAAGATCCAGAACAGTATGCACATCTATGCAGCCAGATCTGGATCTACACTAGTTGCTTTAAAAAAATTTAAAACTATTTTAAGCAAAAACAAACCAGTATTGATCCTGATGTGCAGTCAGATCTAGATCTACACTATTCCCTTTTAGATTTTTTAAGATTATTTCTTAGCATAATGCTTACATTGTATCCTGATCAGAATGTAGGGTTGTGCAGGATGATCTGGATCTACACTTGTCACTGGTTGCACATGGGATAAAGAGTAAAATGTTATGTTTAACCCTTCCTCCATAGACACACCTTTATTGCGTGGGCGAACAGTGTAGATCCAGATCAGCCGGCACATCCCTGCCGTCTGATCAGGATCTGCACTGTGCGCTTTTTGATTTGTTAGGTTATTTCTGACCAAAATGCGACCAGTGCAGATCCTGATCAGATGGCACAGATGTGCCAGCTGATCTGGATCTACACTGGTCGCACATGCATAAAAAGGCGTTTATATGGAGGAAAGGGTTAAAAGATGAGCAATCAGGGCTGAAGGTTATAAAACTGAGCATGGAAACCAGTCTCAAATCTCAAGCATCTGATTGGCTGAAATGGCGACTGGTCGCCATTTCAGCAAATCAGATGCTTGAGATTTGAGACTGGTTTCCATGCTCAGTTTTATAACCTTGGGCACTGGAGGATCTGGGACTTCATTGTTTCCATGACTAAGTTGTCTTTTGGCAGATAATGAAGTAAGGACTTAAGGTGTAGGCAACAATTTGTGAAAAATTTATTATATTATAATTTGTCTAGCTGTAAAAACCAAACTGGCTGTTTTTAAAATCATCTTAAAGACAAACCTCAAAATGATCCACCATAGCCTCCATAAGTTCTTCACAGAATGGAGGGTTTGCTTCAAAGGACCCACTGATAGGATAAAACTTCAAAATGGGCCTGAAATGACAAATGTAAAAACAAGATGTATTCAATTGTATCAAAAATTTCACTTCAAGCACGATTCTTTACACAATGATTAAAATCTAAATGATTTTAGTATACAAAATACTGGGTCTATATCACAGTCAAACAAGAAATCATTTGAACATTATTATTTCTATTAACCCTTTCCTCTATATATATGCATTTTTACCCGTGTGCAACCAGTGTGCCGTCTGATCAGGATCTGCACTGGTCGCATGTTGGTCAGAAATATCCTAACAAATCAAAAAGCAAACAGTTTAGATCCTGATCAGACGTCAGGGATGTGCAGGCTGATCTGAATCTAAACTGTTCGCTCATGCAATAAAGGTGTATCTATGGAGGAAAGAGTTAAACATACTAATGTGGATTAAACAGAACATAATGCCTTATTTTCAAGGCTTTCAAACTTAACTGGGTGTTCATTAACAGTAACTTCCATTATTCAAGTATTGTTATAAAATATGCAGTAAAATAAAACTGCTTAAAAGGGTAAACCACTATTATGTATTTATGGATGGGTATACTCTGTACGAGAAAAACATATTCATAAAAGATAATAAATTATCTTCAAAGTTCTGTTATAGATATGGGTCCATTTAAATAGAAACACTACAACTAATGATGAACTAACCAATTAATAAAAGGCTTACAAAAATTGCTTCTGCAAAATCTGCATTGCAAAAGAAAAAACAAGTGTAAAACAGAAAGACAACAAGACCGCAATGCAACAAAAGCGGGTTTCTTCTTAAATTTTAAGAGAAAAAGGGGCATAACTATAACAAAATACAGTCAAGAGTTATGAAACTTGTCCTGATAATTGTTATTGTGATGTCAGCAAAGGGATTTCAATTGATGCAGATTCTTGCATTTTGATGCAAGCAAATTTGATTTCTTCCACTTTTGACCCCATCTCATTCTGAGCTTTGGGTTATTATGATCCAGGAGAATTTTTAAAAGTGGTAAACTTTTGCAAGAATAAAGAAAACTATTGCATATACTGCATTAACACTTTTTTAACTATTGAAAATAAATTAAAATGAAGTTATAGAGGATATTTGTTTTTACCAGTGTAAGGTAGAAATATATTTCACCGAGTGAGCTCCGGAATACGTATTTGAAAATACATAATTCTGGAGTTCACGAGTGAAATATATTTCAATCTTTCACTGGTAAAAACAAATGTTCTTTTTATTTTATGCTTTTATTACACAATTTGTGTGAATTTGACAGAAAAGTTGCAAGAAATGGCGCCAAAAGCCTCGTTTATGACGTGAATGACGTCAAATATACAAATTTAAGCCCGTTTTCTAAACGTTCTCATTTGGTATGTTATGTGAGTTTGGGTACCAACGTGAAAAAATCAGTGAAAATAAAAATTATATTCCAATGTTTGATAACAGTGAAATACCACTTTTATTTAACTGGGAAAATTCTATAATTCATTGAAAAGTATAAAATAAAAAACAATTTTATAAGTACAGTCCAACTGCGATAACTTAAAGTCCCAAGGGACCAAAGATTTACTTCAAGTTATCGCGACTTTGACTTTTCCGTAACACCATTCGCGTTTTAGAAAGTAATGATGTGCAATTATTACGGCACCATACATATGTACGTAACCAAAGTTTATTAGTTTTTTTGCATGATTATATAAATACAGATCAATTAAGAAATAACATTTTAACAAATTTTAACAAATATTATTGTACCTTTGCTGATTGACACAAGCTGTAGAATGCAGGTATCAGAAAAGTCATTTTATAGAAAGGAAAATTAACAACACCAAATGTTTGTTGGACACTAATTTGAGACAAATCACTCTAATTGTTTTCTACAAATTATATCATTATAAAGACGAGCCACTAACAACTCTTTTTGACAAGTTGGCGATAAATAAAAGACTCCGAACAGTCTCATGGGAAGTGTAAAAAATCGTGTCAATACATTTACTTCAAATCATCATGATTAAATTGTGCTTATTTCTTAATCATGGGACTTATTGATATGCTTGAGATATTGAAAATTTGGAAATATTGAGTTTCCAGTTATCACAACTTTTTTTGTGGGACTGGCAGCCGACTTTTGAGTTATTGCATTTTGAGTTATGGTAATTCCACTGTAGTAAAGTTAACTAACTACAAGATATGACTTGACACGATCTAATAATGACCCCACGAACATTCTCAACAGGGATCAGATGACCCCTGGTTTTCAAAAGCTATTGAAATACCTGTCAGCAGCATTGACAATTTCAACAAAAAAAAGGAATGAATAGCAAAAAACCAATTATGCAATAATTACAGAAACATGATTTACCCCCGTGAGCCGAAATAACTATCTGTATCCGGAAATGCGGAGCAGTATTGTCGAAAGTAACAGTTGAGAGGCGAGGCAAAACATTCAAATGTGACACCAAATACCCGATGTAAACACTCAAACACAGACAGTGGCAGTGCACCTTGTAAACTCAGACCTTCATTAGGATGTGTCCCAAATAGTGTCTGAAAAATAGAAATGTCAGATATATATTGGAAATAAATAATTCAAAGTATTTTGTATTCATAATTAATTGTGTGCTTATTTTTGAAGTTTCATTTAAAACTACCATGAAAATACAATACTGATTTTAAATGTAATTAAACATATTTTAGAAAATTGAAAAACTTCAAGTTATGGAATCCATGTAATTCTCTTCTTCCTTAAACCATAAATTCAACAACCATGTGACACAACTGGATGGCTATCAATAAGTAACAAATCGTTATATTATGGTAATCTGATTTTATCTTATCTGATACAATAAAAATGCACTTTTTAAGTCAATTATAAACAAAATGAACAGTAAAAAAAGCATCTTTTATTTATTATAGTATCAACCCTATTTAGTCCTTGACTTTAGAATTTATGTGATGTTGTTCTTATACTGTAAACAGGACTTACAAGTTATCATCCTTATACTGAAATGAGATACTGAAATGAGGACTTACATGTTATCATCCTTATACTGAAATGAGATACCGAAATGAGGACTTCCATG
Source organism: Corbicula japonica (assembly GCA_038501625.1). NCBI lineage: Eukaryota > Metazoa > Mollusca > Bivalvia > Venerida > Cyrenidae > Corbicula > Corbicula japonica. Next base: position 5,883,709 of record JAZAYU010000005.1, on the reverse strand, counting down.
GTACAACCCTTATACGGAAATGTGGACTTACACAATATCATCCTTATACTGAATTATACTGAATTTAGGACTTAAATCATATCACATGCATACTATAATCAAGACTTATCACCCTTATACTGAAATCGCCCTTATATTGAAATGAGGACTTACATTTTATCACCCTTTACTGAAAATGCCGTTATACTGAATAAGGACTTACATTGTATAATTTGTATCACAACTGAAAAGGGGACTTGCATGACATCACCCTTTTACTAAAATTACCATAATACTGAATTGCACTAAAATGAGGGCTTACATGATACCATTCAGAAAAGAGGACTTATCATATCACCCTTTAACTGAAATCAGGACTTTCATGACATGGCCCTTATACTGAAATGAGAACCAACACAATATTGCCTTATACAAAAATAAGGTCTTTCATGAAATCGCATTTATTTATTGAAATGAGGACTTAAATATTATCTTTCTTATACTGCAATGATGACAAATTGTATCGCCCTAATACTGATAGAGGACTTTCAGGACACCGCCCTTCACTTATACAGAAATGGGGACTTGCATGCTATCTCCCTTATACTGAAATAAGGACTTACATGATATCTCCCTTATACTGAAATAAGGACTTACATGATATCTCCCTTATACTGAAATAAGGACTTACATGATATCTCCCTTATACTGAAATGAACTACTTACATGATATCTCCCTTATACTGAAATAAGGACTTACATGATATCTCCCTTATACTGAAATAAGGACTTACATGATATCTCCCTTATACTGAAATGAACTACTTACAGGATATCTCCCTTATACTGAAATAAGGACTTACATGATATCTCCCTTATACTGAAATAAGGACTTACATGATATCTCCCTTATACTGAAATAAGGACTTACATGATATCTCCCTTATACTGAAATGAACTACTTACATGATATCTCCCTTATACTGAAATGAACTACTTACATGATATCTCCCTTATACTGAAATGAACTACTTACATGATATCGCCGCAGAAGACACCACACTCTGGATAGGTAATAATCAAAGCGAGTATCATCACGACATGAGATCTTGTAAAGTTGTTCCTGAAATCATAAAGTGTTCCCAGTTATTTTACCAAGTGAGAGTTATGGTCTAATAATATGAAAATCTCAAGTACTTTTTTTGTATTTCTGCTTAAAGTATTTTTAATACTTATGTACAGTACAGACGATTTCATGGAGCTCTACAAATAAGCTTAAAAAATAGAAAAGTGTTTACAAAAAGCCTTAAGAATTTTTTTTTAATGGGCGTAACCGCCAATGTGAACAGCCCTACATATATCTTAACCATTTTCTCCATAGATACAAATTTTATCCCATGGGTAACCAGTGTAGATCCACATCAGCCAGCACATTTTTCTCCTGATCAGGATCTACACCATTTGCTTTTATAGTTATTAGGTTATTTTTTATCAAGAAGGAAACAGTGTAGATTCAGATTCGAGGGCATAGCCAGTTAAAATGGATCTACACTGTTTGCTTATGCAATACAGGCAAATATCATCTAATAAAGGGTTAAATTCTGATCTGATAAAACTGCATTTTTACTGTACCCTTAAAACTGTAAATTTTGAAGATTCAACAACAAAGTCTATGATCTTCAACAACAAAGTCTATAAAAAATTTAATCATTTTCACAGTATTTCAATTAAAAAATATACAGAATCAGCTGAAATAGGTTTCCTATACGTATCTCCCAAGAAAATAAAACTGAAATTGGAGCCCAGACTCAAATCTCTGCATCTAAGATTTGTCTTCAATTCAGCCAATCAGATGCTCGAGAGATTAGTCTGATGTCTCAATTTTAGCCAATCAAATGCTTGAGATTTGAGACCGGTTTCCAATCTCAGTCTTATAATCTTTGGCCCAGTCTATATATCACATGCAGAGAACTGGAGCATTGAAATTGCTAACAAAACGCTAATGAAGGCAGCTATGAGGCCAAGTATTCTGCAAAATCATAAACTTAAGACTGGATACCAGTCTTCGAACTCAAGCAGCCAACTGGTTACAATTGAACTCATTTTGCAAACTGACCAATCACAAGTGAGTTTTTAGACTGTTTTTTTTTTTAATTTAATTATGATCTTGGACCCCGTATTTTAGATAATGGCAATTATCACTGAATTTAGAATATGTACACTTCTCCTTTAATTAGATACTAGTATGCTAGTAAAAAAGTAAAAATGTCTTAATATTCAAAATTTTTGAGTTATTTAGTTGCTGGGACACGTTTGATTCCAACAAGTTCTTGGTATTCAAAATTATTCTATTTTCTAGTACAATTTGATATTCATGTATTCTAATATGTTCTTGTATTGTTTGATTGAATAATCCATACAGAGAAATTGTTTTTACTCTACAGATACGCCTTTTATCACACAGGAGACTAGTGCAAATTTGTATTAGCCGGCACATATGTGCTGATAAGTATCTACAATCACTTTTGGATTCATTAGGAGCAAGCCCATGTGATAAAGGCATTTCCATGCTTATACATATAACAACATTTGATTAAAGGAGTTGGTTTTCAGTTTGATATTTGTACTCAGTTTTTCCCTAAACAACTCAATTTTGTAGAAGAAATGACTATTAAAGGTGGTCATAGAAAACAATGAACTAGCTTCAACAAAAACAGTGTTTTCTTTGAAGAATAAATGTTAAACAAATACATGTATGTTCTATTTTTGATGTTTATGTATGCATGCGCAAGTTCTATAGTGTAATACAAGACATTTTCAGCAAGAATGACAGTAATGACATATTCCATTCATTACATTAAGATTTAACAAACATGCAATTTATTTTTGATTCAGAAAATATTTTTCAGACTCTTCCCAAAACAGCTACACTTGAGGCCAGTTAGAATAAGAAAGAAAAAATCTTGTGTAGAATTGTCTGCTCTAAAGTGTTTTATGCTCTGGAAAAGTAGTGGTAGCATGAGTTTTTATTCTTTATCAATTCAAGAAATATTTTAACATTTTTTAACACTTTACAAATCATTTCAGTATAGGATCTAGGAACAATTTATTCCAGACAAGCAACATTCCAAGCCCCTTAGATATTACACTCATACAGAAATGCTAAGCTTGTATGTATTATCCTAGTTTTATGGAAACTGTCATCAATTTAATGTCTTTTTGACAAAACCTCTATGTCAAACGTAATTCAACACATTGTAACCATTAACTCAATTGCTACAACTTTTATCACATCCGTGCAGTCATATCAAGATCTACACTGTTTGCTTTTAGATTCATTAGGTTATTTTGTGACCAAGAAGCAAATAGTGTTGATCCTGACAAGACGGTAATGATATTCTGGTTGATCTAGATCTTAAATGGTCGCACATGTGATAAACAGCCTATCGATGGAATAAAGGGTTAAAGGAAACTTGAAAAAAACCTAGGTAACTTTTCGTTAATGTTCTGGTTAAACAACTCCCTATTCTAACTATCAAGGCCAATCCTAGATTATATCTTTAATCAAAGAATTTGGGACAACCAGTATCCGGCAAGAATATCAAACCCTAGCCTGCAAAGGAAGTCTGAAGCCAGTCACCGAGTAGTAAAAATACAAGACAACTGATTCTATTTCCCAATAAATATGTTTAATTACAACTGAATTAACACTGAGATTAGTAGCTAAATCTGTCTCACTAAAACATACTACTGAACTCACAAGTTTATAAAAATGTGATGAATTAATTTTGAGGGTTTCTCCTCGGTATTTGAGAATATGCTGTTCGTTTTCCTGAGACATTTCAACAACTGAGGCCCGTGGATTGGGAACTATCATTTGGACAGGGTAGCAGAACACTTTCCGTCGCTGGACTGGTTCCGGGGGTTGTGGGATTTCTGCAATTAGAACAGAGCCAGTCAACATACTATATGCTTCATATTCAACATATATGCCTGAAAATTTTATTTTAATGCAACTTGGTTCAACAGAAGAATTTAAAAGTCAATACTTGCAATGCATGTACTGAAAAAGACAATATAAAAATCATTCATGTACATAAAATTTAAACATCAACAAAACATAATGTAAAGTTGCAATACATATTCAAGTAATTATGAAAGTAACAAGATGGCAAAAAGGCAAAGATTTTGTTGTAACATGCAATTATACTATTTTAAGTTTGCTTATTTTATGTTTAATCGTTATTACACTTCCTTTTTTCCTGCTTAATGATTTTAACAATCTTGTTGTAACATTTCCTCGATATTTACTACCGGGTAGTTATATTTCCCCAACACTTAAAAGTTATATTTCCCTGACATTTTAATGGTACAACAAACCAAAAGTTACAAGTTTGTAACATGCCAAATGCGACATGACTGAGGAGTTCTTTCCTTGGGAAAAGATCAGAAAATACTCACCCTGTAAAATAACTAGATTAATAATACTTTTCACTTCTTAAGTGGGAAAGTTAACAGGTGTCTACACACTCTGCAAATCACAACAATATAATTCAAGTTCATTTCTTGTTGAAGACAATCAAATTCATGGACAGCAAAAACTATTTTATGGGGAATGTAATTTCATATATTTTGAAATAAAAGAAAAGCTGAATTAATTATATAAATATGTGGGCAGTTAATAAAATCCTTTTACACTCCTTTTCACCTATCCTAAAAATATATGTTATCAATCCAAATATGAATTTTGGGAAGACAAAAATTCAAAATTCCAGGTTAGTCTGGAATACTTTCACCCCTGTTTTGAGGTCAGATGTAAGATTTTCAGAAAAAAGGGTTTATTTGGGTCAGCCTTATGGTAATTTCCAACTTTCTGAACCAAATCCACTTGAAAATTAAATATTGCTGCCCAAAAAAAGGTTCTAGCAATCCCACTGAACCCCCTCTGGACCCACTCCTAGAAGTTTTGAACCAATTCTTCAGTTTGTAGACACCTACCATAGATATTGAACTCTCTCAACAGGTCCCAATGTTTATCAGCAATTTTCTTTGCTGTTTCACACGCATTATTATACATTTTAGTACAAATGCCTTCCACAGACGTTTTAGCTGCCTCTGTAACATGGGGCTGACACTGCCTCTTCAAATGTGCTAACCGCTCCTGCAACACAAAAACACAATTAACATTCACCCCGAGTTCTCAATATTTGATTGTGTTCCTTTGGGTATGGAAAACATTTGGGTTTGGGTTTTCAAACCCAGATGAACACAACTATCAATGCAATTCTTAGATTTACAAATTATACTCATGATTCTCAATTTTACTGAAATTTTTAGAAGAATTTGTGATATTACGGCATTTCTGAATGGCTGTAGAAATAGACATGTTGACGACAATGTAATTGAAGGCACAGCTGATACAGAAAATAGTGGTAAGATGTGTGTGCTTGTCGACGTGACACATCAAAACATTGTGCACTGTTGAATAAATTGTGAGTGGCTTTTTTGTAGCCATGCCTCTTAAAGTAATATGTCACAGTGCATGCCATCAGTATTCATGATTCCTGATCGTAGACTATGCAGTTCAAGAGTAAATATTTTGTTATGAATTGTATATTTTTGGAATGTAAGGTAGTTTCATTTCTTCCCTATGTCAAGAGAGGGTTAGAAAAATAACTTTGTTGTCTAGGAATTAATTATTTGATGTATTTTTGATCTTTATTTATTGTATTGATTGTTTCTTAAATCAAATCATTTACTTACCTTCAAGCTAAAATTTAGAACTGTCTTTAATTAAAGGAAGGTAATTAAAAAAAATTGGATACTGGTAGTTTAAAAAAAGATTTTAGTTTTCTTTTCATTGTCCTTTAACTGCGTGGAATGCATTTTTAACAAAATTAAGAATAACTCATGCAAAACTGTTTCAAAGACAATTAATAAAAGTTAAAAGGTTCAATCATCAACTGTTACTGACAAATAATTACAAATAATCAGTGTCATTCTAAAAATAAAAAGATAGACAAAAAGTAATTTATCAGAACTTCGGGTGAGTGAATACCGGTATATGGGATATGGGTTTTATCCAAAGGGTGACAAGTGTAGAAACAGATCAACCTGCACATCCTTGCAGTCTGATCCGGATTTAAACTGTTTACTTTTAGATATTTTTATTAGATATATTTTATGATCTTCTAAACAAGAAGCACTGCTGAACCAGATCAGGGCTGAAGGTTATAAAACTGAGTTTGGAAACCAGTCTCAAATCTCAAGGATCTGATTGGCTGAAATGGCGACTTGTCGCCATTTCAGCCAATCAGATGCTCGAGATTTGAGACTGGTTTCCATGCTCAGTTTTTTAACCTTGGGCACTGACTGCATTGATTTAGAGGGTGATCTGTATCTACACTAAGTCACCAATGTGAATCAAGGTATATCCACAGTGTAAAAGAATTAAAATTTACCTTGTAGAAAAAAGAATAGGAATTAAAATCTATCCTAATCAATTCTACTTAAGTTATGACACATATTTTACTTCAAACCGGCAGAGCCAGTAACAACTTAATTACCAGATAATCTTCATAAACAGCATTTTGTTTCCGTAACCATGTGAACGTTTCTTCAACATTCCATTTCACAACTTTCCTGCCCTCTGGTGTGCCACCCCTAAAACAGAAATAGGCAAAGGGTTAGAAATCTTTGATAAATAACAAAAGATACTGTATATTGTCAACTTAGTGCAAAAACGATACAAGTATTATTGAATTATGAAGGAGATATACCAATACTGCACTAAGATGACAACCTCTTCCCTTAATTTTTATTTGCTCAGAACAAGAACAGCTGCAATGATAGTGAGTACCGTCATTGTCTGATTATAAGCCGCACTTTTTTCCCGGAATTTGGCAGTAAAAAGTTGGGGGTGCGGCTAATATACAGGTTTGGCTGCTTATAAATACATTATAAGCAATTTTGATCTGTTCCATCAGGTTTGAGGGCTGTGCGGCACTTATGTATAAGTGCAACTTATATTCGAACAATGACGGTATCTTTTATCATTTTACTGAATCTAAATTAGTCTTTTGACAAAAGTTCTCAGTGCAAGTGCTTAAACCTTTTACTCCTCTGAAATCTATGTATCCAAAGGGTGGATATGGCTATATGGTTCATATCCCATGGGCAACCAATGTAGTTGCTTCTTTATCAAAAATACATAATAAATCTAAAAGTGTAGATCTTAGACTGCATCATGGATGTGCAATTTGATCTGAATTTATATTGGTCACACATGGGATAAAAGATATATCCATGGGGTCATGGGTAACTTGCCATCAATAAAATACTGCAAAACGAATACCAGTACATGGCACAGATAAACAGATTAGGTTGTTATTGTTCCTATAGTATAATTCAGAACTTTATAGTCATAATCATTCCAAAAACGACTAAAGCCAGCGATGCCAGCAAGCTGTAGATGCCGTTGTTAGTGAGAATGTATGCACATTGCTTATTCATTACCTCACCTCCAACTAGCTCATGGAATAGCTCAAGAGGCAGACTTAGAAGAAATACTCTCGCAAATTTTCTGAACTTCTCCCTCTGTTAAGCCAAGGGAGAAGATCTTCTCTATCCATGTATATGTGTATAAAATCTAAATCCTAGTGGACTTTTTCATAAACTTTTCCCTAAAATTGGAAAAAACTTCTCCCTGTTTAGATATCCTCAGCCAATCCCTTTAGCTTAGTTTATCTCACCTTGAATCGATCATCTTTTTCGCCGCCTCGGCATACCGTAATAGCTGTTTTCTCGCGTCCCCTGAATACTTAGGTTTCACAAGTTTCACAGGTATATCGTTCATGATTTCGCGATACATAGACTGTGACACTTCATTAGGACAAACAGTGGGTAATACTGGGTCATTTCCCATGTCAATCACTTTACGCTCCAATAACCATCTGTTGAATGATTCTGTCGGTGCATCAATACCTGTAACAATAACAATAATGGCGTGAAGATTTTGCATGGTTGAACCTGAACCTAGATTTTGCATGGCTCAACCATCATTTTTGAGTAGAACTAAAAAACTGAAAAAAAAGAGAAACATTAGGTCAATTTCATAAGCCTACTGGTAGTTAATGTAAAATACATAGATAATATGTATATTTGCTGCATGCATTTAAAATCATTCAGCTCAAAATTGACACAAATATGCAAAAATATGCTCATGACTTTTTTAATACATACTTACCTTATAAACCTGTTAGAAAATGTCAACTTCATGATCTTAGCTAATTTATAATACATTGAAAAAATTGTATGTTTGCTGCATGTATTTTGAAAACAATCACCCTAAGATTGATGCAAACATGCAAAGATATGCTAAATTAATGGCTTATTTAATACACACTTACCTTATAAACCTGTAAGAAAATGTAACAGTCACATGACATATTTATCAATACACAATGAAAGGCAATAACGAGTCTAAAACATAAATCTTACCTTCTGCAAAAGTGTTTCATTACTGTTTATATGAACAATTTATGCATCATACAATAAGATGCTTTAAAAACAAAACCAAGTCATTTATATTCTTATCATCCCAATAATTCTATTAAAATAGTGTGATAAAGTTGCATTTGTAACATTAACTCTTTACTCCATAGATACCACTTTTATTGCATGAACGAACTGTGAAGTGATGTTTAATCAGGATCACAGTTAAATTTTAGATTACCGTCATTGTTCGAATATAAGCCGCACTCATGTATAAGCCGCACTGCCCCCCAAACCTGATGGAACACATGAAAATGGCTTAATGAAGTGTATAAGCAGCTAAACCTGTGTATTAGCAGCACCCATAACTTTTTACCGCCGAATTCTGGGGAAAAAGTGCGGCTTATATTCAAACAATGACGGTAATTAGATTATTACTGATTCAGAAGCGAACACTCTAAATCCAGATCAGATGGCAAAAACATGCCAACTGATCTGGATCAACAATGTTTCCCCATGTGATAGAAGTTGTATATACAGTACAGGGTTAAAGCTAAGTTATTTAAGGAATTGGTGAAACACCAACTGGATATTTTTCTACAGAAGCAGAAAATATCTTACCCCCTTTTGAGACCGGATTTGGCGATACTTTTCCTAGTGGTATGCAAAAATATCTACCGTCATTGTCTGAATATAAGCCGCACTTTTTCCCCCAGAATTTGGCGGTAAAAAGTTGGGGGTGCGGCTAATACACAGGTTTGGCTGCTTATAAATACATTATAAGCAATTTTGATCTGTTCCATCAGGTTTGGGGGCGGTGCGGCTTATACATAAGTGCGGCTTATATTCGAACAATGACGGTAACTTCACAGACAAACAGTTATCTTATATAGCATCACACTCCTGATCCAGCAAGAGACCACTGTTTTAACCCTTGACTCAACTGATATAATATCCTTGTGCAGTCTGTGATGTCTATTTTGAAGCTAATCATTTTCTAACCAATGCTCTCTTTTCTCTCTACTTTTTGGATGTGTGGGGAGGCTGTGTCTTCTGGATGTGGCCATTTTCTGATACACATATTTCACTTTCTTATCTATAATATGGTCTCATTAAAATATCCTACTTATTTTCACAGAAAAGCCACAAATAAAATAAACTGATAGTTTGAAGACATTAATAAAACATAATAATAAATGGTAAACTTTTGCAACTCCATTCATCATTATTAAAAATCAAATGTTTAAACCTTTTATATATCAAGAATAGCGTATTCAATTATATTATTTTTATTTTAGGTATCACTGAAATTTATAGCTTAATTTATTAACTGAGAAATCTAAACCAATGACACCCCGCCAACCCCCAAATAGAACTATTCGTAAAAAAAATCATCAGTTAATGTTTAACAGACCTTCTCTAGAATGACAGAGCTCCTGGTACTGCTGTCGCAACTTAACCATCAGCTGAGCACGCATCAACTCTATCTCTGGATGGGGTGGCGGCATCACACACGGTGCTCTCTCATATATAACAGCATTGGTGGGCATCTCGAAGTTCCAAAATGGACTGAAATATCATATTTACCAGACCATTAGTGTTAAGTTAGAAATTCTGGAAGTCCTAAAATCCAGAAACTTTTTGAATTTATATGGGGAAAATAAAAACTAGATGGGTGTCTAGTTGAACACTTGTGTTGACCACTGGTACTATGTCCGAAAAAAAAATGCAAGTACAAAAAGGGGAATAACTCCAACAAAAGTGACCTTGACCTAAGGAATGTGTTATCATCACAACCGTGTTTTCATAAGCAATATAATTTGAAATTTTTATAAAGAAATATTGAGAAATGGCAATGTTATAGCCAACATTAAGTTTTGGTGTCCAAATCAAGTAGAAGAAGGGGCATAACTCCATCCAAGGTGATGTTGACCTAAAGAATGTGGTATCAACACAAGCCTGTTGTCATAAGCAATATAATTTTAAAGTTGCATGAAGAAATATTAAGAAATGGTAAAGTTATAGCCAATGTTAAGTTTTCAAAAACTGACTGAAAGCCTACAATGTACAAGTAAACCTTACAAAACTGGACATGCTTATGATTATCTGTGTGGCAAAAGTGACTTCTATGTGATTGGTACCTAGCCACTCATAGGTTCATTCTGCAGAAAACCATTTACACCTGACTAGAATGCACTGACAAGCAGGCTGATGTGGGTATTCTCCAAACATCATACCTGTAAGCGAAAGCTGGCCTTTTATTGGTGGGGCTACCAATCAAATCACCACTTTGCCGCCTTTTCTGCTGTTGTAAGCCACCAGGGGGTATATCAATACTTGGTCTCGAAATACGTTTGTCACCAAGGTTAGGGTGTGGAACTTTGTCAGATGCTATCCCCAAGGGATCTGTATTTGGATCCTGAAATAGTGTTGAAATAAACTAAGTAATTTAATATCATGAATGAACATGTATGATACAACAAAGGAAATACATAAAAACAAATAAAAGGTAAAAATAATGGTACCAAAAGAAGCTTATTTATTGCTGTATTGTAACTGTATAGTTGCTCATGCCATACATATGACTTTATAAATGCTAAATGGGCTATAGACAATAATATTTTTGTAACAGATTAGAAATGAGCACAGACTGATTTAACAAATTTATTCAAGTTCTAAATGAGCACTGAGTAAGGTATTTATGAAGAATGTTGTTGTTAAACATAAGAAAGAAATAGCTAAATATTGAAGATTGTTGTAGTGTTAACTATAAAATAACCGGGTAAAGTTTTCTTACTGATGATGTTAACTAATAACATGTGATGGAAGATGTTTCTGGTCTACCATTTAGTGCAAAAAGTCTGAGAGTTTATAAATGTACATTGAACTAAATCATCCACCTTATTAACTTATACCTGATCATATTCAAACTTATGAATACTAATGAAACTCTTAATTAAAATGTTATCTGTACATTCTTGCATTTATTGATAACATTTTGATGTTTTTTTTTCTAATATTGGGAAAAAGCAATTACAATGCATTTTGTTCATAAGGATTCTGTGGATATTAGTTAATCCAAGTGAAATATTGTAATTGAAAAACTCACATGGAGAATCTGAGGCATTTCCCACAGTGATTCATTTGTTATCTTGTTAAAATAGTAAGGCATGTTCTCTCTTTTACTCCAATACTTTCTCCACCCCATCTGTAACAGTTCTTCTGACAAATCATCTGATGCTATCGGTTCTGGAGATCCCATGGAACCAACGGAGGTTTGATGCTGTAATGTCTTCTTGTTTGCATCCAACAACTGCTCAGGACCCCCAGGACTGCCTGAATTTCCATTTGTCCCTCTAGACTGCACGCCTTCATGTTTTTCTGTCGTTGATTTGTCTATGACTGGTGCTTGCTGGACATCTGCCATATTTACATCTTGTAATCATCAAGAAATCTAAACCAAAGAAAGAAGAAATAATGATTATATTTGCAGATATTTTAATCCTTTACTACATAAATACATATTTAAACACATGTATAATCAGTGTAGATCCAGATCAGCTGGCACACCTGTGCTGTCTGATCAGGATCTGCACCAATGCTTTTTGATTTATTAGGTTATTTCTGACCAAGAAGCAAACAGTGTAGATTCTGATCAGACAGCATAGATATACAAGTTTTCAAAATAGGCAAAAACCAGTAGAGTGCATAATTTCTTACATAATATTAAGTCATGTGTTCAGCATGGCATACAGCTTTGCTAAAGATTTATTTGTTGCTCAGTTTTAAACAAAAGACAGAAGCGCATGTCAATATAGTGAGAAAATGGTCTTGATTTCTTCTCATTAACTTCAGGTGTTTCAGTAGCAGCTGAATCTGAGGGGGATTCAGTCAATCGATAGTTTAAATACCCTTATTTCCAGGAAAAATGACTTATCCGCTATAATTGTCGAGGTCAAAATGAGTTTTTTTTAAGAAATTCCGAAGTCAAAGGGTCAACTTCCAGGTCAAATGGAACCCCTGACTGATGATTTAAGAAGGATTTACTTAGTGCATGTACGAGTTGGCTAAAGCAGTAGTGCCAGCAGTGTGATCTGTTGTTTGACCCAGGCCACGCCCTTCACATTTTAGCCAAACTCTTTCAAATGAAAAATTATTAAGTTTTCTATAATGACCGATCAGCTGAATATTTTAAAGTGGGACAGTTAGCATATATTTTGCTCAATTTTAACCGTATTTTTGATTATACAGGTAACTGATTATAATCTGCCAGTTTGAAAATATTCGTTAAATTATTTTCACTTTCGAAATGCAATTAAAATCTAGCAGAGTTTAGAAATAAGGAGAAACCAGGATCAAAATAATTTTCAGTGAAGCGTGACTGTTTATGTTTTTCATGATAGATTTGTAAGCAATATGAGGCAGCGAACGTGAAATTATTGTGCTCACATGATGTGTATGACTATGTAGATTTAATTGAAGAGCAGAATGACATCAGCTCTCAGTCAGTTTCCGCAAATTAGCTAACAAAACTGGGAGTATATTCTACGATCTGCACAGTTGCGGCACAACAAGCCAAATGACGTCGAGCGTGCGGTTACCTCTGGTTATCAATATTCAAACGAAAAGTTTTTAAGAGGAATAAAAAAATAAACTTAGTCATCAGGTTTAAAAAAAAAATTTAAATTTTTATTTCAGCAATAGCGTTGACTTTATAAGACTATGATTATTTTAATAAAATAAGATGGGAATTTCATTTTCATTAATAATAATAATTTCGGCCAAAATTGCCCAACGGCAATACGGCTTACGTGAAATTTCTTTTATTAGACCCTGACACAGTCGCAAAAGACGATCACTTCATATATTACTGACTGATATATTTCTGACTACTAACTTTTTACGTGCTTTTTTACTCTATATTTTTAGCTGTGTGGGGAACTGTGCTGTCTGGATGCGGCTAATCCAGGGTTAGTCTTTTTACTATCCAATCTTAATAACTTGACTGCTTTGTTTCCAATCATACCCCAAATTTTGCCTGGCCGAAGTTTCTTTGCTCTTTTTTGTTTTTATAAACTTTTCCATTGTTCATAAGCGCTCTTTTCGTCTTATTGTTTATTAAATAGCAAACAATAACTATTTCCACAATTTATTAACAAATAAGAAGGATATTATAATGATGCAATATTGTGAAAATATATTTAAAATCTGATGCAACACACTCAGGGTATATCATTTCTATAAAAAGAAATTTTTTTGTTGCACCTATCATTATTTTTTTCGAAACAACGCAGAACACTGAAACAAGTGAAAAACCTAAGTTGTCTAAAATGCCAGCTGACAAAAAGGTATGAATATAAGTTTTATAAATGTTGTATAGTCTCAATAATTCGACTGCAAGCACAGACCCATTATCATACGGACGTTTTCGTTGTCTGTCCTTTACGTCTCAAGTAGTTACGATCAAAACTGTGGTGGAAATCGACCCGTTTTAAATTCTTTTTATTTTCACTCCCACGTGAAAATTTCAACACTGGTATGTCAAATATCGTTATAAAACATAAATAATGATAAAAGTAACAATAAAATGAACTAATAATCCACAAAATAACTTGTTAAACCTACCACAGCATATGCCGTTTACACGGTGAAAGTTATCGATAAACGCGAGTCAGATAAACTTTATGCGGTGTAATCGACATGGGTGGAGGTTTATAACAGTTTTGCATAAAAAAAACGAAAACGTTTCTTATAAAGGATTACATATATTGATTCTACTTGAATGTGGCTTCTCAGGTTTGTAATTTTTTTTTATAAATATGGTTTAAGATGCTTTATGAAGCCGGCAAAAGTTGCGATTCATTTTCCGATCGGCGGCATATAGAAATAGAAGGAAAATTTTCCGCATTGATTTGAATAGTAACTTGGTTGTGCGCGAAGAAGGAACATCGTATATATAGAAAAGCTCTTATTGCGCACAAATAGTTGGGCTAAAATGGTGTATAAATTTGTGAGCGCAAAATGTGCTGTTCTAGAAAATTTGTGGAGTTTAAGTCTATGATTTAATATCTGGGTTAAATAAGACAGAATATTTTTTCTTGCTAAAACAATTTATTTGTGCTGTTCGCAAATATACCTTTTGAACAGCAAGGACATGAACTGTAACATAGATTACATCCCATAGATTTGTTAATCTCATATATTCTATGCAGTAGAGTTTGCGTAGTTCTTATGTTCTATAATATTAGTATCAAAAGTTTTTTAATGAACAAGATATTTTTTTAATATAAATGCATGATTTTTTTGTTGTTTTTTTTTAAACACTGTCAAACTACTCAGCTTACGACATTTCATGTGTGATGTAATATAATCATGTCTGTTGTAAGCCGTATTTACGACCTTGACCCCTGAAAACTGATGCAATTTTAGAATCAGCTGACGAATACACGTATTTTACGAAATACATTTGATAATATTTAGCAGTCATATTACGTTTATTGTTAACTTGAAAGTGTTGTAAGGTAAAGATGGCAGATGAAGAATTGGTAAGAACGAAGAAGCATTTACCGGCAAAATTATACATGAACCAATATGGCGGCGCCCATGCATTCACAACATGTTCCTATTGAAAACGCAATATTGGTTGCTGTCGTGACTATTTAAGAGATATTTTTGCCTTATTATCGATAATAATTTTAAAGTTGAATTGGTAAACAGCTGTTTCTATACAGAATAGTAGTTCAATTTGGTTTGATCAAAGTTAAAAATGTGAAATGGGCATATCAATTCTAAATCAGGAATAACCTCATCCAGCAGACACAGCCTCCCCTCACAGCCAAAAAAGTAGAGAAAAGAGAATGGTTATACAATCATTAGTTTCAAATCATACACAATAATAGAAAGTGGCAACCTAGAGGGGTTAATGTCTTTGGCACGGTCAGTGGCAAATAATTTGCTGAGTGTTTAAAACCAGGTTCTAAAGTGCACCAGCTTTCACTTGGCAACAAGTTCTCAAAGAACAAACAAGTACAAGTTGTCTTGGTGAAATAACTCCAACCCACCAATCAGCTCAACAATGTTTAATGCAAAAGCACACTAACATATAAAACATAAGAAGATAATAGCATTGCAAAGCTAAAGGGCAGGTTCTCAATGATCTTACCTAGACCAGAGCACCTGAAGTCAAATCAGCAAGAACACAGTGACATGGATAAAAGAATGATTGCCATTCATTCAAGAGCATTACGACAGACCTGCTGTTGGTTGAAATGTGGATATTTGAATAAAACTAAAACTTAAAAAAAAAAAAATTATTCGTCATTAAAATCAACCTGTCATTTTATGTTATGAAGTTTGAAGTTATATATAGAACTATTATATCCTAATTCAAATCATGACAGCCATACCACAGCAAAGGCTTTCCCTGTGTAGCTAAATATCTGGCATCCAAATGCAAAGATTTTTATTACTTGAGGTACATCCATCTGTTTATGAATATCTTTTATGTTGTTTTATCACGAACCATCATGTACCTATATTTATAAAAAAAAATATAAATATGTTTTTTCTTGATAAATGAAGTCGCAGAAAATTTAAATAAAGGAGTATAAATTTTGCATAGAGATATGTAAATTGTTGGTATCATTGAAGATCAATTGTCAGCAAGAGTTAGTTGGGTGATATTATTGTCAAAACATTTTATTGTTTTCAGTTACCGTTTGACCCAAGTCTGAAAAAGAAGAAAAAGAAAAAGAAGACTGGTTTTGATCCAGATGCTGCAGAAGGTGATGCTCCGGTTGAAGCCCCAGCAGAGGAAAATGTTCCGGAAGAAAAGAGTGCGGAAACAGAGCCAGCACAGGACAAAGCACAAGATGAGGGTAATTGTTTATCCCTTTCCTCCATAGATATATCTTTATTGCATGGAGGAACAGTTTAGATCCAGATCAGCCAGCTGATCTGGATCTACACAGGTCGCTCGTGAGTTAAAATGTGTACATATATATGGAGGAAAGGGTTATTGAGTCATTTCAAATTTGGCTCGCGAAAGACTTGAGTTTACATAATTACTCAACCCTTCGCTCCACATTATTTATTCAGGTTTTATCACATGTGCCAACAGTGTAGATTGAGACCAGCTGGCATATCTGTGCCTTCTGATCAGGTCCTGATCATCATCATCAGGATCTGCACTGTTTGCAACTTGGTCACAAATGACATAATGAATCAGAAAGTGAACAGTGTAGATCCTGATCAGATGGCATGGCTGTGCCAGCTGCAATCTACACTGTAAGCTTTTGCTGCAAGTCATATCAATGGAGTAAATGGTAAAAAAATCTTGTGAGATATTATAGACACAATTTTCTAACTTGTTTGCTACTGTCAGATTGCATTATTTTGCACATGTTTGAATTTCTCATATTTTTCTTTGTATAAAGCATGAATTAAAACCCTTACTGAAATTGAATCATGCGTAATTGTTTCTTCTATATACTGTCATTGTCTGAATATAAGCCACACTTTTTTCCCAGAATTCGGCGGTAAAAAGTTGGGGTGCGGCTAATACAGTGCACAGGTTTGGCTGCTTATAAATACATTATAAGCCATTTTGATCTGTTCCATCAGGTTAGGTGGCAGTGCGGCTTATACATAAGTGTGGCTTATATTCGAACAATGGCGGTATAAATGTTATGTTCTTGGTTATCTGAAGTAACTTTATGATAATGGAAGTTAACTCACTATTTTGAATTCTACAGATTTGTCACTAGACTTTGGTGGAATGAAGAAAAAGAAAAAGAAGAAAAAAATTGACATGGACGAGTTAAAGGAGGCCTTACCTGTAAGTACAATGTTGTTTGATATTTTAGTTGAAATTTTTGCATTGTAAGATTGTAGACCTTAGGCCATTAACCCTTTCTTCCATATATACACATTTTTATGCATGTGCGACCAGTGTAGATCCAGATCAGCCAGCACATCTGCGCCATCTTACCAGGATCTGCACTGGTCACATTTTCGTCAGAATTTACCTAACAAATTTAAAAAGCGAACAGTGCATATCCTGATCAGACGGCACGGATTGAGGATCACTGATTTAGGAACAAACAAAAATATTGAGGCATTCACAGCAATTTGAAACATTTTTAACACCAGTATTGTCATTCAACAATTTAACAGGCAGAAGAGCCTGAGGAAGCAGCAGAAGATGGTGGCGGAGTCGAGATATCCGAAGTAGCAGATGTAGATACAGATTTCTCATTGAGTATGAAGAAAAAGAAAAAAAAGAAAGTGGACTTTGAGGAACTTTCATCAAAAACAGAAGGCGAGAATGCTGAAGACACATGTAAGTTTGATTCGAGAAAGTGGGAGGCATATAGAGTTGCACTCGTTCATCCATCTGTATGTATGTCCTCCAAATCTTGTGGCATCAACTCCTAAACTGTCAGGCGGATTTCTTTTAAACTCGCCAGATAATTAAGCGGGATGTGTAGATGATCGCAAAGAAAAGGATTGTTTCAATGGCAATTTTTACCGGAGTTATGGCCCTTTGTTATTACAAATGTTGTTGCAGCATGTTACTACAATGATGTTGCAGCGGTAGGGGGCATCAGTGTCTGATGACACGTTCTAGTTTTTTTCTCTGTTAAACACAGGTCTTAAAATGTAGTGATTAGTAAAAAAAAATTCAGCAAAATTCATTCCAGTCCTTTTCTTGGTATACACATCAGTACAGTTAATATTATACAGGGTTCGTACAGACCTGGAAAAGTCATGGAAAATCGTTGTTTTTTTTAAGAAATCATGGAAAACTCAGGGAATTCTGAAATTTGGAAAATTATCAGGGAATTATCATGTAATTTCTCAAAATAATCATGGAATTCCTAATAAATATCCTTGAATTATATTATTTGCCAAGTATTACTCGCTTAAAAGAAAAATGAACTATTTAACTTTATACATCTACGTTATACGACACTGGCGTTCGAAATCGGGAATTAGTAGTGTAACACCTATGTATGCAGTATTTTTTTCACGGGTAAAAAATTTACATATAAAAATGATTTCATTCATTTATTTAATAACATGCATTTAAATGAATGTTTTTTTTTTAAATTATTACTTAAATGCACTTTTAATTTTATCATGGAATATTGAAATTTATCATGGAAAAGTCATGGAATTTTAGGTCAGCAAGTCTGTACGAACCCTGTTATATTAACCACATATGAGACATTTAAAAGTATTCCACCCTAAATTGTGAATAGGCAGCTTTAACACGTTATCAGAAGTTCCTCATGTGAAATATTAAGGAAAATATTTGTTGTTGTTATTTTTACAGATGATGCAACAGACAGTTCCAGTAAATCCGGATCTAAAGGCCGGGCGTGGCATGGATCTGACAGAGATTACTCATACGATGAAGTAGGTTTGCTGTTTTTAGTTTCAAGACTTATTTAACAAGTATCAAGTTACCAATTTTAAAACTTTTATTTCATAGACATATTTACATATATTTGAACATAATCATCAAAAAAACAATAATTAGGGACGATGTACAACTATCTAAGATCCAGATCAGCCTGCAAATCACTGAATTCTGATCAGGATCTACACTGTTCTCTTTTAGAGTAAATAGGTTATTTCAGACCAAGAATGGTGCAGTGTAGATCAGACAGCATTAATGTGCAGGCTGATTTGGGTCTACACTGGTTCTTCATGGGATTAATTCTGTATTTAAGGAATAACAGTTATACGGTGTGAATATTAAATAAGAAATTGTGTAATCTTCTTTACAATCCCTCGAATTACATTTCAGTTGCTCACACGTGTTTTCGACATTATACGAGAAAAGAATCCTGAAATGGCAACTGGTGAAAAGAAGAAGATTGTGATGAGACCCCCACAAGTCCTCAGGGCTGGTGCTAGAAGAACCTCTTTTGCAAACTTTGCTGAAATTAGTAGAATGTAAGTCTGATACTGGCAAACTTTGCTGAAATTAGTGGAATGTAAGTCTGATAACGGCTAACTTTGCTGAAATTAGTAGAATGTAAGTCTGATAACGGCTAACTTTGCTGAAATTAGTAGAATGTAAGTCTGATAACGGCTAACTTTGCTGAAATTAGTAGAATGCAACTCTGATTCAAACTAATGTTTGTTTAATTTTGACAAATAATTCTAGAATTTGTAAAAGGTAATTCTTATATTGGTAAAGTTTCTTCAATAAATAGAATGTTTGTTAAATATTTGCCAGTAATTCTGGAATTTGAAGAATTTAGATCTGATACTGTTGAAATTTGCTTCAGTGAATAGTGTTTGTTTTCCTTTGGTAGGAGAGTGGTTATAAAACATGAACCTGATTTTTTTATATAACAAGAAGTTAAGGATGAGCATTTATCTATTTTTAGGTTACACAGACAGTCAAAACATGTGTTAGCCTTTTTACTAGCTGAATTAGGTACCAGGTATGTACATGTTATAATTAAACTTCTCTCCCTGTCATCTGACTCAATTTCATTCATTCTTAACTATTGTAGCTTGGCTTTCAGTACCCTCTTCCAGTGACATGTGACTATTGATTGCAAATTGATTAAGTTAAAGATCATATGCTGTTTGTTCTGTAAAGGATTGAATTTGTGTTTCAGTTTTCATTGAAAACCTTATTTATAAACGTCTTTTGTCAGTATTCAGAGGGTTAGATAAACGAAATTTATTTTCCTGTTACATGCTAGAATTCATGTTTTGAAGAAATACAAGATTTATTAAAAATCTTTTAATTAACAAACCTTTTACGAACAAATAAAGTTTCTTTGATGACATAGTAGCAATGTAGTAACACTAATTGAGAAACACATTTAATCACAACGAACTTCAAATAAGAAATGAAAAATATAGTTTGAAAACCTTTTTAGGTAGGTAAAATGGTAAACTGTTTTATCAAAATTAAAAAACAGATGATAATTATGATGTCAGTTTATTATTATTGATTCTATTTTTCTAGCAGTTAACCAATAGCCACAAGATACGTATTTTTGCAGACACAAATTCATGCAATTGTTTCTTTTAAGATGTGCAGTTATTACATGGTCTAATTTGCCTGGGCTGAAATTCATGCATTTACCCTAGCGCGAAATACATGAAATTTAAACCCACTTGAAATAAAACATACCACAGTATTTTGCAACTAACA
The DNA here is from genome assembly GCA_038501625.1 of Corbicula japonica. Taxonomy (NCBI): domain Eukaryota; kingdom Metazoa; phylum Mollusca; class Bivalvia; order Venerida; family Cyrenidae; genus Corbicula; species Corbicula japonica. The sequence goes on along the minus strand of JAZAYU010000005.1, from coordinate 5,863,053 downwards.
AATACTGTGTCTAGTTGACAACTGTTGAATACTGTGTTTCGTCGACATCTAACGAATACTGACTGATAAAGTTACCGAAACTTGTATACAGTTTGTTTTCAGTACGCGAGTAGGTAATGTCATTTCCAGGAACATGTTCTAGGAGAACTTGAACTTTTTCAAGGTCAGCAGAAAGCTGGTGAATGCTGTGGGTACCAGTGCTACGAACATATACATAGCCATCAATATCCACCGTAATACCGCGAGGATCTTTCAGGTCTTTGTCCTCGTAAACAGCCTTGACTGTCCCTTCTAAGGTCATGCTGGTCACACTTTGCTTCTCGATATCTGTTACATATATAGTTTTGCTATCGGGATTGATCGCAATCCCTTGCAGGAACAAAAACAGATTGGCACCTTGGATGTCCTTTTGGATTGTTTTGACAACTTCACCAGTCATGTTGAGTATATGAACTTGGTGATTGAATGGTCCGTAAAGGTTACCCTTATAATATATCAAGTCCGAGTAAAAGTTGTCAACATAAAGATGTTTCGTTATCTGTATTAATCCTGAATCGGACACGGAGCAGAAAAGAATCTGGTGTTTTCCACTTTGTAATGAAATTGATATTACAATCTGGTTGGTACTTACAGTTGTTAGTCCCCATATATACATAGCTTCCTCAATGCCTATCTCAGAGCTTACACACTTTTTTTTTGTGTCGATCACTTTAACACGTTTATTGGCCTTATCGGCAAAAACACAGTAATGTTTTTGCACTATTGTAAGACTATGTGCTGATGGTATTTCTTTATCAAAAACAGTCTGAATATTAATGTCCAATTCTAAACGTGCGGTTGCTATTTTGCAGATCTCTGTTGTGTTTCTCATCATGGCAAAGATTTGTTTCGAGGATGTGAGTGTGTACAGTTGAATTCTTCTTTCAGTGTCCAGTTTATTAAATTCCTCGTAATAGGTTTTCAGTTGTTGCATTCCCCTTTTCATTGCAATGAATAGTTCACACTTTTGTCCATTTGTCTCAGAACCATTGTCATTCTTCATCTTTTCGAGTTCTTTCTTCATGGCATCCAACCTTTTAGATGCAGTTTTCAGTGTTTCTTCATTCTTCTTGTGTATGTTCTTAAACTGGTCAGCCATCTTTTTCTCCAGTTCGTCAAAGAATTTGTTAATTTCAGCTCGCTGTTGTTTTAATTCTTGTTCTGCAAGTTTTAACATTTCACTGTTTGTACTTACATTTGATGCAATGTTTTCCGCCTGTTTATAGAGTCTTTCTGTAATGTGCATGAGGTCTTTCTTAAAGCTTTTGAACTCTTCACTATTTTCCAAGTCCGAGACAATATCAGGGATATGCATGACCTTTGGACATACACGGTGGTCTAAAGTTATACAAATACTACATCCAAGTTTATCACACGTCTCACAGAAAAGCTCGGTCACTTTACTCGGATGAATGCTACATTTCTCTACACAGATGTCCAGTGTAGTATTATCAGAAATATACACTAAGGGCATAGAATTTTTGTCCAGTAACTGATGACTTTGAAATACCTTATACTTTCCGTGTCTGTCATAACATTGTCCACATAGATACTCGGGGCAGTCTGCACAAAAACCCTGAGCTATCGCCAGGTGTCCAGTCTTGTTGCAAGGTTCACAGTAAATTTCATTCACCTCGTCTGATGCTTCCAATTCTGTATCGCCATTTCCAGGCTTTGCCATTTTTCACAATTTATCACTTAACTATCTACTAGATACTATTCAAAAAATTTGTGCTGTGTGCTTTTAAACCAAAATAAAATAGATATCATTTTCAACATCTGAGTAATGGTTTAAATGATTGAAAATAGAAATGATACAAGTTATATATTATTAAACTGGAAAAATTATCAGTAATAAATAGGTGTAGGGGAATGTTACAAATTTAAGAAGATTGTTTTTTTATCTGTCAACACTGTACTTCCTTATTTATTTTAATAATAATAGATTTGATAATCATGTAGTGTGTATAAATACTACTTTGAACTGTTTATATTAAGTGATTGTTTAAATAATGTACTGATTAGAAATTCTCATATATCAGATTAGTAATAAATAGATGAAAGTGCACTTTACAGGTTTGAGAAGTTGTTTTAAAGCAGTTATCTCGGTACTTCCTTGTATAATTATTTGTAACAATATCATTGATGACCAAGCAGTGTACAGATACAGCTATGATTGTTTAGTATTGCGCTGTTAGAAATTTTCATTATTTCAAATCAGCAGACAAAAGGATGTTTAGGTTTGCTATAACAGAGTGATAACTACATCATACGTATATTATGATGTAGGATGGTTATTTTCTATAAATACAAGAAATAAACATGAAATTAACCCTTTGATATATATGGATGGAATGGGTTTAATTGCATATGTGACCTGAGAAGATCCATATCTGCTGGCACATTTGTATCTGTAACCCGGTTATGGTTGAGTTAGTACCACACTTGTACTTTCTCGCCATAGAGCTAGCTTTTATGGCGATGTGATAGAGCCTCGGACTACCATGCGAGGGGTCCCGGGTTCAATCCTTGTTTCATGCACAGATCTTTCAGAACCCTTGTTACAAATTGGGCCCAATAATTGCATCCTGGACCTTTATCTTGGCCTAAAATTTGCATAAAAAAGACAATTTTAATGGCATAAGTGTGACCACTGTTTATTTTCTATTTTCAGTGGCTCTGTAGATGGCAACAACCAACTAATCATTAGAGGAAGATTTAACCAGAAACAAATAGAAAATGTTTTAAGAAGATATATTAGTAAGTATTTAATAGGTTCAGATTGTGCTAATGTGTTGTTGGAATATATAACTAAATGCGAACTATGGCTTATCACCTATGAGGGCAGTATATTAGTCTAATTTGAGATGACACCGTTCTCTATTACGTCGAAGAAGTATTGTGTGTATAAAACAGTGTAGATCCTTTTCTTACAGAGTGTAAGTTACTAATGTTCTAAATTTAGTAAAGATGTTGAATAATAGCACTGGGGTTAAGGTCATTCAGATAGCAGGAAGAAAGAAGAACACTGTATGTTAATGGTCTAACAAATAGAAGAAAATATCTCATGCTGTATTCAGGGGTTCCTTGTGCCTCATTAAATTTCCAAAAAGCCCATTTTTGACGTCTTTTGATTTTAGTAGAAGAATTTTGTTTTGGCTATCTATTAGAAGAATCATCTTAAACTTATCAAAATGACCTTTGAGATTCAGCAACATGTGGAACCCTTCAAGTTTCAGAAGTGAAGCACCAGGGCTGGTCATGAATTTTGTTTGAAAAAATCTTATTGGCAATTACTGGGAAGTGATTTGTTAAAAAACAAACTTTCCTTTATTTTCAGAGGAATATGTCACTTGTCACACGTGTAAATCACCGGACACGTTACTACAGAAAGAAGAAAGATTGTTTTTCTTACAGTGTGAAACATGTGGATCTCGCTGTTCCGTGGCTAGCATTAAATCAGGTTTCCAGGCCGTCACAGGGCGTAGAGCAGCAATGCGCGCTAATGCGCAGTAATATGCTACATGATAAAATTAACAATTACACTCGTGGTTTAAAAAGAGTGGGTTAAGATACCCATTTAGACTGCCTTCTGTTTATAACAACTGTTTGTTTAGATTTCTGGATTAGAAACAGAGGTATGCATACAGTGATATGTTGATAGAGATAAATGATTATAATGGCTTTGTTTAAGGTGTTTTCAGAATTGAAAATACTTGGTTAATAATAATCAGCAGGCCAGACCTACATTGGGGTTTGAGTACAGAGAATTAACATGAAAGATGATCTATGGTTTATTGCTTAAAATTATATCTTTTTGCTAAAATAATATTTGGAACTGGTTTCTTTAAGTTCACTCAAGAACTGCCTGTGTATTCAGCAGCATGTATTCTTTACATTATCAATGTAAATCATTTACAGAGATGAGTTCTTTTTCTGTGCCCCCCTTTGAAAACATGGGTATATTGATTTTCACATGTTGGTCCATATGTATGTTCATGTACATTTATGTGATTCATGTACATGTACAAGTATGTGATTCATGTACAAGTATGAGATTCATGCACAAGATTTTGGTTCATGTACAGTTTAGTGATCCATGTACAAGTACATGTATTTTATTGATGTACAAGTATGTGATTCATGTACAAGAATGTGATTCATGTACAAGTACATGTATTTTATTGATGTATAAGTATGTGATTCATGTACAAGAATGTGATTCATGTACAAGTGCATGTATTTTATTCATGTACAGGTATGTGATTCATGTACAAGAATGTGATTCATGTACAAGTATGTGGGAAAACTGTGTTGAGCTGGTTACATACGTATGTTTAGTCATTTCATAAGACTTGAATATTGTTAAATCTTAATTTCATAGGGAAAAACCAAATAATGATTGTTATGGGTAAGTGATGAAATTCTACACTTCATTTTTCTTGGTACATTATAAAGAAAATCTACTTTTTATGAAATGGGAAACTTGAATAATGAATAATAAACAATCAAATACTGTAGCACTTAGAGGTTACAATTTCAGTAATTATAATTAATTCTTGACATTGTATCCCGGTGAATGGTGTCATTATCATAATTCCATGGCTTTGTTTTGGTTTATTGGAATTATTTACTCTCCTTAAATTATGGTTTCCTGTGACTTTATATTCTATTGCATTTTGAGTACACGTAATACAGTACTATAAGGACTTTTGAGGTAGAATTTTGTGGAAGAGAAAGATCATTTGGTGTAAATACTAAGGATTTGTAAATAATGAAATAATAATAATAATAAAACACACTTGAGAATATTTGTGTTGTCATTAATCATGATTTCTTTATATTTTAACCCTTTAATATATACAGATTCACCTTTATTGCATTGGTGAATAGTGTAGATCCAGATTTGTGGTATTCTTACTGTCTGATTAGGATCTAAAATATTCAGTTAGATTTATTAGCTTATTTATGACCAAGACGCTACCAGTGCAGATCCAGATCAGATTGCACATATCATGATGTGCCAGCTGATCTGGATCTACACTAGTCGCACAGATGTTAAAATGTGTGTATATTTGAATATATGCCTGAATCCAGTTGCAAGTCCTGTTAATAGTCGCCCCTATGTAAACTATAATGTGCATGGTATACTAATATTTCAAAAGGCTGGCAGTTGTAGATTTTACCATTTTAAAAGTGGGTGGTAGGACTAAAAAGTGGGTAACTCGCATTCTTTGAAAGCTATGTGTAATGTCCATTTCCAACAAGAAAAAATATAGATAATAGATTCTATATCAGTTAACAAAATCTGCTGAATAAGTTGCACTGTTGTTTTTTAACTTTTATCTGAATTTCAACCTGCCGTTTTGAAATCGGAGCATTATAAATGCATACAGGTTTCAAATATAAATTCTTATAACTCGTTTAAAGCAGATCATTTTATTACCTGTCCATTTCGGATCACACTAACCACCTGTAGTCGTCAAAAAATGGGGAATTCTGTGGTATCATTCTGTTTTGTTGGCTTGGAATTTTCGTGCAAATGCCATAAAATTATATTCGCGTAAATTTGGTATTTTTTTAGTTGCATGGTGTAATTTTAATGGGTTCTAATTCATCCATTAAACCTAGCGAGAAATGCGCTAAAAAGATTTATCTTTAACCCTGAAAGAATACCATAAAGGCCTTGTTGAAGGAAAATGTAACTTACTTTGACAATATAACGATAACTCCAACGAGGGAGTCTATCAGCTGCATAATTACAAGGAAAACAACAACAACAACAACAATGAAGAGTAAAGAAAAACAAGAACCGACGGTAATTTATATCCTATTATCAATGTGTCAAGCTATGGAAAATAAATTTTTCCATCAAGTAAGCATATCTTCAGTATAAAGTATGGTAACATATCATTTATAATTATATTTGAAAGTTTGCAGACGAAATCCACGGTACTTTCCGCATCCAATCCATTTCGTACCCGGAAGTGGATATTTACATATAACAGTTGCTTTAATGATTAAGTAACATTTCTAACATCAATGTATTTCATTAGAAATAGAAAGTCCTTAGTGTATTGCTTATTAAAATTATTTTCCTTTCTAGAATAAGATGCAATAATTTTTGCACATGCTGATTTAGACAGGGCCGCACACGGCTCGCGCCCTATAGATCGATAAAATTACCCTGGTTATCAAATTCAAATACAAATTTTATTTTCAGTATGCATTCAAATATTAACATAATATATAAAAGATTTTAAATGATCACCTTTAACGATAACAAGCATAGCAAGCAAAAGCACATTATCAGTTATAGATTATATAGTATTCTACAACAAAAGAAATACAAATTTATAGATCTATATATTATCAACTTTCTTTGATAAAACTATATTTAGGTAAACAACCTTACTTAGCATACTAATATTATAAAAATTTGAATTCAATAAACAAGAAATCACTATTTTAAATAAATATAGTGAGGTGTTTCTTTGGGAACAAAAATCAATCTCGAAATCCATCCATTATCATAATATTAATGTGTAAATGTGAATTCTTACGAAAAAGCTATGTCCGTTACAATTTCTTGTAGGTCTTAATAACAGAAAAACAGAAAATTAACGGGACATTAAGAAACACACAAACACAGAATGTACATTCCATTTGGTTACTTGTAGATGGCAAGTCAGCATTAGTCTACACGCAATAGTTTGTATTTTCTTCCCGCCGCATTTGAGTTAAACAATGTAATATTCGTTCATCAAAACCCATGACATATTCGTTCATCGGCATGGAAGTTTTACAGCAGTCGTACTGTGCTTTAAATAATCCCACGTGGTCTGGATTCGTTATTAATTTCTTCGGATGCATCTTTTGTGTAAACAATAGATTTGTCACCAGTAAATTTTGGCCACTTCTGCTTTTCATTAACCCAGATAAAGAATACTAGAAGTCCCGCTGTTACGAAAGCGAGACTTGCTCCAAACCCGGAAATGACAACCGCCCACGGGGTATGAACTTCCTTCTTCTCTACAGAGTTCTGGAAACTGTTCTGTAATTCCGAGTTAATACTTACAACTCTTGCAATGGGAACGAAGAACACAACGCCTGTAAAGCAACATTAAATTCTACCATTTTACCCTTTATGTTTCACAAACAAATCTCATTCCCATTTTTCATAATGTAATTATATAACTTTGTTTTTGAATATGTACATTTTGGCAAGGATAATTGTAAAAGAGATGTTATGGTAAAGAAAAACGATTAAACCATGAAATAAAAACAACAGAAACGCACTGCATCAATTAAATAAAATATACCACAAAACTGTTACTGCCCTTATTTATGATCAATGATTAGAATGTCTCGGACCTGTCTCGTGTTTACAAGCTTAACCAGACTAACTTGCAGAGGTCTTCCAAACTGGACAGAAACAATGTGTACTGTGGTATCATTATCTTCCGCGATGGTTTAATTTTCGCGTATTTCGCGCTAGGGTAAGTGAGCGAAATCAAACCCTAGCGGAATCAAACCATTGAATATCTAGTCTCATTAAAATAATACAAGTGCGCGAATTTAAGTCCTCGCAAAAATGTCACGTATGTCGTTTGCGCGAAATTTGGTCCCCGCGAAATCAAATGATACAACATTATTTGTAAAGTATTGAAAAAAGGCAGCGTAGATCAAAGGTTTTCGCATGCGAACTCGCTAGACGTTTGTCTATGAATGGTCACTGATTGCTGTCCCTCATAGCCGCTAGTACAACTCGGACTCTGAGCAAAGACTGATCCATGCTTACAGAAGTTGTGCTCACGACCGTCGTTAGAATAGCAAAATTGCTTCGCTTATACTTTATATTCCGTTAGAAGTAGGCATATAGCAACCTTGCTTCATTTACTACTGACGTATCCTTACCAGAAAACATCATGCCAACGACCCCGACGATCTCTGTGATTCTCTGGCGCTTTTGCAGACAACATGGCCATGGCTTTACCGTCAAGACTGTACCGAACACCCCTATGATACCGGTACATATTGCGGTGACTGTCTCAACTCTTAGGTCGTTACAGGTCGCCATACCTCCGAGATCTGTTTAAAAAATGAAACTGTCAAATCATTTCCACGTCTCTACACGTTTGTTTACCCCTATAATTAAGTCTTATACAGTGTATATCGTGTTTTTATTCGTTTTTCATTCCAGGGCACTTGTTTGACAATTCCCCTCTCAAAATACCGGTAGTATATTTACCCCTATCTCAGAAAAAATTCCCTTTAAAAATCTAAAATCAAATTGAAATGGACTCCCGAAAATGCAGGTAATTGATAAATTGATTTATTTGTAAGTCTAAAATCACAAAATATACTAACTCTTATAATCAGTGGTGGAAAACAGTGTTTATGAGTAAGTGTGACACTTCAAAGTCAAAAAATGCATATATGACTTAAAATTCCCCTTTCTGTCTTAACACGACACAAAATTCCCCTTCCGAAGGGTATGGGTACATGTTACCCAAAATTTATCTAGTTCCCTGCATTCTAACGGTACATTATCTAAGATTGCTGATATTTTTTGAAAGGTTAATGGCAAAATCTTTGATTTTCATGCTACGAAGTCAAATGGAAATCGCTGCGTTTGAGTTTGGCAAACTCCTCGCAGCGGTTTCTTCCCCTTACAGTTGCATTGTGCACTAAATTTCGCATAGATTTTTCATCAAAACATTCGAATATATATGAGATTCAAACAGTAATTATTATTTTTTAGTCTAACAAATGGGTTTTTGTTATGATTTTGTTATGTTTGCAGTGATCTGAAAAAAGGAAGCGGCTGTTAGCGAACAACTTTAAATGAACTCGGGGTACCTGTCTCAATACACCAAACAGTAATTTGTCAGCTTTCTATATTGTTTGTTTAGTTCAACCTTTCGAAAGCTTTAGATGATTCTATTTAATCTAAAAATATTATGTTTGCCATTATTGTTCCAGTACCGCTGATTTAGTGGTTCGTACATAAGTAAAGCTTAAGTACCTATAAAAGTTGTTTTGAGGTTAAAGGTGATTTTTAAAATACTAGTAGACAAATAAGTTTTCTGACACGGACAACAATTAACTATCTTTCATTTAGCCTTACCGATATTGTGAACGTGGTTCATCGTCAGTGTGCTGAAAGAAATGCTCTCGCAAACATCTGCATCTTCGTGATCAACGTTTTCATCATAATAGTCGTCGTTTTCATTCACCGACAAACCACACGCTTTTCCTGACCACAGTCCCAAGACCACAGTCCACTTTACACCCTTAACCGATGTTCGAGTACCTAAGTCTCCCACTCGGTTGGCGGATGGGGAAATTGCATTTCTGTTGAAAGCGGTTCCACTGGCAGAACCGGTATTGTCAAAGATGTTTGTCGCCCATAAATTCAAAAGTGGCATATGTGCGCGAATAAACGGTAATAGTTCAGTTTGGTCCGGTATGTTGTCAAGGAATTTTTTAAGTTGCTTTTTCATCACGTCCTGATGAGCTGGATCGTTCAGCCAATTAATTATTTCTGGGAAGGAATCATTAAATGGAAGATTGTCGACGTCTAAGCTTTTAGCCCATGCTTGGAATTGTTCGTAGAAACCCGCTTGATCGGTTAAATTTTCAACTGGAATGGACACACTTTTTGTCAGCACATTTGAGTCCGCGGATTGTGTTTTGCCAAGGGTTGGTTCGGCACGAGGCATTGAGCCCGGAGCGGGTGTCTCGCTGGGTGGTGATTCTACTGGTTTCTCGGTCTGCGTTGATGTCAGTGTTTTAACAGCATCATGGAGCCAGTCTTGTACAGGTTTGATTCGATGGAAGAGCCAGGAACCAACATATCTGTGTCTGGTAAGTTTAAGGATGATTTAACGCTGAGTGCTTCTTGTGCCACGCTCGATGCTAATCCGATTGATGTCATAAAACCAGATAGAGAGTCTGCTGCTGGTTTCTGGTCGATAGGTGAGCCGGGAGCCATCGTGGCATCATATGGCGAGTCCAAGGATGTTTCTGTTCTAGTCGGTTTAAGTACATCACTGGCCACCAACTCGCCGCGTGTTGATCCGGGTAATTTAGTAGCATCACGTGACATTTCAGTTGAGGTTTCCACGTCGTGAGCTGATAAGCTTTCTTTTACAGCACCACTGGATGTCATCAAGGGATCCAACCAGCTTATCAGTTTGTTAACATCAACATTTTGAAGTTTGTTGAAAATCGCTGCGTCCGTTGCCAAAGCGCTTTGTTCGGATACGATGTTTTCTATGTCCCCCTCACCCGTTCTCCCTGATAAGCATACCCAACCTGGGGAAATGAACCCAGTCAGTTCCAGAATAAGCGCCAATACGCTCGTTGATACTAACAGAATTTTCGAAAACTTCTGTATGTCCATCTTTCAAAAAGTAAAATGATGAAAAGTAATGTCGGTGGATGAAAATCATTGTTGCTCGAAAAGTAAAAAAAAAAGTGAAGTAAATGCCGCAATTTCTTTATCGAGTTGCATGAATTTACATTTGCTTCATTGTTAATCGAAAAAGTAAAATGTGAAGTAAACGCCGCAATTTCTGACTCTAGTTGCGTGAATTTGCATTTTGCAAGGCTCGCCAGTAAAAAAATTAATCCCAAATAACAGTTTAAGTATATCTGTAATTATATAGCAGAACAAACTTTTAGTATATACACTGTAATCGTCGGATCAAATTTTGTCATCAAGTAATTTCGTTTTGTGAAATCGGTTAAGTTGATAAACGGGCTCGTTAAAACCAGTACTTAAAGATGCCTGTTCACAGTTCAAGGTGAAATAATTCAATGTCTCGGTTAGTTATGCCTCTACGAAGTAGGATGCATATAGAGTTGCACTCGTCCGTCTGTCCTTCCGTACGTACGTCCTCCAAATCTTGTGGCGTCAACAACTACTAAACTATCATGCGGATTTCTTTCAGATGATTAAGCAGGATGTGTAGATGATCGTAAAGAAAGGATTTTTCTAGCGGTCATTTTTACAAGAGTTATGGCCCTTTGTTATTACAAATGTTGTTGCAGCAGTGGGGGCATCAGTGTCTCCGAGGACACATTCTAGTTTTAAAATTAATTTTACAACTATAAAATGCCTTAAATGTCTGTAAAAGGGAGCGAATTTCACCGAAATTTTGGACTGTTCATTTATTGACCCGTTGTGAGTAAATTTTACTGCGTTCATGACGCTACAACAACTTTGGCGTTAAATATATTCACTTGTACGTTGACTGGACCACATTTACTTTGTTTACAAGTCTTCTATATTTTATATTACACATTTTTATGATTGAAAACACTTTCGTTATGACACGAGGCAACGCACCTTTAAAACCAATCAGACTTGAAGAATAGCAGTTAGTTAATCAGTAGAACTATAGCAGCCGATTCACAAAGCTCTTTCGAGTACGTACATAATTATGTTCTTCAATATTTCAAATTAAAGTTTAAATTCCATTTGTGATTGAAGTAAAAAATATAAAATCTTTAGATATATTTATAATATGTGTCTATAGCCAAGCAACGTGGATTTGGTTAATTATTTTTGTGATGGAGTATTAATTCCAAGCTACGTTACGTTTCAGGGGGAGTAACCGCTGCGAGGATATACTAAACTCCAACAGAAGTGACATCCCTTTGACGCTATGCTTAAGTAGCTAAAGTAGGTAAAATCAAGATTCAATACTAGATTTCGAATATGATGAGCAATATAAAATTATGTTTTGTTAGAATAAAAAGGGCAAAATATTTGGTATTTTTTAAATAAGATTGCATGTTTTCGTTTACAAAAATCAACAAAGCAGTTATGGGACACGGAATAACTCCACTAGTTCTATAAGCTCTGTGATTTCGAGGAAAGCCGTATTTCTTCAGCAGTCCGTGCAAGACACATTGACAGATCATTTGCAACTTGTATTTGGCAACTGTTGAACATATAGATGGACGTCCAGACTGAGACAATACTACTGATCTTATTACCATATTATTAGGTACTATTCATGGTAGTTTAAATCTCCGTGATCGTCCGATTAATGTTTATTATCTGCGGTTATTTCAGTAGGCAAACATATCTACAACCTGGTACTTCTGTTAGGGATATATCAATTGATACCAAATTGGGAATCCGGATAACCGTTAAACGATCCGAACGGATATCCGTATAAAAACTTTGTTTTCAGTAATAATGTTGTCGGTAATGGTATTCAACTGTCGTTTCCATAGACATATGCGCCACATAATTTTGATAATTAAAGAAACCTTTTAATCATGGTATTACAGTATTCTTAAGTTTTCCTTTTTGTGAATTATATTACATCACTGTTATGTATAAATTTAGAAAGAATAATTTAGCTTACGGGAGTCACACATTCGTTAAGTGTAAAGGTTACCGATAAAAAAGCCGTCGTTAATAACTTATTCACATGATGTTAGAGTATTCTTAAGGTTGTTCTATGAATAAAATAACGTATAATGTATACTTACAAAAGAATAATTAAGATTACGGGTTGCACAAATTTTACAAGTGTAAAGGTTACGGTTAGGATCATTATGTTTTACAAAAAGGATGACATGTTTCTAATTATGGTTTTATTAACATGTTTGAAATAAAATTTAAAAAAAATACAGCCTTTTATATCTAAATTTCAAACATTCATGTAACCGTTTGCAATATCACTTGATTGATAGGAACCTTTTTAATTCAAAAAAACAGCTGTTCCGAACGCATTTTAAGTAGAGTATGACATTTTATCTGAAACACGAAATCCTGCGAAGATCAAAGCATTGGAAGTACTAAGGGTCGGGACTTTTGAAAATAGGAATTACTTTTCTGGTGGTTCTTATGCCTCCAGTTTGCTACTATTATTAGACCAGTTGAGACTGTCCAGAGTCAGAATATTCATAACTCCGAAAAGTTCTAATTTTCAAATATCCAGACAGTAAGTATGCCGAACCCTCAGTACTTACAAAGCTTTGATTTTTTTCTTTTAAATGTGATGCGTGTTGTAGTTCATCTCGTTCCACAACGGAATGTACACTAGAAAACATGTAGAATGTAATGCAACAGAAATTTCAAATTATTTTTCACTCATGAATTCACTAAAATATATTCTTAGAACTTTTCGTAAATGTAACTCATATATAACCATCGGTCATCTTATACAAGGAATCCAAGATTTCCATCATATTTTTTCATAAATAAACTCGTAATGTCCTAGACAAAATTAGCAAAACTCAACCTTGCCTTCAGCATTAATTAAGTAGTATTTGACTACTAAAAGTGATGTTTAGGTTTACTCGAGTCGACAGACCCAGAATTTTTGCCCGACCTTTTATTAGGACAGTACGTTCGAATACTAGTATTAATAAGTACGGAAAAAGAATTTAAAGTTCGAAAATAGGGACGAACAGTACGACGACAACAACAACACACAAATATAATTATTTACAGCTGCAGACGACATTTTATTAGCTGTTCTGTATCTGTGGCAAGAAGTAATAACTTTAACTACTGTAGTTCTGATAAAGATTAGTTATCTTTTTATGATCAATAACCATATTTGTCGTTTATCATGTAATTTCGCGACGCCCGGTAGGATATTTTTTAATTCTGGTAATTTGAGCAAACCATTGACAAACCATTGACAAACTGCTCAACACAAATAAAGTAAAGACCATGACCCAATAAGCACCAAGATAATAAAATTAAAACTGTGGACCAGTCGCAAATCTCCAGCATCTGATTGGCTGAAATGGCAACCAGTCTGAATGTTTATTGATATTTTTATTTTTTATATTAGCATTTACACTATTTTGGATAAATTTGTTATTGATTGTGGATAAATTTGTTCATGAAAATAAAATAGACTTTTAAAAGATATTTTTGGTAACAATAAGAAACGATTTTATAGAGATTTTATGGTAGTGGTGTTTTTGTTGTTGTTTTTTTAGTCTCGTAATTAAACCGTTTTGCCAAATACTATCGATAAACCTTCAGTCATAATTTGAAACCATCTGAAAACAAGAAGAAGAAATCCTACCTACAAATCTACCTTGTTTTTCTGGACAGGTGACCCAAAACACGACCACTTCGGACCTAAACATTATTTCAAGCATGCGGAAACGACACGCTTAATTTTCACGCTAAATTTATTATTTTGTTATTTCTAAACAGGTGAATAAAAAGACAATTATATAAAACGAATTTAAAAAGAGCACAAATGTACAAACTCTTTGAAGTGAGAATTCGATATTTGTGATATGATTATTTACGTACAGTTTAGAGTCATAAACAAATGTAATTTCATAGTTTCTTTATTTCGATGCTACGGAGAAAAATCGTGGTTATTTTGTTTATATCTTTTGATATTTATAAAGCAAAAATTGTCCATGCCACGCATTATAACGAATTTATATTACACACACATTAGTCATGTTAGCTATTTATAAATGCATACCTATCCACCGTCATAAGTTTGAGATTTGATCTTCTGTGCAAGACAAAAATCTCGCAGATCAAATGAGATTTTGCAATTGAGCCGCACAAAATTCTGTCAAACGCACGGCATAAATCTACAAACACTACCAATAATTTCCTGATACAGTTTAGCAAACACAGTCACAGAGTAGACATTTTTTCTTTCTCGCACTTTTTTTCAAGCAGTTCTTTTTTCTCTTCCAAATTTTCATAAATATTGCCATCATGATGGTCACTATGGTTACCGTCGTTTCCGGCGGCACTACAGTCATTTTGCTTATCGTTTCCGGCGGCGCTACAGTCATTTTGCTTATCGTTTATTTTCTGTTGTCGTTCTAGTGGCCTCATGTTGATCACGACAGCGTCACGGTTGTCACATCTGGTTCCGTTTGTTGTAAGCGTTTCTCCCGCCTTCGATTTGAGTTGATGGTACCACCTCTTCGAAAGTCTGTACCACTTTGATGCTATAAGCGAGAAGGAAGCCAGGAGTGCAAAAGGTGCCGCGAGACCGGAAGCAAGAAGTGACCATGACGTCATCAGTTTTGTTGTAATGTTCATGTCGGTGAGAAGATTCTGTTCAAAGTCGGAAGAGACCAACAGCAGACGAACAATAGGTATAAAGATCAACACACCTAAAATATACAGAACAATACAATAATAATGTTAATGATTTTATGAATATTCATTTGCGAATGCTTTAAAAAAGAACGGGTAGACGCCAAAATCTTATCTGTAATTTGTCATCGTTGATTAATACGATAACATTGCCTTGTCACGTATCTGGGCGAAAAGTTAAAGTTTTTTAAACTGTTAAAATTTATAATTGAAGCAATTAAAGACCTGTAAACAAAGTAAATGTGATGTAATATTCTTACACAGTCAAAGTAGGACTAAATATATTCAAAGCCATTCTCTCACCAGAGGGCGTGCTACACAAGTTTCGCTTACACCTCTGTCAACGCCTGATGTACAAGATTCTTGTACAAAATATAAATAATGGATAAAATGCTCGTGAGATTATTTTGATCTCTGTATATTTTACTTAAAATGAAAATGGGTATTTTTATTTTTTTTAGAACAATGTTTAAGATATATTTTAACCCAAATTTTCGGGGAACTATTTTGCGGTGTGACGATAGAATATCACGTGTATGAGAACTACTTTTCCCGGCGTTGACAGAGGTGTAAGCGAAACTTGTGTAGCACGCCCTCTGGTGAGAGAATGATTCAAAGCCGGTTTTGTTAACGAGTTGCTAACGCAGTCGAGTTTACTAATATTTGATGATGACGTGTTCTGATTAGTCCAAAATTTAGAGAACATTCTCTCCTGTCCAGTCATTCATAGGCATTACATAGAACACTCACCCAAAGTTCTAATTGGTCACTTTTTGTTCGTATTTTTGTATTAGAAATACACTGAATTCACTGTTAGTTTATGATCATATGCCAACAACAGTCTTCAATTTAAGCTTTAATCTTGTAATAATTGACATTGGAACAGTTTGGCGAATTTTGCTAAAAATGCATTTCTTGCATACAAAGGTCAAGCAAACAGAAATTTGCTATTAATTTCTCGTTTTGTTTTAATAGGACCCCTCATTAGTAGGAAAAACATTAAAAAAAACTTATTCATCAACATCAAATTTGTTTAAATAAATCCCCTTTAAAGTATCCAATTTTAAAATTACCTCCCTTTCAATTAAAGACTGTTATAAAGTTGACCCCGCGGTGTAAGTAAATGGTATTGGATTCATTTAAGAAAACAATCAATAAAGATTAAAATGACATTAGAGAATTGATTTCAAGACAAAACAGTTCTTTCCAAAACCTCTTTTGAAGTCGGAAAGAAACGAAACTAGTTTACATTGTAAACAAATACAATTGATGACCAATTGGAACTTTGGTTGAGTGTATACTTTAATTAGTATTAACCACATCTGAGACTGAAGAATCAACAATGAACCGTGAAATGGCAGCTTTAAATGAGAATTTAATTTGCTTTTAACGTAAATATTCTTAGGTATACAAACCGCAAGCGAAGAAAGACAGCGACCCTAAGTAGACCGGAAGTCGGTGATAATCGCAGCATGGTCTCAGAGAAGCAAACAGGAAGATTATCGCGGTGACGCAGGCGCCCAAAGAAAACAAGGTTTCCACTCTTAGATTATTCCACATTGGCATGTTGATATCTGTAATGAACAAAAAATTGACATAGAATAATCGAATTACCCATATTAACATCGTTTAATTTAACTTTTTTTCTGGGGTTGTTCACTGGCGCTTGACCAGCCGCCCCGCTCCCTGCCAACCCTTACTAATACCCCTTTTTTTTGTAAAAATGGTGTCAAGCCACTAATATTCCATTCTATTAAAAAATGCGAAAATACACCGTCAAAATCGTATTCTTGAAAAAAACTTATATATTTCTATGTTTATAATATTCAATTATATACATAGAAATATAATTTTTTTTAGAATACGATTTTGACGGTGAATTTTCGCATATTTTAATAGAATGGAATGATATAAGTGACTTGACACCATTTTTACAAAAGAAGGGCGTATTAGTAAGAGTTGGCAGGAGGTGGGGCAGCTGGTCAAGCGCCAGTGGGTCGTTTTCATCTAGATTTGCGTTGCCGGTTAAGATAACTCGTTTTCAATAACGATCGCCTTGAAGCTTCGACACACATGCTATGACGCTTTATGGTAACTTAAATATTTCAAAGATTGTGCTCATGTTATTTTGCTTTTAATCGGAAGGTGCGGCCCCAGAGTGGGTTCAGTGGGGTTGCTCGAACCCTCTTTTTAGATAGCACTATTTAATTTTCATAGGAATTTTGGCCGGACAGTTGCAAATTATCACGTACCCACGGTAAGTCTGCCAAAAACGAACGCCTTCCTGGAAATTTATATGTTTTTAATCTAAAAATTCAAAAAAAAAATTAAGTGATCTTTTCAACAACAAATTGCACATCCGAGATTTAAACTGTGTGGACTTAACGCGGTTTGTTACTACAAAGCAGTTAGTATGCATACGTGCGACAGATTTGATGGCGAAAAAATCGGCAGTTCGGGCGAAGAACGAACCCTTGATGTATAATCAAGGCATTGAAAGTGCTAAGCATTCGCTATACCTACTGTAAGTAGATTTGAAAAGTGGAACTACTTTTCGGCGGTTCTTAGGCCTGCAAGTTTGTAACTATTATTAGACCAGTTGAGACTGTCGGGTAACAAACTACAGGCATAAGAACCGCCTAAAGGTAGTTCTTATTTCCAAACGTCCTGATAGTAGGGCTGGAGGTTATAAAACTGAGCTTGGAAACCAGTCTCAAATCTCAAGCATCTGATCAGATGCTTGAGATTTGAGACTTCTTTTCCAAGCTCAGTTTTATAACCTTGGGCACAGGTATGCCGACCCCTCAGTACTAATAACTCAGAAAACTAATAATTCTGGGTCTGCCGACCAAAAAATGACGTCGTTTACCCTTTAGGCCACCCAGTCCTGTGGTGTCAATACCAGTGTACATCAATCATCATCACAGATATTCGTCTTGTTGCTTACTGATGATTAATATGAGCGAATACATAATTCCAAGTGGCTGAGTTTAAGTACGCATAGGCAAGATTACAAATTAAAATGAATTTGTTTTATGTCGGAAGAATCGGATTTTAATAGGAAGTTTTATATTTCTGTTGAAACTAAATACCTTGATATCGCTGTTTGGTATTATATAGACAAGTCTTTTTTTACTTGTTATCAAAATGTCATATAAAATTCTTATCAGTGTCATATCTAAAGATGATTTATTTATTTTTGTCTAGGAATGAAAAAAATTGGGTTGTTTAAGTATTTTAAGCCCGAATGGAGGGCTTCACGCTCATGGAAAACAGTCCAATTGATTTTCACACCCCGATGAACGCAAAAGATGCATTTTAAATGACGGACCAACGGCACTGGAGACATATGAAACAAAGGCACCGTTTTCGCAGAAACTCGTTGCCAAATGTGCTTGCTCAATGACTTAAATGAAAAACACTGTACGATCAATCGTTTTTAAGCGACTCTTATTTTATTGTATCCACATCCAAAACAAATGTTTTTCATCGCAAAATAAAATGAAACAGTGTCTCGCGGGAACGAATTTTCGCGCTAAAACCAAAAACAGATTTATACGAGCGAGCATAAATTAAAGCAATTGTATTTTTTAACTAAGACATATAACTACAGGGTTTAATTTCCCTGATGTTTAAATTCGCATATTAACCTTAGCGCGAAATACGGGAAATTTAAACATTTGCGAATTATAATGACACCACAATATTCGATTCCCCTGGCCGTTTATGATAATGGGTCCTTCACCGCTGTGTAAATGGGTTTCTTTACTGGTGTAGGTCATATTATATTAAGTTGTTTGAATTCCACAAAATGTATATGGGCTCAAGTGTTGGACCAGCTTGCTAACAAAGGACAAAAACCTTTCTCAATGACAGGTGAGCGGAACCATGGGGCATTGTTAATGATTGTAACCCTAGTAAGCGGACACACTGACAAAACAAAATTTACATTTGCATGCCGAACATCCGGTAACTTTTGATGTAACATAAAAAATCAACTTAAGTAATAAAAAATAAAAGATAACATATCCCGAAATATATTTTGATAAATTTCTTTAAAATGTTTACTGCTTAAATTTGATCCTTTGACTGCCTCTTGAGAAAGACCAGAGTTATGCATATTTTTTTTTTTAAAACTCGGTTTTCAACAACACATTGATTAATTGCTTCTTTGATGGCATTTTCAAAATAAAGAAGTGTAAACACAGAATTTATCACATTCGCGATATTGCATCTTGCCTTTATGTACATGTATTTTCTTTGATCCATTCATTCTTATGTTGTAAAAAATAGGTCTGCAGAAAGTTAAAAAAATAACTATAAAAATATTTAAAAATTATTTTTAAACAATTTCTTTGACCATTTCTAACAAACTCGGCGAAATACCCATATACTTTCCACGGCCATAACGTAGTTACTCGTGACAAAATTTTGACTTCTCAAAGCTTGACTCTGATATACTGGAGGACACCCGAAACGTATTAAAACGTTTCATAAATCGCGTTTCAAAACCCGACCCTGTGTTTTTCGTAGAAAACCCGTCGATTTTTATTTCTTTTTCTTAAAAAGTCATTGCCTTGGTGCCGATTTAGAATAACACGGAATCATCGATCAGTATTTTACCATGTTAGTCATTTGAATACATCGCATATTTTCTCTCAAACACCATTTAGTTCAAATGTGTTTACAGGAGACTTAGAGAATCTGATAAGAAAATATAATATATACATGTATCTGATAAGTAATTTAATCGAAGTTCATTTTTTTTAAATCTAATTACAGTGTTGCTGTTTCTTCATCCGTTATTGTCAAAATAAAAAAGTGGCTCCAAAATAGTGATCCGATATTTTAGAAAATACCTATATCTACATAGTAATTACTTAAAACTACTTTTTTGCAATGGCATAATATTAATTACTGTTAATTAGATTAATTGATTTACGGAATTTTCCGTTTTTTGTCTTCCAGCGATAACCCGAATTTACGATTTGGTCTCACTCATAACGTAACAGAGCGTTGAGGTTCGGGATATTAACGATCCATTCCTGATAGGCATATTTCGCTTTTTTACTAAAAATTTTTAGACAGAAGAGAGACCATAACGTTAAATAATATGTTGTCACCTGTTGACCTATTCGTACTTTTGGAAATGTAAGTCAATTAAATTTATTCAGTATGTACTCACCACTGTCCATAAATGAAGCTTCTTCGTTCATTGATATGATGGCCTCGTTCACGGAAACAGTGTGGCAACGTTCTTGCTTTCGCTGAGTCTCATCGCAAACCCTGGCATGGAACAACCCGACTCCCACAGTCTGTCGGAGGGGTGCAATCTAAAACACAAAAAGGGTCCAGTGTTATAAAACAGACCATGAAAACCAGTCTCAAATATCGAACTTCCCATTGGTCAGTTCGGGGACTGTGGTCAATATCAACCAATCATGTTGCTGAGTTTGAGACTGGTCTCTGTTCTCAGTTTTATGTACATGTATATGTATAAAATGTATAGCAACTTATCACTGGTTATGATTTATAGAATTAAAAGTATAAATCCAAACCATTGAAATATTGGCACGTTTTAATAAATGATTGAAGCCCCACTTGCTTTGCAGAGAACCACAAGTTAAATCCATAACTAAAACGGTATATCATGACATGTACAAACATCTTAAGTGTCCTAATATTCCATGGAAATGCTAATTTTTCGAACTAAGCCGCGTTAATTATGATTTTTTTAAGTTTTCAGCTCTTGTCCATTTTTAATATCATAAAAAACGATTAGAAGTCCTTCTCATGATAAAAAAGTCGGAGGGGTGGGGGGAGAGCCTCGATTTTATTTTTTTAAAAAGTCCGAGTAGGTTAACCACCTAGCTAGCCACTCTACCTTCAGTCTCCTTTCCAGAGGAACTAACTCGTCGGAGTCTGAATACGAGTTGTCCCCGTCCACGTCCGATGAATCGCTGTATTCACCAGCCGATGAATCGCTGTTTTCATCAGCCTGGGGCTTCAATGGTTTGCTGGTCGTCACTGTCTTTTCTGCAATTTCGAATTATATTAAGATATATTTCGTGTAATTCACAGCTTAACATCAAAATGAATTCAAAGGTTTGCTGGAGCTCCAAACCAGACTCTGTCTCGTTTTATTAAAAAAAATCCCCACAGAGAAATCTGGCTTTTAGATTCATAAAATTATTTCTGATCAAGATGCAGCACTGCTGACGTGTCGACTGTTCTGAATCTACAATTGTCACACACATTCAAAACACGCACATATGGAGTTATTGGTTAAACACATTCCCAAAGTGGTTATTGTCATGATCATCATCTTCATCTTCAAAAATCATCATTATCATTATCGTCTTCGTCGTCTTCGTTATAAGTATCTTCATCACTTGAATGGTCGGCGTCAACAATGAAACAACTCCATTGCCGTGATGGAAAAGATTTTCATTTTATGACATTTTCGCATTTTAATCTCTTATTAAGATTTTACTCCTCTTGTGGAGATTTTCAGAGCATTTTTTTCGTTAAGGGCTTAACACACTCCTCCCAATCACGTTCATCGATAAAAAGAAAATTATCAAAATCTCAATTACCGCAAAATGCCGTTTAATGAAACTTTGCACAAATGAATGTTACTAATGTATCTTCACGTTAGAAAAGTAAAGAAAAAAAGTTAGACATAAAAATTACTCCAAATTCTATTTACATAAATTCACAAAAACTAAGCACTACAAAACATAATTTTAAATTCCCACGTGAGTTTAATGATACTGACAAGAAAATGTTGCGTACTTTGTAAAGAACTTGCAACTACTGACAGAGAAATCAATTGTCATCCGTTTGCGCGACCGGGAAGCGACCAGGAAATTGAAGGTCAAACATACTTTTACTAATATCTAATAAAGTTTACATATGTAAATCACGAGTTCACAAGACAGTTTGTCATATTACTCATGTGGGCATTTAAAATGATGTTTTGTGTTGTTCAGTTTTTGTGAATTATGTAATAGAAGTTTGGGGAATTTTCAGATCTGGCAATTTACATTTACTTGTCTTACCATAAGCAAAACAAAGATACATTAGTAAAACTCATTTGTGAAAAGTTTCATTGAACAGCATTTTGCCGTTATTGAGATTTTGATAATTTTCTTGTTATCGATGAACGTGATTGGGAGGAGTGTGGTAAGCCCTTAAAATAAGCGTACATATTATTGTGTCTTCGACCACAGACTGAGATTGAATTATCTATTTTTGCCTTGTTTAATTAATTGGGATGTTGCAAATAAGGTTAATGAACTACGACAATTACCTTTGTAATTATCATCATCGTCATATTTATCACCATCATTGTCATCATCATCGTCATCATTAGCGGAGTCGTCATCATCGTCATCCGCATCTCTTTTTCCTCTGTCGTGATTATTGTGTACCTCATTATCATCATTATCGTCGTTATTATTGTTAGCTCTGATGCTTTTCTTGTTCCCTTTTACTTTTTCATCATTATCGGCGTCTGCCTGATCGTTATTGTTATTAGCTTTCAAATTTTTCTTTTTGCCTTTGACTCTCTCATCATCGTCGTCCCAGGTATCGTCGTTATTGTTTTTTACTTTGGTGGTTTTCTTGTTACCTTTTACTCGCTCATCATCGTCATCATCATTATCATCCTCATCACCGTCCTGATCTTTGTCGTTATCATTTCTAGCTTTGGTGTTTTTCTTGGTTCCTTTTGCTCGGCCATCTTGATCATCGTCATCATCATCGTCTTTGATATTGTTAAATTTAGTGGCTTTCTTGTTGTTTTTTATTCTGTCGCTATCATCATTATCATCAGCATCATCAGCATAATCATCATCATCGTCCTCCTCTTCTTTTCTGTTATTTTTAGTTTTTATGTGTTTCTTTTGAACCTTTCGTTCATCATCATCGTCATCATTATCTGTGTTGTCATCGTCAGTATAATTGTTAGTTTTCCTTATGTTCTTGCTACCTTTAATTCTGTCATAATCGTTATCATCGTCGTTATCATTGTTAGTTTTGGTGTTTTTCTTTTTGCCTTTGACTCTGTCATCATCGTCGTCGTCATCATCATCATCATCATCATCATCGTCATAGAAGTTATTATTGTTATCTCTGTTGAAATTCTTTCTCCTTTTTATTCTGTCATCTTCGTCATCATTGTTGTCGTCGTCGTTATCATTGGTGGTTTTGATGTTTTTCTTTTTGCCTTTCACTCTGTCATTATCGTCATCATCATTATCATTATTGTCTTTGTCGTTATCATTGTTATCTTTAATAATATTCTTTTTGTTTTTGACTCTGTCATCATCGTCATCATCATCATCTTCGTCATCTTTGTTATTTTTTAAGATTTTCTTTTTCGCTTTGACTCTCTCGTCGTTATCATCATCGTTGTCATTTTCGTCGTTGTTATTGTTTACTTTGCCGAAACTCTTTTTGCCTTTTACTCTGTCTTTGTCGTCTTCATCATTTTCGTCGTCGTAACCAGTGTTAGTTTTGTACATTCTCTTGTTTTTGTTCCCATTTCCATCGTTATCATCGTCCGTGTCATCGTTATTATTATTGATATCTTTGATGATGTTCTTGTTATTTTTATTTCTGTCATTATCATCATCGTCGTCGTCATTGTTGTTATTATTGTTAGCCTTTATGATTCTTTTGTTTCTGTTCCCTCTGCCGACATTTTCGTCGTCATCGTCATCATCATTGTGGTTAGCTCTGATGATATTCCTATTTCCCTTTTCTCTGTCATCATCGTCGTCGTCGTCGTCGTCATTGCCATTATTATCATTATCAGATTTAGTGGATTTTTTGTTTCCTTTTACTGTGTCGTCATCATCGTCGTTGTCCTTGTTATTGGCGCGATATTTATTTGTGAAATCATCATCATCGTTTCCTTGTAAGCGTTTCATTGTGGGGGCATCTTCATCTGCAAAGTAGTCAAAGTTAAACAGCAGCATTAACCGTAGGATATAAATATTTAAATTTATTACCTTTTACTGTTTTAAATTAATTTGAGTCCATTGGGAAATGTATTTCAACCAATCGTTGAATTGATTTACTAAATATAACTTCATCCACTTATTCGGTTAGTGTTTAATAATGAGCATTATAAATTAAATCGGTCGCTAAGCTACGCCTTGATTGACCGGCGTTCGACTTCCATGTAGATATAAATATTGTAAATGCTCATTAATAAATACTTACCTTTACTTAGTTGATGACATTATTTTTCATTTACATCGCTAAATTTACAAAATTAGCTAAATTGTTTAAATTGTTAGCAATAGTTTGCCATAAAAAATATTCTAATTAAGATAATGTTTTCGCAATTCTCTATATTAAGTACACATTCTGACAAATGATACTCGGTGTCAATTTGGTTGGCATGACACTTATTACACTATTACATATTCTATTTGGGTCACGGAAAAATGTCTTCGTCAGTATTTTTTACGCATTTTTACACGAGAATTCCAACAATAATAGCATTTATTTACTTTCTATTTTTTAATATTTTATACTAAAAGGCCATAGATTTGATCCTTTATAAAAACCTTTATTTATGTACACGCCTGCGAGGAGGCCTCATAATTCTGTTACATGAACAATCGGGTTAATCAAAATCTCTTTGACCACAAAATCAGACTTGAAAATGTCAGTACATTGAATTTAAGGTACCATTTCTTTCGTTCATATTTAAGGTATTACTCCTTCCGTCATAGCATTGTCATCGAGAAAAAACGAAAATTGAAAAATATCTCTGACGGCAAAATGCAGTTTAATAACTTTGCCTTAAATAAATGTTATGTATATAACTTTATTTTACACGCGTTAAGAAAAGTTAGAACTGTAAAGAAAACTAGGTAGTTCTAAAAATGCCCTGAAATTCGCTTTGCAGCCAAACTCGAAAACTACGCGACATACAACATCAATTTAATGCCCATGTGTATATAAGATTTTTTTTAATTTCTGAGAATAAGGCGTACGAGATTGTCGTGCGAAATTTCTTGGATATTAAACTCACGGGATTTTCGCGCGCGTTGTTAGGACAACTGTTTACTGCAAATGCACGAAGTTAACGTGCTCCGTAAAGCCCCGGTCACAACCCGCCGTGCGTCTTTTTTGACCCTTCGTGTTCTGCGGAGGTTACGTTCGCGGCGTTTTTGGTCGGACGTGGCAAGAGCAGAGAGGACACACGTCACACGCAAGGTGTAAGTATATGGCCCGCACGCCACGTCTAGAGGTAAAAGGTTGCGTGCATCGTACGTTCCGTATGTGGTAAGTGAGTTGTTCGTGCTTACACAACGCAAGATCTCCGTGCGATTTCCATGTCAACTTACGGAGGCCGTACTGCTCACGTACGGTGTTCTTACTCGCTCGTTCGTTGTAAGTGCGTACAAGTGCGGTGAACGTGCGTTTATTTCGGTCGCTTTTGGGTGATATACTAGTATATAAGGACGACCTATCGATACTCGAAATATTTTATATACCACAGAGGTCCGTGCGCACACCGTGCGTTGTAAGTGCGGAGCACGTACTTGCTCTGTACGGTCCGCCTGAGTTATGTGCGCGTTTTGGACGGTTGAACTGAGGTAGCACGGACCACGCACGGACCACGGAAAGACTCGCAGAGGCAGTGCGTTATGCGCTCGTGGACGTACAGTGCACGCACGTCACCCGTACGGGTGGTGAATCCGTAGCCCGCGCGCAGCTCGAACGCAGAGAAAGTTTTGCATGCACTAAAAATGCTATGGCGTCTCTGCGTGCTCCCAAATCTGTACGGAGGAGGTAGTCACCACGTACGGATCCCTGAATTTGGTCCACGTTTTTGCACGTTAACAGCACACACTTGCACGTACGGCGGATTGTGACCGGGTCTTAAGTGGCCGCTAGCTCCTGAATATTTTATTGCATAAAACACAGTGATGTTGTTTCTCTGGCAAAGTGCAGGGTTTCCGTTTGGCGACATTGCTTGTCTCTTGGCGCGCACGGCTTAGTTCTGGACGAACAGCGTAGATTCAGAATAGCCAGAAAATCTGTGGTCTGATCAGGATCTGCGCTATTCGCTGTTAGATCTTAAGGTTATCTCTGACCAAGAGGCGATCAGTGGAGATCCAGATCAGAAGGCACGGGGATTCCGGATGATAAGGATCTACCCTGGTCGCACACGCGATAAAACCCGTATTTATTAAGTAAAGTTTTTCTCTTTTCACCGCCCGTCAGTAACAGTTTTAACTATTGTGTAAGAGTCACTTTTGTCGCAATGAGTTGACCTTTTCCCTATCAAAATTTAGTTTTTTTTCTCGCCCTATCATATTTTAACATATAAAAGTTTGCCCCACCTCATCAAATTTTAACAAATAAATTTTTGTCTTAAAAATCACTGGGATTCAAACATACCGTAATTGTCATCGTCACTGCTATCACCGTCCGAGTCGCTGTCCGAGTTGGCACTGTCGTCGAATTTGTGCTTCTGTAAGTACTCCGCATAGTGGGTCCTGACCATCTCAAATTGAGCGGGGTTCAGGTTCAACGCCTCCGCCGTCCAGGCATCAAGATTTCCGCTTTTAAGCACTAAGCGAGCATATGGCTTGGTTTCGAACACCAGCTGTGCCGGGAGGTTGATCGAGAGCAGCAATAAAGCAAACGTTATTAATCCAGAAAAGAGGCAAATATAAAAAGTTTTTCCCCTATCCATAGCTTACACTTATTTCTTGATAGCGAAAAAAAGTTTTAAAACAAAACTAAACTACTTAATATATATATATATATATATATATATATATTAAAATATATATATTAAAAATATAGATTCATCCCATTGCCAATTTTAACCTAAACGACGACACTGCCTTTTGGTAATTGATAAGGCAAAGCGACTGTGAGAGATATTTTTAAAAGGATTCTGTTACAAAATACAATGCCCCGGCAGGATTTCGGCTCTGAATCATTTTAAAATCTAAAACAAGTTTTATGTTTAAAATATACAGTTTCCGAATACTAGTACATCAAATTTCGGTCAAAGATCTATTCAATGGGGCATGCATTTTGAAAGTGACATTCTAGTTTATGAAATGAGGCTCGTCACGGGAAAATGTACCTTCGGACAATTGACGTAATATGGTACATATGGTCAGTACTCTTATTAGTAAATTATCGGTTTCCGGTTGGCGGGTGTCCTGCAGTTATAATTGATAGAAAGATTTAAATAGATGATGATTAGATTTCAATAGAAATACGGTTATTCGGACAGTTTTAAGATAATCACCAAAGAAATCCTTAAATGTTAATTTTACAGAGGTTTAAATAGCCTATTTGCACGCGCACGCAAAATGCGCAAAATGAGATCTAAGAGAAAAAAAGATGCTATAGTTAATACTCATGTTTAAAAGAAATGGTCCGTCATTATTCGATTGGTGATATCGGATGTAGAAAGGTTGTCGGTCGGTTATTTGTAAAATATTTTCACCGATCGAGAATTCTATGCATGTTTAAACAATCCCAATCGGTATTTTTTACCAACGAAA
The DNA here is from genome assembly GCA_038501625.1 of Corbicula japonica. NCBI lineage: Eukaryota > Metazoa > Mollusca > Bivalvia > Venerida > Cyrenidae > Corbicula > Corbicula japonica. The sequence continues at coordinate 5,835,339 of JAZAYU010000005.1, read as the reverse complement.
CTTTATTTTCCCGAATAGCAGTGGATAGGTGGACAACCGGTGACCAATAGGTGATATCGGTGTTAAATAAGTTGTCGTCTGTCCACTCCATAATTTGGCTGAAAAAAAAAACTACCGATCACGCACCGATGACTCTGTGTAAGGCCGGTATTCCATACCTCCGTGTCCGTGTCCGTTCCGCGTCCGTGTTCATGTCCGCGACGTTGAACGGACACGGAGGTATGGAATAAACCCTACGATATCGTTGGTGAGTGAAAAATAGCGGACTCGGACGCGGAACGGACACGGAGGTATGGAATATACCCAACGATATCTTTGGTGAGTGAAAAATCGCGGACACGACACGGATCACACATCACGAAACTATGGAATACCGGCCTAACTGGGGTTGTACGGAGTGCGGTATGCGGTACGTGCTGCTCCATGTTGTTTGGCAATCACAGTGGATCTGATTTAGAATTTAAGCAAACTGTCTGCAATTTCGGAAACATCAATGGCCTATTTTACAATCGTGTTAAAACTCACTGATGAAATAAAGAATTTACTATTGTATTTATGTAAAAATAATTCCAGTGTGTATCAAATTTATAAAATTATGTGCATTATTTTCAGGTCGGGTATTAGTACACATGCTATTATTACCACACGCAAGTTGCGTCGCACCTGGACCGACAAGCTACATCAGTCCTACTGAAGACCAAATTCGCTTGCACCATAACCTGTGTAGAAAAGAAAACACGAGTGAGGAAATAAACAGAGTTACCCACGATTCACAGGTAATTTGATGCTGTAACCCTTTCTGGGATATATTTTGACATTTTTGACTGAATTTATAATTTTGTCAGTTTTGGTAATTTAATATGATATGCAAAATATGTCCTGTGCAAAAACGCATAGTATTGTTTATTTCATCTGAACGCAGAATTTTTAATTAGGCTGTCAGCAAAGACGATGATGCTATTCACTGCAATGGCGGATTCAGACGTTTATCTCGGGATTTAATCTCTGGGTTGGATACAAGAAATCCAGAAAGGGGGTTCGTTTGGGGCTGTTTAATCTACTAACATAAGGATTTCCAATTTTCTTGCCAACACCCCCGTAAAAATATTTGCTGACCAACGAGGTTCGAGCAATGCCACTCCTGTGGTGGGAGCACACTCTTTGAGAATATGTCATCTGCGATCCAATTCTGCAATAACTGCATTATAGTAGTAAAATAGTTAATTTTTTTTTCCAAAAACGATTTAGAGGTGTTTTGTTTGTGCGTGTGTTTTTGTTGTTGTTTTTTTGGGTGGGGGAGGTTATTTTATGGCGGGGGTAGGGGTGGACCAGGTCCCTATGTGTAATGCGTGTAATGCCCGATTATTTACCGTGTAATAACCAATAAATTGTACATTGATAATCTCAACTGACTGCAACTGAATATACATAGATCTACCCCATTCAATTATACAATTTCACGCTGTGTTTGTGCATGTCATGCAATGTCACATATTCTGACTTCCACAGATGTTATAACTCCGGTTCTTTTATTCTTTACAACGTGACATTTTCCGCTCTGGTAATCGTAATGGATCGGGTATGAATACATTATTTATAGCACAGCTTATTGTTTACAGTCACGATTGAACTAGCTAAACACACTTTGGCAAGGTAAATTCGAAAATCTGTAGCTTTGACAAAGGTGCAGAAAGTTCGGTATGTACCGGAAAATTACTAACTGAATACACAATGAAGTGTGGCGTGGTTACAGACGTGGCATATAACCTGGACAACATTTTTTTTTGTGGAGTGTTTACATAAAGATGTAAGCCTCGTGTTATTTTTGTTTCCAAGTTTGAAAATTTGGTTGAATTATGGGAAACATGGGTGAAAGTGTTGCAACTTTCAACCGATCTTTTCTAAAGGGGTGACAACACTGCACAAACTTCGAAAACTGGCTAAAATTTAAAAAAAAGACTTTTGGAAAATACTCATTGCACTGTAAGGGACCGAACATCAGATATAACTGCGTTATGAGTCTAAACAAGATTGCTGATGCTGATGTGACATCAATCCGACCTGGGTTTGACTTTGTCGTCACCCCCCCCCCCCCCCCCAAAAAAAAAAAAATAAATAAATAAAGGCCAAATATCGTATTAGTACAAGTATTTACCCAAAATTCAAGATTTGATCAACTTTCTGTAAAATTCATAGTTGCTCACTGGAAATATTGCTGCCCAAAGTATAAAAAATCTAGTTTTCTTATACTCCTCATGTACTCGTATTTAAAGATTTAGCAAGACAGACAAAGATGACTTCTACAACGACAATGTTAATGGGTGCAAATTATTTTACATGTAATGTTCACTCAAAGTCATCGTTTGAGTTGTTTTCTATTTACAATATTTGCATATATTATTGAGAATAGTGTTTGTAATGATATGGTTTTTTTTTCTATTGAAAAATGACTCAACTTAAGAAAAACTCCTTCAAAGACTATGCATTTCCTCACCCAATGGTGATGTTTGCAACCCTTTAGATAGAAAACAATTTTTGCAAGACATGTATAATCATGCAATTCATGAGTTGATGTTAAAATCTGACTGAAGGTTATGACGCTGCTAGCGAGTCCGAACTAAAATCTGCGTCTCTTAACCGAGTATATACGGTAATCGGAATATTCCGTAGCTGGTCGGAGACCGCCTGTTATTGTGGTCGGTACTTACTTTTCGAGCCAGTTTCGCGAGTTTTGGTAAACTTTTGCTGAGAATTTCGAACATTTGGACCGGTAGGAAATGCGCGAACAGGATCCCTACTTAAAATAATATTTCGCTCATTTTTAGTCATTTATGGGCATTATATATTCATACACGTAATTTTAAATAACTCTGAGATATTAAAGTATTGGACACCATAGACTGCGAATAAGCAGCTCTTAGCCGTCCTTGGATGAACGGCAATATTAATCTGAATACAGTATTCAAGCGGGTGGGAATCAATAAGACCTATAAGTAGGTCTGAATAGGTAGTAGCAATCGATCAAGCGTTTACAGATATTGACGACATATCAGCATAGAACCAGGCGGATATTTTATAGAAAAACAAAATGGCTGCGGAAAAGCGGCCTTGTTTTTGCGCGATAATAGTGTTAGCTTTGTTAGCACTGGTGTTTCACCTGGTTGGGTTTGTGGCGCCGGGATGGCTGATTATGAGAAGGGAAATTTACGAAAATGAGAGGATTTTCGAAGCAGGGGGCCAGCTTGTGGATAACGGCGGGGTTGTGGCCCCGCAGGAGGACAACCAGTGGTCGGACGATAGAATTGTACCTAAAGGAGAGATGATAGAACGAAAGAAGAGACACGAAGATGGGAGTTCGAGCATGGACGACGGTCGTCCTCCTCACCACGGCCCCCACCCTCACCCACCGCATCATGGTCCCCACCATGGTCCACATCACGGACCGCATCACGGACCTGGCGAGGGCGGGCAAATGGACGATATGAACGGTCAACCGCCGGAGAATATGGAAGCGCAATGGGATGAGGACGACGATATGGCGAAAGAGAATGTTGTCATGGAAGACTGGATGATGTCTGTAACGGTAAGTGAGCTTTACGGCCAGCCAGCATTTTTAATATACGTTAGGTTGTTGGACTAACTCATTGTCAATCTAAACAGTTTGGCTGGTCATCTTTTTGTAGCTAATTTCGTACCTGTGGCCTCGGTTACTAGATTGGTAGAGCGTCGGCACGCTAAGACGGAGGTCCGAGGTTCGAATCCTGTTCGAGGCTACTCTTTCCAACATAAATCTGCTACATTATAAAAAAAACAAGATAATCTGTTTATTTTTTACTTTATCTTCTCGCATGTTTGTTGGAAAGGGTGTGGAAAACAGTTCCGCACATCATCCATGATGATGACCAGCTATGTAGCTTGGGAGTATGTTAGATGCATCAATTATTTCTTAAGAGAGATTAACATATCTCCAAATCTCGTCTACCGTATATTCCATGCTATGGATCCGACTGTGAATTTCGAGAAGATTTCTGTTATACATATATTTCTTTAAATGTTAACAAAATTATTACACTGTTGCCATGGAAATTGTGGGTATATAATGACATGTAATAAGGAGATTCATATTTCATTGCAAAACTGATAAAAGATCGGGTTTTATGTTGGAATAAACTAAGATCGGATTTCTTATTAATATAAACTATATAAGGAAGTGTGGCAGTTTGGCACATTTGCTATGCGAACTCCTGAAATTAAATGCAGTGACCATGAGAAAATATGTGGAACGAACAACGTAAATGTGAAGGTCGCAAAGAATACAGCAGTGTCTCTGAGACTTGTCTCATGAATGTATTGTATTTAAGTTTAGAGAGAGATGGGGACGAGAAATGTAGATATGGGACGAGGAGGGACTTGGGAGGAACACGGAAAGAAGGTCGCAAAGAATACTGCACTTTATCATGGACTGGTCTCCAGGATGTCTTGTATTTAAAGCTGGAGAAAAGCTGGGGAGAGAGATAGTCTTGTATTCAAGTCTGAAGGAGGAAGGGAAAGAGTAAGAGAGAGAGAGCAAGAAATGGAGGAGAGAGAGAGGGAGAGAGAGAGAGAGAGAAATGGGGAGGAGTGAGTTGAAAGGCACAGATTAGGGGTGGAGACTAGCAGACAAAGGGGGTGGGGGCAGGCTCACGGGAAGAGTGTGACGGACAGACAGGAAGACAGGCAAGACAACCGGATGACTGATGGATGGTCTAGAAAGGTAAAATAAACAATACAAATGATATCTCCCTAAATGGGAATCGAACCGTACCATACGGCTACAGCGCCTGGCCAAAAACAACAAAAACTAACTGTGTGTAATTAATTGATTTTACAGTCGGATATCAAGGCATTTGACGTAAAGACAAGCTTTGGTCTCTGGTTCTCGACCATCTGTGTCCGAGATAAGACGTACAAACTGGAGATGAGGGACCCAGAGGCGAAAGACTCAGACGAAGATGATGGTGATGATAAGAGAGGTAAGAAAATTACTAAGATCTAAGACATAGTTTTATCTATTTAAGACAATGTTACTTATGATATTCTGTACTAATAAGCATAAAAAGGTGAAATATGCATATCAATATATGATAAGAAATATCAGGAATATTTTGCTTATGTTTATCACATGATGTTTTAAACGGAAGCATAAATACTACTTTATTTAATATGTATGCATTCAAACTGCATAATATTATATTAGATACGAAAATATGTACAACGTGGTTAATTCACTTTGTTACGCATAATCATTATGCTTTGTTGATACTCTTATTAGGTAAATGCCAGTGCAAGAAAGTGTCGACGTCATGCGCACTTTTCCATGCCAACATGTACGAAGATCCCATCGACTTCATTGACCCGGAAGCACCACCAAAAGGAGCTCCACCGCTCAGCCACAGAAGTAAGTCGTTGTACCTTTACACTTTTCGTAATATAACAACAAGTTTACAGTAATACTGTGAACATAAACGTGTTTTTACTTTAGTTTGAAGTTATTGAACTTGCTAAAATCGCGGTTCAGTTTTGTCCCTTGTTGATATATGTACGGATTTACATTTTTTTAGGGTAATGCTCATTAATACATCACCGGATGTTCCTACTCGAAAAAATATATTCCCCATTTTTGGCATTTTCAATATTACCCATTTTTGGCATTTGGGGGCATTAGATGGCTAGTATGGCCTAAAAGGGACATGTTAAGTAAATGACATGCTTTTACTGACACAATAATAGCAAGTTTGGATAAGAAATACATGTATATGAAAATAGGCGCGGTAAAAACTAGAATTATCTTCAAAGTTTTCTCTGAGCTTCTTTATTCCTTGATGATGAATGGGTAACGGTTTGTTTCAGATTTCGGCTACGGTAGTCTGCTCGAACACCGTATTGAGAATTCCATTGCCTTGGCGTTCCTAGTGTTCGGTCTACTCTCCGCCTTCGGAGGTTTCCGTAAACCGAATGGGTGCAAGTATGCTGGAGTGGCTTGTATCATCTTCATGAAGTTTGCTGGTAAGTCTAATTTTAGCATTCGGAGGTTTCCGTACATCGAATGGATGCAAGTATGCTGAACTGGCTTGTATCATCTTCATGATGTCTGCTGGTAAGTCTATTTTTAGCATTCGGAGGTTTCCGTACACCGAATGGGTGCAAGTATGCTGAAGTGGCTTGTATCATCTTCATGATGTCTGCTGGTAAGTCTAGTTTTAGCATTCGGAGGTTTCCGTACACCGAATGGGTGCAATTATGCTGAAGTGGCTTGTATCATCTTCATAATATCTGCTGGTAAGTCTATTTTTAGCATTCGGAGGTTCCCGTGCACCGAATGGGTGCAATTATGCTGAAGTGGCTTGTATCATCTTCATGATGTCTTCTGGTAAGTCTATTTTTAGCATTCGGAGGTTTCCGTACACCGAATGGGTGCAAGTATGCTGAAGTGGCTTGTATCATCTTCATGATGTCTGCTGGTAAGTCTATTTTTAGCATTCGGAGGTTTCCGTACACCGAATGGGTGCAAGTATGCTGAAGTGGCTTGTATCATCATCATGATGTCTGCTGGTCAGTCTATTTTTAGCATTCGGAGGTTTCCGTACACCGAATGGGTGCAAGTATGCTGAAGTGGCTTGTATCATCTTCATGATGTCTGCTGGTAAGTCTATTTTTAGCATTCGGAGGTTTCCGTCAAATAAATGGGAGCAAGTATGCTGGAGTGGCTTGTATCATCGATGTTCGCTGGTAAGTTAATTTTTAGCATTCAGAGGTTTCCGTAAAACATATGGGAGCAATTATGCTGGAGTGGCTTGTATCATCTTCGATGTTTGCTGGTAAGTCTATTTTTAGCATCAGGTTTCCGTGAAACAAATGGGTGCAAGTATGCTGAAGTGGCTTGTATCTTCTTCATGATGTTCGCTTGTAAGTGGTGTGCTTGGTATGGTTCGTGTCACAGCAAGCTAGTTAGCGAGTACAGTAAGGGCTGTAATCCACAGGTCTTCTCACAGACGGAGAAAACAGATTCCTATTTTAACTGTTCGATTATTCTCTTTAATATCTTGTGTAGTTTGTTTTTTTATTTGGTTTGGTTTGTTATTGTGTTGGGTTTGGTTGGATCGGGGTTAAGTTGTGTTGGGTTGGGTAATGGTTAGGGTATAGATAGGTTGGGTTGGGGGTTGGGTTTGATTGGGTGGTTGAACGTGGTGGAATGAGGTAAAACACACCACAGTGTACACTCGAAAGTCCGACCCTACTTCCGATAGCGCTGACTATACACATAGCCATCACGAAGGAGCTGGTTAAAAAGCGGGAAAGAAATTGAATAAAGAGTAATTTTTTAATTCTTTTACTTTTAATACTTAGACTAGCAAGAAATAGAGTGCGTCGAGTTATAAAATGAACGTGATACAACGTTAACTTCGAAAAAATACGATCGATCACCAAAATTTACAAAAAAATGTCAATCGTGTCACTTCAAACGTCCATTTTCGAAGTTAACGTTGTATCACGTTCATTTTATAACTCGAAGCACTCTATTTCTTGCTAGTCTAAGTATTTAAAGTAAAAGAATTAAATAATTACTCTTTATTCAATTTCTTACCCGCTTTTTAATCAGCTCCTTCGTGATGGCTATGTGTATAGTCAGCGCTATCGGAAGTAGGGTCGGACTTTCGAGTGTACACTGTGCACACGCTTATGATTAAAGTATGAGCTACACATGAAATAGTGTGTAGCTTGGAAGTTGGTTGCCAGTTACTGTCGGGGAATATACAGAGTGGTTTGGTTGCAGTTACTTGTGAAGTTTATATTGGTTTGTTGTGAGTAAATCGTTGAAAACATATGCGTTGGTTGCCAGAAAGTGTTATGACGAATTATGTTGCCGTTCACTTAGAAGTTTTATGCGACTTGGAATTATAGTATAGGAATATGAGTGGATATTAATGACAATTTAAAAAAAACAGTTAATATCTTCCTTATTTAAAGGTCTATTAATTTCAATTCCTTCGCCATTTTGTCATCGTTTAACGTAACATTTAATCGTGAAGTTATAATTTCTTTTTTGGAAAAGAATCAAGTTGCTTTTTATAGTAGTAAAGCGATGGACTTCTAAGTTTAAAGAACTATATACTCCATTTATATATCCATTTCAGACGATTTAATGGATCAAAGAAAAATGTGATAATGCATGTTTTGTTCGCGTCCATACAATAAAGCATTATCAGTCCTTTATGTCTGTTGTTATGTGGTAGGTAAACAAGCAATATAGCGTAAAATGAACTAGCTAGTTCCCTTAACCGATACGACACCCCGGTATCACGATTTAATTAAGAAAAATAAAATAATTCTATATGAACTATAAACGCATATACGTTTCCTTGGAAACCCCCTTTATATTTATATAATATCAAACTCAGAAGTAAATTACATTGCTATTTAAAGAAAACACAATTAATTTACAATCAAATGTACCAGAATTTGAACGGTTACAAGTGATCGTCGAGGGAATCGATTCATTATACAACAAGAATTATACCCTAGACGTGAAGGTGTGGCGAAATCAATATTGTCTCCTATTTCCCCTTACTAGAACTGACAAAGGCGGATCCAGATGGGGTTCAGTGTTTTTTTTTGTTGTTGTTGTTGTTTTTTTTTGGGTGGGCAGTCTTGGGGTAGTTACATGATAATTTCCAACTTTTCTAACCACGATTCCTATGAAAATTTAATATTTTGTTGCCCTCAAAGGGGTTCGAACAACCCTTCTGGATATCTTTGGATCCGCCCGTGTTTTTTTTAAGTTTTAAAATCCGCCGTTTTTATTCTGTTTTAGCTTTCATTTGAAAATGGGAGGAGTCTTTGTTATCCATCTTTTAAGACTATGACATTTAATTTTACTAAGGCTCATTACATTTTTGTCTATTTCAGCCTTCATAGCCATTGTCCCAGTTGCTCGTCTCAGTCATTACAGTGTGACCAAAACCACCGACAAGATTGACGTCAAGGTGCAGGCCCCTTACTGCGTCATTCTGACTGGTGTCGGGGCCCTATTTGCTGTGATAACATCCCTCGTCGCCGGTTGTGTTATGATGATGAAATCCCGAAACAACCATGGTCGGTTTTACCAGTTTAGCAACGAAATGGAACGCCCGGATGAAAAGAAGGAAAATCCTGGCCTCGTTTACTATGCAGATCCACTTCCGGTGAAAGCCGGGCTCTATGACGTCTGCGATTTTGGAGGCATGGAACCAGTTGATGAGATCAAGAAACCGCTTCCGACTGATGAGGAATCGGATGGGCTTGATCAGTAATCACGTGAAGGAATCTCAGAATTCACCTGAATGAATCTTAGTAATCACGTGTTTGAATCTCATCGACAAGACAAAAAATTAAATTCAAAGAACTATTGGTAGCCTTTTAATGGCTTAGATCGTTTGTAAAAAAATGCAGGTGTTTCGGTTATTCTAAAAATTGAACATATCGCGAAATGTATCACATATCATTATATAAATTAGTAACGTTCGGTTACTTTGGAGTAAAATGTGTGGTTTTAAGTGTAAATAAGTTTAAAATGATTTGATGAATTAGCATGCAGTAAATCTGTTGTATTTGTATATATTTTAATATATATTTCTCTAACACTGGATGTTATAAAGATTTTGTTTGAAAAATCGTACCTAGAAATTTGCTTTTCAATTTTGTAACGTTTTATTTTTTCTTGAAAAGACTTAGCTTGCATAATATTTTCATCGCAGAGCGATATTTTCTATTTTTGTACAGGATCCTGTTGTTTTTTTTTACATTTCATGTATACTGTAGTAATGCATCAAAAATGCTTAAATACTCTCCTCTCTTAGCTCATCTGTGACTCGAGTAGACCCAGAACAGCAAGGTCAGATCTCGGCGCTTATTATTTATCGCTGTTGGACGTTGGAGTCTATCCAGAAGAATATAAACGTGAAACTAGAGACTAGTCTTAAATATTAAGCATTTGATTGGTTGAACCTTAAAACTAATCTCAAAATTAACAAATGAAAGGTAATGGTTATGAGACTGGTCTCCAGTTTAAATTTTAAAAAAAATGTAAAAACTCCTTTAATGCAAAGGTAAGGGAGTTTAAAACACAAACTCAGTGGACAAACGGGGTTATATATAACTTGAATTGTTACTATTGTTAACATTGTTCTGTTTTTGTGAAATAAAATTTTTCTTTGATTCGCTTCATGTTTTGTCTATCCCTTTATGTTATGTTCTAGGATACTTATTTATGTCAAGTATTTATGATAACACACGACCCTTTGAAGTAGCTGTTTGGGTAAAGGACCGAAAACATTTACGTTGTAAAAATTGGCAAATTAGAACAAAAATCGAGAAACAAAACGCAGTCAATTTTTTCAGTTTTAAGTACTTTATCTTTAACATACGCACCATAAAGATGTGTTTCACTTATCTATAAAATCATAACTTCCTCTCCATTGATGCACTTGGGGAGAGCAAAAGCTTTTGTCCTACATGTCAAATAAATTATCACCCCCAACACTTCGTGCTTTTCAAAAAGGCACTTTTTCACGGTATGTACCCAGATAATGAGAATCGCGGATAATGATAGATTGTGAGAATAATGATAGATCGCCATGTCGGAGGAAACACCATGGAGAGGTTAGTTATTGTATGAATTTCATGTTATTGTGATCTAATACTTATCTTTCGCAATAGATAACAATCAAGCGATGTCCTAGCCTTCCTCTCATACCCATACATTTGGAATAGGCCTTCAGATAAAGTAAAACAAAGGAAAATGATCACGCAACATTCCAGATTTCCACAAAAAACTACCTATTATGCCCATTTAAAATAAATTTAAACATGTTTTTTGTAAACAACACTGCTGTTACCAAAGCCTAAACATCGACAATCAATATGCCACCCAGCTTGAGCCAGTATTATGAGTATATTCCTTAACAAACATCTCTTTTCTGAGGCACCTGAAGCAAATTGGATAATGGGGATTCGCTCGGTTGATAATGGGAAATTCAAATATTCATGAAATGGATAATGGTAGAATTTAGTATTTCTCCTAATTGAAATGTTCAGATAAAATTATTTTATTTAAATAACTCTTGTATATAGTCCTTTTTTGCTATCCACTGTGATCACTACAAAACATATGCATCCTTTCATTGTATTTATGACGTTTTTGGTCGTAGCTTTAAAATCAAATTAAAACGTTACAATGACAAATCGTATTGTACGGTGTTCCATTGAGGCCATCGTTGTTTAGCACTGTCGCTGTCGACATCTTCGGCACGAAACAACGATGCGAGATCGCGAAAACACGATGCGCGGTCGCGAAAGTACGATGCGAGAACGCGATATTTAAATCGGGTCTTGGCAGCTTACTTTCGCGACTAAGCATCGATGAATCGCGTTCTCGCCTGCTTTTCACGTTTTTGATGTCCAGCCCTTAGGCCGTCAAGACCACGAAAACACGCTATTATATTATCATCGCGTCCTCGTACTTTCGCGACCTCGAATCGTATTTTCGCGACCACGCATCGCCAAAGCGATCTAGCATCTTTGATTCGTGATCTCGCTTTGTATATATTGCGCAACGCTGAGAAAAGCAAATCATTGTTTGACTATTCAAACTTTTATATTAAAAATAAATACTTTGCTGAATGAACTTACTGAGATCTCTTCAATATTGGAAAGGGGACGAACATTATGAAAAATAATTAATGTTGTGAAATATATTGGATTTTTAAACATAAAATCAGATTATAAATATCCTGCCTATTCCTGATATTCCTGATATTGGCTATCTGTTTTATCTACTAGCTAACTCTGACGATGCATTTAAACTTAAACAGCACTTTTATGTGTAGTATCTTCTAACACAATATTCAAATAACCGGGTAGAAGTAAATTTTCATTTAAATCGAAACTTGTTAAGCGTTACTCAAATAAATTTCTCTCACACCAGATCATGACATGTACTTATTAGACTAAAATTTCTGCGAAATTCGCTCTTTTTCAGTCAATTATAGGCCTAAGTTTTGTATATTGGCACAAATAATATAAACCACAACTAAATCATGCTACTTAATTGATCAGTTTTTTTAACAGTAACTACCCAATTGGCAAAGGACGCCACTCTCAAAAGCGTTCTAATGTATAACGGTTGGCTCCCATTGCGTGAATATATCTTAGACCATAATAGTTATAGTAATTAACTAATGCATTTATCACCAAAAAATACAGATTCGCTTAACCCGGGTATTAAGAGGCTTTGGGTTAGTTCTTATGATGCCTTCGGGACAGAAAGAAATTATGCTATTTCGGGAGATCATTAAGATAAATGGGTCATTTATCTTGTCACTAGAGCTGGTGGTATTGTTTCATAAAGATAGCAGTTTGCGGAAAGAGATGGAACATGCAAAAAAGAATAGAATAAATAGTATTAAGGTTGAAATAAGGGAAACTATACCATTATCCAGTCAAGATTATCCATTCACTTTTTCTAGGCGATTCCCCATTATCTAATTTGCATCAGGTGCCTCAGAAAAAAGATGTTTGTTAAGGAATATACTCATAATACTGGCTCAAGCTGGGTGGCATATTGATTGTCGATGTTTGGGCTTTGATAACAGCAGTGTCGTTTACAAAAAAAAACATGTTTAAATTTATTTTAAATGGGCATAATAGGTAGTTTTTTGTAGAAATCTGAAATGTTATGTGATCATTTTCCTTTGTTTTACTTTATCTGAAGGCCGATTCCAAATGTATGGGTATGAGAGGAAGGCTAGGACATCGCTTGATTGTTATCTATCGCAAAAGATAAGTATTAGATCACAATAACATGAAATTCATACAATAACTAACCTCTCCATAGTGTTTCCTCCGACATGGCGATCTATCATTATTCTCACAATCTATCATTGTCCGCGATTCTCATTATCTGGGTACATACCGTGTTTTTGTAAAAGCAAATAATTCAGATTGAGGAAAGGACACACTTTTATTGGAAATGGAGGCCTTTATTTGACCAGAAGTGACAATAAAAATGCACATGATTGATCTATAGTTATTTAAACACTCACCCGGGTGATCATATCATGATGTGTTGACATTATTTGTATTGTATTGCGTTATAAATTTACCTCTATCACAAGAAGTTTGCAGTGCCATTCAGTATTTTTAGACATACACATATATAAATCTGACATGAATGGCATGAGACACAAGTGGAAGGATCATTCATTGGTACCTCCATCCCGTCCGGTGAGCCCCCACCCCACCCCCCCCCCCCACCCCCACCTTCTTTTCCTGAGCAAAATTAATCCAGACAGAACAGAATGTCTTGCAGTTCCTTTTAATCACACAAAATTATTTAAAAAATGTTAACGTTTTTCATACCTAGATATTTATCTTAGATTATCTGAGATAAAGTGATTATATCTAGGTATGTAAACTATTAATTTTAATTAATAATGACAATATTTTCATGATTGTGTATGATAAAAAAAAGGAACTGCATGACATGACAATTATTAGCGCTTATTTGAAAAAAAAGAGAAACTTTCCATAAGATAAAGTAACATTAGCTAAGTTAAAAGCAAAAATATTTGCTTGTTGGTTATTTTGGATTAGATGCACAACATATCAGTCGCTACAGTTTAACAATGTAATGTATATTGGTTGTAATTAAATAAAACAGAACTTGATAATATAATTGTACAGGAATGTGGATACCAACCAATAATCTGTCATGTGACGCAAATGCACAGCAGAAACGGATTTCCCATATCTTTACAATATTATTCAGGAAGTTATTAAGGGAAACATAAATTTGTCAGTGAAATTGTGATAATTTAAAAAAAATAAGATATTTAATAATTACCAGGAATTTCAAGGTAGGGTTTAACACAGCATATTTATTTCAAAATTAACCTTTATATAATTTCTAATGAACAATAACGTTTATAATTTATTATACTTTACATGAACATTTTTGTTTCAAGAAAAAGTGTATGACCCGATTAAAAAATATATGCATGGGGAACATACATGATAAAATCTTTGTTATGTTAATCATTGCATGCCAAAAGCGAGAATTTCGTGGAAAATCATTTTGACATCTATCACAAGAATGGTCACTCGACCAAACCTGATTTCATGTGTTTTGACACGATATATCAGATTAAGTATAAAATAATGCATATGTATACTATGCACTGTTTTTAAACTTCGTCAGCATATAAAAGAAAATCTTTCTGTTTGTCATACATTTCCTGACTCATCGTCCGGGTTAACATTTACCTGTACACCGGTTTATTGACAGGTAAATATTTACCATTCGACATAGAAGACAAAATGGCGTGCAGTAAACGGCCATACTTTTGCGTGATATTATTATTGAGCTTGTTGGCTCTAAGTTGCCACTTGGTGGGGTTTGTGGCACCAGGATGGCTGATGATGAGACTGTCCGTGATGGAAGAAACCCGGCAGACGACTCTAACGCAGATTGAGCTAATTGGCAGCAAACCGGAAGTCGGACCGACAACACCAACCCCAGAAAGAAAGAGAAGGAGCGAAACGGATGTGGAGGTCATTGAAGTCGATGTGGTCGAGGAATCGGCAGGATTCAAAGAATGGATATCGGATACTGTGGTAGGCCTACTATGTTATTTAATTTCGTGACGCACAGTCACAAGTTTATCTGTTTACACAGATCTATGGTTAGACGCCACTAAATAATTATTTACAGTGCTTACACGCCACTTAATAGTTGCTATTTACATAATTTTATGGTTATGGTTTATGGCCTAAAATTTTGAAATAGGCCTACAAAAAATAACTTTAATTTATAATTCTTTGTTAGGCGTAAGGTTTAAACTTTATAGTTTCTCTAGGGATCCCCAGACACACTGTCAGGGTTTAGAGCAGAAATTATAAATGCCCTCGTGCTTTGAAGCATTTATAATAAACACTGTTAAAGGTCAAGTGCAATATAAGTTCGATTATATGATGTTCTTTGGATCTATTGATTGTAAGTTCCTTCATAATGTTTTGTTAAAAAAGCTTGTAAGTGGTTTCAGCTTTCGGACTGTTTTTCGTTAGTTACGCTTGCGTATGCCTAAAATAATAGAGTAGATGTGAACAGCAGTTCTAAATGTTATTTACAAGTCTACAGATATACAACAAAATCTTGAGACACATTTTAGTTACCATGTCAAAGGTGGATCCAGAGGGGGGTCATTATGTTTGCTTGAACCCGCTTTTGAGGCATCAATATTACATTTTCATAAGGGTTTTAGGTCAGAAAGTTGGGAAATATCAGGTATCTACCCTTTGACAGCCCCTAAACGAACCTCCTCTCTGGCATCATTGTCCGACCCTGCAAGTAATTATACACAGAGCTCTACAGCGCCTTTTTGTATGTTAGGTCCATATCAATAAAAAAACATTTGTTCTTATAACGTTAGGGTCACTCAGTTCTGCACTTGCTATGTACATGCCTATGCTACTTCCGGCCATCCGGCATTTAGACTTGGATGGTAACTTCGGTAATTTATTATGTTTAGAGTGTTTTATGATATGCGATTGTAAGAACATATATAAAACTGTTTTTCTTTGTTAAACATTGCGCGTATGATTTACATTACTCTATTCAAAATCACGAGTGTATGAAATACAATATTTAAATCGGTATTTTTGAAGTCTAAATTTATTTCTAAGTTGACATGATCTTTATTATATAAGTATTGAATCATGAGCTTAGCGTGTGTGACACATCGATTTAAACATCGATCTATCACTGATCGACTACCGTGTCACATTAATATTTTAATTATTTAATATACCTGTATCGATTTGGTCTCCCATTGGATATATCATATAGTCATTATTAATAATAAAACCCTGTCGGTATAATTTACTTAAGAACAGTGTGTAACAGTTAATCACGACCTTTTAACTGGACAGTTTATACTGCAATAACTGTTTTCATGATGGGTTAGTTAAATTTGAAATATGGGTCAAACTGAACGAGTGTTATAGCGGACAAAATATGAAAACATTGCGTCAACGAAATATGAGAGAATTGTCAAAAATATTTTTCCTTATTTTCTGCCTTTTGACTTTCCTCGGGTGCCCGTGTAATCCTAGACAAGCATGCAATTTGCTTTTAAGTACAGTTACTGTTTTTGAATGACATTCATTCACTCTATTTATTTCGCTCGATTATTTCCTTATTCATGAATTGCCGCCATGCCTCGACAATATCTGATGACATAGGTGTTTTAATACAGAATTATTCGTAGATAATTTATGAAGTTGTTTTATTTTCTCCATTTATTTTATTTAAAATGTTTTCATTTGCCATAATTACCGACAGCAGAGACTTTGTAGCAGATTTTGTAAACCTGAAACGGAAAAAGTACGATATATAAATTTAGTCTCCGCGACCGGCCGCGGCCAGGCTGACTCGCGGACTCCCGTTCGGGTTTGGTCGAGGAGACAATTTCTGTTAGTGGTAAGTCGTAAGTAAAAATTTTAATAGCTTTTATAGGAAAATTATTTTGGTATATCCAGTGGCGGAGCGATCAAACGCGTGCGCGATTCCCGACAGATTTCTCGGTCGATATGCAGTATCTGTGACGATCATTTATTATATGCTATTTATTATATATTGTCTGTTAAAAAGGTATACAGTAATCTTAATTGATAAAATGCCATTTTACTTAGGTCTTTTGGAAGAAAGCCATGCAGAATAGAGCGTAACTGATCAAGCGGTCCGGATCGCACTTCACACGCCGGATCGCAGTGCACTCGCCGGAACGGAACATGATATATCCCTTACACCCAGGATTTATTGACTGCTAAGATGCTGTGTATAAGCTATATATTAAAAAGTACTATTTATTTGCAGATCGAGATCAACACGTTCGATCTAAGTGTGAGTTATGGTCTTTGGTTCTCAACTGTGTGTATACATGATAAACAGACGAAGGTCAGCACACCAGAGAGAAAGGGCGACGACTCTTCAAGCGAGGAAGAAGGTCACCACAAGAAAAGTATGTAGATAAATTAACAATCGGTAAAAGTGTTACCGTTATAACGTAAAACGGTGAAGTTATATTGACTGAACATAAAAAGCTGTATATATCTTGACCAAAGGTAAAGATGCATCTATAGATATATAATCAAAGAAAAGGGGTCTAGATATCGTTATTAAAGATGAAGTGGTTTAGATGTCTATTTCAAAGATAAATTTGTCTGGATATCTAAACCGTAGGTAAAACGGTGTAAATATCTTGACCAAATATAAAATGGTGCAGATAACTTGATCAAAGATAAAATGATTTAGATATCTAAACCATTTGTAAAACAGTGTCGATATATTGACCATAATTATGTAATATTTTTAAGACATCTTGACCAAATGTAAAACGGTAAAAATTGACCCGAATAAACCGACGGTGATTCTTGCTTAAATCATTTCTTTTCATCCTCATAAACAGGTCTTTAACAGTTGAACGATTTTTTCAATGTGTTTTTACAGTCAATACACGCGTTTCAGCTAACAACAGATTGCTAACAATTGCGGCATTTTCTAACTCGGATCCGCATCCAAGTTACCAGTTATTATTTTGACTTGATAATTGCCCAATCAGTTGACATTTGGGGGAACATTGTAAACGTGTATGATAAAAATCGGATACGCACAGAGGATAACCGAAAATTCCCCAGAATCACTGTGGAGTTTTTAAGTTTAGATGAAATAAAACCATCACAACGTTTGAATTTTTTTCAAAATTTTGCTCTTTAATTCCGTTTTTCAACAGCGGGAAAGCGGCTACCGGTATTTACGTGTTTACTATAGTATTTGTGGATTTGCCAGCTTTTCTAAAATTTATTCCAAAAAGCGAGTTTATAAACCTGATTTTGTTAAATAATTATAAATTCACTTGTCATGCACTGTCTGGGTTAAAATATCGAATATTTTAACACAGTCACTGTGCATGATAAAAACTGGAATCAATCTATGCAACGACGAGAGCCTTTTTGAAATCTGGAGGGCCTTCATAATGTTTTGACATCTGTAGTCCTCCATCTATTTTCGTGTGAATGGTACTTAACTGTGCATGTACTTATTTAAAACCTGAGCGCACGTAAAAACTGAGACAAGTGTCATTTATCGAGATAATGTAAAACAACTTTTAACTCGCCTAATGCCGGCAGAATTTTAAAATTAATTTACTCGTTCGTTAAATGAATTTGATTTGTAACTTACTAAATGCCGGAAAAAATTTATAATGAATTTAATATGTATGATCAGTTAACAGAACGGACATGATGTGAATGGAACCGTAAACGAGGCTAGACTTGAACCAAAACGTTCTAAAATATGGCCCACGAAAAGGCTCAAAAGTAAATTGAAGGTGCACCTACATACAAAATTACCGGTGCACCTGTAAATTTATGCGTTGGACGTATAAATTTACGCGATGGACGTATAAATTTACAGGTGCACCTATAAAATACCGGTGCAGCGCCATTTCAAATAGCGATGCACCTTCATTTTTATACGTCCATCGTATATATTTATACGCCCATCGCGTAATTTATCGGTGCACCTACATTTCGATTTTGACCCTTTCGCTATTTATACCCATATTAATGAGAGCCAATCAAAATGTGCCTTACATTCGCCACTTCCTTATTTTTGCAGTGTTAACGATATGTTGAAAAATGCAGTGAATGTTTACTCGTTTAAAAATGCTTAAATGTTTATAATTTTAAGAGCACAAAAATAAAAATTAAATAAAAAGTAACTAATTTTAATTTTTAAATTACTATGTTCAGCAAAAACAACTGTTGAAAACAAGGGTTGTGATTGGTTGATCATTTTCATATTGCCGGTGCACTTAAATTAGCGGTGCATCGGTAATTTATACGTTGGGCGCATAAAATTTATACGACGGACGTAAATTTTTGTAGGTCCACCGCTATTTGAAATGGAGGTGCACCGATTTTTTTAGGTGCACCTGTAAATTTATACGTCCGTCGCGTAAATTTACACGTCCAACGCATAAATTTACAGGTGCACCGGTAATTTTATATATAGGTGCACCTCCATTTTACTTTTGAGCCTTTTCTTGCGCCATACTAAAAAGCGTGTCTGCATTTAATTTGGGCTGATCTCGCGGTCACCATAGAACCTTGAATTTTTTTACTTGAATACGCCTGTGAGCGCAATGATACTCTGGAAGTTAAAAAGTGCATGTCGCCGAATTATGCATCTTTTCGATGTCCAGTTAAAGACTGTCGGCGTATACTACAAACATTCTTAGAGCACTCCGGTGTTAAACACGAGTCGACCAAAGAAACTTGTAGCTTAATAAGGGTACGGAAATGTTACAGAATATTTAATTTATACAATGACAGTTTAAGGTCGGTTCTAAATACATTGTTGTTGTTTTTTCGTGTCCGGAATTCACCGTCATTGGTTGGCCGTTACCTCGTTGATTATCGGTAAATTATGAATTGTAATAGTGCAGGTCGATTTTTTTAAAGATATAATTATTTCCATGACTTGATGACCCAACTCAAATTATCATTAAACAGTTAAGAAATATGATTCGATCAGTGAATGTTATAAGGGTAAAGGCGCGAAATTAAACCCCAGTGAAGTTACACAATGTAAAATGTCTTTATTTAAAAATAAAATTATGCGAATTTATGCCTACGTGAATACATGTATATCATTTATCGTCCATGAAAATTAAATTGTATTACAGTATTTCAGAGTTTGTTGCATGCATTTCTCTTCATGTTCTGCTTTCTAGAACACTGTACTTGCCGCAAGATTTCCACCAAATGTGCCTTGTACAATTCCTTAATCTTTGAGGACCCGATCGACTACATCAACCCTGGAGGCCCGGCCAGACGTGTCCTCACCCCAAGCAGTAAGATAGCTAATCACTTTAGTAAAATGAAATGCTTGTAATGGTTATTGATCTAATAAATCGAGATGAATTGAATTAATATATGGGCTGTTCTGAAAAAAAAGAACAATCATAAACGGAACTTTCAATCTTCCAGACTGGAAATTTACCTGTTGTACTGGAAATTCAAATTTATATTAACACAGCAAAGTCTTGTTAATTGTTGTATTCTAAAATAACATCAAAGCATTAATAACAAAATTCAGTTTGAGGAATCAACAATTTTTCATAAGTCAGTTTTACAGAACAAGTCACAGAAAGATTGTTCAAATATTATCATTACTAAGTACCAAGTATAGAAAATGCAGGAAATTTCAGCCGTAATGATCATTTTATGCAGATGTCTTGTCAGATCCAGGACAAAATTTGCATTTTAAATATAAGTTTAAAAAAATTGAATGTAATTTAAATATCAGTATATTTCAATATAAAAGATGCATATCAAATAATACACGGTCTTGATGAAGATAGAGTAAAATGGGAAATGCCCATATAAATTTCTTTTTACTAAAACGCTTGAACGCAATAAAAAAACATTTAACGTCATTTCTGAAATGTATATTTTCACGTTTGATAATTCTGGATGACATTAATTTATCTATATTTTTTTGCATCCATGTAGGGATAGTGAATGTCCTTTAAAACATATCTATTTTAAGTCTTCTTTTTAAAAAAAAAATTAAAAAGTTTAAATATGTTTAATTGGTCTGTTTCCATTTTTTTCAGATTTTGGATATGCCAGCTTGCTAGAACAGAGGTTGGAGAACTGCCTTACTCTAGCTTTTCTCTCACTCGGTTTGTTATCTGCCTTCGGTGGTTTCCGTAAGTCCAACAGTTGCCGATGTGCCGGTGTAGCCTGTATCATTTTCATGATGTTGGCAGGTAAATTACCTCTTATGCTTATGTTTACTTAATTTTAAACAGCATATCATAAAATTATGGTGGGGGTGGGGGTGCAGTGCAGTTTGCAATCTCACTGAAGTCAGAACTCACAAAATGTTACTGTTTTCAGGAATGATTTTAAACAGAATGGTCAGTTTGTTCGAAAAATGTAGCATTAAATTTATTAAAGTATTATTTTCCTTTAAGTTAATAATAAATTCTTATAGGAATTCATAAAAAATAAAATTCAATAAAATTCTTCCTCATAAATTGTATGAAAATTACTTACTGTGGTGTCATAGTTTTTTGGTGTTGGTTTAATTTTCGAATATTTTGGGCTATGAAAAGCGTGCGAAATCAAACCCTAGTGAAATCAAACCATTGAGTAAATGTCATTTATATATTTTGCACATAATGTGATCCCTACAACATTTAATAATACCACAGAAAACAAAAACAAATTAAAAATTAAAAATACAATATAATTCAGTTATTTGTTAGATTATGATATAGAGGGGGATTGAATAATGACATTCTTGTTTGCTTTATCATACAAGTTAAGTGTTGTTTCTTTTTCTTCAGCATTCATTGCCTTAGTTCCGGTTGCCCGCTTCGGACATTACAGCATCTACAAGAAAAGCCAGGGTATCCCTGTCAAAGTCCACGTTCCTTACTCCGTCATTGCTTCCGGCCTCGGAGCTGTTTTCGCCCTTGTGACTGCCATGGTTGCCGGCTGTGGCCTTGCCGAAAGGTCAAGGTTACAGAAACCTGGTCAATGGTACCAGTTTAACAACGAGCTGGAATTCGAGAACGAGAAGGAAAAGAAGCCCGCTCTCGTTTTCATCGCAGAAGCACTTCCAGAAAAGCCAGGTCTTAACGATGAAGAAGAGGCAGGAGTAGAGGGAAATGAGAAAGAACCAATTGCTTGATCTTTAAAAGACTTTTTTGTTTCGTTTTTTTTTAGTATAAGCAGACTCATATAAAGTAATCTCTATGCAGATTCTAGTTAATATTTTCGACATTCCATGTTTACAGCTTGTTTATTTTTTCTTGTGTTTGAAATATTGTGTACATAACAAAATTTTCACAATCTAAAAGTTTGTATCAGAAATAATATAAAAATTTTCACAAATAAAAGTTTGTTTCAGATTAATTCTAACCAATGATTTTTAACTTACTTGGCAAACCACACATTTGTTATTGTTGTTGTTGTTTTTCCCCCTTTTTTACAGTATATACTCATAAAGCTTTGTATGTTTTGCTAGTATAATGAAAGAAGAATTCGATACCAGTCTCCATTCTTCAGAAACCGACTGGTTTAAATTAAGCCAAATCTTCAAATTACCAATCACAAAGTAGTTCTGGCTTTAAGACTGTTCTCCAATTTCAGATTTAATCTGAAAACCAGTCCTGTATCAGAAGCAGCTGATTGATTAAAACTGATATCAGTCTCTAAAAGAAACTATCCAATCACAATAAAAAGCTTCAAGACGTACCCGTAGTATCAATTTAATAGACGTTCTTAAAATTAAAAATGATATTTTTATACAAATTTTGTGCAAGTTTGTTATTAATTATTTCAAATGATAAATGTAAATCTGTTGTTTTTCCTGAATTTGTAAGTTTTAATAAAAGTTTTCTTCATAAACCAGCTTTCAGTGTTTCATATGTTATTAAAAAAGATGCTTTGCATCCTTAAAGACACTTTGATTGTCCTACAAGTGTTGACCCAGTTAACCGTAGAATGGCACATTTGCTTAATGAAAAATATTATTATGGAGATGAACCAAATGATAATGTACGTTTATTGCATTCATTATCAATATGTTTACAAAAATAATACAAATATCTCAACATATAACTGAGCTTTCATACATTAAAACAAAACTGCATGCATAATGTTCTTGTCCTGTTTGTGCAGTGGTATCATTTATTGTTCAGTGTCATCATAGGCCACTAAATGAAATGCAATAGTATGTTCAATCCTATCACTGGCTTTTAAGCCTTTCCTTGTTATATACGCATTTTTACGCATGTGCAACCAGTGTAGATCCAGATCAGCCGGCACATCCGTGCCGTCTGATCAGGATCTGCACTGGTCACATTTTGGTCAGAAATAACCTAATGAATCAAAAAGCAAACAGTTTAGATCCTGATCAGACGGCACGGATGTGCGGCTGATCTGGATCTAAACTGTTCGCCCTAGCAATAAAGGTGTATCTATACAGGAAAGGGTTATTGTGTAGTGTCATCATAGGCCACTAAATGCAATGCAATATATTTTTGTTATATAATGTCAGTTTTTGAATTCAACATGTGTACAAATACTAGTATACCTCTACGAATACAATAACCAATATCAGGAGCGGATCCAGAGCGGTTCAGTAGGATTTCTCGGACCTCATTTCGGCAGCAATATTTAATTTTCACGAAAATCTTGGCCAGAAAGTTGGAAATTGCGTTAACACTTCCCAAAACGAATCTCTTATCTGGAAATCTGCTCCTATCCATGAATATTTAGTTACAACTAATAAAGACACTATTGCATAGACCAGCCTAGTCTTTTGTTCTAATATTTACAAAAATACAAAACATTTATTTTCTTCCCATTCAAAGCATTCCGGAAAAACGTTATTTCTCGATTCAAATACGAGACAAAAAGACTAACAAACATGAAATAAGAGATAAATACAACTAATTTTAGCTGGAAGATTCGGAACATTCCATTCCGTTCTGCTTTTGACTTTGAAGATTGTATTATATATCTTGCACCGCAAAATGATAATTATATCACAAAGCTGTTTATAACAAAAACAGTTTTTTTATTGAACGTATTTTATTGAAAAACAAATACGATAGCTTAGTGGGCAGGGTACAGTTTCGCACTTTGGTCCCGGTCGATTTTTTTAAATATTCGGGGTATCCTTGAATTTAATGCATTAAAATCATTGTTTAAATTTAAAATGTGAGATTCTTTTTAAATTGTGTATAGTTTGTGCAAAAATAAATCTGATCTTGGTGGCTAAAATGCATGGATGGTATGTTCTGAGTTGAATAGTAACCGGATGAAAACACAGTCTGCTCGGCTGAATCTGAGAATAATTTGACGGTGAGGTATTTCAATGACAAATGCTGAAAAATCAAGCTGGATGGGGGACACTTCCCATCTGCTTGGGGAATTGGGCACAGATAAAATATTAACAGGAAAGGGGTTTTATTTCAAAAGTTCCTGCAGGAAATATTTTTCAGGTTTTCAGATGTGTAGGATTTTAGCCAAATTTGCACTGGAAAAACAGGGGTAGGGGTGAGCTTATATGTCTTATTAAATCCTGAAGGATAATTACTGTAGACCAGTTGCTTGTTGTTTGCATGAAGCCATTCCCTTCCAACACAGAAAATACAACAACACAATTTTAGCAGTACAAAATTTGTATTTTCAGTAAAAAAGAGTTTGCGCGCATTCCCAGACTCCGAAAGCCGCCTCGGATGTACCCTGCGCCCTTAGCGTAGCTTAACGTCAAAGGGAGATCACTGCGTTGTAATTTGGCGAATTCCTCGCAACGGTTATTTCTCCTTATCAGGGATACACAGATTAACGTTTTCGCAATTATTATTTCTTACTTTTCCTGACGAATATGTGTTTTGATTTTATTTTTAGATTTGCAGTTAGCAGTTCGGAGAGTGATGAAAACAATGCTGCATGTTGTTATTCTATAGAAGAAATGATGAAGGTACATGGTTATTTTATTACAAATAATTCACAAATAAAATGAACAGGTTTAAATGTCCTTTTATACTCTTATGTTTGATTCAAGAAAAAAAAATTACTTGAAATAACAAAATGTTTAATGAGGTTCACATACTAATAGAGTAAAATAGAATAAAGGATTAGAAAAATGACCTTAACTGTCAGGAAATACATATGATCCGATATGTCAGTAGTTACAGATGATAAGTAACTGCCTGTAATTACTCAATTTAATAATCTGTAACTGTCACTAATTACAAATGTTATTTAACTTTCGGTATAATTACAAATGATATTTAACTTCCGGCATTACAGTTGATTAGTTACTCTCAGTAATTTCAGTTAATCTGTAACTACCAATTATTACATATGGTATGTAACTGTCAGTAATTACAAATGATATGTAACTGTCAGTAATTACAAATGATATGTAACTGTCAGTAATTACATATGGTATGTAACTATGAGTAATTACAGGTGATATGTAACTGTCAGTAATTACAGGTGATATGTAACTGTCAGTAAATACAAATAATATGAAACTGTTAGTAATTACAAATGATATGTAGGAGTCAGTTATGATAATGCTAACAAATATAAGATAAGACAATGGTGCTTTTGAGAAAAATAATTACCGAGAGTTGGTCCTAGTTACGGCGAGCCAAAATTCTAAATTTTCTAGGTCACAGCTCCGAAGAAAAAAACTAGTTTGATAAAATTAGCTTTAAGCTATTGGGCATTGTAATCTAAGAAACCATGAATATCTCTACCTTAAGTGCACGCCGTCATGCATCAATTCAACTTGTCCTTTTATAATGTTAATAACAGCTTCAGTAACCAGACGATAAATCGTAATACAGCACGTATTAATTCAAAGACACCTTTAATCAGTACAGAGTTGGTGGTTTTTATCATTTAAATTTGCCGCAATAAAACTTTCAGTAGGAAATTTGGGAAATTTGAAAACAATCAATTTACAGTTTTTTTAAAGATAAAGCTGCGGTGTTGTTCGTCCAAAGTACTTTTTATACAATTTAGAAAGTTTTTCATGTCTCAATTCTTGTTTCCGCAACATACACAGGGGCGAATCCAACGGGGGTTCAGTGGGGTTGCTCGAAAAATCTTTTGGGAGAGCAATATTTAATTTCATGTGGATTTGGTCCAGTAAGTTGGTTTAAATTGTCGCACTTTCCTAATCGCAAAATAACGCGAATATTAAACCCGTGCGAACTATATGATACCAAAGAAGCGGATAATTTTAATGAAAAGCAGCAGAAGCAGAAATTGCAGTATTGAACAGAACAAAGTAAATTCCATATACACTTGCACATACTTACGAGTGCAACAGAATGGCGTAAATTGCACACATGGGTGTACATGCGTATGCAGGCAACAGAACAATGTACATTGCACACACTTTCAAACACGCAGACAACAGAACAGCGCAAATTGCAAACACGAGGGCAAATACGTACGAAGGCAACATAACAGTGTAAATTGTACACTTAACTTGCACAAGCGTGCACAGGAAACAGAACAGCGTAAACTGCATGCACACGTGCATATACGTACGCAGGCAACTGCACATCATAAATTGCACAGTTGCACATACGTACGCAGGCAACAGAACAACCCAAATTGCACACCACTTGCACAAACGTACACAAGCAATAGAACAGCGCCAATAGCACACGCAAGTGCACATACTTACGCAGGCACAAGAACAGAGTAATTTGCATGCACACTTCCACATACGTTCGCAGGCAACTGCACACACACGCTTGCTTTTACGTACGGAGGCAGTGGAACAACGGATAGTGACCACACAGTTGAACATTCGAACACTGTACTCAGTGACCTTGGTGGTCTAAGACCTTTTAGTACCAAAATGTACCAAACTGCAGACATAACAATTAGCATTTAGAGAAAGATACTGTTTGAAAGTTAAATGAACTGAAACCAGTAATTGCTAAGTAGCCCTCCGTAATTCTGTAGCATCGAATATCGGGTAACCTACCCGATAGTTTAATTGAGACTTTACGAACATATTAAACAGTTAAGAGGAATAGCGGAAACCTCTCGAGTGTTCTGTTAAACATTTCTGGACAAGCGTAGACGGCGTCCATTTGTTTATTCAGCATGCATAGCTTTAGTTCCTTTTTCTCGCTATTGAACATTATAGCACTTAGTGTGGTGTCATTTAATAATGCCATAATAAACTTTTCTCTCGAGCATATTAAATTCGCGAACTGATATTTTTCTCATAAGATTTAGGTTAAATCTTCAATGGTTTGAAATATCAATTGTACACTAAAACGGGAAACTTGTAAGATCTCTACTATACTTTCCAAAAAATCCCGTGATGCGTAATGGTATCCTCAAGAAGCGTGAGAGCCCCATTTAGGTGGCATTTTGCTATATGACTACGATTGGTTATCAACTTTGATTAGAATCTCTGCAAACTGTCATCAGCGACACAAACTACAAACTGACTAAGTTCTTCTTCAAAGTTTTCTGAAATCATGAAAACGGAAAGTTTGAATAAAGTCATTTGTTGTGTAAGTGGAGTTGTTTTCGTGCTTCAAGCGGTGGGGTATTTAGCACCGGCATGGTTCGTTCAAGAGGTTTTAGTGCTTCCTGACTTCAAAGGCATGCATGCCGACGGCAGACATTTCTTACTTCCCTTTTTATACCAAAAAGAGGACGGAACCATGAGCCTGCTGGGCGGTCAGGCGTTATTTGATGCTGGAGAAAATGATATCAACACGCAGGAGACCGGGGATGTTGTACCAGATGACCAAAACAATCCCGATTTTCAAGGAGAAATGCAATCGAACGATGATAATAATGTCGGAACAAACATCGACGAAACATCGAGTTTATTTCTTAAGAAACCTGCCCCGAGCGCGGTTGGGACGGGGGCTCCTAATTTACCAGGCGGCGATATTTGGAAAGAAGGCGAATTGAATGCAGATGAAGAGATGATCACTCCTGTCGCTGAATTTGTGAAACCAGTTTTAGGAATTCTTCACAGGACTACAGATTTTATCTATGACTTATCAACTACTACTAACACCGTTGTTCAGGAAGATTCGACTTCGAGAATGAGTAGTGGTTTAAGTATAAGAAGTCAGATGGTTGGCGCAAACAGACCCGGTTCATCAGCAGAAGATCTTTCGTCTTCCAAACGACAACGGAAGAGACGTGCAGCAGATACTGATGTTCAGCCCCATTTAACTATCGTCCAAACCAGTGTTGATCCTGATCAAGCTACTGAAAACAAAGTGTTATTGGTGACAACGCAGACGTTGAGCCAACCTAACGTTAGGCCTAGAGCGCCAATCAAACCTTATACAGGAGCGCCATCCAAAACTTTTGTGGAAACAGAAAATGAACCGGGTCCGATTTCGAGTCCCGTATTGGTAGCAACTCCATCAATAGCGCTGTTTAATTCCGGAGGGAGTTTTGAGGCTTCCGCTACATCCGCAAAACCGGCGAACAGAGGGAGAAACCCGGCGGTGGATTCTGCTGCAGCGACAACCCCGCCAATGGCGGAGATTTTCTCATCAAGAACACCTGATGAATCTTTTTCAAATACAGATGAGGGACTTGGTCAGAGAATGAAGACAGAATCCAAAGGGGAACAACTCCTGCTCTACCTAACGGCGGGATTATGGTACAGCGTCGCCTGCGTCACCATCCGTTACTCTGACATGCCCAGTGATGCCGATGCCATGCAGTGGTGTACTTTGTATACGCGTATAGACAATGATACTTTGGGTAAAATGTATTTTATTAATACTTATGTTCACCTTAAAATTAAAGCAGAAAATTTCTAAGAAACAAATTACGTTTTTTTTGCTATCCAATGTATTACTCCATATTCCTGCGTTGCATTAATAAAAACATTGGAAAAAAAACAACACAACAACATATGCCTCTACCGACATGGCGATAAAAATGTTGAACTAAAACTCAAACTTTTAATTCAGCGAAATCATTATTATGTTTCTATTAATAGATAATAAGCACAACGTGTTGTGTGTTTTTTCTAACGATGCGGTGATTAAAAAATGATTTAGAAATGTTGAATAAGAAAGTTAAAAAGACTAAAACCGTTAAACAGTGGAATCAGCGAAATCATTCAATTATGTTTCTATTAATAGAAAATAAGCACAACGTGTTCGAGCTCCGATTGGAATCCAGCATCGGCATGGCGTTTAGCCTGATCAGTGTCGTCCTGGCTTATACCGGATGTTGCACAAGGCGCCACCTGGGTCGTCGTGCGATTTCTTCAATTGCTGTCCTTTTCTTATCAGGTCAGTTATTGTTTTTGAAAGTAACATAGTCTTTAAAATAGTGTATTGCTATAACTTCGTCATTTTACCACATTTTTAAGACGGGACTTTAGCCAGTTGTTCTTTTGGGTAAATTAATACATGTAGTTGCTATCTTAACAGAAAAATAACATTGTAAAATACATCGTACATTTGATCAAGTTGTACATCATTAGAGCAGTGCTAAAACACTGCCATTTAAACCCCAACACATTTCTGTGCTCCAACTTAAAATGGCTAGAACATGAACAGTCCTCATAAGTAAGAAATAACGGTATGTTCTACAGCTACAGCTCTACGGCTATTTATGAGATCAATTATTGCTAACTTTCAGTTTAAAATGTTTTATTTTAGTATAATGAAATTAAGGCATCAACTGTTCATACTCAATTTGAGTTGAGCATGAAAAAAAGTTGTATAACCACGGGTCCAGACCCTAGTATACCAACAAAATATTGAGTTGGATTTTTAACTCAACTCGAAACGCTATTTTCAAAATGCTGACTATAAACAGCATAATAAAGGGAAATGAAGACATCAACTTTTTTGGCTCCGTGATTGAAAAAAAAATTATATTAACGAGACCAGAAGTACAGTATCGGCGCTTAATTGGATCCCAACATCGCACTACCCAGGTCCGCAAAACTACATATCGACCTCAACATTAGTATTTATTTGTATAATAATCACCAGAGTTTCATTTTTGTATTTTAGGCGCCATTATGGCCATCCCAGTCGTGCATGTTATTGTACAGCACGTGCAATTACACAACAACGTGGTACGGCAACGTCAATGGAAACACGTGACCAAGAACTTGCACGTGGCACACGACATGTTCGACCACTACTCCGTGATCTTGTGCGGCGTTGCCAGCATAATTTCCGTTCTTTCGGCAGTTGTTTTTACACTGATAACCTGTAAGAGCAGTGCTGCAGACGACAGTCGGTATGACCTGGAAAGCGCTTCCGGTTTCACACGGAGCGTCAAGAAATATCCGATCACGTGGGTCCATAATGCGCCAATCACGGTACCAGCTTTGACGGTAAGCAAGGTGGAAAATAAAGCAGGTAAGTCATTTCTGCGAGTATGAAGATACTTGTAGGTTAGTCTCAATAATTCGACTACAAGCACAGACCCATTTTACTTACCGACTTTTTATCTATTTCTGTCCTTTACGAAGGGCAAAGGGCGACCGTCGTATAGTCTATATAGAAAAGCCTTTGTTGCGCACAATTAGTTGGGCTAGAACATTCAAGATGAACATTAAAATGGCAACCTTCGACAAACGGACGGAAATAACTATATCAATATCAATGTATTGTTGTTTTGTTTTTGTTCTTTAACCGATTTCTTGTCAATTGACATGCGGGTAAATCCAAAGATGTTTAGATCACTATTGCTCTATATGTTTCTGAGCGAAGTAATATTAAAGACAATTGCGGTAGTTTCCGATTTTAAATAGCCATTCTCTTCTATTTTGAATTTTACATGAACAGTGCTTGTTTATTTACGTACAATTGTCGGCTTGTTTTGTTAAACTTTTATTACGTAATTTGCGTAATCCATCGGCAAGAGAGATACTTTTTTCTTGTTTTGAATTTATCTCGAGACTAAGTTTGCCAGTTTTGATTGTGTCATGCAAACGGTGAACACGTAAAATTAATAATCTTGTGAAAACGAAAACTACCTCAATCGTCTTTAATTTATATATCGTTTTATTTTCTAGACGACAGTGAGAGTGGCTACAGTGACATCAAGGAAGACACTGCGTCCGAACATGACGTCACAATGCATGAGCCTGACTTCGCCATGAACGAGATTGACTTTACATTGCACGAAGGAGATTGTGATGAGAACGTCGCCAAGGTTGAAAGTGGTCAACCAAATACTGACTAAACAAGGATGACAACTCTCCCGAATAAGAGAAGGAAACATTCGAAGAATTTTATTACTGATCTTTCAGAATTTTGTATATACAAGAACTTGTGTCTAAGTTACATAGATTCCATGGACACAAATAAGAATATGTTCTAGAACAGTATTTGATATAAAAATGATTGCAAACAATTTCCACGGATTTACTTTGTAAATACTTTGAATGTTTATTACAATAACGTACATATGTTATGTTATACTTTTGTAAATACTTTGAACGTTTAATACTTTAACGTACATAATATACATTTTGTATGTTATAGTAAATGGTAATTACTAGAATATGGGTCAAATTTGATTAAGAATTCCGATTCAAAATAAAAATGCAAAAGTTAGCCATGTAAAACTTCAGCAGTGTCGGGGGCAAGCTTTCCAGAAAGGGGGTTCGTTTTGGTGAAGTCTTAGGGTAGTTACATTTTATTTTTTCCAACAAAAATAGCCATTAAAACTGTTATTGCTGACAAAACGGGGGTTCGAGCTACCCCACTGACCTCCTCTGAATCCGCCCCTGTTCTTGTTTTCGATTGCGCTTCAAGTCCATGGAATATGCTAGTCGAGCAACTTCCATTGTGCCATTGAAAATATTTAAATATTAATTTGAAATCTAAATTATTGGTGTTAAGTAAACTACACAAGCTTTAAAGTTTACCGGTGCACTCCCTTTCAACGACGGATGATTCTGGCATTTACATGACATTATTAAAGTTGGCGAGTCAAACTTCGAAGTATTTTGACATACAACGTAACAGGTATTTTGAAAAAAAATGAAAATATAATTCAAAGTTTCACGGCTAAGAAACTTAACTCACACATCATGCTAGCGACCATCAAAACGCGTCATAGACAGAAAGAAGAACGCCATACGTGTTGCTAGCGACCACCAGAACGAGACACAGACAGAGGAACGTCATACATGTTGCCAGCGACCACCAGAACGAGACGCAGACAGAAGAACGTCATACATGTTGCCAGCGACCACCAGAACGAGACACAGACAGAAGAACGTCATACATGTTGCCAGTGACCACCAGAACAAGACAATGTGTTGTTTGCGACCAACAGAACGAGACAATGTGTTGCTAGCGACCACCAGAACGAGACACAGACAAGAACGTCATACATGTTGCCAGCGACCACCAGAACGAGACACAGACAGAAGATTGTCATACATGTTGCTAGCGACCAACAGAACGAGACAATGTGTTGCTAGCGACCACCTGAACGAGACACAGACATAAGAACGTCATACATGTTGCCAGCGACCACCAGAACGAGACACAGACAGAAGAACGTCATACACGTTGCAAGCGACCACCAGAACGAGATACAGACAGAAGAACGTCCAACGTGTTGCCAGCGACCACCAGAACGAGGCACAGACAGAAGAACGTCATACATGTTGCCAGCGACCACCAAAACGAGACACAGACAGAAGAACGTCCAACGTGTTGCCAGCAACCACCAGAACGAGGCACAGACAGAAGAACGTCATAGGTGTTGCCAGCGACAACCGAACGACACAGACAAAAGAACGTCATACATGTTGCAAGCGACAACCAGAACGAGACACAGGCAGAAGAACGTCATACGTGTTGTCAGCGACCACCAGAACGACACAGACAGAAGAACGTCATACATGTTGCCAGCGACAAGCAGAACGAGACACAGACAGAACGTCATAGGTGTTGCCAGCGACAACCAGAACGAGACACAGACAGAAGAACGCCATAGGTGTTGTCAGCGACAACCAGAATGAGACACAGACAGAAGAACGCCATAGGTGTTGTTATAAGCAGTATAGTCAAACCTGTCTAACCTTAGGGGAAAACCAATTGGTCTTTAAGGGCAGGCTTTCTTTGATAAGAGGTGAATTAAATTCGATATTTAATTCAGTCAGTGGGATAAATAGAATGTTGTCTTCATCCACAGGTGGTCTTTGTTGACAGGTAGTCTTTAGATCAGGTTTGACCCAAATTTTAAAGTTATATCCAATAGTGTTTTCCCGATGGACAGACCAAAGCACAAATCGATCCATGTGTGACCGTTTCTTTAAAAGTGGTACAAAAAACGCCAAAATGATTTCCACAATTATAAAATTGTTGATGTATAAACGAGAATAAGATATAGGGGATATTAATTTTGTTTTTACCAGTATTACAGTTAGAAATTGAAAATTTTTTCATTGAGAAAATTCTATCTTTCACTGGAATGCATAAAAGTGTGACAAATGAAAAGGTATCAGTAACAATGTCTTTGAAGCTCACCTTTATGGTACACGACACTGAAATTTCTCTTTTTACAATTAATTGCAAGAATTCAAAACTCAATTGAAGATCTCTGGTTCAGAACTTGTTGACCAAGAACAACATACACTGTTTAGCAAAATGGATGCAAAGACAACAAATCATGCTATTTCTTTTTTGGTTGTTATTTCTGGATTTCATTTAACAACTTTAATGACACTATTATGATTGCATAAAATTTTACTTGATTCAAGATATAAATAATGCTTTGAAATATAAAACAAGGATCTGTAATTTTTCATTCTCTTCAAAAACGAGAGAACTTGTTTATTACAATTGATCAAATTTGTTCTTTTCACTGTTGAAAAAATCCCCCCCCCCCCCAAAAAAAATAAATTCAGTCACCTTTGTTCAAAAACAGTATAACTCCTTTTTATTTCAAGGGTTCTAATACCATAATTGCACTAAGGTGACGAAATAATGGTAATTGTTTTAATGGAACTGAACTGAATCTTTACATGCCTATAGAAACCTCCTATAGCATTAAAAAAAATATCCCATCACCACAATATCTCCCCCATCTTCTTGTCAACTTTAACATCAGTTCAATATCCATCCAGATGTGACATAAGCCGCCAAGATGTGACATTAGCCAACGGCCAGAAAAATCTTTGATAATGCAATGAAAGCTGATGATATGTAGCACATGATGAACATTTTGATATAAAACTCGACGTAAATTTCACATCTTCAAAACAAACGTGTATTCCCAAATGCTGTAGTAACCCAGTTGTTTTTTTAAATTTGTTGACACAGTTAAGAAAGTTCACGATGTAATAGTATCTAGTATCTGTAGAAATCTTCCTTGTAAGGACCTTCCTTTGGTATACCTAGGTATTTGGCCTGGTCGTCTGAGAGTGTGGTCAGTTTCACTCCTAGATGGTCCAAATGTGCACGGGCAACTTCCTCATCAAGCTGTAAAAAATCCCAAACATTTGTTAACCCATTACTCCATAGATACACTTTTATTGCATGGGTGAAGTGTAGATCTAGATCTAAACTGTTCAACATGCATTAAAATATACATGTGCATGGAGTAAAAGGGTTTACTTCCCGGTAAATGTAATGGACTCACTCAGATTTCAATTTAGGGTAGTCCATTTGTTAACCCTATAGATAAGCCTTCTATCACAAGGCCGACCAGTATAGATCTGGATCAGACACAGCTGCACATTCACCTCGAAGTCAAAAATAATCTAATGAATCCAAAAGCAAACTGTAAATCCTGCTCAAACGGCACCGATGTGCAGGCTGCTCTGAATCTAAATTTTTCAACCAGAATATTAACAATATCAGTTAGTTAAATATTACTTTATGTTTTTCGAAGCACTTTTCAATCAAGATGTAAACAAAAACTTTTATGAAGGATTGAATTAATGTAAACTAAATTGTTTTTCTTATTGTATAAACTTTTGCTCACAATTTTAAACCCTTCACTTCCACACAGATAAACCTTTATTGTGAAGGTAAAGAGTGTAGATTCAGATCAGCCAGCATATCTGTGCTGTCTGATCAGGATCTACACTGTTACCATTTAAATTCATTTCTGATCAAGATGTGACAGTTGCATATCCAGACCACACACCACAGATGTGCTGGCTGATCTGGAACTACACTGGTTACACGTTTGAGGTTTAATGTGCAAAATGCAAAGATTCAAAATTTTGCTAGTTATCAATGCTTGGTCATCAAATCAAGAAGTAATTTGACTATAAAATGCATCACATACCTTCTTTGGGAGCATATGGACTCCAAGTTTGTACTGGTCAGCTTTAGTCCATAACTCAATCTGAGCCAAAACTTGGTTTGTGAAAGAGTTACTCATCACAAAACTTGGGTGACCGTGAGCGCAACCCAAGTTGACTAGACGACCCTCAGCTAGCACAATTATGTGACGACCATTTTTCAATGTGTATCTGTCGACCTGTTGAAAAAACACGCAACAAAATTATCCCTTTACAGTTTACTCCATATATACAATTTTTTACACCAAGTGCAACCAGTGTAGATCCAGATCAGCTGGCACATTGGTGCCATCAGATTAGGATCTGCACTGTTCGCTTTCTGGTCAGAAAAAACATAATAAAAAATCAAATGATTCATATCCTGATATGCTGTCTGATCAGGATCTACACTTTTTACCCATGCTATAAAGGCGTGTATATGGAGGAAAGGGTTATTATTTCTCCTTTACGTTGCTTACTTTGTACATAACCCTTTTTACCATATATAAAGGTTTATAGCTTGTGCTTACAGTGTAGATCCAGATCATCCAGCACATCTGTGAGTCATGATTCTGAATGACTACTAACATGCTTAATCCTTTATTTAGAATGACCCTCACAAGCAAAAGTGCCTCAGACCAAATCGACCTTGAATCTTATAAAAGACGTCTCAAGATGCTTTTAAAAGATAACGACACTACTCTAGTATCTAAAGAATTGATAACAAGTAGCCTTGATTTTAAAATGCCCTACTTAAATCTCATTGCAATACTGCCTTCAAAAATTTGTTATCTATGTATCCTGTAAAAAGTGTATTACTCAATATCAAACATTCCTTATTAATTTTGTTCAGTTTATGAATGTTTATTTGGCATTTTCTGAAATTGGTTGGTAATGGGTGCATAATAAATAATTCCAGAATTATTTAGCTGTCTAATTTTTTTCATTTTAAATTTAAACAAATTAATACTTAAAATACACCTTTATAGTTATGGTAATGTGAACCAGAGACTCGTTCCAAGTTCATTTAGCTGAAACTGGAGACTAGTCTCAAATCTCAAGCATCTCATTGGCAGATATGGAAACTTCAATCCATTTCAGCCAGTCAGATGCACAAGATTCGAGACTGGTCTCCAATGTTAGTTTTATGAACTAGGGACCAGGTTTTATAACCATAGATCCTGATTGGATGAAATTGAGCACAGTCTCATAACGGACCTATGGGAAGCTTGAGATCTGAGACTGGTTTCCATTCTCTGTTTTATAACCATGGAACCAGTTCTGAACAAAAGCAAGCCTGTGCCCAAGATTATAAAACTAAATCTGGAGACCAGTCTCAAATCTCAAGCATTGGATTTGCTGAAATGGCCACCAGTCACCATTTCAGCCAATCTGATGCTTGAGATTTGAGACTGGTCTCCAGATTTAATTTTATCTTGTCCCCTGAATACATGTTTTAAATTCTTACCTGAGGCTTAACCTGTTCTTTCTTTTCACAGTTTTCATTTAGCCACTTTATGTCGAGTTCACAATCAAAATGACCCACATTGCATACTATAGAGTCCTCTAACATTTGTTCAAACATTTTTCCTACTATAATATCCTTACAACCACTGGCTGTCACAAAGATTCTCGCTTTTGGAAGGGCTTCTTCGATTGTGGTCACCTCGTATCCTGTAATATCATAAAGGTAAAAATAAAATTTATGCCCAATAGTGAAAACTATTTTTTAACTAAACCTTATCATATAAATATCATCAGTATCGTATTTAATCTTTTCTTGTCTGCATACTGGTTTTTGCACTAATCATGTTTGCAATTGCAAAATTGAACATTTCTAGTGAACCAGCAGCCAGAGCTTGATTATGCATCAGTGTTCTTCCAACTTATGACAATCAGGGGCGGATCCAAATGGGGTTCAGCAGGGTTTCCCCAACCCCACTTTTGGGCAGCAACATTGCATTTTCATGGGGATTTTCCCCAGAATGTTTTGAAATGATTATTTAACTACAATAAGACTGTCCCAAACAAACCTCATTTCTTGAAATCTTGCATCCAACCCCTGAAAAACCTAATGTTCATGTCATGAAATGGCGAATCTGCATTAGTTTTTTTATAAAATCATTGTTACCAGCCATTGCTGCTTGCAGGGCGTTGATTGGATCGATTTCTGTGATGATCACACGTGCTCCGAACGCTCTCAGGGCCTGTGCCGAACCTTTTCCAACATCTCCGTACCCAGCGACAACAGCAACCTTACCCGCCAACATGACATCTGTGGCTCTCTTGATACCATCAACCAAGGATTCTCGGCAGCCATACAAGTTGTCAAACTTGCTCTATTTAACAAATTAAAAATACATAATTCACTATGTCAAGTATTTAAAGTCTCTAAATTTAAAAAAATGTAGAATCATTATATTTTGCTCAAGTTTAAATTTTGCGTTTTTTCTTTTAAACCCAGCGAAATGACACTTTGTTTTAAAATTTACAGAAAAATACAAGCGCATATTTATGCCAGCACAAATCTATCATTATCAACTTTTGCACGAAAGTTTATACCAGCTAGAAGATACCACAGTATTCCAAAAACAAAAACTTTTAAAAACATTATTTTATCATTCTTATTACCCGTGCACAGTTTGTAAAGCATCTACATGCTTTTTCTTGTAACTTATAGACTTTTCAATCAATACATAACAAGTACAGCTGTTAATTGTTACTTTAATGGATTCCCTCCATTAATGAAAACAGTATCTGTATCAAATAACAGTTTCCACTCTAAGAAAATGTTATTTTACTCCAGCTTTATAAAATGCAAGGTAATCTAATGATTTACTTTTAATCCAATCCAATGTATTCAAATTTCCACAAGTTTTGGTTTTATTCTAGGAAACACCAGATATGCTTAAAATTGAAACGATTCGCTTGTGTCTCGAGAAGGACTAAGAACTATGCAGGGTCTGACAGACTAGACTGTGACACAACATCTGCAGGTTAGCCAACAATACATAGAGGATCAGGGTTTTTTTTTACCATTTAATCCATATACAGTGAAACCTCTCTATAAAGGACACCTAAGGGACTCTGGGAAAGTGTCCTTTATAGCGGGTTGTCCTTAATTGTGGGTTTAAATCAAGAAGAAGAGAACATGTCTGTTCTTTAAAAAATCGCCCATAATACCAGGGTGCCCGTAATATCGATTGTCCGTAATGAGGGGTTTTACTGTATACGCCGTTTATCACATGGGCAAACAATGTAGATTCAGATCAGTTGGCACAATCATGTTTACTTTTCGATTTATTAGGTTATTTCTGACCAAAATGCGAACAGCGCAAGTTCTGATTAGACGGCATGGATTTGGCAGCTGATCTGGATCTATAGTGGTCGCACATGTGTATAAAGGTGTATATAAGGAGTAAAGAGCATTTACCTTTGTGACGGAATCATTGACGTTAATAGCAGGCACTTTAAGCTTTCCGTCTTTCATCATCTTGTAAAGGTTGTGTACACCAGTGGTGGTCTCCTCTGACAGGCCACGGATTTCTGGAGAAATTATACAAGTTGACAGGCTGTTGTATTGATTTATCATAGATTTGTTATTTTTGATCAAGATACCCATGTTATGATGACACACAGGGTAAACTTCGACAATGATCCTAACATTTCCTGTTTCAGTGTCCAGTATCTTTTTTTTTTGAGCATTTCCTGTTTCACAATGTCCAGTTTGTTTGTTTTTTGGTTGAGCATATTCATCTCAGCCAATCGGTCAATAATTTTTTATTCTTAGAGGAGTTTTACAGAAATTTATTATAAACTTGATTTGTTGGCCTAACAGCAAACTTCATATGGCAGCCTGAATATTGGCAGTCTGACTAGGATCTGCACTTGTTCGTTATTCAATGAACAAGTTCAGTTGACAAATTACTGTGAAACATCGCTATGAATAATGAATGAACTAGCTATGTCCATTATATTCAGTGGTATCAGTAAGAGGCAAGGGCATGGATTTTTTGCCGGCAATATTGACATCAAGAACCGGCTATTTCGGTGTTACAATTGCTACAAAATCTCAATTTAAGGTAGTCTAACTGTAATGATTTCCCGCGCTTTTTTCTCGAATGTCGGGAATACTCGGTTAACTGTCACTAACAGTCGACAATAATCGATGCCGCTTCGGTTATTATCGGCTCTGACGAGTAGCGTCGGAAGTCACCGAAAGCGAGCCGATGTTTGACGACGTCGCAAATTTATGCGCGGGAAAGCATTACAGTTAGACTACCTTAAAAAAACAACAAAAAAACCTTCTATTTTGAAAGCTAATGAGACCAGTCATAATAATTCCAATGGTTACAGGTCAACAAACATTTGTTGTTTTTTTTTAAATAACACAACAACTAACCAGAAAGGTATTGCGGGTATTTCTCATGTACAAGGTTGGTAAGATCTCCCCCGTCATCGAGAATCATGTTTAACGGTTTCCCATCGGCAAACACCAAAGTCTGAAAAAAGTTAGTAAAAGAAAACGGTACAAAACAAAATTTAATGTTGGGCATTTTATTATGAATTACATTTGCTTCTTAGTTTGGCAGTACTTCACAAAAAACACTGAAAGTAGACATTTAAACATGCAGAAATTTGATTTCAAATATTTAATGCAGCTTTTACTTCAGAAATTTAAAGTTTTAAAGTTTTCCTTGTTGCATTCTTACCATTAAGCAAATATTTTCTCATACTGAAATAAGAATTCCAAGTGTGAATTTTTCAACAAAAAAAGAAATTTACATTAACATTTATAAGAAACTGAAAACCTGTCACAGAGGCCACAAAAATGGCATTATTTCAAGGTAATGTAACATAACTTTAGTGCAAAAACACTATAGCTCCTTTATTTAATGCTACTTATACTGTTTTTGCACTAAGGTGACAATATTAAAGCTACCTAATATAATTATGACCTGTGCAGCGCATGTTAATGCATAATTTAATACAAATTTACCACACTTCAAAAATCATAATATGAAGAACTGTCACAAGGTTTTCCCGTTTTAAACTCCATAAATTATACAAGTTTCCCACACATCAGAAATCATAGGAACAAGTGTTACAAAGTTTACCTGTTCT
The DNA here is from genome assembly GCA_038501625.1 of Corbicula japonica. NCBI lineage: Eukaryota > Metazoa > Mollusca > Bivalvia > Venerida > Cyrenidae > Corbicula > Corbicula japonica. Next base: position 5,795,258 of record JAZAYU010000005.1, on the reverse strand, counting down.
ATACACCACAAATATTCTTCGTCTGTCTCGCCTTTCCAGGCGTAAACGGGTACTCCAGTTTTAGCGATGGCGGCTGCGGCAAAATCTTGTGTTGAGAAAATGTTGCAGCTTGACCATTGAACCTGTAAAAGAATATTAAAGCCTTTACCTCATGGCATACAGTACAGTATGACTATTACCGTCATTGTTTGAATATAAGCCGTACTTTTTCCCCAGAATTTGGAAGAAAAAAGTTGGGTGTGCGGCTAATACACAGGTTTGGCTGCTTATACTTTTCGTTAAGCCATTTTCATCCTTCTATCACGTTTGGGGGCAGTGCGGCTTATACATGAGTGCGGCTTATATTCGAACAATGACGGTATTCCATGGGAAACTAGTGTAAATTCAGATCAGCCTTCACATTCATTCAGTCTGATCTGGATCTACAATAATTGCCTTGACAAACAAAAAACTAATGATTCTAATTACAAACTGTGTAGATCCTGATCTGACTGCCAATTTGTGCAATCTGATCTGGATCTGTACTGGTCCCTCATAGCTTATAATCTGTTTCCCTGGGAGAAACAAAGTTGAAACTGAAGATGCATCAAGAGTTTCTATTCTAAATTCTGGTCCAGGAGATCTATGTCAGTAATTTATGGATTTAATTCCCATTCAGAACACGGGCTGGCATCCTAGGTTTCTTGAACTGTTTCAGATCATCTCTTACAAATACCATGACTATATAACCAGCAATACCTCGTTATTAACTATTGAAATCCCTGTAGTCCACAACTAGAATTCATATTACCTGAGCACCAAGGGCTGTCAGTGTTTCAATGAGGACAGCTGTCTGCGTGGTCATGTGGAGACATCCTGCAATACGAGCATCTTTCAGGGGCTGGGAGGGGCCATACTTCTGCCTTAGTTGCATCAATCCCGGCATCTCATTCTCGGCGATCTCGATACATTTTCTGCCCCATTCTGCCAGACTGATGTCAGCTGAAATTTCATGTAAAACTTTGAGTGAACTACTGTTCTTTTTTGTAATGAAAACTGGTTTTTGAATGGCATCATACCATCTTTCAGATCATTTTTAAATTTGATAATTAATGCTTCCGATCAGTTGTTTCAGTAACAGGTGGGGACTGGGATTTCCCCTCGTAATAATGACAGCATGACCCAATTTTTTACTGAAAAAAAACACAACAACACTGCTCTGGCGGTAGCTTCGAGCACAGAATTCCACTTCTATGTTCCTTAACCCAACTTATACTTTCAAAAATACAATGAGACCAATGCCAATGATTGATCCTGCATAATATACATGTAGTTAAAAATTCAAAATTTGGTATCAACATCTCCAGGTTTGCTCTTTACAGGAATATATATAAAAATGTGTTGTTTTCTTTTCATATTTATTCTTGAAGCTGGGCTGATTCAACAAATTTGGCTCTTAAATTTTCAAGTCCTAGCATTTTAACAATTTTGGCAACTTTCACAAGACGTTGACATTTTGATTGATTTATGTAATAACTAGCAGTTGGTGAATATAAATATTTTGGCAACTTTCACAGTTTTGCAACAAGTCGACATTTACCTATTTCTGTTATAAAGAAGAGCTTAAATAGTTAGTCATCTTTAGCCCAGATAATGAAGGCAGAAATGTTATCTCTGAGCAGAAGATAAGCTCAGAGTGCTGTTAAGGCAATTTTGTCATGCACCATGACAATATACAAAAACAAATAGAGATCTACATTTGTTGTAAACATTTAGGTAAATATCACAAGCTTTAAATGTAGCCAACTACACTTAATTTTCTTTTTATACATAAATTTAAGTAACTGTTAACTTATATCTTACACATGCAAACGATTTACTTTAAAAATTATGAAAATCAATGAAGACAAATTTATAAGATTATCAGATTATGAATTGCCAATTGGCTCACTTTTTATCAAGTTTCCAGAAATCAAACAATTATCCGGCGATGCTATCTTGTCAAAATGATAGCTTATAACATATTATTCATTATATCAATCGATAAATATCATGACATACCGACTTTGTATGGTGGTTTCGACATTTTTATAATTGTGTAACGTCACACGTGCGATATCCCTCCTGCAAGCGTCCGAGTGAAAGAGGACAAAATTTAGTGCATGCCGGGTTTTATATGAGTATGCTAATGAGAGTGTCACGTGACAATACATGTGTACAGGCTATTAGTAAAATGTTTTGCCGTTAAAGTCATAATTGGAACAAAGGGTAGCATCTATATACGGACGTGGCATATATTTTTCTATCGCGTAGATTCGCGTGCTGACGGTGGCTCCGCATGTGCGTGCATTACTCGTGCGTGCGTCGTAGTCGTTCAATCCGGTAATCGCGTGATTGGAAAAAATATCTAAACCAAATTAAATTCAGTACAATATTTTGGGTAGAGCTTTTAATTTTAATTGGAATTTGGTCCAGATAAGTTGGAAAATATCATGTCATTGCAGTATACTAAGATTGCTCCTAAACGAACCACCTTTCTTAAATTCTTGCATCAGACCCTGATTTGTCATATCATAATTCTATTGGCAAGTTTTATAATACTGGATAACTATGTTTCTTTCATGGATAATTAAATAGAAAATAAATAACTAAAGTTATATTATTATATACTTTGATATCTTGGCATAACATCCATAACTATGCATTTATTAGCTACATTTTCTTACAGCCGTTTTAGCAAAACACCCCCCCCCCCCCCACACACACACATTTGTTTTTACTTCCCATGCACGTGTTATTGATAGTCTGTATAAAGCTACATCACCTGATGTTATCTCTAAATCAAACCGCAAATATCGGAGATATTTTCATATTTGTCGTGTTCGGTGGCTTTTAAAGTTCCCTTTTCATATCTATTTTAATACTAGTCTTGTTGATTCAAAGTAATTAACTTTTTGTACGATATTGAAGTGTATTATCTAAGTAGCATCTTTTTCGTTATTCGGAACGCTTAAATTGCACTTAAAAAGCTTTAATTGGACAACACAACAGGTTCTTTGAGAGGTTGTTAAGTGAAAGACCTAATATGTATAAATGTAATTTATAGGTCTTTGGTTTTGTAAACTGCCAAATAATTAGACTGTTAGCATTCATAATCTAAAACTTCTCGTCTCTGATATGTTATTCTATGAAATATAAATTTCAGTGCAAGGGGAAAACAATTTAATGCTATTACTCAATTGTGTTTTGTGAAATGCAGATATCAAGAACTATCAAGTTTCAAATTTTTACTTCAGCTTAGACAGTATTTCTCGCACGTGATTCCCAAGCCCAAGTTGTGCGCACGCAATAGGCTTAACCTTACCTAGCCCAACTATTTGTGCGCAACGATCGAGGGCTTTGCTATGTATACGATGGTCGGCCTTCGCAAAGGACAGACATCAATACAAGTCAGAATGATAATGGTCTGTGCTTGCAGTCGAATTATTGAGACTAAACCTTCCCTAACTCGACCTTCATTTTGAAAAAAAAACTGCTTTTTTTCGTGAACCTCTTATATATTTATATTTTCGAAACCGTTTGCACTTTGCACCTTCACGAATCTATGAAATCACCATGAAAATTAAATATTGCAGCCCAAAAAGGGTGTTGAAGCAACCCAAATGTTCCCCGCTGGAACATCCGCTGAACACACTCTACTTTAAAATATAACATTAATTTTTTGGACACAGCCTGTACACAATAAGGGGAAGTTACCTCTGCGACGTCTTCTGATTACCGCCCTTAAATGCTCTTCCGGAAACGCAAAAGGAGTATCATGTGACAGGAAAACAGCAGATCAGACAAAATTTTCATTTTTTATTGATTTTCGCCGTTTATTAACAACAAAATGGAGTACCAAGATGCCTATTTCAACATTGATCATGGATACCTCGAGGGACTTGTGCGAGGTTTCAAATCAGGAATATTGAAACAGGGCGATTACTTAAATTTGGTGCAATGTGAAACTTTGGAGGGTAAGACACAAAACTGATGTTCAATAATTTCTTTGAGAATTTACAAAATGTTTTGATCATCCATATACGAAGAACAGTTCTTTTTTCATTGAGTCTTATTTATCCTAGATATAACTAGAAGAGGACCATCTCCCTAAGCATGTTTATCTTTTGAGATTTTTTAAGGTTCTTCCAAAATCGTTTGTAGTTCATAATCTATAGAGTGCCCAGTTTATACCACAGGACCATGGTTTGGTTAAAGAAAAATACTGATTTCCGCTAAGTTTAAATAAATAAATATATTTAACTTTAGCTGCATTAGCATTTGCATTCTTGAGTTCAGAAAAATTAACGCTCCAACTTTAATTACCAAGCACACACAAAAGCAAAAGAATAAACAGATAGTACAAAATACTGAAAAATATACACATATCATGTGAACAGTTAAACACTATTCTTCAATATTATTGCATTGATTTAACAAAATAATTTAAGTTTTTAGAAATTGAGAAAAAATCCAATTTCACTAAAGACTTAAATATTTCAAGGTCAAAACATTTTGTTGTATTTTTTTAAAAGCATCTTTAACCCTTTCCTTCATAATCATAGACACACCTCTATTGCGTGAACGAACATTGTAGATCGAGATTAGCCAGCACATCTGTGCCGACTGATCTGGATCTACACTGGTCACACAATCGTATAAATACGTATGTATGGATGAAAGGGTTAAGCATATCATTAATTGGGAAGATAACATCAAGTAATCTTATATAGGAGTTAACGAGATATCAGTATTTTAAATAGATTTATCAAATTGCAAATACTCAGATTCTTGCGATGTTAGTAATGTACAAAAACATGTATTCCATTATGGGAGTTAAAGTGAATTTTCGCACTGAATTAGTTATTCTTGCTACACAAAAGGCCCAACGGGGGGTGCAGGAATAGTCGTACCACTACAATCTCGTACCGGGAATACTCGTACCATTTTGGGAATAGTCGTACCATATATGAATTGTATAAGGAGTTAGGTAGTGGGTTAAACAGATGTGATAATTAGGTGTTTCCATATAAGTGATGGTATTTACAATTGTCTATTTATGAGATAATTGAATGATAACTGAATGACAAACTGATATAAACAATGAATGGAAGCATACAAATGTAGTTATTATTTCCTTTAAATAAATTAAGATTTTTTTTGAAATAATCTTAATATCAAATTTTTGCAGTGGTCTTTTCATGGCAAACTGATATAAAAGATGAATGAAAGCACACAAATGAAGAAAATATTTCCTCTAAATAAATTCAAATTTTTATTGAAATAATCTTAATTTAAAACTAATATGGAAATAAATCACTCTTTTTTGTATCATTTCCTATTGATTTCAGAATGAAAAATCATTCCTAATTGAAATATGATTTTTTTTCAATAATTTTGTTATTTTTTATATCAAACAAATTCATATATATATATATATATAATAAAAACATTCTTTTTAAATTTAGTTTATAATTTACGCTACCCGTCAAAATCCTGAATGATGCATTTTGAGCATGGAATTTGTTACACAGAGTTCCATATAAAATGTGTGAAATTCCGCATATATTCCTGTGAAATATTTGATAGTTATCATTAGATTAGATAATTGTCACTTCTCATTTAAAATTCCTCAATATTTCATAATATTGATATGGTATTACTCGATCTTCGTTAAATTTAATTTTTTTGTCATTTTTTTAAATAAAAACTTGTGACTTACATCATTAACTAAAATATTTCTTCAAAATGAATAAAGTCATTACAATTCAATCAAAAATTTATTCTGTAATTAATATTTAACAAAATTTACATAAACGAACACGATATTATAAGATAATAAAAAATACGATAGAGACGGAAAATACAGCATTGAATGAATAAAAAATAATATTTATTAAAGGTTTTTGTGATTACATGGCAAACAGTGCAAACTACAGTGAAATCGTGATCAGGACAAAGGATAGTTGATATTTTCTACCAAATCCTCATTTCATCATTAAACAATGTATTTTATATTTGCAGGTTGATGAACCCAGAAGAAATTTACAAAAGGCAGATATATAATATAGTCAGCAACACAGATCTATATATCAGCATATTATATTCAAACTTAATCGAAAAATATCAAATTTAAGTATATGTATCTTCCTTTCCGAAAATTACCTAGTAAACAAAAGGAAGATTTTAACAATGTACACTTGCCCCAAAAAAATCACCAATAGATAAATACAAAATCGTTATGAAGAAAGAATATGTAATTAAAGTATTAGATATTTGTAGATATTTGTATTTTCCTTTCCGAAAGTCACCAAAACAAATAAAGATTTCAATATTAATTAATACACATTATACATCCTAAAAAGCACATAAGCTTAAAGGTAAAAACGAAATCATATAATAGAATGTGAGTCCCGCTCTGGCTCGCATTAAGTCGGCGATGCCAACCTGAAATAAGATATAAATGCCATTATAGGACAATGTAATTAAGGGATAATTGTCATATATCAAACACTGACTGGACAATAAAAACAAACAAATTGTTAAAAATTAATTATCATTTTAATACTCAAACACAAAACAACCAATGTTTAAAATATTTAGTTTTTAATCTTACTTTTCAATAAAGAAAATTTATATTGAAACTATGTAACATTATTTCTGTTAAAATATGTAATATATATCTGTTAAGCCCTAAACCTAATGTATTATATGTTAGAATAAAGTTATTTTGTAATATATATTCATATAACAAATAAAACAGAAAATCAACAGCGTTGATCTCAAGAACTACAATATTACAAATAAGTATCACTTTCCTGCATAAAAATCTCTATATTAAACATTTAGCTATATATCTTATATGTGGTACGACTATTCCCAATTCGGTACGAGATTGTAACGGTACGAGATTGTAGTGGTACGACTATTCCCGGAGCCCCAACGGGCATAAAACTGAAAATGGAGACCAGTCTCAAATCTCAAGCATTCCATTGGTCAGTTCTGAAATAGTGCTTAACTTTAACCAGTGAGATTAGTGGAATTTCTGACTGGTCTCCCATGACAGTTTTATAACCTTGGGACATTCTCATATTTTGCAGATCTGAAGCTCCATCTACAGAGTACAGACTATGGAAACTTTCTTGCAAACGAACCAAGTCCCCTATCAGTGTCAACAATAGATGACAAACTCAAAGAGAAAATGGTCATTGAATTCAACCACCTGAGAAACCATAGCTTTGAACCTCTGGCAACATTCCTGGACTATATAACGTATGTATAATCTACATTAGCGCTAGCAGCATTTTAGCTGTAGCCAAACTTGTGAAGAATGCAATATGCACTCTGTATGTTTTATTATAAATTTCATTAAAAGACCTAAATACACATTGTCTACATTTTAGGAGTCGAGCTCACCTTTTTATCAAAAACTTCGAGCCAGATTAAATGAGTTGTAGCCAAATGTCTCATTTCGCTAATTCTAGCACTAACATAGTATATATATTATAGTTTGAGAGTCATGTGAGAAGAAAATTTTTAAATATAATAAATTTTCTTTAAATTTAATTTGGCTTCATTAACTTGAACTCTTGAAAAATCATGTTATGTTTTCCTTATTTATTTATTTATCAGTTGAGAACAGTGTATAGTGGTGTGACATACATTTGTATTTAAATATATTTTTAGCTCCACCAGCATGTTACCTCTTTACCTTTAACCTTTTACTCCATATGTACTGGTTTTATCGCATATGTGAACAGTGTAGATCCAGATCAGCTGCCCATGGGATCTATATTCAATGGAGAAAAGGGTTAACTTTCTAATTTTATTTAATGAACACCTTTTTTAATTGGTCTATTTATAAATCGTTTATGAGAGTGCTAAACTTTTAGTTTTTTTGTGTCTACACTGATTCAGGGATCTAGGCTAGTCCCAAATGTAAAAAAAACCTTATATATATATAGAGTAAAGGATTAAGATTATCATATTTAATCATCATTCATGCTGCTTTGTTTTTATAACTCTAGGTACAGTTACATGATAGACAACATCATTCTGTTGATCACAGGGACACTGCGTCAGAGACCAATTAATGAGTTGATCCCAAAATGCCACCCACTCGGCAGTTTCGAACAAATGGAGGCAATCCACATAGCTTCAACTCCAGCAGAATTGTACAATGCTGTGCTGGTTGACACACCTCTAGGTAAACAGATCCTATTTGACCCCTCAGTGCTCTCACTCGACTTGCAAATCAGGGAGAAGTTTTATTATTATTTTACTGAATTATGGAGATGTTTGCAGTCAAAAGCACTCTTTCACTATATAGTCCGTACAAAACTTCTCCCATAGGGAAAAGTCTGGTCACTTTTGGAAGACCACGTCTCCAAAGTCTCCCTCTAGTGAGAGCCCTGTCCTTAACTCTATACATGACTTTTATGAATTGGGCTAACAGTGTAGATCGAGATAAGTCAGCACATCTGTGACATCTGATCAGGATCTACACTGTCTGCTTTTTGACTAGGATATTTCTGACCAAGAAGGTAACATAACATATCCAGATCAGATCCAGATCAGATGGCAGTGCTGGCTGATCTGGATCTGGTTGCAGACACGATAATAACCATATATATAAAGTTAAGGGTTAAAACAACCAAAGGGTCAAAATCGCTTATAATATAATTATATGGTAAAATTGTTTTGACTCCCAGACAATGCCAGAAGAGCATCATTTTGACCCTTGAATTTCAGGTTTAAGTTAAACCCCTGTTAACATTTTAAAATATTATACAAGGGTTAAGTGGAAAAAAATTGTGGCGAAGGAACAGTTTTAGGTGGTAAAAATTACTTACCTTACTTATTTTGCTTACTGAATATATTCATTTAATTAAAGTCAATTTCAGTTATTTAAACAGTCCATTTGTCAGATCAGTTTATTTTAATATTCCAAGTGTTAAAACTCATCCAATAAACACTCTTTTTTTCATGGGGGAAAACCCTTTTACCTTTGACAGAAGTGCTATACTATAATAATACATGTAAATCATGGATTGCCTTATTTCACTTCAGTTTGCATCTTTTAACATTTGACAAGGGACTTTTTCATTTACAGCTCCATATTTCATGGATTGTATCTCTGAACAAGATCTGGATGAACTTCACATTGAAATCATCAGAAATACACTGTACAAGGTAATACTTTATGAACCAGATTGAAATCACATGAAATACACTGTACATTTATATTAGAAATACAGTGTATTATGTTATACTATATGAATTCAAATTGATTTTTTAAGAATTTATAATAAGCTCTCAATAGGAATAAAACCCATAGGGCGACAGCACCAAGTCACATAACATTGACCACACTACCGATTGAGCTGGCCGAGACAACACCAGAAATGGCTGTGCAGATAACCCTAATATAAAGATCTTCATTTTGTGACATCGGTAACCAATTATATACTGATAACATTACTGACTTATGTGCACTGTAAGACTATTTATGGCCCCCAACACTGCACAAACAATGCTACTGTAAATTGTAAATGATAATAAGCACACACTGGGTTACACAATGATAGTTGATTCATTCAAAAAAAAGTATCAAATTAGAAAATAGAGTAAATATCAGTTTCACAACAAAAACCCTAGATGTTTGTGTTTTTCTTTCAAAGAAAAGCATATACATAGTTATTGCTTTGTCTGTCCATCAGTCTTGCCATCCATCCTGAAAATTTAATGTTGGCAAAAACCTTGCCATTTCTTAATATTTCTTTATTAAACAATCAGTTTTTTTTAAATTTAGTACCTCACTACCAAGAGTTCAACTGAATACTCATCTAGCTTTGTTATATGATGATATAACCTCTTTTATTCCAGTCCTACCTGGAAGATTTCTACCAGTTCTGTAAATCACTTGGTGGTTCCACAGCAGAGGCCATGTGTGAAGCATTGGCGGTAAGTTGTACTCCTATCAGTTGTTAAATGTACAGGGAATCTGGGACTTAAAATTCTATAATTAACTTGAAAGTGTATGTGACTGTACGATACGGAAATATGTCTTCGGAAAGTTGGTGTTATTCCTTGAAATTAGTTCACTAAGTTGAGCTGACGTCATTTTGCTTATAATGCATTCAGAGGTAAACAGGAAGAGTTTTTTATTACAAAAATACATTACGTAAAGTAATGAGAAAATGAAAGGGAAATGTTTAAATAGTTATTTCCAAAATTATCAACAACTAAACATGTCAAAAACATCACTAAAACATTGCTGGACATGACTTTATGTTTTGTTGATTCGTTTTCAGTTTGAGGCCGACAGAAGAGCCTTCATCATCACCATCAACTCGTTCGGAACAGAGCTGTCCAAAGAGGATCGGGCTAAGTTGTACCCCCGGTGCGGCAAGTTGTATCCAGATGGGCTCACGCTCTTAGCCAGAGCTGACGATCAGGACCAAGTCCGAGCTGTAGCTGAATATTATGGCGTCAGTTTGTTATATATAGTTCTGAAACTGTTAATATTTTCATGTCCAGACATAAAAATTAGTGTTATTTATGAGCAAATACAAAATTAAATCAGTCTAGTGGGGCACAGCTAAATTAATGCTCATTAATAAACATGAACCAACATAGATGTTGAAATCAATTCACTTACTGGGTAAATCGTTTAGTGATGCGTAAGTACTGATTTATAGAAATGAATTTCTCAAAAATGATAGAAAAATACTGCCCTTCCATTTGTCAAATATAATTTCAGCCACTAATAAGTATTTAGATTTTCTAATTCCTGCATCCGCATGATAGATTCTTATAAGACTACTACTAACTTGTTGAATATGTAATTTATCATGCAAGTGTATTAAAATAGCATTGAGAGTGATATGATGATATTTTTACTGTCATATCAGTTCATTGACTTATATCACTTTAAAGTCCAACCAACTTTGACAGCATATTTTTATTTGAATCCCCTTGCCCTCCCAATTTTCTCAAGCTCTGCTAAATAATGAGTCACAGTATGGTACTTGCCTTAATATTTTATTTATAATACCTGTTTGCGGGTTGCCAAAAAGAAAATATTAGTACTGCATGAGGCATTTGTAGTTGTATAAAGCTTCTTGAAACAGTCAACTACCTTATTTTATTTTAACCTTCCTGTGATTTTAGGGGTATTTGTTTGTTGTGTCTGCTTGTTTCCAGTTTATAAAGTTTGTGACACATGATGTTTTTATTACAATAGCATTATCATTGTCATATTTTATCATTGATTTTCTTAAAACAAAATTTTACTTATTGTCAATATAAAAATAGTATTAACTCTTAAGTCTGAATTTGTGTAATGGATTTAACGTTCTGTCAACTTAAGCAAGTCCATTCACTGCTGCATATATGTTGTCAAGTTAATTAATTGAATATTTAATAGTGTAGTGTAGACCCTTATCAGACTGCAGATGTGCAGACTGATCCAGGTCTATACTAATGACAAATGCTATACATAAAACTTACAAGGTTAAAAGATCTTCAGTGAAACTTACCAGTCTATTTCGATTCTCTTTCAGAATTACAAGGAGCTGTTTGATGGAGCGGGGAACAATCCAGGGGACAAAACTCTGGAGGACAAGTTCTTCGAATGTGAAGTAGGTTTTACTTAATGAGCTTCAGTTGTGTGAGGTTATTCATGTAAAGCATCCAAGTTCTTGGGAGCTTGATTTTGAGAATTCAGATACTGTGGGGGGCAGGTAATTTTTGTGTATTTCATGCTAGGATTGGAGCTTGAAATCAAACCCCAACAAATTTTAGCTGTGTAACATATTAACAGATGAGCATACAGCGTATACTTGTCTGTACATTTCTCACAAGCTTTTTTGGGAGTACACTGGTTGTATGTACGACAAACAATGCACTTAGAACTAAATTGCTTCCTATAAAGAAAAGATTTGGTTTTGTTGCCCTTTCAAAGTACAGACAATATATTGGGCTTTCTTTGTCCATTTTTAGGTCTGTCCATGATTAAACTTAAGGTTGGCTATAACATTGCCATTCTTTAATATTTCTTTATTTATATTGCTTATGACAATAGGGTATTTTGTTGTTGTTTTGTTATTCTGAAAAAATATCCAAGAACAACAAAAGTGTTCAACTGAACACCCATTTGGTATACTTCTAGATAGTCGTTACCTAGTAATTCAGTAATATTCCCATTAAAAAATCATGTAATGAAAATCATTTATCTCAATTCCCACAAATGTAGAATAGTTTCCATTAACATATTTTGTTTTTATTTCCAGGTTAAACTGATGAAGAATTCTTTCATGCAACAGTTCCAGTTCGGGGTATTCTACGCATACGTCAAACTAAAGGAACAAGAAAACCGTAACATAGTGTGGATAGCCGAGTGTGTAGCACAGCGCCACCGTGCCAAAATAGACAGTTACATTCCGATATTTTAACGGCTGACAAGAAATAGTGGACAAAATTTGGACTTGGTTCCGTGTTGTTGAAATGTTCAGTAATTTCTAAAACATAAGCTTTGTCGAGATCAATTGTAAAAAATGTTGCAGGTATTTAGATGTATAATTAATGAAAAAAGTTATGCTAATTCAAGTCCAAGTTATATTAATGCTAAGTATAGGAGTCCATTTGTTCAGGTGTAAACATTTCATGTATCAGACCAGTCATTTAAATATTGTGCAAGTCCTCCAGCCTAGGACAAGTAAATTGATGTTTAGGAAAATAAAAATGAGGAAGATTATCTATTTTATGTTTTCCAGTGAATTAAAATTTGTATAGTCATACATTTGAAAATGTGGAATATCTTTTTCACTGTTTTTGCAGAACAACTTTTATAAACTTATTACCTCCCTTTCCATTTTTTAAAGATTTATTTGACAAGAAAACATGAAATAAAAAGACAATTTGTTGGATTTTTTCCAGTAAAATGTCAATTTTTATTTCACTGGTGAACTTATATTTTCACACATGGCTATTTCACAGAAATAAAAACAAAACAAAATCCTGTTTAATGATAAATGAAGGCTGGTGATTGACTAAAACCAAAAAAGAGGTACTTTATCTATATAATGACAAATGCAGGTTGGTGAAAATATGAACAACATATTCTTTGTGTTCTGAATTCTCATATCCATATCATCCATTTTAGCACATAATCTCTCAAACTGCTGTGTGAACCACTTTTCTGGACTTTCACATAATGTGGTATCATCTAATTTCATGGGACAAAATTTGTGAAAAAGAAATTATTGATATATTTGCCAAGGTATAAATTTGGGCAAATATATTTTTCCATGTTGACATACATGCATTTTTACATAAAGTTTGAAACCGCCTGTTTACCCTAGCATGAAGTACGCTTTATTTAAACTCGCATGAAATATAATGATACCACAGTAAACAAAATGAAAACAATAGTCAGTACATGACATAGAATTCCTAGTGTCTATTGCATAAGGCAATAGAAAAAAATATCTTAGATTCTCGACCCCGCCCGCCCCTGTCCAAAACCACCCGCCCCAAAAAAATTTATTGATAAAAAAATCGAAAAATATTCTGTTCCTGACAGAACGGTTTTAGACCATCCCGAAATACCTTCTTAAGGTATTTCATTAATAAAAAATTAAAATTAAAAAGTGCCCACCCGCCCCTTTTCTTCCCTAAATCCGGATGAGAATCTAATCATTTTTTTCTCTGGCCTAAAGTTAATATATATATTATCTAGCATGACATGTGTTTGAATGGTATTTGTACACATGATTCTCTGAGGTTGGAGTATTGCTGTCTAAAAAAAACAACAGTATACTATCTCACATGGGTATAACACAGCATATACTCATTAGATCTATATTCACAAGATAACATTATGTCACATTTAAAAAGTTTGTTTACAAATAAATGTTAAACTAATGTTTTGGTAGTAAAATGTGCACTGTGTTTAAATGACTAAAATTGTCAATATGCATATTTAACTGCTAGTCAGGTGGCAGTATTTTCTCTGATTGTGATCAGAGATGGTATTTATGCAGCAAATATTTCTAGGTAAAATAGGTTGTTATTGTGATGGGGAATTGTAAAGAAGTTATTTGGCAACTTAAGTCTTTGATCAAATTAATATTGTAAAAATGTGTTCTCTTTTGTCTGCAGGACAGAGTTTAAATGAGATCATAACCAAGATTGTTTCACCATTTAGTGTATTTTATTCAACTTATATATTTTCTAACCAAAAAGTGAGCTGTGAAGGTCCAGATCAGATTGTGTGGGTCGCAGGCTGATCTGGATCTACACATCTTGAAATTCTAAATTTCAAACACAAAGGTTTTTCATTTTGGATTTGTAAATGTTCCTTTGCAGAAAGAACTGCTTTGAAATCCAACAACTTATTTGTGTTTTATACTGTGATGTAAAATATTATGGGTATACCATTGAAGTTTGATTTCCTAATTCAAGTATCCCATCTAAAATATTAATATTTTATTTTACAGTTTTAAATATCGAGTGGTTCATGTGACAAATTAAAAACATTCCAGTTTTTTATAAACAAGTAAGCTAAAGAAATATTTTTGGCTCAACCAGACAAATTCTTTTTTATTTATCAAATGTATTTTTGTTCTAAAATTAGCTACAACCATAATTCTTGTTAATTCAATTGATATGTTTAAGTAAAATTTGTATCAGTAAATGTTTTATTGTACAGATGTATATGGAATAAAAGAGAGATAAATTGTAGATACGGTTACTTGTCATTTGTCTCCAGTACCGAATCCATCCATCCTTATTACATTTCCTGGGTTGCATGCATGTGGTAACTCCTTTACAGCAACCCTGGATTTACACTCCGTTAATCTGCTATGGGAAATACCCTGATCTGACCTAATCTTATGCATAGTTAATGGATAATTGTCTTGTACAGAACAATCAGAATTGGCATCACATGTTTTTATTTAAAATGTTCCACTGTCGTTAAGTTTGAAATTCATTGGACAACAGAAGGTGTAAATAGATGCTATCAAAGAAATAAAAGTCAATTTTCCCAGCGGTAATGCTTGCACTTTGGTATCCAAGGATGCATTTGTCTTTGGACACTGTGTATGTATAGAATTGATAAAAGAGTTCTTCAAATTTGCAAAACTTGTCTTCAGACCTGAGCTCAAAATCATGAAACTGAGATTTGAGACCAGTCTCAAAACTAGCATTTGATTGGTACATTATGCAGACTGTCGTCAGTTTTATCCAACCAGATGCTGTCATAAAACTAAGACAAGGGATCAGTCTCAGATCACATTTGGTAGGTTATGTCACAAAATTCAATGTTTTCTTTCTTTTCTACTTTCTCAAGGAGCAAACTTAATAGCATCCTTCGCAATCAAATCAAATGCAGGGGCAGATCCAGATAGGGTTCAGTAGGGTTGCTCAAACTCATTTTTTTGAGTAGCAATTTTCAAAACCCCTTTCTTGAAAATTCCTGAAAAGGCATTGATAAACGGGGAAATAATAAAAACCCTTTCTCCACTATTATGTTTCTTCTGATTGATTTTTTTACGATAATGTAAGCACCATTTGTTTCTGTTAAATTCCCAGGACGCTCGGAATGTCCCGTACGTGACGGAATTTATACCGTCGTCACTTCTTTACCTTAGTTGTCGCCCTTATTATACAGGTAGCGCTACAGGTAGTGTACTAAATCAACCTGCCAAAACAAAAGATTATTTGCGAAATTGGATTTTAACATGCCGTGTTTACTTTTCTATGGTACGTGTTTCTCAGTTTATTTGCAGGATTTTAAATTTAACATGTGTATAAATGCAAAAGAATATAACGTTTGCTCGATTATTGAAAGGAATTATTTCAGAATTTAGCAACCAAAGTGATTTTTTTCAGATTTAATTCAGTGGCGGATCCAGAGGGGTTCAGAGGGTTGCTCGAACCCCTTTTTCGGCAGCAATATTCAATTTTCATGGAGATTTTGGCCAGAAAATTAAAAATTATCATACAACTACCTGGAGGATGCCACAAACAAACACCCTTCCTTGAAATCTTGCATCTGTCGTAGTCCTATAAAAAAGACGTAAATGCTTATTTATCATTTTTTTATTTTATGGCAATTATGACATCATATCGTCGAACACAGTTTTCCTGTCGCATGTTCCAAGCAATATTTCATTAATATTACTCTTATTCTTGCTTCAGACACAAACATTACTTTACATTATCCAGTTATAATCTACGATAATCCATTTTAATTTCCAGCACTGTATTTTTGTATATGCGGCTCTCAGCCGTGTAGACATTGCTCGATTCTGATTGGCTCATGCAAATCATGCATCCGCCTCATGTTATACAGTACTAATTGGACGAATTACAAATAAATAGATGTTTTTTATAATATAAATCATACTTCCTTATAAAATCGGAAAGAAATATATATTTTCTTGATAATTAAAGTTAGATTACAATAGTTTGATTGTTTTTCTTACTGTTTAAAGGACATAACCTGATAATTGAAAATATTATTTTCGTCTACGAAATTTTTACGCAACTGTCAATCGGGAATATGTCAAATAAAAGTTCTGCATACACAGTACTTGAATATAATTTCTTACCGGATTTAATTCATGTTTACTGATGATTTGATGCTTAAAGGTGAATTTTGTTATATATTTTCAGTGTCTAATCATTTAAAGCTGAGATTATGACTTTCTGTAAACTTTTTGTTAAAACTAAATATGCGACAGGTTTTTGATGTGTCGCGTTTAGAGGTAACGCTTGCCAATAAATGAAAAATATACAATGTCAAAATATTAAATGTTAAAGATTGAAGAAGCATGCGTTCCTCTAAATATTTGGAGTAGCATCTGTCACTGCTATTTATATTTGTTTAAAAGATAACTTTAGGCAATAGAAAAAAATATTTTAGATTCTCATCCCCGCCCGCCCCTGTCCAAAACCACCCGCCCCAAAAAAATTTAATGGCAAAAAAAATAGAAACATATTCTGTTCCGGACAGAACGGGTTTTAGACCATCCCGAAATACCTTCTTAAGGTATTTCGTTAATAAAAAATAAAAATTAAAAAGTGCCCACCCGCCCCTTTTTTTCCCAAAATCTGGATGAGAATCTAATAATTTATTTTTTCTGGCCTTATATAGTCAAGATTAGCTTCCAAACTAATAAATCTATTTAAATTTTTCAAATATTTTATTTTATAAAATGACATGATGGATGAAATTTCCAGTCGGCAAGTGGCATAATTCCTTGAATTGTTTGCCTTGAAGAAATGTATAGTTTTCCTTGCTCAGTGGCAGAAACTAAATTATGTGATCAATTTTTTGTTTTTTAAATTAAAAGTTGTTTAACGGAAATGAGGTTTAGTTATTGAAAATTGATTACAAAGCTAAATTGACAGGAATACAGTCGTTGTTGTATGCATATACCGTATATTCCCTATTAAGCGCCCCTCCCCTAATAAACGCCATCCCCCCAGTCTTTTTTCAAAAGTAAACGAGTGACTTACCATGACATGACAATCTTTAATCTCTCAGCATTAATCCAAATACATGTAATCATTTCGGTGTGAAAAATTTCATTTCAGGTTAAGTTTTTTAAAAATAAGTTCAAGGAAAATGACAAAATTGTTTCCTGGTTATTTATTAAAAAAAACCACAATTATTGAAAACTACATTTTGTCAATAGTTGGTCTCTATTAAACGCCCCCCTTTGCAAAATATAACGCCCCTGGGGGCGTTTAATAGGGAATATACGGTAATTGAATAAATTAATTTACTTTACCTTATTTTTTACTTAATTAAATGTTTGAAATTGGATACATGAATACATGATTGTTCTGTCATAGGGTATTAAAAAAAAAATCACCAAGATTTAGAGACTAGAGATTCACAAATTGCCTGCGCCATATACAAAAATCAGAAAAGTGCCTGTGAATGCCTCTTGCTGAAGACAGAAAAAGTACTTTAAGGGTAATTAGTATTTCATAGCACATATTTTAAGTAAAATAATTAATACTAATATTAATGAAATTTTATATTTCAGCAGTGAATTGAACAACATCACTATGAAACCAGTTGTTTTCTGTAGCCTGTTGGTCGTGCTGTGCCTGGTCTGTGTGGTGGAATGTTGCAACCAGCAAGTTTGCGCGAGTCTCGTCAGTAAATGTCAGCTGATCAAGAGCTGTGACTGTGACAAATCGGACAAGGCGAACTGTACATGTTGCAACAACTGTCAGTTATGTCTGGCACAGCTTTACTCTGAGTGCTGCTCTTGCGTTGGTAAGTTCCAAATCTCCAATTATAGAAAATGTGAAGGTTTTTTGACACCTTAATCAGGGGTTTCATTTGACCCTTGAACAGGGTTTTGACCCATGAAATTCCAAGAAATGCTCATTTTGACACCAAGGTTCAAATGTTGTTATCAAATATAAGGTTAAATTGTTTTGACCCTCAGAAAAATGGCAGCGGTGCATGATTGGTGCATGATTTCGACTCTTCCAGGGTTACACTAGCTGCTGAATCTCAAGGGACATTTTATCCATTGTTAAGGGATTCTCTCAATTATAAGCAAAAATACTGCTAATTTAAGGAAAGACCCTACAGCTGAAATCCTGAGGGTCAGAATAAGGCTTTGGAAATTTCAAAGGTCAAAGGGTCATCTCCCGGGTCAAATGGAACCCCAGTCTTCAGTTTCAGATTATTTACAACCAGTAAGTGACAGTTTAGATCCAGATCTGATGGCACATATGTGCCAGTTGATCTGGATCTACACTGGTGGCACATGCGATAAAACCTGTATATATATGTAGTAAATTTTATGACACCTGAATTATCCTTTACTCCATTGATACAGCCTTATCCCATGTACAACCTAGATCAATTCAGCCTGCACATCCAGGCAGTCATATCAGGATGTAAACTAGCACTTTTAGCATCATTAGGTTATTTCTAACCAAGAAGCAAACAGTAGACACTGATCCAGCTAGTTATATCAGTCAAAAGCTTTATAACTTATGTTTTTATATTCCAATAGAAAATATATGTTTTATAGTTTTGTACAAGACTGCACTGATTTGCAGAAACATATGGATTGCTTTGTCCATTTGTCAGTCCCTCTGTCCTTCCCAAAAACCTGGTTTTAAATATGCCAATGCATAGTAGTTGTTTTATTTAAGTAGAAACTCTTTATTGTTGTAGCTTAACAATAAAACAAATTGAAGTGCTTAAAACACTTGTTTTCAGTTATGTACAACTTTATTTTATTGTTTACCGAACACTTGTAACTTCAAGATATTAACAAATTAGACATCTTAATGTTAATTGTAATTTGTATATGAATCAGAATGCAATATCTGAAAGATAAACACCATTTATTGTTTGTTAATTTATAACAATGTAGTAATTAACTAATAAATGTCAAAGCAGTCACATCAAACAAATTATTTTACTGCAGTTATGATTCATGCATGTCATCTTCATAAAACTGCTAAAGGTGAGGTCTACCACATACTGGTATATAGCAAAGGCAAATTAACCCTTAATAAGTGGTGAAACTAATCCTGTGAACTTAACATAACCTTTTACTTAATGTTTTAACGTATTAAGATGTCAGTATGAACATATTTTTGATTTAAAACAATTTATCTAAGATTTACGCCATATTTAAGATATAAATAGGAAGTTTACCCGTCGATTTTGGTTTGTGGCATACAACGTAATATGTTAGTACGCACACCTACGGTCATTTTTACAAATTCAAATCAAATATCTGAATTGAATCATCTTTTTTTAATGAATATTCATTGCATAATCACAATTATTATAAAAATAATCATTAATAACTGGGAAAAAATGAATTTATCAAGTCGATTTCGGTAATTCCCAGTCCATTTTGGTAGATTTCGGTAATTGGGTCGATTTCGGTAAATCGGTGACCGCTTAATGTTTTATCACATGATAAAACAATGTAGATCTAGATCTGCCTGCTCATCCATTTTATCTGATATGAAACTACACTGTTCACCAAGGAATGGTGGTAAATACCTCCCTCAGGTATTTACCAGCACTTGGTATTTACTGCCCCATACCGGTACTCTTGAAGAGGCAAATAATGCAGGGCTTTTTTTCAGTTGATTTAATAGCCGTTATTCGGTCATGTTCCCAATGGCAAAACATATACTTTTTTCCCAATTTGAGAAGAAAAATTCCCAATTGAATCAAAACAAACATTTCTGATGAAAAACAACAGCATCAGCACTGCATCTTTTGCTCTTTAAGCCAGGAATTATTGACAATATTAAATATGGATGGCAATGATTAAAAAAACAGCAGATAACAGTAACACTTGTTATTCCCGAATGATGCTAAAAAAATTACTAATTTCTGGCAAAACGATGATAAATTTCCCAATTCCAGGGGTATGGGTCATATTCCCAAAATGGTGAAAAAAAGCCCTGTAATGGAAGATACCGTGTTCACATAATTATTGGTGAATGAATCTAAAGACAAACGGTGTGGATACTGATCAGACAACACAGATCTGCCGGCTGATCAGGATCTTCACTGTTAGCCCATGCAATAATCGTCATATTCATGGAGTAAAGGGTTCAGTTTGGAACCATGCATTTATTGTTCTCGCTGGCTTAATAATAGTTTCAACTTTGACTATTTTCAGAAATGTGTCCTCAACCGGATCCAGAGGACAGTATTTTCAAGACAAGTGCTATCGAGGTGATGCCCGATCCTATTCCTGAACTCTTCAATGTTCTCACCGAGGAGGAAGATTATCTCAAACGATGGACGACACATAAATATCCTGTCTATTTTGACTCTCTATATTCAAGAAATACAAATATGAAAGATATTGGTATGATTGCTTTTGGTTTATTTAAAACTTGTTGGATAAGAGACTAGTCTTAAATTTCTGGCTTGTGATTGGTCAGTTTGGAGACTATTCTAAATTTCAACAAATCAGCTGCTGGTATGGGTTTCCAGACTAATTCTAATATTTGAACCCTAAAAAAACTGGGGAAAAACAACTATACTGTACAAAGCTCTGTTAGGCAATAGAAAATTAATTCCTAGATTCTAATCCCCTCCCACCCCTCGAAAATTAATCAGTCAGAATGTTTTTTATTTTGAAAAAAAAAAGCATACATCAAAATTTACATTACGGATATGAATTGGTAGATTACGAAAACGCAGTATAAAACATTTAAGTGAGAATCGGCAATTCATAGTCAGCTAGACACTTATTTATATTTGCACTACACAAGTGTCGTTAGAAACTGGAAATATATAGATAGGTTCACATTGAGAATGATAAATAAAAAATGAAAAATAAAACCCACTCGACTGCCTCATTTTTTCCCAAAATTTGGATGAGAATCTAGGAATTAATTTTCTATTGCCTTATGTTTAAATGTGTATAATTTGTCTTCTTGTTATTGGGTGGGGTCGTAGCATATGAGATATTGATTTGAGCAATACTTTTGTACCAGGTAGATTTATTTGAACAAATTTGTTCATTTCATCTTATAATTAACCATTATATAGAGGTTTAATCACATGTGCTACCAGTGTAGATCCAGATCAGCTGGCTTGATCTTTACCTCTGACCTGAATCTACACTGGTCGCCTCTTGGTCATAAATAACCTAATGAATCTAAAAGCGAACAGTGTAGATCCTGATCGGATGGCACAGATGTGCCAGCTGATTTGGATTTACACTGTTTGTCATGGAATAACAGTCATATCCCATGGAATAAAGGGTTAAATAGGAAACCTAGACATTCCAAAAAGATTATAGAAGAAGCTTGTATTCATTTGTATCATGATTTTTGCCTATAACAAAAAATCATCTTGAAGATGTGTCTCACCTTTTTTATAATTATCTAAGAACTATGTTTCACCTTTTTATAAATATCTAAGAATCATGTTTTATGGAAAAAAAACAAGATTACAAATAACTTTGATAACATTAACCAAAATATAATAATTTATTTTTTAGCTTTTTTTTGGTGGCGTGGTGGGGTGGGGGGGGGTGGGGCTGTATACATATTTCTACCTTCCTTGTTTTTTTTAGCATAATCTATTAGTCCCCTATTAAATTTTTTATGTACTATTTATGGTAGCAGACAAACAAAAGCTGAAAAATCTGACTTTAGTTCCCTTTCTGCATTTACCCCTAGTGCTAGATTGTTTTTTTTTTGCAACAAAATACAGAATTGCTGTCATTTCATGCAAGAGTAGACTTCATTGAATATCTTTGATATCATTTAGACCTGTGATGCACAACAGAGATTTAAACAGTTTTTTGCTGTAATTTAAAACAATTTTGATTTTGATCGAGATGATCTGCTTTATGGAACAGAGGTCTGATTGTTTATAGCTTACACACCTGCGAACATGCTTTATTGTTAACAAAGATAGTTTAATTGAAAAATTATTCGGTCAGAGTAGGTTTAAAGTAAACTTTTTTCTGGAATTTAACTCACTAAGCTCAAAACCCTTTACTCAATATATTGGGATTTCATCATATGTGAGAACAAGGTAGATCCAGATCAGCTTGCATATCTTTTCCAATTGATCTACACTGGTCATATCTTAGTCAGAAATAAACTAATTATCCTAAAGCAAAGTGTAGATCCTGATTAGATGGCCCTGGTCAAGTCTTAAAAATAAACTAATGGATCTTAAAGCAGCCAGTGTAGATCCTGATTAGAAGTCACTGGTCTCATCTTTGAAATAAACTTATGGATCTTAAGCGAAAAGTGTAGACCCTTCTTAGACAATGTGAATGTGCTGGCTGATCTGGATCTACACTGGTTGCAAATGTGACAAATGCCATGGAATGCCATGCCTGCACAAAACACTTTACGCATATACACATTTTTACGACCATTGTAGATCCAGATCAGATGGCAAATCTGATATGGATCTGCACTGTTCACTTTTTGGTAAGAAATAACCTAGTAAATAGTGAATAGTTCAGATCCTGATCAGATGGCACAGATGTACTAACAGCTGCATTAACAGATGCAAAAAAAAAATTAAAATATTTTTTTTAGAAACGTAAAATTGACTCCAAATCACCCATTTCAATTTACAGATTTCGTAAATTGATAACAGAAATACTTGATTATCTGTATGATAGGTAGTTGGAGCTCTTGATTGCTCGAGAGAACTTGTAATGTTTGTTAATCATTTGAGATGTTTACATTCAACTTGATGCACAGGTGTTCTCCGTCAGCAAGGAGAATGTTTATTCCTCAGTCCCTATGTTTTTATAATAGTCTCGCCCATCCTTATTTCTGGGTAAGTCCATTCTTGGTTCGTAGGGGTGAATTGTACAAATTTTATGACAGAAATACTGAACAGTGTAGATGTGGATGAGACGTAATGGATTTGCAGGTCTATTTAGGTCTTAAATGGTAACTTGTGTGTGATTTTGTGTGGCATTTTATTGTTTAATGGCAATAAATCAGCTTTGATCAAGGGTTTATAGCCTGTTAAATTTCATTTGAAAAGGAAGACTTTAATATGATATGTTTAAATGATTCGAATTGGGCTGACTGGTAACAGGTAAATGTGGGGCTTATTCTATTCCTGTTCATCAGTTATCCCCTAAGGGCATGGATATGCCTTTATTAGGCAAAAAGTTTAGATCCAGATCAGCTGAAACATACTTCCTGTCTGATTAGAATTTACAATGTTCTCTTTTAGATTCATTAGGTTGTTCCTAAATCAAGTAGTGAACATTGTAGATCCAGATCAGATGTCACAGATGTGCCAGTTGATCTGGATCTACACTGTTCATCCATGTGAAAAAAGTTGTATTTATGGAGCAAAGGGTAATTTCAGTTTGATGTACATGTATCTATCACATTCACAGAACTTACAAAGAAGTGCTTTTCACAATAAAAGAATATACACACAAGTTTGAAGAAAGGTTAAATAGTTCTTTTAATCCCCAAACTTAAGAGTTTTGTGGTTAAAAGCATTTAAAGTTTAATCATTTGTCATATAAACTCTAGGCTATTGGTGGTTAAGCAAACTGATAAATGATAGCATTGTTACCAAAAACCCAACTAAATGCAGATTACTTCTCTGTCTGTTTAGTGTATTTTGGGAAGGGTAAGGTAAACACTGAGTATTAATTGCGATTCTATAAATGTCTGGCAACATAATGGTATAACAAGAGATCTGTTGTGTTGTTTTTTTGTAACAGAGAACTGGTTAACTTAAATTAACCTAAAATGTAAACTTATAAATAGTTCAATTATGCTGTCATGACTAGAAGATTTGTGAAAGATCAGGCTATTCAAAAGTTTGGGTGTGTTGACTAGTTCTTTGTGCTCATTTCGGTTATGCCTTTGCTATATGGATACCCCTTTTTATCACATGTGCTACCACTGTGTAGATCCAGTGCAGCCATCTCAGCTATCTGATCTATTTCTACACTATTTGCTTCTTGGTCAGAAATAAAAGTGACCCATGCAATTGAAGTATCTGTGAAAACGGTTATAATAACTGTTTTTACAATTTTGACCTTTACATGATCAAATTGTATGTAATAGGGGTCAATTCCCATAACCCTTTACTCCATTTATAGGCTTTATATCACTTGGTGTAGATCCAGCTCGGCCTGTACATCTGTTCTTTTTTTATCTGGATCTAATCTTTTTGCTTCTTGGTCTAAAAATAACGTAATAAATCTGAAAGTGAGCAGTGTAGATTTAAATTTTCAGCTGCAATAAATTGATTGGTAAAAATTTAATATTGTGCACTTTCATGAGCAGTAATTGAAATGGATATTACTGTCCACGCCACCTAGCACTGGGTTGAGCGCAACTCAATATTTACAAAACTATAAGTACTGTGCTCAATGGCCTTCAAAAGGCACTGATTTAATGTATGGGGAGATCTTTTACAGCAGCCATAGAGTTACAAACAATGCTAATAAAAATGATAGCAACAATAGCAAAATAATAGCAATGATAATAATTGTAAAATTTAATATTCTATTCTGTTCTATTACAGATCATGATTTGTCTGAAGGAGGACCAGGCCTGTCTCACAGTCTTACGAACTGCACAGTGGCGTTTATTTCTAAATGTATGTCAATGAGTAAATGTAAACAGTGGTGTAAATCTATGGGAGCTGCCAAGTACCGCTGGTTTCACAACGAAGGTTGCTGTCAGTGCATCGGGGATAAGTGTATAGACTACGGGCTCAACGAGGCTATGTGTTTATTGTGTAGAGACGAAGATGACGATCAATACGAGAATTTAAAAAACTTGGAAAATGAGGGAAAAGCACATGGCGAGAAAAAATCAGGGGAGAGAATTCATCCAGATGTAGATATTACAAAAGATGAAAATAGTGTTGAACATGACATAGGTGGTTCAAATTAATGTGTAGTGCTAAAAGTGTTTATGATAGATATTAGCTATGTATATGGTGAATGTATTGCATTTATGATTTGTTTCGGAATTATGGAAGGCTGTTATTTAACTCTTACTGTGATATCATTTTATTTAGCGATGGCTTAATTTTCGCGTATTTCGCGCTCGGGCCAGTGCGCGAATTTAAAATCTAACGCAAAAATTTAACCTAAAAGTTCCACATACGTATCCGAAACGTGCTATGTCCGAATGGACCTACACTTTATATATAGTTGCCCGTATCGCTATTTGATATAAATTTGAAGTATCGAATAATTATGTTAATTCAGAAAATATAATTAGTTAAACTGTCGAATTTTTTTTGGAATATGTTTAATGTTACTTCAAAACTTTAACGACAATTTAGTCCGCGCATTTAGGTCAGGTCACGTTTTTCCAAACAGTATCGTTGTCATCTCATTTTTAATTTATCAACACTTTTTTGAGTAACTGTTTCGCAATTAATTGACACTTTAGACCATAAAACGGGTACGAAATTTAACATGCCATTTATGATGTGGTCCAGATAGATGGATCAAACGGGTCCCGTGTCAATTAGCGGCGCCGAATAAACAGCAGTCCGATAATTGACTAACAAAGGAAGTGGTAATTGACAGGGGGCCAACTGACACATGATTAGCTCGCGTGTGCAAATAAACAATAATACAATAATCAAGGTATAGATAACGGGTCGGTAAAATATTGATAATAATTTTTTTGTTTGAAAAATTGGATTTGCGCGAATTTACGTCCTCGCGAAACAGTCTTTTTCGGAGATTGCGCGAAATTTCGTGCCAGCGAAATTAAATGATATCACAGTAACTCCATTAGATATGGCTTATATATCATGGAAGACAAGTGTAGATCCAGATCAGAATGAGAATCTGTACAGTCTAATCAGGATCTACATGACCAATCTAGATTCAGATCAGCCTGACATGCAGTCTTGTAATGATCTTCACTAGTTATTTAAGAGTTATAAGCTTTTTTTACCTAGAGGCAAAAAGTGTAGGCCTGATTAGAATGCAAGGATGAGCAGACTGAACCAGATCTACACTGGTTGAACATTGGATGTAAGCCATATCCCGTGGAGTAAAACGTTAAATCTAGTGGTTTTTATCGGGAATTTATTTTTGAACAAACTAATAGAACAGATTTCAGAAAGAAAAAATTGTCACCTTAGTGCAAAAACAGTATAAATATTGTTGAAATATGTAGGAGATATATCATTATGGCACTAAGGTGATGAAATAGTATGCATAAAGGCGCATTAATATAATTTAAATTTTTATTTTAGTTATTGATTATTTAAGACAAAACAACTTGTTAAGTTGGGATACCTGTTAAAGTTATATTTTAGCGTTATTATAGTGCTGTTGTACTTGAAGTAAATGTGTACCGTCATTGTTTGAATATAAGCCGCACTTTTTTTCCCAGAATTCGGCAGTAAAAAGTTATGGGTGCGGCTGATACACAGGTTTGGCTGCTTATACACTTCGTTAAGCCATTTTCATCTGTTCCATCAGGTTTGGGGGGGGCAGTGCGTCTTATACATGAATGTGGCTTATATTCAAACAATGACGGTAAGTTGTAACTGCTATAACCCCTTACTCGATGAGACATGGCTCATATCAAATGGGTGACCAGTGTAGATCAGACTTAACATCAGATCTACACTACAGTTAGGTGAGAAATTACCTTCTGAATCTAAAGGTGAATAGTGTAGATCCTTTAAAGACTACATGCATGTGCACACTGATCTGGGCTGAAGGTTATAAAACTGAGCATGGAAACCTGTCTCAAATCTCAAGCATCTGATTGGCTGAAATGGCGACTGGTCGCCATTTCAGCCAATCAGATGCTTGAGATTTGAGACTGGTTTCCATGCTCAGTTTTATAACCTTGGGCACTGGATCTACACTGGTCAATCATGGAATAAAAGCCATATCACACAGAGTAAAGGCATAATGCATGATCTCACCAGCTTCTAAAAAAGAATGATTTACAGCTTTGAGCTTTTAGTTCTATAGCCATGTTACCCATTTTGAATAAAAGAGACATATAATGAGTTTTATAGATTAAACTATTGTAAGAAAGAAAAGTAGTCTCCAATGAAAAAAATGTTCAACTAGACAGATATTTTTACAAATAAATGTAATTAAATTAATATATTTACAGACAAGTGTTGACAGAACATTTTATTAATATTTTAGTTGTTTTTTTTACCATTTTTTTAAAGAGATGATATCTTTAATAGTAAGTTATGGATAGAATTATTAATAAGCTTCCCTCCTTTATGTTTCTTTGTAACATGTGTATTACAGAATGCTTTACTGAACTTGTGTTTTAATCTTTTACACCATAGATAACTTTTTATTACCTGAGTGAACAGTTAGATCCAGATCAGCAGGCACATCAATGCCAACTGATTTTGGATCTTAACTTTTTGCTTTTAGATTGATTGGATTATTTCTGACCATAGGCCAACTGTGTAGATCCAGATCAGATGTGTTAGCTGATCTTGATGTACACTGTTCGCACACGTAATAAAACATTTATTTATGGAGTAAAGAGGTTCAAGTGCTTAGCTTGATATTAGGGTACGCTCACCATTGTAAGCGATTCTTCATTATTTATTTTCACCAAAAATGCATTTGTTTTTTGTGTTCACAACATTTAGTATGTTTTATATCTATATTTTAAGGCGTGGAACTTTTATAAACTGTTAGATATTTTGATTATAAACTTTGCTTAATAATAGGGATTGGCCTAGAAAAAGACTTAAGCAAAAATCAATTAAAATACTGTAAAAGCGAGGTCAAAATTTTGCATTCTTTGTCCAATATATTTTTATTTATTTATTTTTTCATGGATTATGTAACACGGCTTTCAGAAACATAAATAAGCTATCATCATATGGAACGACTTGGCTTAACCCATACTCCATTTATACTTCTTAAGGCAATAGAAAATTTTGATTAAAATTCCTAAATTCTCATCCTAATTTTGGGAAAAACTGGGGCTGGTGGGCGGGTTTTATTTTTTAATTTTTATTTATCACTCTCACTGTTTCTAACAACACTTGTATAGTTTAAGGATAAATAAGAGTCCAGCCAGCTATGAATTGCCGATTCGCACTTAAATGTTTTATACTGCGTTTTTGTACTCTACCGATTCGTACTTGTAATGGAAATTTTGATGTACACATTTTTTTTTCAAAATAAAAAACGTTCGGCGGAGTGATTTTCGAGGGGCAGGCGGGGATGAGAATCTAGGAATTAATTTTCTATTGCCTAATGGGTTTTGTGCGAACAGTGTAGATCCAGATCAGATGGCATGGACATGCTGGCTGATCTGGATCTACACTCGTACCACACACGTTAAAAGGAATATTTATGGAGTAAAGGGTTTAATTGGTAAACCTAGGCCAATCCCTGAATATTAAAATATTTTAATAATTTATGGTGCATATAAAGTCAAGAGTGCTTCCACTATAACCTCAATATGTTTTACATTTATGCAGTTTAGTCCAGAACTTACTAGTTTTTAACCTTTTAGTCCATGGATATATTCTAACGCATGCGCGAAAAAGTGTAGATCCAGATCAGCGGCACAGGCTGTGGTGTCTGATCTGGATTAACCCTTTCCTTGATATATATGCATTTTTACGCATGTGCGACCAGTGTAGATCCAGATCAGCCAGCACATCTGTGCCGTCTGATCAGCATCTGCACTGGTCGCATTTTGGTCAGAAATAACCTAATGAATCAATAATCGAACAGTTTAGATCCTGATCAGATGGCACGGATGTGCCGGCTGATCTGGATCTAAACTGATCGCCCTAGCAATAAAGGTGTGTCTATACAGGAAAAGGTTAACAGTGGTCATTTTTTGGTCAGATTCTATAAGTGAGCAGTGTAGATCCTGATCAGATTGCACACTGCACTGCAGAGCCAGCTAGTTTGGATGTACACTGTTAGCACATGGGATTAAATAGATGGAAAAGAACTTTGAAATATCAAAATATTGCAGGCTGGTTTCTCAAAATGCAGCTTCCCATGGAGTCAAGGGCTAAGTATGTTTATATTTGTTAACGAGAGACATATGTGAAAAAAAGTGATCTAATAAATATATGGTTGTCGGTAGTTAATATTTGTTACACTTTAATTTTAGCATGACTCACAGTTGAAATATGCACAATGTTTCTGTGTTATCTGTTAAAGACTATGTTAATATTTTCTGGACAAAACAGAAAATAATTGTTTTAAGCTATAAGTCAGTTACATGTTTGATTCAGATTTATGAAAATGTACTTTGTGTTTACTTAACCCTTTCCTCCATTAATACACAATTTTACACGTGTGCAACCATCTTAGATCCAGATCAGCTGGCACATCCATGCTGTCTGATCAGTATCTGCATTGGTCGCTTTTTGGTCTGAAATAACCTAATAAATTAAATAGCAAGCAGTGCAGATCCTGATCAGATGGCATGGATGTGCTGGCTGATCTGGATCTACACAGTACCATAAAGGTGTGTATATGGAGGAAAGGGTTTATTGATACAACTTTAATCACATGGGAGACAAGTGTAGATCCAGGTCAGCTGGCACATCTGTGCTGTCTGATCCGGATCTACATTGTTTGCTTCTTTGCCAGAAACAACCTAAGGAATCTTAAAGCAAACAGTGTAGATCCTGATCAGACACAACAATGTACCCACTGATCTGTATCTAATGGCTGCCAGTGTGATAAAAGTAGTATTTTAGGAGTTAAGGGTTAAACCCAAAATCTCCTTTTATATAATTATTAAGGTGAATTTGTTCAGATTTTTACTTTGATACAGTTTTAGAAATATTTACATGAACTCTTACCCTTGATAAAGGTTAATAAACATTTTATTTCTTTGATATTATGTTGTTTATCTGGTAATCTACTTCGAAGTATAGCCATTTCCTTGATATATACACATTTTTACGCGCGTGACACCAGTGTAGATCCAGATCAGCCAGCACATTCATGTCGT
This sequence comes from Corbicula japonica, assembly GCA_038501625.1. NCBI lineage: Eukaryota > Metazoa > Mollusca > Bivalvia > Venerida > Cyrenidae > Corbicula > Corbicula japonica. The sequence goes on along the minus strand of JAZAYU010000005.1, from coordinate 5,764,748 downwards.
CTGATCAGGATCTGCACTGGTCGCATTTTGGTCAGAAATAACCTAATGAATAAAAAAGCGAACAGTTTAGATTCTGATCAGAAAGCACAGATGTGCCGGCTGATCTGAATCTAAACTGTTCGCCCTAGCAATAAAGGTGTATCTATGGAGGAAAGGGAAAGTGTCTGTGAGACTGACAGGCCAACTTCACCCTTTACTACATATATACACAATTTTACGCGTGTGACCAATGTAGTTCCAAATCAGACCATACATTCATGTCATCAGATCTGGATCTGCATTGACTGCATCTTGGTCAGAAAAAAACTTTTCAATGTAAAAGCAAACAGTGAAGATCCAGATCAGACAGCACAGGTGTGCCAGCTGATCTGGATGTACACTGGTTGCCCATGAAATAAGAGTGTATCTATGGAGTAAAGGGTTAAAATTTGGACCAGGTTAACCCTTTCCTGTATAGATACACCTTTATTGCTAGGGTGAACAGTTTAGATTCAGATCAGCCTGCACATCCATGCTGTCTGATCAGGATCTAAACTGTTCGCTTTTTTATTCATTAGGTTATTTCTGACCAAAATGCGACCAGTGCAGATCCTGATCAGATGGCATCCTGATCTGGATCTACACTGGTCGCACCTGCGTAAAAATGCGTATATATCAAGGAAAGGGTTAACTACAGACTAATCAAATGGTAAATGGGATTTAGTATGTTAGAAAATTGAGTTCCATAAAATTAAGAACCCACAAGAATTGAGTGTAATGAAAAAAAAAACACAAAAATTTATGCCCGTGAATAAAAGTGCATTTACATCAATCTGTTGCTAATATCATGTAGTAATGAAGATATTTACTAATGATTTTAATTTCTGTTAGAATTTTGGCTTGCCAAAACACCAAATGCTTTGCGCAGTGACTGATATTTTCATTGAGAAGTAGAGGCAAATTTTAATTTTTGACATAATGCTGTTCATAGTTAATCACCCCTTCAGGTTGTTTTACTTAAGCCACAGCTTTGGTTATTTCATCGGTGCTACATGTATAATTCAAATCTTTAAAAAGTGTCATTTTCAGTTCAACTTACAAAAGCAACAAAAATTTGATTGACAGCAACACCTTGTTTTGGATCAGAATGCTGTTTTCTGATTGGAGCGGCAGATCTAACAGTCGTCGCATAACAATGCAGTTCAACAGATGTTTATGGAGGTCGCTTGCTGAGTCAAAATCTAATTAAAACCATGGTAAACAGCACATCCTTTTTGGGGTGTTGTCCCAGCTAGCACAGTCAGTAGCATGTTTGTAGTTAAATAGGTAAGCTTTGTTGCCGTATGGTTCAGGTTTGATTCCCAGTATTTGCAGTATCATTCTCAACCCTTTCCTCCATACACAAACCTTTATTGCGTGGGCAAACAGTGTAGATCCAGATCAGCTGGCACATCTGTTTGATTTATTAGGTTATTTCTGACCAAAAAGCAACCAGTGCAGATCCTGATCAGACGGCACAGATGTGCTGGCTGATCTGGATCTATACTGGTCGCACACATGTAAAAAAACATATATATGGAGGAAAGGGTTAATTTCCTTACACTACTAGCATTATTGATAATACTGACCAACAAAATTATAGAATATCCTTTAAGAAATGCACTCAAAAGGTTAACATTTTTTATACGGTGAAACCTGGTAGAGTATCTATAGATGTTTTTAAATCTTGTGTCTTTATATTTCATGACTGTCGGCGCACAAGCGCTGTTGTCTCATTCTTGATTTACAGTTTCATAATTGTACGGTACCTGCTTTTTTTTACAAAACTACAAAAAACAACAAAGACAAAATTTCATTTCGGTAGTATTTATGTTTCAACTTTGGGTACATTACCATATATGACCAAATACATAACATTCCAAGAATAATGTCAAATTGAAATTAGAAACAATATGCGGGGTTGGAAGCAAAAAGATTCTATTTGCCTCTTTGTTTTTAAATCATTTAACACTTTCCTCCATAGTAACACCTTAATTGCGCGGAAAATAGTTTAGATCCAGATCAGCTTGCACATTGCAGCCGTATGACCAGGATCTAAACTGTTCACTTTTTTATTTAATATCATTTTTTTATTATTTTATTTCTGACCTAATTGCGATCAGTGCAGATCCTGATCAGACAGCATGAATGTGCCAGCTGATCTGGATCTACACTGGTCACACATGCATAAAAATGCATATATATGGAGGAAAGGGTTAAAACCTTTTTGCTTTTACCCCTTTGAATAAGTTAACAAAATTTGTAATTATCATTACAATGAATTATGACAATTATGTCAAGTATTTTATTTTGAGTAATTTCATGCCATACACATGTAGAGTTGAGGTACAAATTCAAATCTCAAATCTGATGAAAAAAAATTTGATAAGATGGAAAATGTGGTAAGATGAAGAGAATCACACTTTCACAACATTATTGAAAAAGCCAAATATTCATTTTTTCCAGTTACCTGATTTAACTGTTTAAATTATTTGTGAACAAGTGGCCATACTGTACTTAAAATTATTTGATATTACATGTATAGAAATCTTTAAAAACACAATGAAGTCATATTAAAACTAGTGATAAGAAAATTTTCAAACTAGCATAATATTATAATAATGGAAAATGGGGATATTCATTAAAAGAATTTTTTTTACTGACAATATGTGTATCTAATATCAGGACTGCAGAATTGAACTAGGAAATAAAAAAATTGAACTAGGAAATAAAAAAATTGTTTTTACCGTCATTGTTTGAATATAAGCCGCACTTTTTCCCCAGAATTTTGGAGGTAAAAAGTTGGGGATGCAGCTAATACACAGGTTTGGCTGTTATACACTTTGTTAAGCCATTTTCATCTGTTCTTTCGTGTTTAGGGCGGTGCGGCTTATACATGAGTGCGGCTTATATTCGAAAAATGACGGTAATAGGTATTCTCAAATATGTGAAACAATTACATTTATAAATATGATTAGCACTAAACCAATGGATGTCAAATACTAAACCAAGCACCAATGTTTCTTTTAGAAACTGTTATATTAAAAGAGGTTGGTAAATGGGTCCACAGGCAATGAATTAATGCTTTCGGATTATACTTTAAACATAATACAGTAAACTCATTATTGCACATCTGACTTGAACATAATGAATGCATTAACAACAAAAATTAAACATGTACATAACAGTATGCTAGCAAAATAATTCAATGGTTTGGGTGATAAATTTCATATGATTTTCTAAGAAACTATATTATGACCAAGTTTTAAAGTTTTAGAACACATTGGCTGACTGCATAATAACTAGAATATGTCCACTACAGCATTTGTAACAAAGGGCCATAACTCTGGTAAAAATGGTCACAGGAGGAAATCTTTTTTTTAATTTTTTTCTACACATCCTGCTTGATTTGCCAGATTTGGGGGACATACGTACAAACAGATGAACAGACGAGTGCAACTCTATATGTCTCCCACTTGTGGGGTCATAAAAATGTACAAAGAAATACCAAACAACTCTTGCAAACCAGATTGGCAAGAATCATGTTTTTCCAGTGCTTTAAATAAGTAATCTTTTTTTAGACCAACAATGCTATTACGAATTTGCAGTTTCACTGTAATACTGGCAAATCTAGGTTTGTATCTTTTGAGATGTGTCTATTCACAATATCCGATATCAGGCAAAACAGAAAATCAAGTGTGATGTACAAACGTAACAAGAAATCATAGGTACCGACAGACTGCACACAGACGTTATGTTCCTTTAATTATAATATACCCTTCTTGTTCAAAACAAACTTAAATACACTTAACAACAAAATTTCAATCGACAACATGGTTGACTAAATGGTAGTGATAACAATACTAGTGCAAAATTTATTAATGACATAAGAATATCTATAATAGCTATAAATAGAACAGCTGTTGGAAATTTCCAATACAATTTCGGAGTTTGGTACAATGTATGTGCCGAAGAGTACCAGTAAATTACAATCAGAATGCACAAAATAGTTCTGCCTTTGCAAAGAACACAGACAACGGTAGTGATACGTAATCGAAAAACCACACTGTGCGATCCGGATTTGCTAATCTGTCTCATTCTTGGGACTGTACTTTGATAAAATCATTCATGGGTATATAATAAATGTATATATCAAGCACCGACAATGACAGTATATTAGAAGCATGAACATAAACTCATACAATCTCTTCTCATAAACTCTATAAACATTGTAAAATATTGCACTTACAAAAAAAGTGTATAACATATGAACTATTGTGGTATAGTTTTGCTGTGTTTAATTTTCAGACAGATTCCGAAAAAAAAACAACACCCAAGACATATATTAACAATATCTGATTCCAAAAAAAGTGCCAGCGAGATATTTTTCTATATCCACATAGTTCAGCAATATATTCAATATATAATAAACAAAAAGGGATGAACACAAAATTAAATGGCAACAAGACTTAAGAAAAAGTTGGGCATTGATATCATTTGGTAAAATTTGACTTTGGCAATTAGAGTTTACATTTCATTTATTTTACTGTAAAGTAGGAATCAGTATTATGATCACACAGAATCATAGAATTTCAGTATCATTTAATTTCTTGCGGACACAACTGTGGTATCATTTAATATCACAGGTATGACTTTTGACACAAAAGCTGCAAAAGGTATATTCATGCCGCCATAAATTTGCGCAACTGTATTTTGCTATTATGACATAGTATTACATGGTATAATTTCCCTAGGGTTTAATTATGCACATTTTCCCAAGCTTGAAATTCACGAAATTTCAACCAATATGAAATATTATGATACCACAGCAAATTTAACTAAGCAGAAATCTAAGGCATTTTGTCATTATTTTACAATTGACTCAACATAACACCGATTCTTGTTTAGTTTCTATTACTGTTTAACTAGCAAAATATGCTAGTTACCCGTTACTCAATAAATATGCCTTTTATCACTTAGGCTACCATTGTAGATCTAGATCAGCTGGCACATCTGTGCAATTTGATCTGGATCCACACGGTTCACTTCTTGATCAGCAATAACCTAACGAACCTAAAAGCAAACAGTGTAGATTCAGATTAGACAGGACAAATGTACTGGCTGATCTGGATTTACACTGGTTGCCCATTGGATAAAAACCATATCCCATGAAGAAAAGGGAAAATCTTCATAATAAAAATGATTGCACATTATACAATTATTTACTTATTAGCTGGGAAATATGCCGTGATATTGACCTAAAAAATCGTTATTGACCGAGGCAATAGCCGAGGTCAATAACGATTTTTGCGGTCAATATCAACAGCATATTTCCCAGCTAATAAGTAAATAACTGTTTTATTACATGAACTATGATATAAATAGTTTTTATTAATTTAATTATTATCTAAACTTAATCATTTAAAATGCAAGGAAACAGTTCTAATTCATTTTTTGCAGTTATTGACCTCCATTAATGTAAACGTAATAAAACCTTCATTCAGCTTCAAATAGAAATTGTAGCAACGTGACATTGCAATGATTGTTTACTTCGTGAACTTCGTCTGGGACAAGTATCCCACAATGCGTCCTAGTCTAAGGAAGTTATGTAGATGCGCGCACACACTATTAATGGAAACTTTCGCATTCTATTTATAGACAGGTCAATATCAGCGAAAGCGGGTCAATATCTAGATTTATTGACTCGGTTATTTTGGGGGTCTGACCAATCGCGTTGCGTCTATTTATAGTTCATGTAATAATAATCAACATTTTAGAACTGAGCACCCATATCTTTTTTTTCTGCATGGCACAAAAAATACATGTCATCAGGAATAATCTTGAGTTAGCATTTTCTACAAGGCCTCAGTCAAAACTCTGGGAAAAAACAGATGCCTATTATATTCTCTACATAGGATCAAGGCTGTTGTGAACAGACTCGTGTAGGTGCAAATAGCAAACTTTCTACATGTGTCCTAGGCCTCTGTGAACACACTCTGGTTCTGTGTTGTTGTGAATGGCAATGTTTTACATGTGACTAAGGCCTCTGTAAACATATTCTGGGACTGTGCGGGTGAAACTGATATTTTCTTCGTGTGTCCAAGGCCTCGGTGAACACACTCTGAGACTGTCTGTGCCAATGGCAAATTTTTACATGACCAAGGCCTCCGTAAACATACTCTGGTTCTGTGAGGGTGCCAAGGTCATTCTCTACATGTGACTGAGGCGTCCATGAACACTCTGGGATTATGCTGGTGCCGGCACAATGGCAAATTTTCTACATATGACCAAGGCCTCCATGGACACTCTGAGACTGTGCGGGTGCCATTGGAAGATCGGGACCTGAAATACAACAATATTCTTCTTGACAAAACTTTACTTTCAAGTCAAGTCAACCACTGGAAAGAACAGCATTTTCACCAGATGAGCTTTGTCTATTTACTATACATAACAAGTAACCTTATCTGTTTGTCTAATAAGATAAAGAGATTATCATTTATTACCCAGGCAAAATGGCATAGCATAATACAGAGTATGACAAACCCTTGACTCGCACAGTATGGCATGACAATACAGAGAGTATACTGAACCCTCTACCTGTGCAGTATACCTTGGAGATACATTTTGGCTAATTCTAAGAAGACATTTCTAGGGGCGAGTCCAAAGGGAGTTCTGTGGGTTGCTCGATCCCCCCTAATATTTAATTTTCATTAAGAATTAGGCCAGAAAGTTGGATATTTTCATTTAACTACAAACATCTTCAAATGAACCCCCTTTCTGGAAATCTTGAATCTTACACTACTAGTCTGAAGTTTATAGAGCAATCGACTGTATTAAGGAAAATTCTGACGAAAAATTATTTCCCACATTTGCTTTAAACACATCTTTATTATTTCCTACCTGAATTTTGCCAAATATTTCTCCTAGAAAGAGGATCACTCATCTGCATGCTGATTGGTCGATGGTATGCTCCCTGGTCATTTGACCCCAGTAGCTCCGCCCCTAGGTGGGACTGAGACCATGGTTGCTGTAACTGCTGGGGCCAGGTATTCGATCTCCCATCCTTAGAGTGAAGTAAATAAATTGTGTAGATTATTCCTGTACTCCGTGGGATATGGCTTTTATCCAATGACTGACTAGTGTTGATCCAGATCAGCCTGCACATCTGTGCAGTCTGATCTTGATCACTGTGTTCTAGAATATTGGGGTATAAGGGTTTTTTCAGCAATGATGAATTTTTAGACCTAACTGGTTAAATAATAGTTCACTTTAATTTTCATCAGGTATTTAATACACAATGCAACTAAAGGGTACTGCTAGCACAGAGTTTGTTATTTTCTTAAACACAAAAAAGCAGCATTATATTTAATTCTTTACCGATCAGATGATATATTTAAATCAGGCCTCAACATTTGGAGTTTGCGGTATTGAAAGAAAACATACTCCTATGTACTTTCCAACATCTGCTGAAGATCAAAATGTAATCATAGACCGTCTGTGGATAAAGATCACATGTTTATTTTTGCTACGAAATTTATTTGAAGAACAAATTCATCTGTGAACAAATACCACTTACCTTCAAAGACCACTTTAAAATTTTCCCGAGTGGTCTCTCTAGACAGGTTATAGATCAATTTTAAATTTTCCCAAGTGTTCTCTCTAGACAGGTTATAGATCAATTTTAAATTTTCCCGAGTGTTCTCTCTAGACAGGTTATAGATCAATTTTAAATTTTCCCAAGTGGTCTCTCTAGACAGGTTATAGATCAATTTTAAATTTTCCCAAGTGGTCTCTCTAGACAGGTTATAGATCAATTTAAAATTTTCCCAAGTGGTCTCTCTAGACAGGTTATAGATCAATTTTAAATTTTCCCAAGTGGTCTCTCTAAACAGGTTATAGATCAATTTTAAATTTTCCCAAGTGTGGTCTTTCAAGAAAGGTTTTGACTGTTTGTTTAAATTGGCCACAAGTTTTGGAGTGTGCAGATTTTGAGAAAGACATACTGGTATGTACTATAATCATGCCTATATGATAAAAGACATTTCTAAGAAATAAAGGGTTAATAGGAAAATATGGATTGTTACCAGTAAATCCTCAAGGCTGTGATGTTTGACATCTCCACTTAAGTACGAGGTCTCACTGTCTACAAATAAATCTCTCCTGAAACACAATAGATACTAGTAGTTAAACAGTCTTTCATACTTTCTCATATAAATAAACTGAATAAAAATGATAACTTACCTTTTTTAGTTTTGTTTACTGATTACTATACTTTATCTTTCATTTAATTTGTAGTAATAATACATATCTAGACATTTAAATGGCGACTGGTCACCATTTCATCCAATCAGATGCTTGAGATTTGAGACTGGTTTCTAATCTCAGTTTTATCATCTTAAGCCTAGTTATCCCCCTACCTCAGTTGGGAATACTGCAGTCTTGTATGAAATGGTTCTCCGCCTGATGAATCGTCGCTGAGATCATCAGAGTCTTGACCACCTGACCACGTGCTGTTTCTCGCGTCAATCACTGACCTGCACAAATGGTTGTCCATTAAATACACATACATGTAATGGTTGCATTACACCAAATAATGCAGTATTCTTCCATGGTTATATTAAGTCTGTTGTAATATGTAATAGTTTTTTCTCTTCATTGATGGACCTCTTTTACCTTAGAAATTGGCCTGTTTGTGGCTTGTTTGCTTGTTTGCAGGACTAACATGTCAGGAAAGGAAACAAAAGTTATTTCATGCCTATATCTTGTTTGATAGACAGACATGGCTGTAACAGCAAATGTATATTTGTGGCAATGTATTTGCGATTTTACGTTTAAAATAGGGTCTAGTTGGTTAGAGATCATTGATTTTCTTACAAATAAGTTAACCCAAATTCTCTGTATCGATGTAGATCTTTACACTAATACAATTGGTGATCGATTTTACTTACCCTGTGCCAGCCAGGTTGCTCACTGGCCAGGTGCGATTCAGCTTAGGATCGGGAAAACCCATCCCGTAACTTGTCTGGAAGTGACCTGCACCTCCAGGTGGAAGAGTATTCGGTCGGAAACCCGCTCCATACGGTGGTTGTATAGGGGTACTTGCAAAGTCATAAGTTATTTGAGGTGGCCCTCCCAGCTGTCCACCTGTAGAAAAAATTTACAGCTTTAAAGGAACTGGCCTTTATACCGTTACTCTATCTATACAGGTTTTTTTTAATATGCCAACAGCGTAGATCCAGATCAGCTGGCATAACCATGCCATCTGATTAAAATCTACAGGGGTCACTTCTTGTTTAGAACTAACCTAATGAATATAAATGCGAACGATGCAGATCCTGAGCATACAGCATTGATGCTCTAGCTGGATGAATTGGATCTACACTGTTTGCCCATAAAAAATAAAACCTGTATCTATGCATTTAGAGGTTTAACTGCTTTGTTAATGTAACTGACTGAGCTTTCTTTCAATACTGTTTGTTGGGTATGGCTGCTATACAGGAATCATAAACCAATATGAAATATGTAATGTTAATCATCACCTTTTGGTCAGAAATAACTTAATAAATCAAAAAGCCAACAGTGAAGATTCTGATCCTGATCCAGATGTGATGGCTGATCTGGAATCTACACAGACCACACGTGATATATGGCAGAAAGGGTTAAGGTTCAAATCAATAAGCTAACCATTACCTGGAAGGCTAGCTCGATGCTGATTGGGCCAGGTGTTGTGCCCTGGTTTTATAAACCCCGACAGGTCGATGGATCCTTCGGACCTTCTCTGTGCCTTATTCCTGAGTGGTGACCCCTTCTCCCTCTCATCCAATGAGTCTGAAGTTGAGGGGCTGAGTGCAGAACTGAGGGGTCCCTGAGGAACAAGAAGGCTGTAGGGGCTCTTGACCTCTGGGATGGTTTGCATAGATCCACGCCCGAGACTGTACCCTGATAGCAAGTTGATGACACTGTCCAGTTCTTCTTGAGTTGCTACTTGACCGTTTGGTGTTGGCACTAAATAAAAGAAGTTGATGGTAATATAACAGAAGTTGGCACTAAATATTAGAAGTTGGCACTAAACAAACACAAGTTGGCAGTAAAATAATGGAAGTTGGTACTACATGTATAATAGAAGTTGGTACTAAAAATAATAGAAGTTGGTACTACACATGTATAATAAATGTTGGTACTAAAATAAAAGAGGCACTAAAAAACCAATTTAAGTTGAAAGTTAAATAATAGAAGTTGGTTCTAAAATAATAGAAGTTGACATTAAAATAATACAAGTTTGCATAACATTGATTAAGTTGTAATGATTTTAAAATGGATATCTCCAAAAACTTTGAGGCAGTAAAAATGTATGATTTTCAATATTCAATTAGTTAAACTCTGGCCCTAAAATCAACAAATACATCTTTTCCCATGAAGCACCCCTTATAAAGAATGTTTTACTAAGAAGTTTTACCTTTTCTTGAAGGCGACAGTTTTGGATTTCTTTCTGACGGATTTGGGTCCAGCCCAAAATCGATCAAATCATCTGATTGGTTATTATGCCCCTCATGAAATTTAGCTTTATTCTCCGACTGATTAACAGATTTGGCATTATATAATTGGCTATTTCCAGTCACATGACCTTTTGAGACAGATTCTGATTGGCTGTGCGTTGTAGGACTTTTACCCTCCCTGTCATTTTCATCAATATCCACATAAAAAGAACTTTTTCCCTCATCCGGAGAATTCTTTCGTTCAAATAACGAAAACAATGATGCTTTTAATCCATGCTTTTGAGTTTTTGGCGAATTACTTCCAGTTCCACTGGAAGTCCGACGCAAACCAGCATGTCTGACGGGTGAAGGCACTGACACAGACGAATTTTGCAACTTTAATGCTTGGATTTCTTGTAAGAGATCGGAATGTTCCTGGTCATCACACGTCACATTTAGATGGTCGATAGCAGACGTCACGAGGTTCATACACAGTTGGTGATATTCGCTGTTCAGTTTGATGTACAGAAGTAAGCACCTCAGAGATTTCTAGGAAAAAAAACAAAGCTTGTTTCATGGGTTCACTGTGGTATGGTTACATGTCACGGTGGTTTGATTTGCAAATATTTTATGCCCTAGCAAAATAAAACCATTGAATATCTAGTCTTACGGGAATAATACAAGTGTGTGAAATAATGCCTGGGGCGAAAGTGCCAGATGATCCGGATCTGGATGGACTGGTTGCACATGCAATAAAACAGTGTTAAACATGTCAAAGTATACTCGTACATTTTAAACATTATCTTTCACTTGAACTTAACTTCATTACTTTTACTGAATTAAGCTTGATACAGCTACCGAAAAAACAAAATTTGATGAATTAATTCCATTTCAATTCTCAACAAAATCTGAATTATTAATAATTTACAGGGAAAATAACAAATTTTACCTGTTTATTGTCAGACAAGTTATCTTGTGAAGTGTCATCATCATCCTTTGCCATTAATTTTTCCATTTCCTTCATGCGTCCGAGAACCAGCTCTGACTCACCACATGCAAAAACGGGACCCAGCAATGCTACAATCTCCTTGGTGATAATGTTATACTGGCTCCCAGCAAGAGATTCGCACAGCTGCACAAGGAGCCTGGAACCAGCCTTGTCAAACTGTTTCCATGACAACTTAAAATCCTCAAAACTGTTTCCATGGTTACTGTTTTCTTTTGAGTTAGTTTTTCCAATTTTCTGATTTTGCTGATTTCCAACAGTTTTCTTTTCCATTTTTTTCCGAATCCAATTTTAATTTTCCAATTTCGTTATAACTTACTCTTGGTTAATAAAACAATCTAATGTGCATTTAAATATGCCTTCGCCTTGCATTTTGAACCAGTAACTAAAATAGTTTTGGAAGGCCATTTCTTTCATTTGATGTCTGTAATGCACTACTACCTTAAATCTGAAATGAGAAAATAAGTGTTTTTCATATATAGCACAAAAATGCACTTACATGTAGTGTCAATGGATATTAAATCCTGATCTAACTTTTCTAATTAATTATCAAATATTAAATGTTTTATATATAAATGTTCACAATTAAATAACACTGTCCAACAATAACATCGTACTGAAAAATGTTCAAAATGTTGACAACAATGCTACACTGTTATCAATATTCATCCAATTTGAAAATAAAGTTCCGTTAATGATACATGTAACTGCCGTACATGAGCACCAATTTTTAATCTTTCCGACAATTCAGGATGTTACAAATACATTGTTTCTCTCCTAAAAGTACACTAAATATTGACAGACATGTCATCTAAACACTTGTATGATTTCCAATAATGCTTACAAAATGTAATATTTATTTTCAGTGTATCAAGCAGTTGTCTTCAAGTAAAGTACTTACAAGTAAATATACTACTCAAAATATGATAAGGGCCACTTTAGTTATCTGTAATTATAATTGTTTAGGTTAATATTGTGAAAAGTTAATGATATAAAGTTTTGTTTGTATTATGTCTTCGATTAAACCAATAAAATAGTCATACGAGTTGAATAACTGAACTAAAACATTAGTGTAAAGAATTATCTAAGCTAGAAAACTTACAGTAATGTGGCCCTTATCAATTGTAAATAGTTAAGTTTATTTGTTAATTGCCCATATTATTTGTTTAATGTTACCAATCTATAATCAGTATATGAAGCACTTGTCTCAAAGTAAAGAACTTACAAGTAAATAGTTTATTGGTAAATAGCCCATTTTATTTGTTTGATATTACCAATGCAAAGCATCTGTGTCTACGTTGTTCACTTTTAGATTCAGTATGTTATTTCTGTCCAAAAGGTGATCAGTGTAGATCCAGATCGGATGGCATGGCTGATCTGTATCTTAACTGGTCATACGTGTGATAAATCCTGTATACAAGTATATAAAGGGTTAAACTATTTTAAAATCTTGAATTAAAGAGTATAAATTTTACACAGAGTTATTACTGATTTCCATTTTTGAAGATTTTATGCATTTGTGAAATCATAAACTATTTAAAAAACAAACAAACTAGTATAGTCTTAATTGTATAGACATACCTCATCCTGGTTTATTTGTAAATGTCAAGTGCAGGAAACTAGCTGATATTTCTGAATGATAATCACTGTCATGATTTTATGACAGAAATGTTTATAATTGTTTCTAAATTTTGAGACAAATCATAAGTCTAGTGCGTAATAGTTTTGACTGCAAATCTGCTGGCTTACATTTCTTGTGTTTCAATTATGTTGTTGTTGTTTTAAATAATACACTTAAAGACATCGGTAATTTTAGTTGACGGTCAGTGTTTTGATAGAGATTATGCACGAGTAAAACAAGACAAGTAACTGTAAAACAGCTGTTATTGTATTAAGTGGTGTTAAAATTGAGGCCCGACTGCTAAATCCGTAATAATATAATGAACAGGACAATCAATAACTTATCAAATAATCAGACATGGAGACCTTTTTAAGCATTAGCCCGAGAATTTAAACAGCAAGAGAAATGCATGTTATGGTTAATTGATAATTTGTAAACAATGATTGTGAAAATATAATTTTACTACGTTTATACACGCATGCGGTTGAACAATTAGAAGGGCCTCATAATAACATCCCTTGGTTTGACAGCAGAAATAAAGTTGTAAGTATGGTTGCACATGAAAAGCATGTATAATTATACAGTATTAATTGAGAAGGCTGTACCTTTCCCTTTAACAAAACACATGAGCACTTCAAACTCTTCTCCAAACTTTAACAAAGTCAAACCCAAGAAAAAACGTAACACTGAATATTTTAAACAATAAATATTCGCACATAAATATTTTTTTGTTTTGGCAAGGTCAGACATATTTGCAAATATATATTTTTGTGTTTTACTAATTTCTGAAAAATAATTTCATAATCATGCTTCAGTGCCATATATGCAATATATTGAAAATTTATTGGTCACAAATATTTGTTGGTTTACAGTCATCTGGTTCTGACTGTTAGATCATTAGATCACAGTGTATCTAATGTAAATTTATTAAATTTAATTTACTTGACAGAAAGAATTTGACAAAGTAACAAATGGCTATAACTTTGATTAAAATCCTTTCTTTATCACTCTACACATTCTGTCTGGTCATCTCAACAAGTTTGAAAGAAATCTGTCAAATACAAAATGAGGGGTTTGCAACAAAAAAGTTTGAAGGATGTACATACAGACATGGAGTCAAGGGCAACTCAAAGTGCTTCCTACTTTGTGGGGACTTAAAAATCTGTATTAAAGAATAAAGAACATATCATTATCCTAGTGCAAAAATGTTTTAACCCTTTGCTCCATAGAAACACTTTGATTGTGTGGGCAAACAGTGTAGATCCAGATCAGCAGGCACATCCATGCTGGCACACTGGTGGCACATGCGTATAAAATGTGTATATATGGAGGAAAGGGTTAAGTATCATTGAAATATGAAGAAGATAGACTGTTACTGCACTAACTTGACTAAGGTGACAAGATATTACAGTCAAATTAGTTGCAATCTGACCTTACTTTCTTCCCACTTAAATTTACAAACAATACAATAATTCAACACATCTTTTTATATGGCAATATTCTTATACATGTAGTTTGTAAACAGAGTACAGCAGTTGCACTTTATTAAATTAGTTGACTTTCTTGCAATAGTCAGTATATGATTTATTTTCCGTAACTTTTAAGTTCTGTAACTTAAAGCATTGATTTAACTGCCAACTGAATTTAAAGATATGAAAAAGGCCCATTGACTAAACAACCAGCTTTCTTTTATTCATTTTGATGCCTTAAGTTAACAAAGGGACGTAAAGGTTCATCTTGACAGCAATCTTTTTTAATCAAGATGGTAGAATTGATATTTAATGGTCATTTAAGGTTGATAATTTAATACTGAGCAATATGGGAATTGGATTTCCTTTGATAAAACCTTAAATGGGTAATATCTGCCCTATGTATTAGAAATTGCAAAAGACTAAAAATGTATCCGAATACTGGTACACTTGCCTCCTGTCAGCAAAGTTTGATTGAACGGCCGCATTAAATCAATCTGTTTTAACTTAAAATAATGAGAAATAACGTTTATGAATTTAAGTAAACTTTCAAATAACGAGAAAGATAATGGACTTAATTGAATATTGTTAATATTGATATGCGTACATTTTCACTTGTGTACTTGATTCACCAAATACCGATAACTTTCTTAAGTGTTATCGAACTTCATGACAATAATTTTAATGCAGGCGGTGATCAAATACCTGCTGGAATATTGAAATAAATATTAAGACGGGTCATTATTTTTATTAAATTACCATTAGTAAAGAAATAATAAATATTGTGCGCATCAATATTTATATAGCTGATTTAATGTACTGGGCGACTTTTTAG
This sequence comes from Corbicula japonica, assembly GCA_038501625.1. Lineage (NCBI taxonomy): Eukaryota > Metazoa > Mollusca > Bivalvia > Venerida > Cyrenidae > Corbicula > Corbicula japonica. Next base: position 5,749,324 of record JAZAYU010000005.1, on the reverse strand, counting down.
GGTCGCCATAAAGCATAAACATCTTTACTGTAATAATATCATTAAATTGCACGTTAACCAAAATAAAAAGCTTAAAATTATTTCTTTAATAGCAATTTGAGATTGGAGCAGCTACAAAAGCTATAAAGTTAAACCAAAATGAAACATAATTATTGTCTTTACATAAATAATAGATATAAAGTGGTCACTGGAAATTAAAGTTATACCAAATATGAAACGAAGAATACAAGACTGAGTGGGGAAAGTCTAAAATGCAGAATATTGTGCAGAATGCAGTCTGCAAATTAGGGGTCTAAAATGCAGAACAAATCTGCAGAACGCAGATTGCAGATAATTAATGCATTGGTAATAGGAACAAGGAGTCTAAAATGCAGAACGGTTCTGCAGAATGCAATGTGCAGAAAATGTATTTGACACTGCAAATGCAGAATGATAATTAAAAATGATGCAGAACAATTTGCAGATTGCAGATTAACCTTTTGTTAGATCATTAAAGCCAAAATTATTCACACCTTTTCAATGTATAGTGCATGCTTCGAAAATTGCTGAGGTTTTATTAAAATTAAGCATTTAATTTAGTTCAAAACAGTGATGTCTTATTGTTTTTTTAAATTATTAAATAACTAAGAAATATTAAAATATAGAATCTCCACATAAAGCCTTACAGATATAAAAATGTGAAATGCAATCAGTTTTAATGATTTATAATATGTTTATGACATTTTAAAAGTCAAAATTAAGAAAAAATAATTCAATAATTTGATTTATTGACGTTTTTTTTGTTGTTTTTTAATTTTAATTTGCAGAATTTATTAAACATGTGGCACAAAAGAAAACATTACTACACAGTTATCTAACAGGTTAAGACTTCCTGTAATAAAACCACACTTTCACAGATCCTACCAAGTGTGACCATGACACATTATCAGTTTATCAGTTTATTGGTATGACACTTACCAGATAGAGGCCATCAGATCCATAGATTTAGTAGTATTTTAAAGAACAAGGATTTTTTTTTTTTAATATTAATTCAAGAAATTTGTTGTTTTTTGTGACCTTAATTAAAACAATTAAACAAAATTAAATTAACTCATTATTATTAATTTAAAGTTAGTTATCTGACTTAGTGGCTGCTGTTGAGAATGGTCAAAATTCAAAACTACTTCTAATTTGTCTTGCATGTATAGGTCCTTGTCTAGTTTTAAAATAAGCCGTGTTTTGCATACTTTTGAAACGAGTATAAATCAGTAAGAAATAACACGAATTATGTTTAGTAGATGTGTTTGACTCTTACTCCTTCAGTACAAACAAATAAATTACTGTCGTTTGGAAGAACCCTATGAAACTGCTCTGTGAAATGGTGTCATATTGTAATATTGTTCTACAATGTGTTGTAATACTAATCAAAATTACCACTCGAAAGGTGAAGGCCGTCTGCACGAGAAGGTTGTCTGCGACAAAAATTTAGCATATTCCTTTGAAGTTTTTGCATAGATTTCGACAAGATGACATCGACACAAAGACCGCCTTTGACTTCAGAGACAACATGGAAAAACCTGCAGAATTACTTCGACCAGAATGGTTCGAAACTGAATATGTTGGATATGTTTAATGCCGACCCGGCGAGATTTGATAAATTCAGGTTTGTTTACCAGCATGATATTGAAAGCATGAAACATGACAATGCAAATGGCATATATGATTTGTTTCAGGATTGATGATTCAGTTACAATAAACAGCGATTTTGTGTATTTCACTGTCCCAAGCTGCAAAAATATTATACTATCAGTTTCAGCATTAATCAGTCATGGAACATGTTCATAATCTTGATTTAAAAACCGAAAAATGGTCAAGAAATCATTGTGTGTTCTAGCAACATCACTCTAAATAATTGAAATGCTTCAAAAACACAATAATTTCTTAACACATATTCTATTTATAACTTGAATCTGCCGGAACTTGATAATTGACTGTAATGATAAATTACCTAAGATCTTGAAATTCCAGCATGAATTTCAACAAGTGATTGACTGTCAATCTCTATAAACTAGATCATCCCAAATTGCTAATTTAGATAGGTTCTTTTGCATGTGAAATTTGTGTTTTAATTCATTCTTCTACAGTTATCTGATATTTAATAAATTGTTACTTTTTATAGACAAATTATGATTGCTGGAGTCTACTCTTTTTGTTTTTACTGACATTGAAGAAAGCAAGTGTCAAGGGTAAATCCATATGAGGTTCAGCAGGGTTGCTTTTTGGGCAGCAATATTTAAATAACACATTTTAAAACAATTTTCTTCTCACTGATGGTCACGTCGAAAGATGATGATGATGACAGGTTTTGATTTTTAAGAGAAAGATAACATTCCCTTTGTTTGCATTTTATCGTATGTGCAAACAGTGTAGATCCAGATCATCTGGCACATCAGTGCTGTGACTGCTGTCTGCTCAGGATCTGCACTGTTTTGGTCAGAAATAACCTAATAGATAAAATTTTTAAAAAGCAAACAGCGCAGATCCTGATCAGACAGCATGGATCAACACTGTTTGCTCACGCCGTGAAGGCGTTCATAAGAAGAAATCTATCATGTATCTAAAAGCAACTGATGTTGACCCAGATCAGACTGCACAGATGTGCAGTCTGAATTCATTGTACACTACTTAGGAATTGGATAAAAGTTTTATCCATGGAGTAAAGGATTTAGTTCATAAAAGCTAGTACCGTCATTGTTTGAATATAAGCCGCACTTTTCCCCCAGAATTCGGAAGTAAAAAGTTGGGAGTGCAGCTAATACACAGGTTTGGCTGCTTATACTTTTCGTTAAGCCATTTTCATCTTTTCTATCACCTTTGGGGGCGATGCAGCTTATACATGAGTGCGGCTTATATTTGAACAATGATGGTAATTTATTTTTTGGTTTCAGCATCAAGGTGACAGGTAAAGATGGAGATCTGCTGTTAGATTATTCCAAGAATCTCATTAACGAAGAAGTGATGAAATTACTGTTTGAACTGGTATGTTTTATAAACGAGGTTTTATTTGGAAAAACCCTTGTTATTAGACTGGGATATGTTGTTGGGCGGCAGAAGTCAACATTTCATTATGTTTTTTGTTTAAGTTCATTTGTTCACAGTAACCCATTCAAGGTTGAGCTTTGAAACATAACATATTTGTCTGACATCACAATAGCAATAATCAGGACAAGTTTCATAACTCTTGACTGTATTTTGTCATAGTTATGCCCCTTTTTCACTTAAAATTTAAGAAGAAAACCTGCTTTTGTAACATTGCGGCACATACTTGCTGTAACATGAATATTAATGATTGCCTAGAATCAATATTGGTAAATTTATATAATAAATTTATATAATGTTGTTGTGGTTAGGCAAAAGAGAGGAAGTTGACAGAGATGAGGAATGCTATGTTTGGTGCCGAGAAGATCAACTTCACGGAGGACAGGGCTGTGTTACATATTGCTCTGAGAAACCGGTCCAATCATCCTATCATGCTAGAGGGCAAAGATGTATGTATCGTTATATAGTGGTATACATCGATAATGATTTAACATTTTTTGCATCAAGTAGCTTTTAAACATAATCAATAAATATCTTCAGATAATTGGCACATCACTATAACACAGTTCATACTGTTGAATTGACAATAGTTAAGTCAGAGACAAAAAGATTATTTTTGTGCGAAATCAGCACTAAATAACTGTTATCAGTTTGTGATTAGATATATCTCTAGAAAAAGAAACACTGTTGGTATGAAAGACAATAGATAACAAAGTCAGCAATATGCCCCAGATTGCTACCAGACAGAAATTCTGGTACCACAATGAACTACTTAGTCTCCCAAATGTCTAGAATTGCTCAATCAAGTTTTTCCATATGTTTCATACAGGAAGCCATCATCCTAGTTGACTTCTCTTTAAATTTGGAAAAACTTCACCCAGTTCTGATAAGCTGAGCCAATCTCTTGGCTAAAGGGTAATTTCGAAAATCATTGTGCCCTGTATATGTAATTTGCTATAGTTTTCACTTTCTGATATTTTGGGTGTAGGTAATGCCAGATGTTAATCGTGTGCTACAACACATGAGGGAGTTTGTGGGAGCTGTTCATTCCGGAGCATGGAAGGGCTATACCGGACAAAAGATTAGAAGTGTGGTCAACATTGGTATAGGAGGCTCTGACTTGGTATGCAGGAGATTCACTTTGTTTTATAGATACACCTTTATTGCTATGGCAAACAGTTTAGATCCAGATCAGCCGGCACATCCGTGCCATCTGATCAGGATCTAAACTGTTTGCTTTTTGATTCATTAGGTTATTTCTGACCAAAATTCGACCAGTACAGATCATGATCAGATGGCATGGATGTGCTGGCTGATCTGGATCTACACTGGTCACACATGCGTAAAAATGCGTATATATCAAGGAAAGGGTTAAAACTTAACTTATTATTGATAAATTTTAAAAAATTGAAACAGATATGAAACTAATTTTGTGCTTCTTGGGTGGATTGGAATATCTGGTGCTTGGACAACTGTCCTTGGGCCAGATATAACTATCCAAATCTTACACACAAGAAAAATAATCAGTGGACAATTAATTTAACTCTGCATTTTAAAATGTTTGATAATTTTTAAAAAGTGGAAGTTTACAGTTTGGTAAACATTCGAATCAGTTATCACATGCAACAGTTAAATTACAGAAAATGTGTATACCGGTAGATATTGAAAACAAATGCTGTCAAATGGAGTTTCAGGATTAAACAATTTTTTGGGGGTTTTGCATGTGTAACATCTGCCTAAATGTGCAAATTATATTTCAGGGCCCCTTGATGGTAACAGAGGCCCTACAGCCCTACCAGTGTGGTCCCAATGTCCACTTTGTCTCCAACATCGATGGAACCCACATGGCAAAAACTCTGAAATACCTGAACCCAGAAACTACCCTGTTTATAATTGCTTCTAAGGTAAGTTAACTGCAAGCAAGGTGATTTAAAATGTTATACTGTGGTGACATTTAATTTTTCGTGGGGACAAATTTTTTACGCAAAAACCTTAGTTTCATGGAGGCATGATTTCACGCAATTATTTTATCTATTAAGACAAACTAAATGGTTTCATTTCGCTAGGATTAAATTTTGGGCAATCACCCTTGTGCGAAATATATTAAATTTAATCAAGCGCGAAATAAAATAGATACCATTAGTTTTTCTGATATTAAATATGCAATCAACATATATAATTTACAAAGAACATTTAAATAACAAAAACTGAAACGGACCATAACACGAGGTTGTATTGACAAAGCACTTTAGTTAACTTTAATTGCAAGGGAAGGGTATGTGAGAGTGAATTTAACATGTTTGCTTGTGCATTAACTTATGCAGTTTTATTATTCTCAAAAAATAGGCTATTTTACTGTGGCACAAAATATGGTAAAATTATCCCTGCACAAAATATAATGATACTAAGTGCAGCTAATACACAACATCACAGATATCACTAATAATGTCTGGATGACATACACTCATTATGTCCTCTGAAAATCATGAAATTGTTGCCAGTTTTGCCTCATTTCTATATAATATATATAATGAAAGAACAGCAAAGTATTCGCAAATTCACCCATTTCACCCATTAATTGTTAGACCATTAACAAATTGCCGAAATATATAAATAAGTTATTATAATTACATAAAATCTTCCAAAAGGGAAGTCAGTTATATATTTTATAAATAATACACACTCTTTACTTCCATAAAGTTAAAGCACTTAAGTTATTATAGCTTAAGTGTCCTTTTAGGTTTTAGTAAGACTTAGATTATTTGTGTTGACTAATACCAATAAGGCATTATTTACATCAACATCCTTATTTGTATGTCGGTTTTGTTGATATTTGCCATTGTGTTTTATTATATTGATTCATCATGTCATTGTATATGACCCTTGATTGGCAATAAAAATATTCTATTCTATTCTATACTGTAAGAGAGTTTACACAGCTGTAGACTAGTTATGTATATATTGGAAGCTTGTTAGTATGTATTGCTTCCTTTCTTTTCAGACATTTACCACCCAAGAAACAATCACCAATGCCAATTCAGCAAAGGCTTGGCTGCTGGAGCATACAAAAGGAGATGTAAGTCTTATAATTATATGAGCTGGATCATGAAATGTTCACTCTTAATATTTTTTTTCGAAAATGTAGATTCAACCCTTAGCTTAATGAAATATGACTTTTATTCTGTGTGTATCTAGCCAGTTCTGTGCAGTAAAATCTGGATCTACACAGTTTGCTTCTTGGTCAGAGAAAAACCAAAATAGACTTGAAGTGTCTAGTGTAGGTCCTGATCTGCAGGAAGACCTGGATATACTTGATCACACATGGGATAAAAGTTGTTTGATGGAGTAAAGGGATAATGAAATAAGGATGGAATAAGCACCGATATGTCCCTTTTTCATATTTCAGTATAATACATTTACATGCATAGATTATTCAAACTTAAAATATGTAAATTTTTGGATACCTAAACTGCTTCAAAACATTTTAATTGGTAGGTACTTCAGAAGGAAATAATGCAAATTATTTGTAAATTTATTGCCTATTTGTCTTCTTTTTCAGGCAAGTGCAGTTGCAAAGCATTTTGTAGCACTTTCAACAAATGCAGTACGTATATTTATAAGTATCATTCACGTGTGTTGGGTAAAGATCGCATGATCCGGCCCGAGTGAAATATGCACAAGGGCCGTAACGAGGCTCTGCCAAGTTACTGCCTAAGTGCATATTTCACGAGCGCCGGATCAAGCGATCTTTACCCAACAGTAGCGGAGTGATATACGAGACATTTCAGCATTCATTCATAACTGCGTCAGACGCCTTGACGTCATATAAGGCAGGTGACTCATTTTACATGCGGGGTGTAGGATCGAAATTTCCTACATGGGTGAAAACACTGAATGACCTGATCTGGTATGCAAGGAATATACTATATTGTATGCGACTTGTTTATATTCAGATCAGCCTTCACACTCATGCAGTCTTGTCACTTTCTTGTCAGAAATATCCAAATGAATCTTAAAGCAATCAAGCGTAGGTCATTATATACTGAATGTGCCAACTGATCTAGATCTACACATATCACACATGGGATGTAAGCCGTATCCATGGTGTTAAGGGCTATTAATCAGTGCCCAAGGTTATAAAACTGAGCATGGAAACCAGTCTCAAATCTCAAGCATCTGATTGGCTGAAATGGCGACTGGTCGCCATTTCAGCCAATCAGATGCTTGAGATTTGAGACTGGTTTCCAAACTCAGTTTTATAACCTTCAACCCAGCAATTAATCACTAATGCACTAAACTAGCAAACTAAAAATATTACTTTATTATAATAGTAATTTTAGAGAAATATCTTTAAAACAAGACATATTTTATGTGCTTTGTATTATTACTGAAAATTTTCACCTCTCCAAAATGATAGCATTGAAATCTTATATCAATAGAAACATTAAACTTTGAGTCCAAACTAGAACTGTTTTCCTGTTACATGTATTTTGAAAAAAAAGGATTTTTGATGACAGATTTAACATTCTTTTCTTAAAAAATGATTCTGCTTTTATTTTTACTTCACCTGTTATGAACGGAAATAACATGAAAAGTTTTAAAGGTAACATGTTTAGGTAAATAAGCCTTTTAAATTGTTTGTGAAACTGGAGTCAGCTTTGCAATGAATTGTCAGAATTAAATCCTTGATCTTAATTTATATTTAGGTGTTTTTCATATTATTCTGGTATCACTTACAGTGATTTAGGATTCATTTTCAACTATTTCATGCCTGGGTGAAATCTAAACAAGTTTACTATGGTCCTTGACCAGCTAAATGTGACATTCTGAAATTTTAACCCTGTGTCAAAAATAATAGGTTTATGTCATTTTGCAGTTTTGTTAAAAATACAACTTCCATTGCATGGATGAAGAGTGTAGATCCAGATCAGCTGGCATGTCAGTGCTGTCTGATCTGGATTGACACTGTACACTTCTTAGTCAGAAAAAAAAATCTAAAAACAAACAGTGTAGATCTTGATCAGAAAGTTGATCTGAATCATAACTGTTTGGTTTATTGTCAGAATTTTCTAATGAATCTGCAAGGGCGGATCCAGGATTTTTTTCCAGGGGGGGTCCAAGCCCAAATGATGACTTTAAATGTGTTATTTATCCAACGTTATAAGTGAATATTAGCCGTTATTACAAACAAAATTTAATATCACCATATTTTTCAGGGGGTGGGGGGTCCGGATAATTCCAGGGGGGGTCCGGACCCCCCCGACCCCCCCGCTAGATCCGCCCATGATCTGAAAGTGAACAGTTCAGATGCTGATCAGACTCACAGATTGAGCTGGCTGATCAGGATCTACAGGAAGCACATGGGATCTAAGCCGTATTCGTGGAATAAAGGGTTTAAAAATATACTCTATGAAAGGCTAGTCAATAACAGAAAGGTGTATGTATGGTTACATACAAAACCTGCTGGAAAAATATCATGAAAATTAAAAAAAATTTACAAGCCTTAAAGTAGTTGATAAATTCATTATACAACATTATATTCTTAAATGTTTATTATCTTTTCTGTCTTACATTAAACGGTATGTTTTGTATTTCAGAAACTAGTGAAAGAATTTGGAATCAACGAAGAAAATATGTTTGAATTCTGGGATGTAAGTAAATATAAAAGAGTTTACAGGTGGCAATCTGTCATTTGAGAGTCAGTTTCTTGTCTTTGTACTTCTTTTACCTTTTCAAATTAAGATTGCCAATGTGCAAAATTTGCCGAAAAATTCTATTACTTGTGGTATTGGTTGCAAGAAGTGGACTCTCCTTTAAAGCCACATTTGTTTTATATTTTGTTTTTATATCAAGCCTTAAACAAATCTTTTCCATTCCCACTTCTTATGAGGTAGGCGACAGGCAAGCAGACAGGCAGACAGTTAGGTTATGTCCTCTGAATATAAGGCAATCTGTATGAAAGACCTTCTGTGGATAAAGACAACATTTTATTTGACCGACTTGCAGAACTTAAAAGAAAATTCACATTTAAACATAGACCACCTGCCTTTAAAGACCACATTACATTCGGCTTTCCCCAACATGGTGATTGAAGACTGGTTTAAAAGAACTTTGCAGTAGAAAACAATGTAATTAGTATTATACATGGATTTATTTTATCTAGCCACTTGAATTTGTACGATGTTTCTAAGTACCGTAAAATTCCCTTAAAATGCCCCTACCCTAAAAAATGCCCCCATGTTACTTCGTAGGAAAAAAAAGAAAATCCATATCAATTATCCAATATCCTTCAGAATCTAATATTAGAAAAATATTAATAAAAATAATAAGTGCCCCCCCCCCCCACCTTTCAGAAAATCTAATGCCCCAGGGGGGGCTTTGAGAAAAGGAATTTTACGGTACAAATGTTTTTAGCTCACCTGAGCACGAAGTGCTCATGGTGAGCTTTTGTGATCGCCTGATGTCCGTCGTCCGTCGTCCGTCGTCCGTCCGTGCGTGCGTGCGTCGTCAACTTTTTCTTCAAACGACTTCTTCTCCTGAACTCCTGGGCCAATCTTGCTGAAACTTGGCAGGAATGTTACCTGCATGAAGCTTTACCAAAATTGTTCAAATGGTTCCAGTCCATTGCCTATCTAGGTCACAGAGGTTAAAAATAGATTTTGAACATGAAATTTTAAAAAATCTTCTTCTCTGAAACCGTAAGGCCTAGAACTTTGATATTTGCTGTGTAGCATCACCTAGTGGTCCTCTACCAAGATTGTTCAAATTATAGCCCTGGGGTCAAAATTGGCCCCGCCCCAGGGGTCACTTGATTTTACATAGACTTATATAGGAAAAACTATAAAAATCTTCTTGTCTGAAACCACAAGGCCTAGAGCTTAGATATTTGGCATTTAGCATCCTCTAGTGGAACTCTACAAAGTTTGTTCAAATTATTTCCCTGGGGTCAAAATTGGCCCCGCCTCAGGGGTCACTTCATTTTGCATAGACTTATATTGGAAAAACTTTAAAAATCTTCTTGTCTGAAACCACAAGGCCTAGAGCTTAGATATTTGACATTTAGCACCCTCTAGTGGAACTCTACAAAGATTGTTCAAATTATTTCCCTGGGGTCAAAATTGGCCCCGCCCCAGGGGTCAGTTCATTTGACATAGACTTATATAGGAAAAACTTTAAAAATCTTCTTGTCTGAAACCACAAGGCCTAGAGCTTAGATATTTGGCATTTAGCATCCTCTAGTAGAACTCTACAAAGTTTGTTCAAATTATTTCCCTGGGGTCAAAATTGGCCCCGCCCCAGGGGTCACTTCATTTTGCATAGACTTATATAGGAAAAACTTAAAAAATCTTCTTGTCTGAAACCACAAGGCCTAGAGCTTAGATATTTGGCATTTAGCACCCTCTAGTGGAACTCTACAAAGATTGTTCAAATTATTTCCCTGGGGTCAAAATTGGCCCCACCCCAGGGGTCACTTCATTTGACATAGACTTATATAGGAAAAACTTAAAAAATCTTCTTGTCTGAAACCCCAAGGCCTAGAGCTTAGATATTTGGCATTTAGCATCCTCTAGTGGAACTCTACAAAGTTTGTTCAAATTATTTCCCTGGGGTCAAAATTGGCCCCGCTCTAGGGGTCACTTCATTTTGCATAGACTTATATAGGAAAAACTTAAAAAATCTTCTTGTCTGAAACCACAAGGCCTAGAGCTTAGATATTTGGCATTTAGCACCCTCTAGTGGAACTCTACAAAGATTGTTCAAATTATTTCCCTGGGGTCAAAATTGGCCCCGCCCCAGGGGTCACTTCATTTGACATAGACTTATATAGGAAAAACTTTAAAAATCTTCTTGTCTGAAACCACAAGGCCTAGAGCTTAGATATTTGGCATTTAGCATCCTCTAGTGGAACTCTACAAAGTTTGTTCAAATAAAATTGGCCCCGCTCTAGGGGTCACTTCATTTTGCATAGACTTATATAGGAAAAACTTTAAAAATCTTCTTGTCTGAAACCACAAGGCCTAGAGCTTAGATATTTGGCATTTAGCACCCTCTAGTGGAACTCTACAAAGATTGTTCAAATTATTTCCCTGGGGTCAAAATTGGCCCCGCCCCAGGGGTCACTTCATTTTACATAGACTTATATAGCAAAAACTTTAAAAATCTTCTTGTCTGAAACCACAAGGCCTAGAGCTTAGATATTAGGCATTTAGCATCCTCTAGTAGAACTCTACAAAGATTGTTCAAATTATTTTCCTGGGGTCAAAATTGGCCCCGCCCCAGGGGTCACTTCATTTGACATAGACTTATATAGGAAAAACTTTAAAAATCTTCTTGTCTGAAACCACAAGGCCTAGAGCTTAGATATTTGGCATTTAGCATCCTCTAGTGGAACTCTACAAAGTTTGTTCAAATTATTTCCCTGGGGTCAAAATTGGCCCCGCTCTAGGGGTCACTTCATTTTGCATAGACTTATATAGGAAAAACTTTAAAAATCTTCTTGTCTGAAACCACAAGGCCTAGAGCTTAGATATTTGGCATTTAGCACCCTCTAGTGGAACTCTACAAAGATTGTTCAAATTATTTCCCTGGGGTCAAAATTGGCCCCGCCCCAGGGGTCACTTCATTTTACATAGACTTATATAGCAAAAACTTTTAAAATCTTCTTGTCTGAAACCACAAGGCCTAGAGCTTAGATATTAGGCATTTAGCATCCTCTAGTAGAACTCTACAAAGATTGTTCAAATTATTTTCCTGGGGTCAAAATTGGCCCCGCCCCAGGGGTCACTTCATTTTATATAGACTTGTATAGGAAAAACTTTAAAAATCTTCATGTCTGAAACCACAAGCTGAGAGTACTTTTGTACTCAGGTGAGCGATATAGGGCCGTCATGGCCCTCTTGTTATTAGTACATATGTACTGACATTTTTTATTGTTTCAGTGGGTTGGTGGAAGATACTCTCTGTGGTCAGCCATTGGTCTCTCTATTGCTCTGTATATAGGTCAGTATGTGACCTTGTTTTCCAAGCAAGGTCAAGGCCACAATAGAAATATTTAAATTTATCCTCATACTAGCCATCTAATATCATTATAGTTTAGTTTAAACATATTTATTTAACATCGATTGTGAAACAGGTTATTCCAACTTATTTCAAGATCAATGAGTGCTTCTTGAGTTGAAACAAGTACTTGCAGTGATTGTGATTTAGGGAAACTGCACAAGAATCTCATCCATAGTGGGATTTGAGTCTCCAGATTTGGAGTCAGATGCTCTACCCATATGCCATTGTTCTTAAAATACATTGACCCTTTCCTCCATAGATACACCTTTATTGTGTGGGCAAACAGTGTAGATCCAGATCAGCTGGCACATCCATGCCATCTGATCAGGATCTGCACTGCTTGCTTTTTAATTCATTAGGTTATATCTGACCTAAATGCAACCAGCGCAGATCCTTATCAGCCTGCACAGATGTGCCGTCTGATCTGGATCTACACTGGTCGCACATGCATAAAAATGTGTATTTAGGGAGGAAAGGGTTAATTCTTGTGGGGTACTAATTTTCATTCATGTCTTGTGAAAATTGAGCCATGAATTTAAAATCAACTTGAAATGTAGAATTTAATATATTATCATTCTTTACAAAATTGAGTTTCATGAGCTCCATGAATTTAAGAAAACAATAATGATTTCTATGCAAAAACCACAATTTTTTTGCACCGGAATATAAGTGCATCCATAGTATTTAGGGTAGTATGTAGGCAGCGTCAGCATCGATTAAACAAAATATTCGCTTGGTCCCATAACTTTGAAACTACTTAAGATATCAACTTGAAACTTGGAATATCTATTCACCATCAAAATCCAACAAGAACCATAACTACATTACCATATTTACCAAGTTAAGATCTTTTTTCACTTAAATTTTTCACTTGGTACATAACATTGTACTACTTATAAGACTTTTTGACACAGTTACTACTTACTGGAAGGTTCCATGTTCACTGCCATATGCAAAATATTGTTTGGGATGGATCGAAATTGTACTGTTTACTGGTGTAAATATTAAGTTGCGCTCAACCTTGGCTAGACAAGGTGGGCGGTAATATGCATTTCCATAACTGCCTATGAACAAGTTAAAATCAAACTGAGTCTGCAATACTTTCATTTTTGTCTTGTTCAATGACTTTTAAAGTTCCCTTTTTATCTATTACTATATTTTTTTAGGCATGGACAACTTTGAAGATCTTTTGGCTGGAGGACATTTTATGGACCAGCATTTCTTGAATACACCACTCTTCCAAAATGTAAGACAATAAAACCAAATTGTTATTGTTACGTCATAGATTAATTTAAGAAATTTCTCAAATGTTGTTATGTGTATGGTAAAATTTTCAATTTTGTTATTGATTTTTTAGTTGGCTATGTTATAATAAATAGTCTTTAAAAGAGATAGTAAAAAAGGGATAACCCAAAACAGTATACCCATAAATTTACACCCCCCACAATACCGAAAGTTCAATTTTTGCCCCAACAAATGGATAATAGATTTAACAAAATTTTTCGATTTGAACACTTGTAGATTCCAGTGATACTGGCCCTGCTTGGTGTGTGGTATGTGAACTTCTATGGTGCAGAAACACAAGCTTTGTTGCCATATGATCAAGTAAGTAAAGAGAGTGAAATGACACTGGAACCTTGTCTTTCGTGATCGGGGGTTCCACTAGATGCTGTATCTCAAAGGTCATTTTGATAATATATTAAGGTATTCTGGCAACTGCTAGCCAATGCACCTCATTTAACCCTTTCCTCCATAGATACACCTTTATTGCATGGGCGAACAGTTTAGATCCAGATCAGCTGGCACACTGGTTGCACATGCGTAAAAATGAGTATATATGGAGGAAAGGGTTAAGGAAAAAATTACCCTTCAGCTAAAATCATAGGGGTCAATATGAGGCTTTTTTAGAAATTGCAAGGGTAAAGGAGTCATCTCCCTGGTCAGATGGAACCCCTGGGTGATATTTTTTGACATTTTAGTTGTTACTATAATTGAAGATTGTGCCTTTAATTATTTTCTCATGATTTACAGGGGATTTAACTGCATACTTTGACTATAATAAGGAATCAGAGGCAGATCCAAAGGGGGTTCATTGGGGGTAGTTCCAACCGCCTTTTTTGTCAGAAATATTTAATTTTCATGGGGATTTTGACCAGAAAGTAAGAAATAATCATGTAACTACTATAAGACTTCCTTAAACGAACCTCCTTTCTGGAAATCTTGCATCCGACCATTTAAGCAATGTAGTATGGTCATCATTATGGTGAATTTATTTAATATCTTTTATGTTGTTTTGATTTATCTCCATGTCTTATTTATAAAGCAACATGAAAGATAATTAACATGGATGTACCTTAAGTTATAAATATTATATATTTTTCTTAATAAAGGACAAGTGTATTAAAATTCAATATTTTAGGCAAATATTAGATCTTTGTGAATCGGCTGCTTTGATGAAAAGAACCAGATTATTAATTTGTTATCCCCCATTTGTTTATTACAGTATATGCACAGATTTGCTGCCTATTTCCAACAAGGTGATATGGAGAGCAATGGGAAATATGTCACCCGCAGTGGTCAAGTGGTCAACTATAAGACTGGACCTATTGTCTGGGGAGAGCCAGGAACCAATGGACAACATGCGTTCTATCAGTTGATCCATCAAGGTAAATTTGACACACTTAGCGGGAATTTTACCCGATATATTGTAACCATTACTGCAAAGGATATGGCTTTTATCGCATGGCTTACCAGTAAAACTCCTGATCTACATGCACATTTGTGCAATATTTGAAAGCCTGCATCGCAAAACCAGTATAAAGTTAAAAAATTTGTAGGTCATTAATACAGTGTAAAACCCATTACTCCTTGGATACTATTCCTATAACACGGGCAGCCAAATTTAGATCAAGGTCAGCTAGCACCTGATCTGGATCAACAGGGTTTGCTTCTTGGTCAGAAATATCTTACCAGAGTGTGATTCATGATCATGGTTTTGCCAGCTGAACCAGATCTACACTGGTTGCATATGGGATTTAAAGCCATATCCTACTTGAGTAAAGAGTTAAGAAGTCTCGGGGTTCGACGTTAACTTTTTCTATAAATGGGCCAGTGGTCCAGTTACTTTGAAAATCTACTAGACCTGACCTAACATGAACTAGACCAACATTTAAACGGTACTACAACACTGAAAATGTACACTGATTAATATAAGGGCACAGCACTGATGTATGTGCACAAGTTAAACATGCATTTATACCATGAACAAACAAAATAACTAACCAAAATTAGAAACAGTGAGTATCATATAAAATAGCTTCAACTCTGAACTGTCAATCATGATTTATTGTTAACAACACTGAACTTCAAAAAAATGTTAGGTATGAGTTACACATAGTTACTAGGTTATAGTTACACATCAGTCAGGACGTCTGGCTCTTTGTCCCCCATGCCACCAAAGTTCAAGGGCTTGGTGGGCATTGTATGAAAGAATAGGTGGACCTTCAATGGCCAAAATTAAGAAGATCGTTTATATATGACATATTACTGTCGTATGTCAGAACTAATAACAAAACAAAACCGGAAACAGTCTGATGAAGTATAACTTGGGATTCCATCAATTCATTTATTTATGGAATAGGAACTGTGGCGAGTAAGTTTGCAGCATTTGTTTTTATTTTGGTTTCTTTTACAATAATAACGTTTAATCATTGTATAACGGATCATTGGAGCACATAAATAAACATATATAAGCCAATAAAATGAATGATTATCATTACGATATCGTAAAATCCGCAAAACAATGGCTCGATTTGACTTAGAAAATGCCCGTATGGATACATCGTTATCTATTAGTATCGTTGTTGCCCATTGAAATAAATAGACTATGACGTATACATACGGACATTTTATATTTTTAATTTTAGATAACACAGCCTCGATCTGGATACATAAGCTATTCATTTGAACGCGCGTCAATATTGTTTAAAAATAGTAATGGCGAAGTTCCCAGTTACTGAATAGAAATTGAATCGGCAAACATTGTCAGAGATTTACCATAATTTTGCTTTTGAAACTTTATTATACCGGATATTTGGGCAGATAATGACAATTTTGCAACACGACCACTCGGTCCAGCTAGCCTAGGACGTGACAAGACCAAACCATCGATTAACTAGTAAATGTCGTTCAGTGGGGCCTTAATGTCGAACCCCGAGTCTGGTTATTAAATAATGAGGCATTGTATGAGAAAAAATATCAGCTTTACAGAAAACCATTGCAACAGTCACTGAAAAAGAAAGACAAGAGACTTAAATAGTAATTTTGCAAGGGAGAGCAGAAGTCTTTAGAGTAAACAGAGTAGTCTCCCTTACAAACTGAATATTCCAAGGTAGAGTAGCAGTGTAGTTTGTTTATATTTGTCAAAACAGAATAGTGTCCCTTACAAACTGCAAATTCCCAAGGGAGAGTAGTAGTGTAAATTTCTATATTGGACAAAACAGCATTGTCTCCCTTTCGAACGTCAATATTCAAAACAGCATATAGTTGACATGTTGCTTCCACTTACTCAAAAAATTATAATATATAGATAACTTAGCAAATTATTTGAAAACAGCACTTCATTGCAGTGATGAGCATTTCAATGAAATGATGTGAACACTGACTGAACCTGTTAATTTTAAAGATGTAACTGTAACATCTGATATTAAACACAAGTTCTTATGTTTCTGTAGTTTTTCATGAAAACAGAATGCATTATTATTCACACTTCAGTATGTTTATATTATGTGAAATAGGGCTTAATGCATTGTGAATGTATAATAAACCAAGGTAAATCCTTAATCAGTTAGGGGTTTTGATATCATATAAATTGTTCTATTTAGCTGCTAACCATTATTTAGTTTTACTTATGTAATTATAGGGACAAGATTGGTTCCTTGTGATTTCATCATGCCTGTTGAAACACTCAACCCCATACAAGGTGGACTTCATCACGAGGTATTATATTAGCTTACTTTTCCCTTTTTCTAGTCTTTCGCAGAGAGACAACTCTTAAAATATGTAAATGCCAGCAGGGAGCAAGCTTACTGTCTTGGGTCTACTTGCCCCTTGCTTAAAAATTGGTCTGGACTCGCACAATCTGGATGAAGCTTTTGAATTATACTTAACTTCTCTTCTTAGAATTATTTGGAACTTCCCACAAAGGATAGAATATTTGGAACTTCCCACAAATGATAGAAATATTTGGAACTTCCCACAAATGATAGAATTATTTGGAACTTCCCACAAATGATCGAATTATTTGGAACTTCCCACAAATGATAGAAATATTTGGAACTTCCCACAAATGATAGAAATATTTGGAACTTCCCACAAATGATAGAAATATTTGGAACTTCCCACAGATGATAGAAATATTTGGAACTTCCCACAAATGATAGAAATATTTGGAACTTCCCACAAATGATAGAATTATTTGGAACTTCCCACAAATGATAGAAATATTTGGAACTTCCCACAAATGATAGAAATATTTGGAACTTCCCACAAATGATAGAATTATTTGGAACTTCCCACAAATGATAGAAATATTTGGAACCTCCCACAAATGATAGAATTATTTGGAACTTCCCACAAATGATCGAATTATTTGGAACTTCCCACAAATGATAGAAATATTTGGAACTTCCCACAAATGATAGAAATATTTGGAACTTCCCACAGATGATAGAAATATTTGGAACTTCCCACAAATGATAGAAATATTTGGAACTTCCCACAAATGATAGAAATATTTGGAACTTCCCACAAATGATAGAATTATTTGGAACTTCCACAAATGATCTTAAATACTTTGCTATTGAAAACAAGCACTATAACTCTTCCTTTTATACAGTTATACCTCTTATATGTCCAAAAATAAAGTTGAACCATGGTTACAATTTCAAACTGTAATAAACTTTATATCCAATTCCCAGACTTTACCAAAATATTAACAACCTGTCGGTGCACAAACATGTATCGATCTTTGACATTTTTAATTTCAAGAATATAACTTTTGGTATTTACAAAAAAAAAATCAATTAAATAACCATTATAGGGATTGAATTAAAACTTCACACTAGAGGTCATTGACTTTAGTTGCCCCAGAATTTCCCATAACTCGTACTTTTCATTACACAGTTACACCCCTTTGATACTTTGGGAAATCAAGAAATTCTCAAAACCTTGAACTGATTGACTTCACATTAGAATCAAAGAATCTGCTTCAATAATAATCCTTCCTGACTTAGTGAGTCCCCCTACCCATCTACTCATCCCCCTAAATTGAAAAAAAAACTAACATTTTTCCATCTTCAGAATGAATCGGCCTAGTACTAGGGTGTATGTCCCCTGCCTTTTCCCATCTCAGTTTCTTTCCTCCTCTTCACCCCAGAAAATCAAAAGACATTTTGATTAACAACATTTAACTTGTATAGGTCTTCCTACCAATCAGCAGTGATTTAAGTTTTGGACTGTATATATTTCAGATCTTGTCGGCTAACTTCCTGGCACAGACCGAGGCTTTGATGAAAGGTAAAACAACTGCTGAAGCCCGGGCTGAGCTGGAGGCATCCAAGATGTCACCTGCTGATATTGAACACATTCTGCCACATAAGGTATATAATTGTTGCTGGTTTAATCCTTTACTCTATTGGATATTGCTGTAATTCCTTGGGCAAAAATCAGCTGGTTTATGTGTTCCATCTGATCAGAATCACACTGTTCAATTTTTTTAATTAGGTTATTTCTTACCAAAAAGCTTTAAGTGCATTTCTGTACATTAAATCAATTACCTTCTTGAAGTCTATTGAGCACAAAACATATTAGTGTAAATATTGAGTAGGGCTAAACCTGAGGCTAGGTGGCATGGAACAGTGGTATGCTTTCCATTACTGTCATTGAACAAGGCTCTTTTATCAACATAAATGAAAACTTCAGGTGCTAACACAGGGCTTTATACCAGGTTTTAGGGAGCACCAACGTCACATCTGCCTCAGCAGGTTCTCAAATGAACAATATGATTTTGCTCAAATTAAGTAATAGTGAATCAGATTATTTAGATATTACTGGTTAAGTAAATTGAATGTGTTTATATTTGCAGGTATTTCAAGGAAATCGACCCAGTAATTCTATTATGGTACAGAAAGTCACACCCTTCAATTTAGGGGCTTTGATAGGTAAGTTGTTCTGATTTCTCTTTAAAATGATTATGAAAATGTGGCATGTGCAATTACAGTTTCTAGCATGTTTTGGTGACATTTATATTGGGCACAGACACCAACCAAAATAATATAAACAATTTGATTTGTATTGAGGCATGCATAAATTCATTGTCCAAATTTAGTTTTGGTAGAAAAGTGTGTCCATGCTGAAAACCTCTAATTACTGCTCTGAAAATGGTCAAAATGAAGATCTTTTTGCATATTGTCCAAAGGGCTGTTCCATTTGAACATAACCCACCCCAGGAAGGCAAAATAAAGAAAAACTATATGGGGTTATCTCTTATTATTATTCTTCTAAAAGGGGTAGGGGAAAAGGCTTTTTTACTTTTGAAGGGGGTAGGGTGAGTGGGTTCCATTTCATGTGAAATATTGAAATGAAAGTGAAACATTGTATCAATGCAAATAGTACATGGCGTAATCACAGAAGTATAAATGACATGATTAACATGTCCATTTGCTGACATGACGGTAAAAAAGGTCTGTAGGTTGTCCAAATAAGCAGAATTATGCTTACATAGGGAGATCTTTTTATGTTAAATGAACTCCTGAAGGGAAAGGGTCCATTTTGAAAGTGCCTTCCTGGGGTGGGACTTATATATTTAAATGGATTAGCCGTTATTTGTGGTAACTGATGCCCAATTGTACTACCACTTTAACAGTGGTGTATAAAACTATTTATTAAAATGTGTCCATGGAGAAATGAGTAAAAACTTAATATTCGGGCTGAATGATGGTTTTTATGTTTTCTTTGACATGTAATACATTAATCCTTTACTCCTTAGACAAATGTTTATTGTGTGGGTGAAAAGTGTAGATCTAGATCAGTCAGGACATCCATGCCATCTTATCATGATCTGCTCTTTAGGCTTTTAGAATCATTAGGTAATTTCTGACCAAGATGCAACCAGTGCAGACCCAGATCAGGAGGCCCAGATATGCCAGCTGATCTGGATCTACACTGGTCTCACATTTGTTAAAAGGCGTATATATATGAAGTAAAGCATTAAAATCTTTTTAAAGCATCATTGACCTGTTTTATCTGATTGCTGTAAATCCCTGCATACTTTCTCAATACTGGATTTTTAGGTCTTATTCTCCATGGAGAAATATAACTGTGCAGACAGTTTAGTTACACTCAAGACCTAACAAGGATTAATGTTTCTACTGAATTTTATGTCAATTACGTTTCCATGTCACATTTAATGGTATTTTAAGCTATTAATGCTCAAAAAATGTGAACAAATGTCTGTCTGAAGAAGAATTGTCCTTGTTGTGGTTTTTCAAATTTCTGTCTGGTGTCATTACTTGTATATGAACATTTTGTAAACTGGTAATCCCAGAAGTAAGTCATGTCTATTTATACGCTGAGGATTTTCTGTTCTGACTAACTAGGTACTTAAGTTGAAATTGTGGCCATTTATTATGTAGAATGAATAATATAAACCAAAAATAACTAAATATATGTGAACAAAACATTTTCACACAAAGGCATGAAAATAAATGAGGCAAATACATAATCAGGATTATAAGATTATTTTTTTAGAAATTAGTAAAATGTAAATATAAATATTCACTTTTATGTCTGACCTTGCCAAAATGTTAAAATTTATATGTGCATTGATTTTTGGTTTACAGTATATGAGATCCTAGTATCAGTTTAAGTAAAATACATTTTATTGTATGAGATCCTGATAACATTTCACTAAATATATTATATGAAATCATGGTCATAGTTTCATTGAATACATACCGGTAATACAAGATCCATATATAAAATTTGGTTGTCATTTTAAGTTTGTTATTATTTTAGTTACAAACACAATCAAGAATAATTTTATCTTTTTCTATTTTTCAGCAATGTATGAGCATAAAATATTTACCCAAGGTGTTATTTGGGACATCAACTCATATGACCAGTGGGGGTAAATATATATGTTTTATATTTTACACTAGTGTAACTTAACTAGCATTCTTACCTAAAGATTAAAAGTATCCAAGTTACATTTCACACGTGTAAGGTTTTAATCAGAAAAATGTCCAGAGGAAATAGCCAAGAACCTAAGATCATAAAACTAAGATTGGAGACCAGACTCAAATCTCAAGCATCTGATTGAGGCAACATTATTCTATTTAACTGTTGAGTTAAGCAACATTAACTCTTCATTTCAGTGTTGAGTTAGGCAACGTTAACTTTTAATTTCAATGTTAGGCAACATTTACTCTTTTTCATAGTTGAGTTTAGCACTGTTAAGTTAAGCAACATTCACTCTATAATTATCAGTTTTGTGTTAGCCAACATTAAATTCTATTTCATCATTAGGCAACATTCACTCTATTTCAGTGTTGAGTTAGGCAAACAGCTTGCTAAGGTGATTCAGCCAGAGCTTAGAGGAAAGGAACCAGTGAGTTCCCACGACTCGTCAACCAATGGATTGATCAACTTTATCAAAGCTCACAGATCGTAGACTACAGTGTTGAGGATAGAACTCGATTTCCGAAATCATGAACAAAATGGGCTTACCAACTTCACAAAATCTCATGGGATAATGACAGTCTTGTTCCAGATTCTCTTGATTAAACAATGTTTTGCTAATCGTCTGTTGTTAAGGCGATTAAGAAACAGTATTGTTTTATTAGCACATTTAGTTAGATTATTGTGCAACCATTGATCTGAAATTAATGTGAATTTTCTCATCCCTTTACTCAATGAATACAGGTTTTATTCCATCTCATGATCTGCTACTTAGTGTATCCTCACACCACATATTTTGACGCACCATATATTTTGACGCACTGTGTGTTTTCACCTCGCTACTAAATATGTGATTTCCTAATGATGTAATTATGCTGCAAAATTATCAGTCAACATTTCTCTGACCATTTAATAAATTAAAGTGTGTAAATTATGCAAACTGAAGCCAGTAAAACATCATTGTTTAATGATATAGTAAAAATAACACGAATTACTTAATACTTTTTCTCTTGTTGAATAAATCCTTAATATTGGTACCATTTTACACAATTTAAAACAAGTTTTTCTGTTGTTTGCAACAAATGAAAAATCTAGCATCAGTCATGTGATGGGCATGAGTGCAATATATTAATGTTGTACTAAAATTTGTCATTGTTGTAAATCCCTTACATGTTATATTGTTTCCATACATTTTTACCTTCATTTATAATTTATCATCATTGTTATTTTTCACTCTACAATATCAAAATATTAAAACTGCAAAGGACACTACCCCAGGAGATATGGTTAGTCATGGAAAACAGGAAAGATACCACCAGTCATCAAACAGTGATGTCTTTTCGCACTTCAAGCAGACTAGATGCAGAATCTTTAATAAAATTCCGTTTTCCAATTTTTTACCATACAACTATTGTCAAAAACTTATTCTAGATGATTAAAATAACACCATTCATGTTCTTTTGTTGTGCCAGATGCAAGAAAGTGTGTAAACTTACTTTTAACTAATTAGAAATGTGGTTACATTACATGCGTCAAAATATGTGGGTGAAGACCAAAGTTAGCATTTTTGGGGTTGTCATGTTTGTTTCTTGCTCTACAAAAAAAATCTTGATATTTTTTCATAATTGTAGTTTTATTCAAATAAGGAAGGATGTATGTTCATGATATTAATGTTTAGTTCAAAATGAACATTCAATTTAAAAAGTTGTTTTGGATTAAAAGCTTAAGTGCGTCAAAATACGTGACACCAGGATAGATCCCTGGTCATTTTATAGATCCGTATCAGCCTTCACATCCATGCAGTCTGATCAAGATCTACACTAATTCTGTTATTTTTTACCTAGAAGTAAATTGTGAAATTATCCTGATCAGGGTGCATATAATTATGAGCAGGCTGATCTAAACTGGCCATCCATGAGGTATAATCAATAAGCCATGGATTAAAGGGTTTTGTGTCACCCTTTAAAAAAAAGTGATACATAGGGATTGCTTTGTCCGTCCATCTGTCGGTCCGTCATGAAAACTTAAAGTTGGCTATAACTTTGCTATTTCTTCATTTTTATTCATGAACTTCCAAATTATGTTGCTTATTATGATGACAAATTCTTCAGGTCAAGGTCACATTAGATGGAGTTATGCCAATTTTTGTACCTGCATTTTTATGCCGACATAGTACCAGAGGGCAAGACAACTGAACACCCCTCTAGTTTACCCTTTTCTCCATATTTAGGCATTTATTTTTACGCTTGTGCGACCAGTGTAGATCCAGATCAGCTGGCACATCCATGCCATCTGATCAGGATCTGCAAAGGTCACATTTTGGTTTAGAAATAACGTAACAAATCAAAAGCGAACAGTGCAGATCCTGATCAGACGGCACGTATGTGCCGTCTGATCTGGATCTACACTGTTGGCCCACGCAATCAATGTGTATCTATGGAGGAAAGGGTTAAATAAATTATTAGTATGAAGTTGGAAGCAACATTGGACTTGGACAATTGGAGCTTCTAACAAGCAATTCAGAAAGTGCTAAGAGACTAATTGGTGCATGTTAAATAAATTTTATATTCTTGAGGTATAAAGAAACACAGGGTGACCTTATTTGCAATATCATTCAAACATGTTGATCAGAAACAATGAAAATTGGTCAAGCAACTCTCAGGTTACAGTGCACATGGTACTGCATCGAATGTCACATAATAGGAAGGCATAACGATATCTACCAGGGAAATTGTGTAACTGGAAATACTAGAATCTTCTTTCAAAGTCTACCCTGCATTTCTTTATCCCTTGAATTTATATTGAAATAAACATTTATACATATATATTTAATTCAAATTATGTATTTTAATTTATTTATGCCTATATTAATTTTTTTTCTAAACTTAATATTTTATACACTTAATTAGTTTTATTCTTTGAAAACCAGCAAACAGTGCTAAAATTGCTATTACATAATATGAATAAGTTATTGTGTCGAGACATGGTATACAATACCATTGATCAATAAATATAAAACTACAAAAGAATTTAGAATTGAACTTAAATCTATTTTAGAAAAATGAAAACCATGAATTCAAGAACCCATGAAATTTTATACCCACAAATGAAAGTGCATCTATGGTTAATAGTAAAGATCGAAATGAAACTTTAATAACCACCAAACACGATAAATGTCAAAATATTGCAGGCTGGATTTGATTGAGCCTGTTCATGAGTACGAATTTTGTGAGTACCGATAATTAATTTCAATTTTGCAAAAAGAGAATGTAAAGGGAGATAATTAGTTTTGAGTTGTGTTATTTTATGTGAAGAAAATATTGTTGTTAAGGAATAAATTTCTTGGTTTATTTGATAAATTTCAGTTTTAATAAAGTTAACCAAGATAAATTTCCCTCAACAACAGTATTTTCAATAAAATAATACAATACAATCAGAATTGCCTCTCTTGTAATTGTGTTTTTTTAGCAAAATCGAAATTTATCAAGTTAACCAAGAAATTTATGACTGTTGCTGATAGTTGAAACATTTAATTTAATTATTTCAGTTAAAAAACACATTGTTGAAAAACTGGTTTATTTATTGCCATCATAAAATTGGCAAACTTTCCTCTAGGGAATTGTTAACCAAATTTTGAATGTGAAATGTTGAAACTTCTCAGTTCGCAGGAATTTTCACATGTTAGCCATTTATTAAATAGATTAAGTTCGTGAAACAGTATTACATAAAGCCTCGGTGAATTTGTGCAAGCTAAGAATGCTTATTAAACCTTGACTCCATGAGATATGGCTGTTATTTCATGGGCGAACAGTATAGATGCAGATCAGCTTGCACATCTGTCCCGTCTGATTAGGATCTACACTGTTTACTTTGATTCATTAGGTTATTTCTAACCAAGAAGCAACCAGTGTAGATCCAGATCAGATGGCAGGGATGTGCTGGCTGATCTGGATCTAAACTATGTGCACGTGTGATAAAACCCATATACATGTACATGGAATAAAGGGTTAAATGATCAATAGCAGTTGGTGATATATCGCAGGATTTTTCACAGGGTGGAGTTCAGATGCCAAGAAAATATCATGAAGGGCATAGCCCCAAGCGATATATATACACATCTGAACTTTAATAAATATGTGCTGGCCGTTATGGATCTACACTGATTGCCCATGCAATAAAAGTCACATCTATGATGTGAAGGTTTAAACTAATTATTTTTGTCTTTAGTGGTGTTTGGGTAAAAATTATTTTTTGAAGCGAACATGTATATGTAAAAATTTGTTTACAATTTATAAAGTGCTTGTTAAAGTGCTAGATAATGTAAACTATACCCAATAGTGAATCTTGTCTCTCAGTGTATTTCTGTTCTGTTTTGTTGTATTTATACTTTGAAATAAAGGGATGTTAACCAGATCTTGTGTTTTTGTTAAAATGTAAATTTTTAACCTTTATTCTGTTTAATATGGCTGTTATCTCATAAGCCAATAGTGTAGATCCATATCAGGGGGCACAGATGTGCTGTCTGATCAGGATCTGCACTGTTTACTTTTGAATCTGTAATTTCTTACAAAAAAGCGACCAGTGCAGATTTAGATCAGACTGCAAGGATGTGCCGGCTGATCTGAATCTACACTGGTAACATTAAGGGCCTGCCACACTCCTCCCAATTCTATTCTTCGATAAAAAGAAAATTATTAAAATCTCAATAACGGCAAAATGCTGTCTAATGAAACTTTGCACAAGTGTATGTTATTAATGTATCTTGATTTTACAGATGGTAAGACATTTTAGAAAAGTAAAGAAAAATAGCGAGATCTAAAAATTCCCTCAAGTTCTATTTACATAAATTCACAAAAACTAAAGAACACAAAACATCATTTTTAATGCCCACATGAGTAATATGATACTGACAACAATTTATTGTGTCCTCATGATTTACTTATGTAAACTTTACGAGATATTAGTAAAAGTGTGTTTGACCTTCAATTTCCTGGTCGCGTAAACGGATGACAATCACTGATTTCTCTTTTAATAGTTGAACGTTTTTTACAGAGTACACAACATTTTCTTGTCAGTATCATTGCGCTCACGAGGGAATTTAAAGTTATGTTCTGCATCGCCTAGTTTTTGTGAATTTATGTAAATAGAATTCAAGGAATTTTTAGGTCTAGCTTTGTTTCTTTACTTTTCTATTTTGTCTTACTGTATGCAAAATAAAGATACATTAGTAACCTTCATTTGTGCAAAGTTTCATTGAATGGCATTTTGTCATTACTGAGATTTGATGATTTTTATTTTATCAATGAATAGGATTGGGAGGAGTGTGGCGATGCCTTAAACATGCGTTAATGTTATATGGAGTAAAGGATTGTCTTGCCTATTAAATTCATACCTAGACATTTCATTTAATTTTGAACAAAATTGGTAATTGTTTTGTCTGTCTGTCTGTTCTTTGTCCATCTGTCCATTTTTTCAGTCACAAAAAATTAATATTGGCAGTAGTATCACCTACTAGATTTCAAGTGACATTGTAACTAAAATTTTCAAACAGCAAGTAATGTCTTTATTTACATGTACCAGCTGATCTGGATCTACACTCAGTACCAGCTGATCTGGATCTACACTCGTTGCCAATATGGCAAAAGACGTAACCACGGGTTACTGTATAATACCATTAGTAGGCCCCATGCTCTTCACGAGACATATAACTGAAATATCAAACAGCAATTAACCCTGTACTTTCTTTATTTACCCTACATAATGTTCCAGTTGATCTGGATCTACACTGGTTGTTATTCTGGCAGTATTATCCATTCTTTTCACAAGACCATAAAGTTGCGAAACAGCAATTACTCTTTATTTACCCTACATCATATGCCAACTGTGATCTGGATCTACACTGTCGGGCGATCTGGAAAAGAAGTATGTACGGGTTTAGGCAACTTGATAATACCGGCAGTATCACCCACTATTCACGAGACATTAAATTTAAAATCTTCAAACAGCAATTACTGTCTGTATTTACCATACATGATGTCAAACCCACATCACTGTGTGCATAGCACTCTAAATCAATAATGTAAAGTTCATCGTCTTGAAATTTTCAGTGTTTGGATGTTGAATAAATAATGAAACTTGTTAAAACTTTACCTCTGCTTTAACATCGTTATATTTTTGCAGGCGTTAAAATTTCACCATTACAAACAGGCAACCTTTTTTGTCAGAATAAAACTTAATTGTTTCCAAGAAAAGGTGCAATGATAATCATGTTTAGATCTGGATATACACATGGCACATGCGTAAAAATGTGTATATATGTAGGAAAGGGTTAAGTTTCATGATCTTGGGCCCTGCTCTATCTCACATCTATATAATAACTTCCTGCTCTACCTGTAACAACTAAGAACATTCTACTCAGAGTCTATCTGTAAATGACTGTAATTCACTAAATATG
Source organism: Corbicula japonica (assembly GCA_038501625.1). Lineage (NCBI taxonomy): Eukaryota > Metazoa > Mollusca > Bivalvia > Venerida > Cyrenidae > Corbicula > Corbicula japonica. Next base: position 5,721,495 of record JAZAYU010000005.1, on the reverse strand, counting down.
ATATTGATAACATACAAAGCGTTGTTGCAAAGAAGAAAGATGCGAAATAAAACGTTCTCAAGACTTTATTTCCTCGTGCTTATAACTGAAAAAAAATATTTTGGCTCATTTAGCTGCTTAAGAGTTCCGCTTCAGGGACTGTAGTATCCTAATCCGCGATGCGGAGTATCTTAATCCGCAACACGACGTATCCTAATCCGCGGCTCGTTTTACCCGTGTAAACACACAGTTACTTCCCTTGTCCGCTCTTCAATATTGACAGGTGCCACGAAAATCTATTTCCAATAAAATGCCGGTGAAATCCAGTCTTTGTTGGCATATAATTCAATTTATCTAATATTTATTCGATTCTTTTGTCTATATCGTGGAAATCATCACCACATTTTCATGGAAAATACCCAGAAAACGCAGCGAAATACGCCCAATATATGAGTCACTGACACTGCTGGAAAAATCCTGATATTGTCTTGGAGTTCACAGGAGGTTATGCATTTCGTGTAAGATTTCATAGTTTTGTAATTTAATTACGGTGTTTGGTGTAATTGTTTTGTCTAAATTATTTGCCACAATAATGTAATATTTGGACGATTTTTGTCTGCTGATGTTGAAGGGAAATTCTGAGAAATTTGTGTAATTATCAGAATAATTTGCAACCTTGCCATATTTGGCCTTGATTCATCTGGTATTTGCTATTTCAGCTAATTTCTGTACATAGGATAGTACCTTTGTGTTGACTGTTATTGTTCATTTTTATTCAGGGGTGGGTCCAGAGAGGTTCAGTAGGGTTGCTTGAAACCCCATTTTGGCAGCAATATTTAATTTTTTTTATGGGAATTTTGTTACTACTAGCAGACTGCCGCACACAAACCCCCCTTATAGAAATCTTGGATCTGATCCCCTTTTTATTAATATATTTTGGTTCACTGGCTGAACATGATAGAAGTTGAATAACTGTTCAAGGGCAGATCCAGAGGTAAGCAGTGGTGTTGCTTGAACCCCCTTTTTGGTCCGCAATATTTAATTTTAGAGGGTGTTTGGCCAGAAAATAGGGAATAATATGTACAAATGTAACTATCCAAAGACTGCCTCAAACAAACCCCATTTCTTGGAAACCTTGAATCCTATACTGTTTTTATTAAAATATTCGGGTTCCCTTTGGCAGAAGCCAGAACATAAATCAAATCAAATCAAATCATTTTATTGGTTTAAATCCAAACAAACGGGATTGTTACCACAACAGTACAAAGACAATACAAACATACAATGCATATTAATGTAATTATAATCAAAAGTAATAAATAGAGAAATATACAACAAGCGGAGATTGTTAATCCGGTATGTGGATTTCCATTCAGTAACAGTGCTTGCTTGTTAAACTATAAACATAACCCTATGATAACTTTGACAGTCTTAATTGATATAAATTATGAATGCTGTAAATGCATATTTTTAAAATATCAATGTCAGTACATGAATTGCCTAAAATAAATTGCAATAGTGTAGCTTACAGATATTTAATAAATACTTAACCATCTGCAGACTTGTAACCAAATTGGACTGCCTTGATGTATTTTTCTAGCAGCAAAATATCACTCTACAAACGTACCACAACTAAATACAAAAGTATCATTGATTATTTTCACTGACAATGATTTCACATATTTTGATTTAAGTTTTTAGATTAAAAAGTCATGCAAACACAGGGGTTCCAATTGGACCCAGGAGATGACCCTTTGACTCTTGAAATGTTCTTAGGCAGGGCTGGACAAATCCCACTAGCCCGACGCCCTGGACAAGCTGAAAATTGTATCGGACAGTCTCAAAATATCTGATTGCTTGTCCGTGGGCTAGCTCAATGTTTTAGTGCAGACTAGTTTAAACTTTAATTTGATATGCGCCATTCTCTTATAGCACCATGTGCATATCATATTACAACAGCAATAAGTTTATTACAAAATACAATGTAACATGTTTTGAGATCTGTTTTAACATTATCAAGCCTACATGAAGTGCTTCCTCTTGAATTTCCTGTTTCTTTCTTTACAATCAGTATTCGCTTATTTGCGCAAAAGTGGGACTAGCTGAAATGTTTACCCAGCTAGTTCTGGACTAGTTACAAAAAACAAAATTTCTCCAGCCCTGTAAAAGCCTTATTTTGAACCCTATGATTTGAAGGGTAAATATTTCCTTAAATAAGTGAAAGATTTTATATATTTTAGGAGCTAACATCACCTTTTTATAAAAAAACTTAGAGCCAGATTGAATAAGTTGTAGTCAAGTGGCTTAGTAAGCTAATGCTAGCTCTAACATATAGTAGCTCATCAGCTTTCAAAGCAGACCTTTATTTTCTTGTATAACCTAAATTGTCTTTAATTTACACCGTTTGTTTCAGAGACGTTGTTTTCTGAAACATCATTTCTGAAGGTCATATGGCATTCCGCTTTAGCTGCTTGAGTCAGTAGGGGTATAGTTACTTTTACAAATGTCACTGACAACTGATATATAATCCTCATATTTTCTTTCCTTATTTTTTTTTTACCTTTTTAAGTCTTACCTTTTTGCACCTACAAAAAGTTTTAAAAATCATGTAAACATTATTGATGAATAGAAGTCTCTGTAAATTCATGATTTCTTTTCAATTCACGGCACCAAAAATGTGCGGGGTGGGTCTATGTAATTGATATGATAGTGTAATGGAACACTAAGCAATGTGTCCGGTTCTGTAACTTTATTCAAACTAACATCAATAACGGAAGTTAAGTTACGTACATACTTTAAACTATGCATAATAAGATGCCATGTGATGTCACACAATGTCATGTTAGATCCCCAACAATTACTACAAATTTCGATCTCAGTTAGATTTTGGCTTGCAACCAAAACATCAAACACGATGCGCGGCAACTAATATTTTCTTTGAGAAGTAGCGCTTGAAAGTATAATTGACAGAAAGTTGTTCATCGTTAATCACGCCTTCAGGTTGCTTTACTTTTAGCCACACCTTTTGTTATTGTATCAACATCCGCAAGGGGAATGAACCCACATCATCAAAAAATTGATTGACAGCAAAACCTAATTTTGAAGTAAAAAACAAGGTCTTTTGATTGGAGCGGGAGTTCTAACAGTTGTCGCATAACAAAAAATGTGTTAGCGTCTTGTGAAGTGCTGCAGTGCAACAGTTGTTTACGGAGGTTGCTCGCTGCATCAAAATCTTATTGAAATGGAACTTTGTAGTAAGTGAGAAATTACAAGTAACCGTCTGTGCATGTTACAATGTAGATGTGTTACATATCATGTGTAATATGAAATATTACTGATATTTCACACAGTCATATACCCGGTACTTATTTATCTATTTTTTACTAAAGTAGAATTGCTGGCTCACCGTCACAATATCAAAGTGAATTTAGTATCTTTATTTTAGTTTAAATCCAGAAATAAGATAAGTTTTGGATACAAAACAGGATGCAGTGATTTGATTTCATTTGGTTTGGTTTAGTCTTGAAATTTAAGTAAGTTTTATAATGACACTCTATTTTCAGAAGGTTGTATATAAATTAGGTAATATGTCCTTTTATCATACATGACAGTGAAATTTGACTCTTGGAAGAGTCAGATGACTTTCTCAAGGTTAAAAACTTGGATTCATGACATTAGATGTTAACTCTTCAGAGGTTTCACTAGCTGCTTAATCTCAAGGGTCATTTTGTTAACCTTTTTAGTGATTTCTGGTCATTTATAGCCAAAATAGCACTCATTTAAGGAAAAATGACCCTTCAGCTAAAATCATGGGCATCAAAATAAGGGGTTTTGAAAACTTCAAGAGTCAGAGGGTCATTTCCTGGGTCAAATGGAACCCCTGACCCTTTATTATTTAACCTTTTCTCCATATATGCACGTTTTGATGCATGTGCAACAAGTTAAGATCCAGATTAGCCAGCAAATTTGTGTCATCTGATCAGGATCTGCACTGTTTGCTTTCCTGTCAGAAATAACATAATTAGTTAAAAAGTGAACAGTGTAGATCCTGATGTCGGCACTGTTTGTCTAGAAGCAAGAAGTTTGTATATAAGGAGTAAAGGGTTAATAATGTTTGTGTAATTGTGAAGCACAATAGAATATTTGATATCTTTTTTTAGCTATATTGTAACCTTTACTATATATTTATATGTTATTAGACGTTTTACTGTACAATACGGGAATATGTTTGGACGAGTACACAGCTTGAAAAGTCATATTGGACGAGCCGTTAGGCGAGTCCAATATGACTTTTCAAGCTGTGTACAAGTCCAAATATATCCCGTATTGTACAGTAAAACGTCTAATAACCTTTTTATGCTACATCTAATAAATGAAGCATGACTTTTCAAGCGTTTAAAGACTATTCCATATATATTCCATATTGTATGGTCCAAAATTTTATTAAGTTCTACATTGTGTTTTTTTTTTCATTCGGATCATTTTTACGGTCAACGGCTTTTATCGTTGTAAAACAATGGTAAAGTTGCACTCAATCATCCAATATGAAAAAAATACAGACTTTTTTGGATCCAATACGGGAAAATATTGGACGGTCACGTCGTACAATTAAAGGACGCTAATTGGATGAATTTATTAGATGTAGAATAAATATAATTATACAGGTTTAATCTGTACTTTTCTTAAATTTTGTGTAAAAATACTCATACTTACTGTACACAAGTAGCTACATAAATGCCATGTAGTTGTAACCTTTACTTTATTTATATTTATACAGGTTTTATCTGTACCTTTCTTAAATTTCGTGTAAAAATACTCATACTGACTGTACTCAAGTACTGAAGTAAAAATGGTCAGTACTTATAAGTACTTTATAAGTGTATGCTATTTTATTGCGTTGGGGTGTCCAATAAGTAGAGAAAAATTTAAAATATTGTTTTGGTGTCCCATTTTTTAGAGGTGGAAAAAATTAAATGAGACGACATGTCGCGCGCAACATTCGGGTAGCTATCTTGAAGGTCAAGGTCACACAATGACCTTGCAGCAAAATCGTGTCCGGCCAATAACTTTGTTATTTGCTGTCAGATTTTAAAATTATTTCACAGAAATGATCACCATAATGAGACGTGTCGCGCGCAACATTTGGGTCGCTACCTTGAAGGTCAATTTGAGGTTGGATTTTAACATTATTTCACAGAAATGATCACCATAATGAGACCACAATGTCACGCGCAACATTTTGGTCGCTTTTAATAATTTATAGTTGGATTTAAAAATCATTTCACAGAAATGATCACCATATCGTCGCGACGTGTCACAAAACATTTAGGTCGCTTCCTTGAAGGTCAAGGTCACAGCATAAACTTGAAGCTCAATTATGTCAGGTCCATAATTTTGTTATTTATAGTTTGATTTTAAAATTGTATGATTTTATAGCACTACACTTTTTTTTTCAAAATTCACCTCCATAGTTATACAACATACTGTTTTTGTGACAAAGCACCCATTCGGGGAGCATCACCCATCTTCAACGGTTTCTTTTTAATTAATTATTAATATTGAGGAAAATGTTACTGTGCTAACACGCCCTTTTGAATGGCAACATTAATGACAAAGCAAAATACTGCACTCTTTTTTACAGTAATATGTGGTACATGTAAAACAGCAATGCTCATGGATGCCACGAGACAAAACACTGAGCACACTCAACAAAGTGTGTGCGCAGCTTTTGTTGAGCCTTGACTTAAATAAAAAATTAATGTTTTCCAATGCAAAATGGTCAGAAGAAAGACTTTTATCATAGTAAACTACAAGATGAGTGTAAATATTTTAGGTCTGAAGTTACAAAAAATTTGAAAAGTACTTGTAATTTGCATTAAATTTATCATTTGTTTAAATCGGATATTGATTTTCTCTCACTATTTAGAACTTCCTGGTTGAAATGCAGAAATACACGTTTAGATATTTTCAGGAGAAAACATTACTTTGATATGTTTGATGTGGTATGGATATGATATAAACTTTGATATTTACTGTTATTATCATATTTAGGCTATAAAGATTTTATTCTGAGGTTCCAGTAACCATGCTTGTCTTAATCCTTTATACAGAGGATTTCAATAACTTTTGAAAATCAGGTGTCAAACGACCCCTGTCTGACCCCTTATTGGGGTCATAAATATTATATCGTCGCAAATCATAATTTTATGTTGTATTCTGGGAACTTTTACTACTAAAAAAATTGCTTTAACTTCATATTCATATATTATCAAGGATCCAGTAAATATTTACATAAATCACAATAGTTTTGTTGTTTATTGCAAAATTTGACCACTTTTCCTAAATGTCCTGCATTAAACTGAACCCAAAATCAGAATAAGATGGGGTCAAAAGTGGAAAAATTCCAATTTATTTGCATCAAAATGAAAAAGTCTGTATCTATTGGAATCCCTTATCCATTAATATGGCTTACATATATAATATTATACCATGTGTGAACATGATAGATCCAGGGCAGCCTACAGGCTGATCAAGATCTAGACTGTTCATTTTTTGGTTAGAAATTACCGTCATTGTCTGAATATAAGCCACACTTTTTTCCAGAATTTGTCAGTAAAAAGTTGGGGGTGCGGCTAATAAACAGGTTTGGCTGCTTATACATTGCATTAAGCCATTTTCATCTGTTCCATCAGGTTAAGGGGGTGCGGCTTATACATGAGTGCGGCTTATATTCGAACAATGACGGTATCTGATGAAATTAGCAGCAGATGGTGTAGATCCTTATCAGACTGCAGAGATGTGCAGGTCTGAGGATGACCTGTGCCCAAGATCATAAAACTAAATTTGGAGATCAGTCTCAAATCTCAAGGATCTGATTGGCTGAAATAGCGACTGGTCGCCATTTCAGCCAGTCAGATGCTTGAGATTTGAGACTGATCTCCAGATTTAGTTTTATGATCTTGGGCATTGAATCTGTACTAATCAACATTGGATAAAAGCCATATATACTTCTGTAAAATTCTCTTATAAAAATGAATAGACTGGCTTAGATCAAAAGAATGTTGAGTCTGTCAAGGTAAGGTTTGAATATGAATGAAACACTAAAAATACCAGTGCATAGCCCTTTACTCCAAAGGTTTTCCTTTATTACTTTGCCACATGTGTGGTGTCCAATAAGCATCTACACTGTTTTCTTGTATAGGTTATTTCTGACCAAGATGCAACCAGTTTAGATCCAGATCAGAAGGCATGGATGTGCTGGCCTATCTGGATCTACACTGGTTGCATACATATTAAAATGTGTAAATATGGAGTAAAGGGTTAAGCCCATCAAGTTAAAAGTTTAATATGAATCACACAAAATGCTTAACTACTTCCTTTAAAAATAATGCAAAAGGAAGATTATTAAATACATTGATATGGCCTTAACGGAACTCTTGATTTGTTCTTTCACTTTCAGATTGACATCCATTTAACTGAGAACCCAGGTGGTTCATTCACAGAACAAGAGGAAATTCATCAAGATATTGGACTAATTAGCGGGCAGTTCTAAGTTTTCTGCACTGGATAGGGATTCTCTGAGGTACTTTAAACAGCTCTTTAAATACCATGGTATTATTTAATTTTGTGGGGGACAAATTTGTGCGCAAAAGCCACAATTAATTTATTCACAGAGGCATACATTTGGACAATTGTTTTATTCTGTTAAGAAGTATTATAAGATTAAATTGTGTAATTTTTTTCAGGGGTTAAAATTCGCGTTTTCACTCTAGACTACTACAAAATATCCGAAATTAAACCTGTGTGAATTATAATGATACCACGGTATAATTTTTGTAAGTTGTTGAGTTTAGTTTTGTTAAAATCTTCTAAATTGGAGATTGGTAGATGAAATTGTTTTAATTTTAAAAGATTTTGTTTTAAAATCTTGTGTCTGCTTATTCCTTTACTCCATATATACCCCTAATGGCATGGGCGAACAGTGTAGATCCAGATCAGCTGGCACATCCTTGCCATCTGATCAGGATTGACAATGTTTGCATTTAGATTCAACAGGTTATTTCTGACCAAAATGTGATCAGTGTAGATCCAGATCAGATGGCATGGATGTGCCAGCTGATCTGGATCTACACTGGTCACACATGCATTAAAATGCGTATAAGGGGAATAAAGTTAATATCTTATGTCTGCTTAGTCTTGATGTACCTTATTATTGAGAATATTCTATTTTAACTATTAAAAGTTTCTCCGAGAAATCTGATCTGATTTGAAAGCAAGAACTGATTGATGTATGATAAATGAAAAGTTATGATATTGTGTGATGATTAAAGGAGACACATTCAGTAGGGAAAAAGAGATTTTCATTTTAGAATTTTCCAGTAGAAAAGTGGAGGAAGTTCTTAATCAACAACAACAACAGCAAAGAACAACAACAACACCAAGGAACTAGTATCGAAGCATAAAGTTGAGTTCCAGAAAGGAACTGAAGTGACGATGTCAGCGGGTGACAGATTTACTGTGGTGCCAGCGAGCGAGTCAGCCCCAATTGGTGAGAGTGGCAGGCAAGATGGATATGGTGCGGCTACAATTCAGTTTACGCCACACGAGGATAAAGGTTTGTTTTTCGAAATTTTTGGTATTGTAAATTTGAGTTGATATTATTTCAGTGTGTTTTCTTTTGTTTTATCCGTAATCTGTTTTATCATCCCAAACTAATCAAGCTTATGTTATGGAAGGCGATTGATTTGGTGTGGTTTATATATAATGTTCCAATTTACCATAAGTTGTAAAGCCCCTCTAGTCTATATTGATAAGCCCCATTAAACCATTCCACTTTTCGGCATTTGCTTTTTTTAAAGGTGGAGATAAAAGAATGTGAATATATTGACAGTTAATTTACATCTAGAAAGCCTATATAATCTTCAAACTGTCGAAAGATTAGGTAAAGAGAATATTATCGAAATGTTAAAATGCATTGCGAGATATTCATCGACAAGTGCAATGAAACTTGTTAGTTTTCGCCTGTCAATGAAGGTGGAGATGTGTCGCCCTATCAGATACGGATATAAAGATAAACATGCAGGGGTTTCATTGAACCTTAATTGTCAAAATAATACAAGCTTGGAATTTTTCATTTATATAATATGGAAATTTGACCCTAAGGTTAAAATTCTCAAGGATCAAAAGGAGCATTTCTTGGAATTTCAGGGGTCAAAACACTGTTTTAAGGGTCAGATGGTATTCCTGAAATAGGGTGGCTAAGGGGATGGGGTTAATGGCAGGGAGGGGTACTTTCAAGAAATTTGTCATAATGACCTTTATAAGGAACTTACCCCTCTACTCAATTGATGTGACTTTTATCCCATGTGTGAAATAGTGTAGATCCAGATCTGCCAGTACACCTGTGCAATCTGATAAAGATCTGTGCCCAAGGTTATAAAACTGAGCATGAAAACCAGTCTCAAATCTCAAGCATCTGATTGGCTGAAATGGCGACCAGTCGCCATTTCAGCCAATCAGATCCTTGAGATTTGAGACTGGTTTCCAATCTCAGCTTTATAACCTTGGGACCAGCACTAGTCACTTTTATATCCATTAGGTTATTTCTGACCAGGAAGCGAACATTTAAGATCCTGATCGGATGGCATGGATGTGCCCAATGATCTGGATCTACACTGGTTGCACATGGGATGTATCAGTGGAGTAAATGGTAAACCTGCTGTACTGGTCTGATGGTCTTGCCTTTCCATCATTCTGAACAACTCAATTTAATATTTTTTATAAGGGTGTTATGCAGAAAGTTATAAACTGAATAGCGAATAGTTTAAATCCCTGATCACACTGCCAGCAGACAGCACAAGTCTGCAAAGTTGATCAGGATCTTCACATTTGCAGATGTGACACAAACTATGCACAGGTTTACAAACGGCTCAATAATTTAAAAAATTTCATTCTTTAAAGCAAACGTAGATACACCTCTGTCCTGGTCGTTCACAAACAGTCTATACGGTAACCAAATAGAATAGAATAGAATTTTCAAGTTTCAGTTCTTTATAATTACATGTGTATCAAATTTTGTTATTTTGTTTGTTTTGTTATTTTTTGTTGTAGTTGGACAGTATTCAATTATCTATGGTAAATATCCTACACCATTTCATATAAAAGTCATTAACCTATACACTCGCATACCTTAACTCTTTTCTCTGTGGGATGTGGCTGTTATCCCATGGGTGAACAGTGTAGATGCTGATTGGCAGGCACATCTGTGCCATCTGATAATAAATCTTCACTTTTCGCTTTTAGATTTATTGGATTATTTCTGACCAAAAATTGTGTAGTGTAGATCCAGATCAGATGGCACAGATGTACGGCTTGTCTGGATCTAAACTGGTCTCGCAAATGCCTAAACTTATATATTAAGAGTAAAGGATTTTATTTGAAACTATTAGCATCATTTGGATGTCTTTTATCACATGCTTGAACAGTGTAGATCCAAATCAGCTGGTACATTCATGCCATCAGATTTGGATCTACACTGTTTACTTCTTGGACAGAAATAACCTACTGAATCAAAAAGCAAACAGTAGGTCCTGTGCCCAAGTTTATAAAACTGAGCATGGAAACCAGTCTCAGATCTCAAGCATAAGGTTATAAAACTGAGAATGGAAAGCAGTCTCAAATCTCGAGCATCTGAGCATGGAAACCAGTCTCAAATCTCAAGCATCTCAAATCTCAAGCATCTGATTGGCTGAAATGGCGACTGGTCGCCATTTCAGCCAATCAGATGCTTGAGATTTGAGACTGGTTTCCATGCTCAGTTTTATAACATTCAGTCCTTCAGTGCAGCTACACTGTTCATCATGGGATATAAGCCATATTCAAAGGAGTTATAGGGTTGAGATTTCCAGATACAGTCAAACCTCATAGAATACTGAAGCATTCTCTATTGTTGATAATTGCTAGTAAATATTGCTTTTGAAACCATGTTAAATAAGAAACAGCATTGTTTTCTTTGGTTATGTGCTCTGCTTGCATTTATTATTAGACAATAAATCATTTCCAGATAAACAGCAAATTCAATAATATTTGTGGGTTACTAATTTGTGTTGATTTTGTGGGAAAATTAATCCAATATGTAAGTGTAAGTAAATATGTTTTTAGAGAATTCATTAAAGTTAAGAGTATGTTAAGTTTTTGATATCTTAGACATGGTTTGCTTTCACCCTTTATATCATGAGATATAGTTGTTTATCCTGCTAGCGAACAGTGTAGATCCAGGTCAGTTGGAACATCCATGCTGTTTGATCAGGATCTACATTGTTTGCTTCTATATCCATACCGTGTAGATCCAGATCAGATTGCATTGATGTGCCTGTTGATCCGCATCTACACTGTTCCCAGATGCAATAAATCCCATTTTTATGAAATAATGGGTTAACCATATTAAATCTGCCATAATCTGTACCAGTAATCTGTTAAGATGCCAATTCCTACAAGTTTGACTGTACCTAGAAAGAGGGAATGGTATTGCATGCACAGGTATAAAGTATAAAAAATAGGAAATATCTAACATTAAGAATAAATATGTATCTTGAAACTAACATTAAAATCACAGGAGCTGTGTGGTGTATATAGTTATAGCTTTTGATATAATATGTTGATATGTATTCAGAGCTTTACGTGTAGATTTAGTTATCTAGTGCCATCGCTGTATTAAGAGGGTAGGAGAGATTTAACCTATTACTCCGTGGAATATGGCTGTTATCCACTGGCAAAGATTGAAGATCCAGATCAGATGGCAAATCCGTGTCGTCTAATCAACATCTACAATGGTCACTTTTAGATTCATTTATTTCTTTCTGACCAAGAATTAAACAGTGTAGATCCTGTTCAGATGGAAAGGATGTGGTTCTTTTTTTCCAAGCACTGATGTGCAAGCTGATCTAGATCTAAACTGGTAACACATCGGTTATTATAACTGGTCACACATCGGGTATAAGTCATATCTTGTGGAGTTAATGTTTACTAGTGTATCTAATTGTTTCAATATTTTGGTCAATAAGTAAATGTCCAGAAGCAGTTTTCCTGATTGATATCTATTGATCTTGCAAATGGCCTTGCGATATCTATTACGGAGTAAAACAAAGTGCTTATAATAGGATGACATAATACTATTTACTGTATCAATTATGGTTCAGACTGGTTGTTTCTGTGCTAGAAAATAATGATTTCTGCACTTCTTTTCATTTTCTCAGAGATTTCGCCAAATATTGAACCATTTAACCATTTACTCCTTCATCCATGGGATACGGATGTTATCAAATGGGCAAACCGTGTAAATCCAGTTCAGCTGGCACATCCATGCTGCCTGATCAAGATCTACACTGTTTGCTTTATATTTATTAGGGTTTATCTGATGAAGAAGTTACCAGTGTAGATTAAGATCAGATGGCATGGATGTGCTGGTTGATCTGGATCAACACTGGTCGTAGGCACAATAAAATCCAGCAAAATGTTATATCAAGCTATGTACATTACTGAAAAACTTTGATGAATTTGTCTATCTTTTAATTTAGTCTACCAATCGATTGTTCACAGGGCTGTTATGCAAAAATTTATTAACTGAATTTATTGACTGAATAGCTGAGTTGATAGTAGATTGAAAGTAGAGCCAGATCAGACTGTGCAGATGCGCAGGCACTTCTGGGATAACCCTTTACTCTTTAGGTCTGGGGTTTATAGCATGGGCAAACAGTTCAGGTCTAGGATCAACACTTTCTGATCAGGATCAAAACTGTTCGCTTTGAGATTCATTAGGTTATTTCTGAGGTTATTTTAACCCTTTCCTGGATAAATACGCCTTTTTTCGCATGTGCGACCAGTGTAGATCCAGATCAGCCGGCACATCCGTGCCATCTGATCAGGATCTGCACTGGTCGCATTTTGGTCAGAAATAACCTAATGAATCAAAAAGCGAACAGTTTAGATCCTGATCAGACGGCACAGATGTGCCGGCTGATCTGGATCTAAACTGTTCGCCCTAGCAATAAAGGTGGATCTGTACAGGAAAGGGTTAAAAAAAAAGCCAGCGTAGATCCTGATGAGCACATGGTTGAAGGTTATAAAGCTGAGATTGGAAACCAGTCTCAAATCTCAAGCATCTGATTGGCTGAAATGGCGACTGGTCGCCATTTCAGCCAATCAGATGCTTGAGATTTGAGACTGGTTTCCATGCTCAGTTTTATAACCTTGGGCACAGATCTATGCTTGTCATACTTGTGATAAAACAAATGGTAAATGCTGTGCCGAGCTTTTAAAAGTTTAAGTTACGTAATTAGTAAGTCATTGAAGGTTTCTCACAATATTTTAATAGCTCTTCTATATTTTAAGCTATATTTCAAGTTGCAATAGACATATAATTTACCTACTGCAATGTGAACAAACAGAATAAGAATCTGTTTCTACAGCTAGCAATTATCTGCGAATCTGTAGTGATTTTAATGTGAAATTATTGTATCAGATGAACAACTAAAATAAGAACAAATATAATAAATTTACATGGCACCCCTACCAGTATTGATTGAAAGTGGTATTTTGCCAACTTAATTACTCGATGAAACATAAGGTGAAATGAGTACCGAAATCCATATCGAGGACCGATTTTGAAAAGATTGTAAGTGATATTAAAGAACAAAGCAGATGGAATCTTTTTGCTTGCACGCCATGATATTGTATTGCTTATTAGTTCGTAATTTTCTTGGATGCCTTAAATACCAATTTGCGGCTAATTAGAAGACACTTTTTTCGTTGTTTTATCAGGATAACAACTGCTAATAGTTTGATTATGCAACAATATTAAGACTACCCTTACTGAGTTTTGACAGATTTTATTTTGCCGTTAGCTAATAAAGGCATAATTACTGAGTTTCAGTTTCCAAGGGTTACAGTATGAAGTCTGTAAAAACACTGTTTATCAGCCGGAAGCCAAGATTTTGAACTTATATCCATATGTAATAACCATTCTTGGTTAACATAACATTTTATGGGGTGTACAGGGAAAAGGAATCTTCAAACAGCTGATGTCAATTCTATAAAAGACAACATTATGTCAAGCAGAAGACATTGCTTATAACGCATTTCGAGATAAAACTAACATTATAAAGTTTAAACGTGTAATAAAATCATTAATTAGTAATGAGAAAGTTAAAAGATCACGTTCTTTCCAAATATATGAAAAAAAAACATTATGCCAAAAATATATTACTAAAGACGCCTAGTTTTCACGCTTGCGTACATGTAAATTCAAATGCTTGTTTTCTTCTCATAAGACTAGATATTAACCCTTTCCTCCATAGAAACACCTTTATTGCAAGGGCGAACAGTGTAGATTCAGATCAGCCAGCACATCTGTGCCGTCTGATCAGGATCTGCACTGTTTGCTTTTTGATTTGTTTGTTTTTTTCTGACTAAATACCACTAGTGCAGATCTATAGAAACACCTTTATGTGAGGGCGAACAGTTTAGATCAAGATCAGCCAGCACATCTGTGCCGGCTGATCTGGATCTACACTGGTTGCACATGCGTAAAAATGCGTATATAAGGAGGAAAGGGTTAAATTGCTTGATTTTGAAATTTCCTAGCACGAAAAATGTGAAAATTACACCAGCATGAAATAAAATGGTAGCACAGTATAATTAGGTTTCGAGTAAATGGTTAATGGAATAACAGTGTCTGCTTGTATTTTTTATTCGTTTTTTATGTAATTACTCAGAAATAAGTTAACAATTTACTGTATCAATATTTTTTACAGATCTCCATCATCATCAATTTAAATAAAGACAACGATGTTTCATTATTAAATTTAAATGAATGACTAATCTGGAATAATGGGTTTAATCTGGGTTGACATTTACTAGTAGTCACCATCTTGAATGAATTCCTTAGTGAAGCAATGTCACCACCTAGAACAATAAATGAGGCTTGCCTCATGCAACTCAGTTGAGGCCATTTTTATACCCCCGCTTCGAAGAAGAGGGGGGAATACTGTTTTACCCTTGTCCGTCCGTCCGTAACAAAATTTCCGTCGCAGTTTTCTCAGCAACTATAACATGCAGCAGCCTAATACTTTGCATATTGCTTCATCCTATAGTCCCATGTGGTGTAAAGCGATGTTATGCTCCTTGCTCATCTACTTCCTGTTTGTCGCATATTTTTAGATTTTGTTACTATATAGGTGCATTTAATCAACCAAAGGGCATTTTTATTTTCCGTCGCAGTTTTCTAAGCAACTATAACATTCAGCAGCCTGATATTTTGCATATTGCTTTATCCTATAGTCCCATATGGTGTAAAGCGATTTTATGCTCCTTGCTCATCTTCTTCCTGTTAACCGAATACTTACATTTTTACACATAATTGACATATTTGCTCAATTTCCGTCGCAGTTTTCTAAGCAACTACAACATGCAGCAGCCTGATATTTTGCATAATGCTTTATCCTATAGTCCCGTATGGTGTAAAGCGATTTTATGCTCCTTGCTCATCTACTTCCTGTTTACCTAATACTTAGATTTTTACACATAGATGACAAACAAGTCATGCACAATTTCCGTGCAGTTTTCTAAGCAACTACAACATTCAGCAGCCTGATATTTTGCATATTGCTTTATCCTATAGTCCCATATGGTGTAAAGCTATTTTATGCTCCTTGCTCATCTACTTACTGTTTACCGAATACTTACATTTTTACACATAATTGACATACCTGCACAATTTCCGTTGCAGTTTTCTAAGCAACTATAACATGCAGCAGCCTGATGTTTTGCATATTGCTTTTTCTTATAGTCCCATATGGTGTAAAGTGATTTTATGCTTGTTGCTCATCTACTTCCTGTTAACCGGCTAGTTTTAGGTTTTGTTGCTATACAGGTGCGCTTCACAATCCAAAGGGTATCTTTATCACTATAAAGGTGCATTACATAAACCAAAGGGAATCTTCATTGAAAAATGCAAATTACATTTTGAAAGTCATATTTCTCACAGCGGGGGTATCACTAGTGAGCATTAGCTCACAGATTTACTTGTTAATTCATTAAAACATTAGGAAACAATCAGGAATAAAAATAACAGCAGAAGTTAACTCTTTCCTCCATAAATATGTGTTTTTACGCATGTGCGACCAGTGTAGATCCAGATCAGCCGGCACATCCGTGCTGTCTGATTGGGATCTGCACTGGTCACATTTTGATAAGAAATAACCTTACAATCATAAAGCAAACAGTGCAGATCCTGATCAGACGGCATGGATATTTGAAAATACACCAGCGATCTTTTAACCTCTGTCTACCAATAGATACTAGTAACCTATATTTAAGCGTCTGGACAGAAGTTAGTCTGTGGCATTAATTGTCTGAATGCCAGACATTGTCCCTCCCGCCGGACCATATCAATTGTTCTAGTGTTCTTAATACTGTCTTAGTAAAATTGGACCCAAGATCATAAAACTAAAACTGGAGACCTGTCTCAAATCTCAAACATTGAAATACTCCAATGGTAACCACCGAAAAATGACTGGCAAATAGCTCATTGATTTTGCATCAAAAACAATCAGCAAAAAAAAACCAACTATTAAGCTAACCATATAATCTTCGGTCTTATTTTGCCTTCTTCAACCTCCATTTTTCTTCCCACATTCGTCAGGCTTAATAAAAAGTTATCCACAAACATGAACTTCGGCAATTATCAATCAGAACAGAACCTTGTCCGACCTCATTTCCAATAAATTCATGTCCAAGAACAGAAAAGTCATAAAATCAGATACAATTTTCGGTAATTGAATATATTTAGATGTATTTTTCGCTTGTACTTAATGCTTGGGATGAATAATGCAATGAGTTGGTAAATAGTTGGCAGTACGAAGCCTACTTAGTTAGTGAAATATACTGACAGCCAGTAAAATGTTACTTCTTACAGTGGCTTTTACATCGACAGAAATTTATCTAGTCGTTATAACACATTAGCACTGGTAAAAATTTCGGATTCTGGCAATTTCGGATGATTTTACAGTTGTATTAGGCCTTTTTTTGCTGCTAAAATTTTAAGGTGAATATTTCATAAAAGCAATGAAATCAGTGGGGTAAAATATACATTATCGTTAATGTGATAATATTTTTAAAGCTGTCTTACATTTTCTTCACGTCATGGAAGTTTGAATTTACTATGAAATAGAAAGGTTGCAATGTTTTCTTGTATGAAACACTCTACCACAAACTTCGCAAAATTTTTTCGGCAGACAATAACTGAAAAAATTTGTAGAAAACTGAAAAAAGGCTAATGGTGGACAACACTGAAAGTGTGTTCCTTATTTTAAGTATCAGAGCTTCTTTCAAACTCTGTGATTAGTAAAAAGTTATATTCATAATAAGTCGTTTATTTTAAGCTGATAGAGAGATAACTTTCTTTTGACGGTGAGTATATGTGTTTTTCCAATGCAGGATTTGTTTGGCCTGTCTGGACAGCTGATGAATGTGAAAACTATTACGGGAATATAGTTTATGATTTATAAGATTTCACAGAAATATTTATGCATTGTTTACATAGTTTATTGATGTCTGAACTTACTCAGTGTTGTACAGATCAGTCTGGTATAGCTATCACTACCGTTTGTGAATTAATTTCGTTAAACCTCTGTTAGTCGAATTTGCATTAGATGTGTATCATTTATATGCCCTATTCTGCATTTTGATTAAAATGAATTTGATGAAAATTAATGCAGTTTTGCAATACTTTTCCCCCCTTAGACCAATTTTGAAGTCTCAGATGACAGTTTTGCAATACTTGACCCCCTAAAACCAATTTTGCAGTCTTACATGACAGTTTTGCAATATTCTCCCATAAGACCAGTTTTGCAGTCTTTGCAATACTCCCCACCCCCTACCAGTTTTGTGGTCTCTATTGATCCTAAGTTTTTCAATACCTTTTACCTTTAAGACTATTTTTGCAGTCTCACTTGACAGTTTTGCGATACCACCCCACCCAGGCGGACCAGTTTTGCAGTCGTACTTGACAGTTTTGCAATATACTTTTCCACCCTAATGAAAACACTTTATGCTTTATAAGAATGCTCAAACTTCCTTTGTTCCTTGGAACTTTTTCAAAATATTGGAAAATTTCTGAATTTTTCAAGACTTTATAATGATTGTTTGGAGATTATTATCTGCGATTTCCCGCCTGCTGATTGATTAGCGAAGAATCAAAATAGTTCTTTGCTTCAAAGTTTTACAGGTGCAAAATACCTATTGCTTATTCTGATTATATGTGGTTACATTATTGATATTTGAATTTTTTTCTTGGAAGCATTAGTGTTGCTAATAAAACATATTTATTTGCTGTTTTCCAGTAAATAATATAGTTTTCTCAGTGCAATAAAAACTGGTATTTTCCAGTTTTGAAACTATGGAATATGATTTAATTTTTACTGCTTTTGCTGAACTACTTTTTTAAAACTTATTACCTCCCTTCCAACTCATGGCTTTGCCACTCGTGAATATATTAGTGTCTGATGTTCACTCATGAACTAAAATCAATAACTTACAAAAACAAACAAATTCTACATATTTTGAATGGTAAGTAAGTGAAAGTATCATTGCACTTTTCTCAATATACCTAAAAAGATTGAATATTGAGTGGGTTTTTTTAACGTTTTTTTTTTTCATTTTGTCAATGACAATTTGTACAGACCCCACCTCCAATTAAGACTACCGTCTGATTAGGATCTGCACTGGTCACAATTTGGTCAGAAATAACCTAATGAATATAAAAGCGAACAGTTTAGATCCTGATCAGATGGTACGATGTGCCTCCTTGCTGTCTGTCTGGATCTAAACTGTTCGCCCACGCAATAAAGGTGTATCTATGGAAGAAAGGGTTAAGACCTGACCTTTTTTCCACTCCCAAGGGTGGTCTTAAGAGTGAAGATTTCACTGTTATTCTCTTCCATATGCACACAAACCCACAAATTAATGTACAGGCATGCAATGCGCAATATAAAGACTCCCAGTCTTTTGATTTTTCTTGTTGTATTCTACGAGACCAGATAGAAAGACTGGGGTAACAAGAATCTATCTGCTTGATAATTCAATATAAGATAGTCTGGTTTGACATCAAGTTCTTATAAGACAAAGAGTGCCTCTTTATGATCTACCATATATAAATTATGTCATTTTCTTATGCAAGTCGCTATAGAAGTGCTCCCTGGGTTTGTCATATTTATAGCGGTAATTTAATTGTACGGCATTATAAGTTAGACTGATCAATAGTTGAGTAACTTATCAGCGGGGACATTTTAATGATCATATATAAAATAAGCTGCCATTTCCATAGATCTTAGAAGTAAATACTGGAATTTTTTTCCGAGAAATTACGTAGGAGCCTTTCATATTCAGAAAATTAAAAATCACACGTGGGAAAAAACTTGACATATTGCTAAATGACACATTTGAGAAGATTCGACATCAATTTATCAAAATTGTCACATAACTATGTAAGAAAGCAAACTTGGTGAAAGTGAACAGTCCTAAGCAAAAAAGGGAGACAACTCATTTTAAAAGAAATTTCGTTGTTTAACTGCAGACAGGTGATTAAAATGATTCATCATCTTCATCATTTGTTTTGATATCATTGTTGTGAACAGCTGCAACTCATCATCATCATTATTATCATCATCATCATCATCATCATCATCATCTTCCTCTTCTTCTTCATCCTCGTCATCATCAGCATCATCATTATCATCATCATCATTCTCAGTTTTTGCTGGCGATCATTGTTGGTAACAGCAGCAACTCAGCAACATCATCTGTTTTGTCCTATTCATTATTGTTGTTGAAATCAACAACGACAGCAAGAAGAACAACAGCATCATCAGATTAGTTAGATCTTAAAAATCTTCAGATATAAATATATGAAAAAGTTTTGGCAGTTTGCTCTTTATTTCTTCTAGATTACTAAATGCTCTTTATTTCTTCTAGATTACTAAACAATGTAATACAATGAAGAATAAATGCTTAACTTGATGGTTTCCGAATAGATGAAAAAGTCTTCTAACTTTGATCTAATTGGATTCTGTTTAATTAATGGTTTCAGAACATTCAAAAAAGTCTTCTAACTTTAATCTATTAATTAGAAATTTTTAAATTAATGGTTTCAGAATATACAAAAAAGACTTCTAACTTTGATCTACTTGGATTTTAATAAATGAATCATCATCATCATCATTACATCATCATCATCATCACCAACAACTACAACTACAACAACATTAACAACAACACCTCACAACCACCACCATCATCATCATTGTCATAAATATCATCAGTTCATCCTAGACAGCAGCAGCAACAACAACATGAACAAAAACAAAAACAACATCAAAGTAGTTGGATCATTAATTCCTAATTTTTTTATGGAGGCCAGAACTTCATTTATTCTTAGTTAATACTAAAACGTAAAACTTTTTTTGTATAAGAATATACAAAAAAATTGATCTGTTTGAACCAACTTCATCCAGGTAATCTCTGCACCAAAAGGCATCTTTTTTAGAGCAAAGTTCTAACACATTAGACATACATCACTGATTTAGAAACAAACAGGAAACATAACATCAAAAATGATTAAAAAGAATATCAGCAACCTTTCAAGTATATCAAGGAATTCTCTGCAATTCTAAAAAAAAACTTGCATTCATTTTCCACAACTGACTGGTCCTACATATCATGATGGCTAATTGCATGGAATAACCACCTGTTAGTGGCTTCTACATTATAGTATCATTATATTTCGCAATGGTTAAATTTAAGCGTATTTTCACGCTAGCTTAAATAAGCGGGAAAATTCACCTTAGCATAATTTTGGCATAAAATAGGTGATCTTATAAGAATAATAAATCTGTGTTAATTAATAAGACTTTTAGTGTGCAGAAATTCTATTTATAGCATCTGGGCGAAAATGTGGCCCCGTGAAATTTAGTGATTCAACAAACAGTATACCAGTATCGTTAGGTTACAGAAAACAGATAAAATCAAGCAAAGACATTTTTTCTGAACCATCCAAAGTATTTTCAGCAAACATTGAATGCACCATTTACTATGGTACTGGCTTATTTTGTATAACCCTTTACTTCATGGATATGGCTTTTATCACATGGGAAAACAGTGTAGATCCAGATCAGTCACATAATATGCCATCTTATCAGGATCTACAGTGTAAGCTTATAGATTCACGAGGTTATTTCTGACCAAGAAGCAAACACTGTAGATCCTGATCAGACTGCAACTGAACTAGATCTTCACGTGAAAGCCCTATCCCACAGTTAACCCTTTCTCCATAGATACACATTTATTGCATGGGTGAACTGTTTAGATCCAGATCAGCTGGCACATCCGTGCTGTCTGATCATGATCTGCACTGTTTGCTTTATGATTCGTTTGGTTATTTCTGACCTAAATGCGACCAGTGTAGATCCTGATCAGTCGGCGCGGATGTGCCTGCTGATCTGGATCTACACTGGTCGCACATGCTTTAAAATGTGTATATATGGACGAAAGGTGTAAGGGTTAAACTTAGAAAGGCATGTAATCAGCATTAAACATTCTACTTACACTTTTGGACTAGTTTCTGGACAGGAGCAAAGATAAATAGTTTTCGATAGTTCAAGGAATATTATCTGTCAATTTGTCAAAGACGGTGGTATATTAGATTGAAACTGATGCATTCTGGGATATGGCTGTGATTGATTAAATGTCTGTCACTGTCCAGCAAATGCTACATCTTCCTTTGGTTAAGATTTCAAATGCTTGCAAATTAAAGTACTAATATCTATTGTCTTGATGAAGTGCATACACAAAACTGGAGAATGATAAAAGATTTGCACTGAAGAGAATACTCAAGGGAGGTAATCATGTAAACTGGTAAAAATTAAAGATTACTGTCAAGTAAATGCTATGTCTTCCTGTGATTAAGATTTCAAATACTTGCAAATTTAAGTAGTAATATCTTATTGTCTTGATAGAGTGCATACACAAAACTAGAGAATGATAAAAGATTTGTACAGAAGAGAATACTCAAGGGAGGTAATCAGGTAAACTGGTAAAAAGATGAAAGAATAATGTTGAGCAAATGTTACATGTTCCTTTGGTTAAGATTTCAAATACTTGCAAATTTAAGTAGTAATATCTTATTGTTTTGATGGAGTGCATAAAAAACTGGTTAATGACTAAATATCTGTACAGAAGAGCCTACTCAAGGGAAATAATCGTGTAAACTGGTAAATGATTAAAATATCTGTACAGAAGAGCCTCCTCAAGGAAGATAATTGTGTAAACTGGTGAATGATTAAATATCTGTACAGAAGAGCCTACTCAAGGGAGATAATTGTGTAAACTGGTGAATGATTAAATATCTGTACAGAAGAGCCTACTCAAGGGAGATAATTGTGTAAACTGGTGAATGATTAAATATCTGTACAGAAGAGCCTACTCAAGGGAGATAATCATGTAAACTAGTAAATGATAAAAGATCTGTACAGAAGAGCCTACTCAAGCGAGGGAATCATGTAAATTAGTAAATGATAAGCATCTGTACAGAAGAGACTTCTCCAGGGAGATAATCATGTAAACTGGTAAATGGATCTACACTGTTTGCCCACACAAAAAAGGCTTATATATGGAAGAAAGCCCGGTTAATACATTTTCACAAAAATTGCTATTTTACTGGTTTGAATATCAGCAATAGGAAACCCATCAGAGGGGGTTAAAACTGTCAAAAAAGGCATTTTATTACTGAAAGATAAAATGTTTGTAATTTGTTTAGAGCAGAAATAATTCCCCTGGGGGCAACAGATATCCAAGGCACTTCCAGTATCAGAGCTGTCCTTCAAAAGATTCCATTGACTTAATGTAATCACAATTATCATCAAAACTGCATTCATCAGTGAATTTAACATGGAAAATTTTCATGCATGTAGCTGCATTAAATTGTAAAAAGATTTGCTATATGTTGTTAATTAATTAAGGATATTGTAAAAATCAGACCTGCTGTTAGGATGTTGCACACAGCTCAACCCCAACAGGTCTTGTTACCAAGAGTGTAATTGAATATGTCCAGTGAATTTCAGGTTGTTTATTCTGTAAATGAAATTGTCCAATTGGTTTCATGTTGTTCAATCTGTAAATGACTGTGTTTGGTCAGTTATAGGTTGTTGGTTTTGTAAGCTAATATTTCCAGTCAGTTACAGGTTGTTGGTTCTGTAAATGGATGTGTCTAGTCGGTTGAAAATAAATATGCCAAGTAGGTTGCAGGTTTTTGTCACTGTAAATGAATGTGCCCAGTCAGTTACAGGTTATTGGTTGTGTAATTTAATATGTCCAGTCAGTTACAGGTTGTTGGTTCTGTAAATGGATGTGTCCAGTCAGTTACAGGTTGTTGGTTCTGTAAATGAATATGTCCAGTCAGTTACAGGTTGTTGGTTCTGTAAATGGATGTGTCCAGTTGGTTGGAGGTTGTTGGTTCTGTAAAAGAATATGTCCAGTCAGTTACAGGTTGTTGGTTCTGTAAATGTATGTGTCCAGTTGATTGGAAGTTGTTGGTTCTGTAAATGAATATGTCCAGTCAGTTACAGGTTGTTGGTTCTGTAAATGGATTTATCCAGTTGGTTGGAGGTTGTTGGTTCTGTAAATGAATATGTCAAGTCAGTTACAGGTTGTTGGTTCTGTACATGGATGTGTCCAGTTGGTTGGAGGTTGTTGGTTCTGTTAATGAATATGTCCAGTCAGTTACAGGTTGTTGGTTCTGTAAATGGATGTGTCCAGTTTGTTGGAGGTTGTTGGTTCTGTAAATGAATATGTCCAGTCAGTGACAGGTTGTTGGTTCTGTAAATGGATGTTTCCAGTTGGTTGGAGGTTGTTGGTTCTGTAAATGAATATGTCCAGTCAGTTACAGGTTGTTGGTTCTGTAAATGGATGTGTCCAGTTGGTTGGAGGTTGTTGGTTCTGTAAATGAATATGTCCAGTCAGTTACAGGTTGTTGGTTCTGTAAATGTATGTGTCCAGTTGGTTGGAGGTTGTTGGTTCTGTAAATGAAAATATCCAGTCAGTTACAGGTTTTTGGTTCTGTAAATGTATGTGTCCAGTTGGTTGGAGGTTGTTGGTTCTGTAAATGAATATGTCCAGTCAGTTACAGGTTGTTGGTTCTGTAAATGGATGTGTCCAGTTGGTCGGAGGTTGTTGGTTCTGTAAATGGATATGTCCAGTCAGTTACAGGTTGTTGGTTCTGTAAATGTATGTGTCCAGTTGGTTGGAGGTTGTTGGTTCTGTAAATGAATATGTCCAGTCAGTTACAGGTTGTTGGTTCTGTAAATGTATGTGTCCAGTTGGTTGGAGGTTGTTGGTTCTGTAAATGAATATGTCCAGTCAGTTACAGGTTGTTGGTTCTGTAAATGTATGTGTCCAGTTGGTTGGAGGTTGTTGGTTCTGTAAATGAATAAGTGCCAGTCAGTTACAGGTTGTTGGTTCTGTAAATGTATGTGTCCAGTTGGTTGCAGGTTGTTGGTTCTGTAAATGAATATGTCCAGCAGGTTGCAGGTTTTTTTCACTGTAAATGAATGAGTCCAGTCAGTCACACTTTGTAAAATATACTTAATTACAAAGAGATTGAATGAAGTCCTAAAGACTTTATGTTATTCCATGGTTACACCATCGTTGGATCTGCCACTACTGCAGATCCAGGTCAGCCTGCACATCTGTGATTTTTGTTGTTGTTTTCTATTAGTTTCGCATCATATTCAATCAGGGAAACAATTCTTCAGTCAAAATCAGCATCAAAATCTTGTCTCTAGGGATGAAATCTGATGTATAACATACAAGTGAGGTAGATAAAAATAATACATAAAGGATGTTGATTAGAATCACCACTTGTGATTATATGTTGGTTATCTGATGAATTGGGGGTATCTTGTACTGTTTTATGTATTTGTGATGTGTTTTCAGAGATAACCTTTTGGGCTTTATTCAGATGTTGATTTTTTTTTCAAGTGATTATTGCAGTATTCAAAATTAATTTGAATTCTGTAACCTTTTATTTGTCCAAGAAAAGTTTTGTTCAGAAGTGGTAACAATTTCCCCATCTGGCCTCCCACCTTTTGTTGTCGTCCGCCATTTTGTTGTGAATTTTGGTGAAAATTCATATTGTTAAGCCTATGTCCTAATTTATTAAAGTGGTATGCATATGGATTACTTAAATTACACTAGAAAATAATTTTGTCGCGTTTTTAATGTTGAAAACAATCAGATCATTCTTAATTTACCAAAGTAAATATCGAACTGGTAATAATTACGAAATTCTATGGTAGTGACGTCATGCAGGTAAATCAATGACGTAAAACAGGTAAATATTGAGGTTCTCAGCGGGGAAATATGTTCGGAAATAAAAAAGCGAAATAAATGAAACAAATGTTTTCTAATTATCTTTTGACTGAAAAAAGCTTTGCAGTATAATAAAACAATTATTTGGTTTCTTGAAAGGGTGTGTGAGGATATATTGCCAGTCTGGGTGTCATATTATCCCTCGCCTACGGCTCAGGTAATATTTTATAATCATTTAAATCATGGGATATGGCTTATTTTCATAAGTTATGCAACATATTATTCAGAATAGTGTTTGCAGTGATATGGTCTAATTTTAATTTTGAGAAGTACTCAACTCTCTAAGAAAACTCCTTTTTTGTTTTCGCATTAGGCAATAGAAAATTAATTCCTAGATTCTCATCCAAATTTCAAAATAAAAAAAAACTTTTGGGCGGAGTGATTTTGAGGGGTGGGCGGGGATGAGAATCTAGGAATTCATTTTTTTATTACCTTACCTCTCCCAAGGAGCATTTTTGTAAAACCATAACTGGTATCAAAAATAGCAGTGTCTTAACAAATATAATAATGCAATATCTTGCTTTGATAGAATGCAATTTTGAATAAAAACAAGAAAATTATTCTCAGTTATATTCAACACATTCATCCTTTGAAAGTCTTGGTCAGGATTGGCATAAATATAAGACAATAGCAGAGATTTTTCTGTTAAAAGATTATAATCATTCATGAAATATTTAGCCCGGCCGGCTAGCTCAGTGGATAGAGCATCGGACTGTCAATCCAGGGGTCGTGAGTTCGATCCCCAGCCGAGGCGGGAAAAATTTCTCCGTGACAATTGAACTCGGACATTGCGTCTGAGAGTCATTTGTCCCTCACCTCTGATTCAAGTGAGGAAGCAGTCAGTCGCTTGCGGAGAAATTGGTTAGTACTGGTTAGAGACCCAGGAACACCGGTTAGGTGGACTGACCGCCGGGATATAACCAGAAAGGTGTTGAAACCAGGCGTTAAAACCACAAACAAACAAACAAATCATGAAATATTTTGAAATATTTATTATGACTACATGCAAATGGCCTGACTTAACGCATTTACTTCATTTATATGGGTTTATTGGAAATTTTAATGGTGTAGATCCAGATCAGCTAGCAAATTTGTGCTGCCTTATCAGGATCTGTATGGTTTGTGTCTTAGTCCTAAATAACAAATCTAAAAGCAAACTGTGCAGATCCTGATCAGAAGGCACAGATGTGCTGGCTGATCTGGATCTACACTGGTCACTCACATGTAAAAAGGTGTATAAATTATATGGAGTTAGGTGTTAAATCATTAATAACAATTTTTTATTTAATTTAAACTTGTCTTCAAATTTTAGAGGATGGTAATTAAATAATTTGACTAGTGGTGTTAAATGAACACCCTGCGCAGACAATATGGATGCACAGTGCAGTCTGGAATTAAATTATTTAATCTGGATACCGGTTCACAAAAAATAGGCTCATAAGGAAATTTGTTGAAGCCGAGAGAAGAATTCTTAAAGCGGGACGGAAAGTAATAATGCATTGTGGGTTGCATGATGTGTGAGATTAGTGCCGATTTGATAGATCTTTGGGGATTTAGATTGCGAATGGAAATCTTTCGGATCATGCAGCTTTCTTGAAATATGTCGAAAAACACAAGTTTACTTCGAACACTTAATTTCTCAAAGAGAGATAAATGGATGATATTATGTGATTTGTAAATATTGGTTCTGTAAGAGAAAATAGATTTTGGATAAATTGGAAGTTGTTTGGAGCATTTTAGTAGGACTCGGAATTTCGTGGAAGAGATGAGAATGGACTTAATAGAATTTTATGATTACTATAATCTAAAATTATCTATAAGGTTGCTATATAGATAAATATATAAATGTTAAATATGTTGAATTTAATTACACATAGATGTACAACATATACAAATGTAAAATGTAATTATATATAATGTTTAACTTTGTAATTGTAATATAATTACTTGAAATAATAAAAAGATCTTGAAAATGAACAGCACAACTTTAAATAATAAAATGATATTGAATCTACTTTTAAATGGACAGCACATAAATATATAATTTTATTATAATGTAAACTTGGTAACTGTAATGTAAAATTACTTGAAATAATAAAGAGAAAGTGTAATTAATGAGGATAGTATAATTAATTGGTAAATATGTAATTAAAATGTTTTTAATTGGAACTGAAATTAATGATGATGAAATGTTTTTTGTAAAGTATTCAGTAGATTTTGTAGATGAACATTATTTTACCATTTACCCCATGGGATAAGGTTGTTATCACATAGATGAATAGTTTATATCCAGATCTGCACCATCTGATCAGATGGTTGTTATCACATAGATGAATAGTGTAGATCCAGATCTGCACCATCTGATCAGGGTCTACACTATTGGCATTTTGATTCATTAGGTTATTTTTTACCAAGAAGCTAACATTATAGATCCTGATCAGAATGCCAGCTGCTGGATCAGGATCTACTTTGAGAGGGAGAGAGAGAGAGAGAGAGAGAGAGAGAGAGAGAGAGAGAGAGAGAGAGAGAGAGAGAGAGAGAGAGAGAGAGAGAGAGGGAGGGAGGGAGGGAGGGAGGGAGGGAGGGAGGGAGGGAGGGAGGGAGGGAGGGAGAGAGAAAGAGAGAGAGGAGAGGAGAGAGATGGAGAGAGAGAGAGAGACAGAGACTGAGAGAGAGACAGAGACAGAGAGAGACTGTGTGGTGATAATTGCTTTATACAAAAATCCTTCTATATTAAAAAATATCCCAGATCTGTTTCAAAAGTACATATAACACCCTAGTTTCAAATCATTTTAGTCTGATATTTTAACCTCTTTTTGCATAATTTCCATCATGTACAGGAAATATCAGTTTCTAACTATAATATATATTACAATGCTTATTACCATATAATTATTCCAAAATAATACAATATTTATACATTCATGGTTATATATTTAAATTTTAATTTGTAAACAGGATATATAAGATTAGATCTTTGAAACTGATTAATTATTAATGAAAAGTCCGACTGGCAGATTTTCTACAAAAGCATTTGGTTATATTCATGAAAAGTCTGACTGATTTCTGCAAAAGTATTTTGTTATAGATATATCAATGAAAAGTCCGACGGATTTCTGCTAAAGTATTTGATGGAAATTTGTGGCTTACAAATTATTTATCAAGAATGTTTGGAAATACTAAAACTTTAATTTAGGTGCATAACAGTTTTGCAGATTTCATGTTATATTACTTTTTAAATGATGAAATTTGGAGAGATAAGTACATAAGTGTGCCTGCGTGATTTAGTGGAATTTTTTTCCCCCGATTTATTATTGATAAAATTAGATTGAATTTCGGCAAATGATTTGTTGATACCAACTGTTCGTAGTTTGTGTAAGTTCTATTCTACAGACATTGAAAAATTAAGATTTACGGAATTGTACTCGCAAAAGTTGCAAAACAATATGATTTGTGTATTGCTTAAAATGTGCGTTTGTGATTGATTCACCAACTGGTTTCACATCTTTCAGAAATATATAATAGTATGTTAAATAGTGTTGTTTTATTTTAAGTTATTCAAAAATTAAAAAGTGATTTGGACTTGCCAACTTTTAAGTAAGTGTTGTTTTATGTTTAAAAAGAAATAAAATTTAAAAGCAAATTATGAAAACTTAATTTGGTGCAAGCTTGTATTTAATTGAGAGAGAAGAAACAAAAAAATGTGACAATTTTTTAAATACACAAAAGAAACAAAAAATGTGACTAAACATTTTTTAAATAATTTGTTCAAAAGTTGCACCACTGAGTCATTAATCAGTCAAACAATTAAAGATTCATTACTGCAGTTACATAATTGATTGTGTCTTGTGACTGTGATTTATGGTGGAAATATAAACAAAAATAATCTAGTGAAATTTTGGGAAAAACGGAAATGGTCAAAAAGTTCAATGTAGAGGAAGTACCAATTGATAATGATGTTCCCTTGGAACCCCTCTTACCTCAGGGGATAGGGGAAGCCCCTTTTAAGCCGGGTTCCAGTGATTCAGACTCAGACGATCAGAGTACACCATCAAGTCCACAGAGGACAGAACCTTTACCTACTATAACTATTACGAATGCTAACGGTGAGCATCGGGACCACAGGATAAGGTATTCTGCTGACCACGGAAAAAAAGGTGATTTACCTTACGTTTTTCATATATGCTGTTATAATCATTATATTTCCCAGTTTAATATTTGCGTATTTCACGCTAGGAATAAAGTGGGAAATCCAAGTATAGCTAATTGTAACTGGGTTATATCTTATCCAATGAGAATAATGAAAATGCACAAATTTATGTACACACAAAAATGTTATATGTGACTTCTGCACGAAAATTTCTTCCTGCAAAAAAATAAATGATACCACACTAAGTCACTTTTATTGCTTAACCCATTATCCCTTTCCTCCGTATACACGCATTTTTACTCATGTGGGACAAGTGTAGATCTAGATCAGCTGGAATATTCATGCCCTCTGATCAGTATCTGTACATTCATGCCCTCTGATCAGTATCTGTACATTCATGCCCTCTGATCAGTATCTGTACATTCATGCCCTCTGATCAGTAGCTGTACTGTTCCCTTTTTGGTTGGAAATAATCAAATAAATAAAAAAGTGAACAGTGCAGATCCAGATCAGATGGCACAATCTACACTGTTCACCCATGCAGTAAAGGCGTATACAGTCAAACCTGTCTTTAGCAGCCACCCAAGAGAGTGACAAAAAGTGGCTGCTGAAGACAGGTGGCTGTTAAAGACAGTAAAAAATTAGAACAAAATGTCAGTTTAAGTCATTTCAAACTGTCTGTTTAAGACAGGTAATTGCTATTAGCAGGTGGCTGCTAAGGCAGGTTTCACTCTATATGAAGGAAAGGGTTAATCCTTTACACCATGTATATGTCTGGGCTGGAGGTTATAAAACTGAGTTTGGAAACCAGTCTCAAATCTCAAGCATCTGATTGGCTGAAATGGCGACTGGTCGCCATTTCAGCCAATCAGATGCTTGAGATTTGAGACTGGTTTCCATGCTCAGTTTTATAACCTTGGGTACTGGTTGCACAGAGGATTTAAGTTGTATCCGTGGAGTAAAGGGTTAAATGTAATAAACTCAGCTTTCTTTCAACCAGACGTTGTACATTCATTGTTCAGTAGGGTAGTTTTACAAAAATTTATAAACTGAATTAATTGACCAAATAAAACCAGTGAAGACCTTGTAAATTGAGTGCTTGTAGGGTAAATTTTAACATTTATAATATATAATTATAATTGATATTAATCAAGTGAATTCATATTGGCCTTGTTATTGGGCCAAGGGTAGTCATATTGGCCCGAGGCTGAAGGCCGAGGACTAATATGACTGACACAGGCTCAATAACACGGAGATATGAATTCTCTTGATTAATGACAATTTTATTAATTAACAGAATACAAAACATCAAATTCATATGAAACCTAAACTGGACCAATATGAGAATTACTGGGCCAATAAGAATTGAGTGGCCGATTAGTTAATTAATAGATAGTTACTTAATAATGTCTGTTAAAGGAAAATACAAAATTACATCTATCGATTTGCAAGACTACAAAGTGGCTAAAAGGGTTAATTTTGAAATTCAGAATGTCTGTTTTTCAAAAATTTTATAATTACATCCAAAGATTTGCAAGAATACACAATGGCTTGAAGGGTTTATTTTTAAAGTCTGTATGTAGGTTATACAAGAATATAAAATGAAATCTATAGATTTGCAAGACTACAAAATGACATATAAATAAGGTTGGCAAGAATACTAAAAATGGTATGTATATGTTGGCAAGAATACTAAAAATGGTATGTATATGTTGGCAAGAATACTAAAAATGGTATGTATATGTTGGTAAGAATACTAAAAATGGTATGTATATGTTGGTAAGAATACTAAAAATGGTATGTATATGTTGGTAAGAATACTAAAAATGGTATGTATATGTTGGCAAGAATACTAAAAATGGTATGTATATGTTGGCAAGAATACTAAAAATGGTATGTATATGTTGGTAAGAATACTAAAAATGGTATGTATATGTTGGTAAGAATACTAAAAATGGTATGTATATGTTGGTAAGAATACTAAAAATGGTATGTATATGTTGGCAAGAATACTAAAAATGGTATGTATATGTTGGTAAGAATACTAAAAATGGTATGTATATGTTGGTAAGAATACTAAAAATGGTATATATATGTTGGTAAGAATACTAAAAATGGTATGTATATGTTGGTAAGAATACTAAATGACACTATGCACTGAAATATGTTTTGGTTTGCAAGAATACAAAATGGCATTTTTAGGTTGGCAAGAATACTAAATGCTATGTATAAGTTTGCAGGAATACTCATGACATGTATAGTTTCAAGAATACAAAATGACATTTATATGCTATTTTTTTTATACTCTGTCATAGCTTAAAATACCAAGAATCAACCATTAGGCATTAAATCTTGAAATTTTAGCCTTGCGAAAACAACCCCCATACAGAATAAAATTAACAGTGCTAAACCTTTCAGAAAGTGCTAGGCTATTGGTGTATTGGTCTGGTATGTAACATAGTAATTGTTAACAATCTCAGACATGATTTATTGATGGTAGGTAATAGATGTAATGTAACAGAATAAAGATATAGTAGCAGCAGGACATTAAACAGTTCCTTGTATCATTTGCTGATGGATTAATATTGGGAAAGTCTCAGTGGCCTATATTGTCACCTTAGTGCAAAAAGAGTATAACTCCTAATAATTTCAATGGTACTTATACCGTTTTTGCACTGAGGTGATGAATTTTAACTGTTATATGTATCTACTGTATGTGGGAAATCATATGTACGAGGGGGGATCAAAAATAAATAAGACTTTTTCATTCATTCAAAAACTCTTCAATTCTCACGTATAATAGCACAATTAACACAAAGCGGGATCCTTCCGCTAAACAATACAAAAAGAATTAATGAAATATATGAACAAATAACAAAGATATGACGTTTCAAATATACATAACATGTGCGATCCGGCGCACCACCACAATAACACTAATGACGTTCGCGACGTCACAATAACGCGCACTGTCTTATAGACTGTCACTCCTTCTCGAAGTAAGCTCCTGCGTGCTCGATGCAACGCTGGTGGCGATGGATCCACTGCCGGTAGATGTTTTTGTACCAATCAGCACCATACTGGCGGGTGATAGTCTGTGTGGCTTGTACTAATTCATTCAAAGACTGGAAACGGTGACCTTTCAGTTGCGCCTTGATGGTTGGAAAGATCGCAAAGTCAAAGGGTGCTAGGTCAGGTGAGTATGGTGGATGCGCTACCCGTCCGAATCCTAACACTCCCACCTCCAACTCCGTCGCTGCAGCCGTATGGGAAGAGGCATTGTCCATGTGCAGGATAAAATGTTCGATGGGGACACCGGGTCTCTTCTTCTCAAGGGCATGGACCAAATCACGGCGAAGAACCTGTGTGAATCAATTAACAGAAATCGTTAGCGACCTTTGATTTTGCTAATTATATTTCAGATAAAAGATATTATACATATGATTTATTATCTTTGTTTTAACCTATAGATCTCGAAATCATATTAATACGTATTTATTTAAGTATTTATACCGGTAAATAAAAGGCATGATAATTATTAACAATTAAACACCATACGCTTCTCATCATGATATCAATATCTGAAGAATATAATTATCATTATTTATAAACCAGCATACCTTGCAGTAATACTCTGCATTGACCGTCTGGTTCTTGGGGACGACGTGTTGCAAAATCATGCCATGCATGTCTGCAAACATGATAAACATGTACTTTCCCCCGCTCTTGGACACACGGGCCTTCTTGGGTGGAGGAGATCCGCTGCGCTTCCACACAGCTGACTGGGCACGTGTTTCCGGATCGTGCAGCCAAAGCCAGGTTTCATCTGTGGTGATGATTCTTGCAAGAAAATCATCCCCTTCCTGTTTAGTTCTGCGAAGGAAGGCCCTGGAATCGCTGACTCGCCTAGTCATCTCATGTTCCTTTAGCAGTCGCGGAACCCAGCGAGCGTGAACCTTTAATAAACATGATTATGTATATTTGAATTATTAGTAACTATCGATTTATACTAAAATAGTTTCATGGTTTTTTCTTAGTAAACATAGCATCATTGAAGTGTTATCAATTTTAAAGACATACACAGTTTCAGTGCATATGAAATACAATTTTTATTTACATCATGGGTAGGCCTATGCCCATAATGAGCTTAACACTTCGTACTAAAAACAAACAATACAGATATATTTATTCGTAAACAGTAAAATTGTGTTTATTTAGCTTACTTTTCGCATTTGAAGATCCTTCGTCAGAATAGACTGCGTTGTTCCGTAGCTGATTTGGAACATCGCTGATAGTGTTCGTAAGGTCAAGCGGCGGTCGTTGTTAAGCGCTTCGGCGATTGACGTCACTAACGTCTGTGATGTTTTCTTATGTCTCCCTCTACCATCCTTGTCTGTTATGGATGTAGTTCCTTCTTTAAAGCGTTTATGCCAGCTAAAAACAACTGCCCGGCTTACAGAATGTTCGCCTTTAGTGGCAACAATCTTTTCGTAGGTCTTCGAAGGCGTGTCTCCGAGTTCCTGGCAAAACTTGATGATAGACCGAATCTCTATTTTCTCCGGTGGCGCCATTCCTATCTAGTGCGACTGTAGCATGTAGCATTCAAATGTGGATTGTAACGGTAGTTGTTTACCAAATGACGTCATGTTTTTAAATGAAGTTGTGTAATAATATAACGACGTTTTCCCGAAGTTTTGCTGAGTTACTAATAAAAATAACGACTATTTAGTTGTTCAGGTAAGTGCCACAGCAACAAATGAACGGTGTGCGCCGGGTTAGCGTAACCATGGTTTTTAATTCCGCTATAGCAACGCAAGAGATAAAATTTCCGATCTTTGTATCATACCAAGTTATAGATATTGAATTCCGAAATAGAATGGTACCAGCCACACTGCTTTATGTGTGTGGGAATCAAAGATATAGAAAAAGTCTTATTTATTTTTGATCCTCCCTCGTATTTTTGACCAATCAAAATTAGCCATGACTCTTGTTGTTACCTAGCACAAGTCTCCATTCACCTCTTGCACGAATTAATTTATCAAGCTTGTTTCAACACACTAAAGAAGCTGCTAAAGCCTACATTCCCCCCCCTTGCACAAATTCCATTTATCAAGCTTGTTTCAACTAAAGAAACCGCTAAAGCCTACATGCCCCCCTTGCTCGAATTCCATTTATCAAGCTTGTAGCAACTAAAGAAGCTGCTAAAGCCTACATACCCCCCTTGCTCAAATTCCATTTATCAAGCTTGTTTCAACTAAAGAAGCTGCTAAAGCCTACATTCCCCCGTTGCTAAAATTCCATTTATCAAGCTTGTTTCAAATAAAGTAGTCGCTAAAGCCTACATTCCCCCCTTGTACAAATTCCATTTATCAAGCTTGTTTCAACTCAAGAAGCTGCTAAAGCCTACATTCCCCCTTGCTCAAATTCCATTTATCAAGCTTGTTTCAACTAAAGAAGCTGCTAAAGCCTACATTCCTTCCTTGCTCAAATTCCATTTATCAAAGTTGTTTCAACTAAAGAAGCTGCTAAAGCCTACTTTCCCCCCTTGCTTAAATTCCATTTATCAAGCTTGTTTCAAATAAAGTAGTCGCTAAAGCCTACATTCCCCCCTTGCACAAATTCCATTTATCAAGCTTGTTTCAACTCAAGAAGCTGCTAAAGCCTACATTCCTTCCTTGCTCAAATTCCATTTATCAAGCTTGTTTCAACTAAAGAAGCTGCTAAAGCCTACATTCCCCCCTTGCTCAAATTCCATTTATCAAGCTTGTTTCAACTAAAGAAGCTGCTAAAGCCTACATTCCCCCCTTGCTCAAATTCCATTTATCAAGCTTTTTTAAACTAAAGAAGCTGCTAAAGCCTACATTCCTTCCTTGTACAAATTCCATTTATCAGGCTTGTTTCAACAAAAGAAGCTGCTTCAGCCTACATTCCCCACGTGCTCAAATTCCATTTATCAACCTTTTTTCAACTAAAGAAGCTGCTTAAGACTACATTCCTTCCTTGCACAAATTCCATTTATCAGGCTTGTTTCAACTAAAGATGCTAAAGCCTACATTCCTTCCTTGCACAAATTCCATTTATCAAGCTTTTTTCAACTAAAGAAGCTGCTAAAGCCTACATTCCTTCCTTGCACAATTTCCATTTATCAGGCTTGTTTCAACTAAAGAAGCTGCTAAAGCCTACATTCCCCTCTTTGCACAACTTCCATCAAGCTTGTTTTAGCTAACCAACATTCGCTCCTTGCACAAATTCCATTTATCAAGATCTCGACTAAGCTCCCAAAATGTGATCAGCAGTTTTTCTTCGATGCTTACCCCCTGAGCAATATCAGCCAGAATCGCCAAATTTAGAGAAAATTTATTTTCCCGGATAATATAATTGTCTGACAACTGGGTTTACTTCAAGGATTTTATGGGGAAGTTTATTACATTTGTATTGTCTTTTAAGAGATCATAGAGGAAAATAACAATGATAGTCTTAATGTATTGTTTTGCTGTCAGTGTATGGTATAATGAAAATGTCATTTCTCAGAGAGTTAGCCTGTTTTGTATCATAACAGTCAAATCTCGATGACTTGAAATGCAGGGACATGCAATATTAGGCTGGCTTGAGGTACCGTCATTTCTTCTTATCTTATAACAATAAGAACTCAGAGAATCGAAAAGCACTAGAATATGAGGTCAACTTAATGCAAAAATCTGGGTCTGCATTGTTTTCTTTTTTCATTTACTCAGTAATTTCTGATCAAGAAGTGTATAAGTATCTTGCATGAGTGTGAGGTGAAGATGGAAAAATCTGTCACCGAGGGGGAACTGTTTTGCGGGAACGAGGCTCTGCCGAGTTCCCGCCA
The DNA here is from genome assembly GCA_038501625.1 of Corbicula japonica. Taxonomy (NCBI): domain Eukaryota; kingdom Metazoa; phylum Mollusca; class Bivalvia; order Venerida; family Cyrenidae; genus Corbicula; species Corbicula japonica. The sequence continues at coordinate 5,685,040 of JAZAYU010000005.1, read as the reverse complement.
AAACAGTTCACCCGAGGTGACAGATTTTTCTATCTTTACCGAATTTCTCATGCAAGATACTTTTTCTTGCATATCGTTACTGCTCATAGCATTTGTGTATATGTAAAAAAATAATTTTGTTTCCTTATACTGAAAAATTGACGTTAACGCAAACCATATTTTGTAAATGACGACACTAACTTGAATATATTACGTCAGATACCTGATGACCTGACGTCACTCATGTAGCACGCGAACGGTATCTTTTCCCTAGGGAAAAGATAAGATTTTCTTTCCCCGGTAAATCACGCGGAAATACTTATCCGGTATGCAAGAAAACATTGTAGATCCTGATAAGATAGCATGGATGTGCCTGCTGATCTTGATCTACAAAGTTTTCACATGTTGTGGAAGGTTTTCATTTCTTGTTTTGATTTGTCTTTGTAGAAATATTGCAAATTCTAGTTTTGGTTTGGCTTTGTCTAAATATTGCAGTCAAGATTTGATTTGGCTTTGTCTAAATATACTCAAGGGATACCAGTAAAGAAACACAAGGTGACGTTATTTGCAATATCTTGCGAATGTGTTGATAAAAAACAATGAAAATCTGCCAAGGAAGTCGCTGGGTTATGGTGCAGGTGATTCTAGCAAATGTCACCTAATGTGATTGTGTAACAATGTCTCTCAGGGAAAGCATGGAATGGGAAAAAATAGAACCATCTTTACAGATAACCCTGCATTTCTGTATCCCTTGAGTATACATTCCAAAATCAATTCTGGCTCTTCAGTTTTGGTTTTGTCACTAGTTAAGGGCTCACCACACTCCCCCCAATCACTTTCATCAATGATTGTTTTTATTTACTTTTCTAACGTGTCTTACTGTATGCAAAATAAAGATACATTATAACATACATTTGTGCAAAGTTTCATTGAACGTCATTTTGCCATTATTGAGATTTTGATAATTTTCTTTTTATGGATGAACGTGATTGGGAGGAGTGTGGTAAACCCTTAACCGTAATAGAATGCCGAATCAGCAGAAATAATTGTTCAATATTTACCTATGTAAATGGTATGCCTTTTGGGATTCAGAATATGGATAACATGTTTGTGACTCATTTCGAACCAGATTCCTTGCGTGAGATCTGTGAATGGCATAGATGAATCTTTAAAGAGACTTTGCCCAAGGGTTTACACTAAGTATTAAGTAAATAAAGGTGATAGCTTATTTTAGTTTTGCTACCATAAGCACGTAATTGTAGATTAATGTCATACTTTTTCCAAAACATAAATTAGACATATTAAGATAAAGTCATGTTACAACAAAACATCCTTGCCCTCCCCCCCAACACACCCATGCAACACATCCTCCCTACACTGCCAATGGACCCTCCCTGCACAGACAACACACTATCCCCATGTACTCCCTTCACAGCCAGCACATACTCGGCACACAGCCAGCACATACTCGGTTCACAGCCAGCACATACTCGACACACAGCCAGCACATACTCGACACACAGCCAGCACATACTCGGCACGCAGCCAGCACATACTCGGCACACAGCCAGCACATACTCGGCACGCAGCCAGCACATACTCGGCACACAGCCAGCACATACTCGGCACGCAGCCAGCACATACTCGGCACACAGCCAGCACATACTCGGCACACAGCCAGCACATACTCGACACACAGCCAGCACATACTCGGCACACAGCCAGCACATACTCGGCACACAGCCAGCACATACATGGCACACAGCCAGCATATACTTGGAAAACAGCCAGCACATACTCGGTTCACAGCCAGCACATACTCGACACACAGCCAGCACATACTCGACACACAGCCAGCACATACTCGGCACACAGCCAGCACATACTCGGTTCACAGCCAGCACATACTCGACACACAGCCAGCACATACTCGACACACAGCCAGCACATACTCGACACACAGCCAGCACATACTCGGTTCACAGCCAGCACATACTCGACACACAGCCAGCACATACTCGGCACACAGCCAGCACATACTCGACACACAGCCAGCACATACTCGGCACACAGCCAGCACATACTCGGCACACAGCCAGCACATACTCGAGACACAGCCAGCACATACTTGGCACACAGCCAGCACATACTCGACACACAGCCAGCACATACTCGGCACACAGCCAGCACATACTCGACACACAGCCAGCACATACTCGGTTCACAGCCAGCACATACTCGGCACACAGCCAGCACATACTCGACACACAGCCAGCACATACTCGGCACACAGCCAGCACATACTCGACACACAGCCAGCACATACTCGGTTCACAGCCAGCACATACTCGACACACAGCCAGCACATACTCGGCACACAGCCAGCACATACTTGGCACACAGCCAGCACATACTCAGCACACAGCCAGCACATACTCTGCACAGCCAGCACATACTCGGCACACAGCCAGCACATACTCTGCACAGCCAGCACATACTCTGCACAGCCAGCACATACGCGGGACACAGCCAGCATATACTGTGCACACAGCCAGCACATACGCGGGACACAGCCAGCATATACTGTGCACACAGCCAGCACATACTCGGCACACAGCCAGCACATACTCGGCACAGCCAGCACATACTCGGGACACAGCCAGCATATACTGTGCACACAGCCAGCACATACTCGGCACACAGCCAGCATATACTTGGAAAACAGCCAGCATATACTGGGCACAGCCAGCACATACTCGGAACGCAGCCAGCACATACTCGGCACACAGCCAGCACATACATGAGACACAGCCAGTATATATTGTGCACACAGCCAGCACATACTTGGCACACAGCCAGCATATACTTGGAAAACAGCCAGCATATACTGGGCACAGCCAGCATATACTCGGCACGCAGCCAGCACATACTCGGCACACAGCCAGCACATACTCGAGACACAGCCAGCACATACTCGGCACACAGCCAGCACATACTCGGCACGCAGCCAGCACATACTCGGCACACAGCCAGCACATACTCGGCACGCAGCCAGCACATACTCGGCACACAGCCAGCACATACTCGGTTCACAGCCAGCACATACTCGGCACACAGCCAGCACATACTGTGCACACAGCCAGCACATACTCGGCACACAGCCAGCACATACTCTGCACACAGCCAGCACATACTGTGCACACAGCCAGCACATACTCGGCACACAGCCAGCACATACTGTGCACACAGCCAGCACATACTCGACACACAGCCAGCACATACTGTGCACACAGCCAGCACATACTGTGCACACAGCCAGCATATACTTGGAAAACAGCCAGCATATACTGGGCACAGCCAGCACATACTCGGCACGCAGCCAGCACATACTCGGCACACAGCCAGCACATACTCGAGACACAGCCAGCACATACTCGGCACACAGCCAGCACATACTCGGCACGCAGCCAGCACATACTCGGCACACAGCCAGCACATACTCGGCACGCAGCCAGCACATACTCGGCACACAGCCAGCACATACTCGGTTCACAGCCAGCACATACTCGGCACACAGCCAGCACATACTGTGCACACAGCCAGCACATACTCGGCACACAGCCAGCACATACTCTGCACACAGCCAGCACATACTGTGCACACAGCCAGCACATACTGTGCACACAGCCAGCACATACTGTGCACACAGCCAGCACATACTGTGCACACAGCCAGCACATACTGTGCACACAGCCAGCACATACTCTGCACACAGCCAGCACATACTGTGCACACAGCCAGCACATACTCGACACACAGCCAGCACATACTGTGCACACAGCCAGCACATACTCGGCACACAGCCAGCACATACTCGGCACACAGCCAGCACATACTGGAGACACAGCCAGCATATACTGGGCGTACAGCCAGCACATACTCGGGACACAGCCAGCACATACTCGGGACACAGCCAGCACATACTTGGCACACAGCCAGCATATACTTGGAAAACAGCCAGCACATACTCGGCACACAGCCAGCACATACTCTGCACACAGCCAGCACATACTCTGCACACAGCCAGCACATACTCTGCACGCAGTCAATGAAATATCCCAGTGCAAATATCATTTATCAATATATCAATATCAAATATCGTTGGATCTACACTGTTTGTCCATGTGATAACAGCCATATCCCATGGAGTAACGGGTTTAATTAACATTTACTTAAGGGCATGCCTGTATCTGATTATTGTATCAAAAGGAAATAAATGGAAAATAATCAACTGAAATAAGGTTTGCAGAATGTAAGTCAGTTTGGATTACCATCCAGGAGCATTTTAGATTGATCTATAGATTAAGGCCATTACTTCATTTCTGGGATAACTCTTAAGGTTTCTTGAACATTTAAGGAATGGACAATTTATTTCTTGTCTATCAAAGCTCATGATCATATGAACTTCTTGGTTATCTGTTTCCTTTTACTCCATATAATTACCGTCATTGTCTGAATATAAGCCGCACTTTTTTTCAAGAATTTGGCAGTAAAACGTTGGGGGTGCGGCTAATACACAGGTTTGGCTGCTTATAAATTGCGTTAGGCCATTTTCATCTGTTCCATCAGGTTAAGGGGGGGGTGCGGCTTATATATAAGTGCGGCTTATATTCGAACAATGACGTATATAAGGGTTTTATCATGTATGCAACCAGTGTAGATTTGGATGAGCTAGCAAATCAGTGTCATCTGATCAGGGTCTACACTGTTCTCTTTTGATTCATTAGGTTTTCTTCTGACCAAGAAGCAAACAGTGTAGATCCTGATCAGATTGCATGGATGTGCCAACTGATCTGGATCTGCACCAGTTGCACACGTGTTAAAATATATATATGTGGAGTAATGTGTTACATATTAAGGTGATTATAGATTGCAGTGAAACATTGCTATTACGGTGGAACGCGACACTTTGCAAATTTTCTAATTTCTTCATCAAATTTGGTATGGTATTTATTGACGATGACTCCAGCATGAATCCGAAAACCATTTTTCGAGTCAAAACTGGTCACAATATGTTAAATCTTATATCATCCGAAAGGTATTTTCATTGCCAATTCATCTGTAAAAGTTAAATGAAATTAAAAACCCCAATTTTCAGCCAGCCCGGAAAAAGTGTTTGGCAAGTGTTGTTGACGTCACTGCAGAAAACTTGTGTTGAAAGCTAACTTTGAAGGTAAAGAACTAAACAATTATTTGATAAATAGAAAAACGGTTTGCAGATTCATGCTGGAGTCATTGTCAATAAAAACCGTACCAAATTTCATAAAGAAATTTGAAAATTCGCAGTGTCGCGTTCCACCTTAAGACCTCCTCTGGGACTGAATTTAAGTGGTCTTAATTTTGGTGTGGAAAATAGTGCAAATCTGTAAAAAGGGACTTAAAACTTGTCTTATTCTACATCTAATAAATTCATCCAATTAGCATCCTTTAATTGTACCACGTGACCGTCCAATATTTTCCCGTATTGGATCCAAATAAGTCCGTATTTTTTTCATATTGGATGATTAAGTGCAAATGTACTTTACCATTGTTTTACAAATATAAAAGCCGTTGACCGTAAAAATGATCCGAATGAAAAGAGAAATTTAGAACTTAATAAAATATTGGACCATACAATATGGAATATATATGGAATAGTCTTTAAACGCTTGAAAAGTCATGCTTCATTTATTAGATGTAGAATAAAAAGGTTATTAGACGTTTCACTGTACAATACGGGATATATTTGGACTCGTACACAGCTTGAAAAGTCATATTGGACTCGCCTAACGGCTCGTCCAATATGACTTTTCAAGCTGTGTACTCGTCCAAATATATTCCCGTATTGTACAGTAAAACGTCTAATAACCTATAATTATTATGTGGATGGTCTTAATGCCTTCGTTCTTAGCTCATATCATGTAAAAGAAATTTACTTCTTGTTATTTGTTACATCTTCTGCAGTGGAGGTCATGAAAGAAATTTTATTAATTCTACAGAACAGAGTACTACTTGTTTATCTGTTCATATCTTATGGAATGGAAATCATAAAAAAAGTCTTGGACTGTCACTTGGAGCAGATATAAAATGATGTAGAGTATACATTTCCATAAAAGAGGCAAAATGATGTAGAGAATATTGATACCGTATGGAAAAGAGCCAAGAATATTTATATTGACTATATTTTTATTAGGGTATATAAAATCATATAAACAAAAAGGGAACATTGAAAGCCACCGAACACAACAAGTATGACAATATTTCAGGCTTGATTGGGTCTGTTCATGGTCAGTAATAGAAATGCATATCATTGCCCATGCCACCTAGCCCAAGGTTGAGCACAAGTCAATATTTACGCCAGTAAACATTACAATTTTGAACCAAGACCATGTAAACAATATTTATATTTTATACTGTTTTGAATATAATATTATATTTGGAACAGCATTAAAATTTGTTACCTACCTATATATGTGTTTACATTTTATGGAACAGAGACAAAATGATGTATACTACAGTTGATGTATAGAGGAACAGAGGTTAGTTTATGTATAGTATATGTAAATCATATGGAACAGAGGCAAGTTGATGAAAAGTATATTTATACCTTATGGAACAGAAACAATAGTATGTAGACTTTTCTATATCTTTTGGAACAGGGGCAGTTTGTTGTAGAGTATATAAAAGTAACATAATTATGCATATCTGGACAATATTGTAGAGTATATGTAAATCATATGGAACAGAGGCAAGATGATGTAGAGTTAATTTTATATTTTATGAAACAGGGGAAATATGACATAGACTATAAATGCTCTTACAATATATTAAACTTAGGGAAAATATAAAATATATTGATATCTTATGGAACAAAGTTAAGATGATTTTGAGTTTTATATCTTTTGGAACAGTGTTAAATCAGTTGGTTGCATAATCTTATTGAAGATTATATTAAAGCGGCATTACTTTCATTTAACCCGCTCTTGTACGAAATGTTACATGTATTTGGAACCATAGGCACAAATTTGCAGCATTAGTTCAGGCTAATAAAATTTTAATTTACTAAAATAAATTTGGTCCGCGCGACTAAAAGCGAAAGTAGGATTTCCGAAACGTAACAAAAATCGATTCGGGCATGAAGTGGTCTCTTTGTTGGTGCTAAATATAGCTCCATTATATTTAGCTTCTTAAAAGTTCCTTAACTATAATTTAACAATATCATTGAAAATCCCATCTATAAGAAAGAATTTGATCGGACCTTTTGTGTTCTGTTAGAGAATTTATATATTGGAGTCTATATGGACAAATATGATTTTTCAAAAGTATATTCTAACTTAAGTTTAGGGCTGGGGCTTTAAGTCTTATGTAATAGATGCAAGGTGATGTAGATGATATTTATATCCTTTGGAATAAGCCTTTGCAATAATTTCCCGCATATAGCAATGTTTTCATATAATTAAATTTGCCTGCATTCATCTCTGCATGTATTCATAATGGAAGGGAAGTGTGTAAATGACGTCACGCCTCGTTGTTTTATCTCCCGCGAGACAACGAGATGTCAAAAATGGCCGCTCTCATGCTACGCTCGAAAAAACGATTATCAGTGTAATTGAAAATAAGTTTTACAATTATCATATTCGTCGTCATCGATTGATTACGAAAATTGTATTATTCAAAATATTTGTGATCATTTAAACAAATGGTATAACCAGCCGAACGTATTCCTTTAATCAACAGAGGCTAGATAATGTAGATTTTATTTATATCTTGTGGAATGGGGACAATATGCTGAAAAAATATTGGTATCTTATGGAGGAGAGGCAAGATAATGTAGTTTTATTTATATCTTATGGACATGGACAGTATATTGTAAATAGGTATCTTATGGAACAGAGGCAAGATAATGTAGATTTTATTTATATCTTGTGGAATAATGACAAAATGCTGAAAAAAATTGGAGTCTTATGGAACACAGGCAAGATGATGTATATTTTATTTATATCTTGTGGAATGGGGAATATGCTGAAAAATATATTGATATCTTATTGAACAGAGGTTAGATAAGGTAGATTTTATTTATATCTTACAGAATGTGGACAATATGGTGAACAATAATTAATATTTTATGTAGCAGATGCAAGAAAATGTGGATTATAAAATATATCTTGTGGAATGGGGACCAATGCTGAAAAATTGTTAGTATCTTATGGAACAGAGGAAAGATTCTGCAGACACATATCTTATTTTCTTTATCGTTTGCATGATTAGATGATAATGGAAATGTTATAAGAAAGAGATTATTTGCTTTCCTTTATAATCAACCTTAAAATCGCTGGAAGTCTGACGGAGGAATTTTGATTGCAATTCCATTGATTGTGTTTATAGACCATTAAGATTTTAATAGCTTTTCAACATTTGTCTAGCATGTTTATCTTGCATTAATAATTCCATGTGCTTGAATGCTAATTACATCAGTTTTTATTGTACTCGTGAAGTGCTGTTAGGTGTAAAAGGTTTCGGGGAACGTTTCATCCTAATTTCTATATTATACAATAAATGAAGATTCTAACCCTTTATACCATATATAAGCATTTTAAAACATGTGCAACCACTGTAGATCCAGATCAGCTGACACATTTTTGCCATCTGATCAGGATCTACAATGTTGACTTTTTAATTTATTGATTATTTCTGACCGAAAGGCAAATAGTGCATAACCTGACCAGAAGGCACATTTGTGCCAGCTAATATCTGGATCTATGCTGGTTATGCATGCGATGAAATGTGTAAATTATGGAATAGAAGGATTTAATTATTATATAATGTATTTATTCATCTGATCAGGGATGAATTAATTAAAAACAAATTTCTTCTTACTCTCATAAAATGAACATTTAGTCCTGAAATGGCTTTTGGCCTTTTTCATAATATTCAGAGATTTTATTCTACACACATATTTTCAAAGTTTTGTTCTTGTTTTTAAGAAAAAGAAAAAAAATGTAAGTATTTCTTTAAAAAGACTAATGGGCGAAACATTGATTTTTTTTTTAGAGTATTTAGAAATGAGTTTTTGATTCTTAGATTTAAAACTGTTATACATTTACAGTATATTAAATATATATTGTAATAAATTAACACAACATAGATCATTTATCATCAGCATGATATTTAATATGTGATGAACAATTTATATGTCTTTATATTTACATAAAATATGAATAATGTTTTCAGCTATATGCTGACAGCATGGAAGGGTTACAACCCCAACTTTTTTTGACAATTTCATGTCATCTCCATTGTTTGTATATTATTTCCCGAAGAAGGTATCGGAAATGTTGAAATATATTTAGTTAAATTTTGTTAGTTTAAATGTTTTCATAAATTCCATAATTAATGTAATAGATAAAAAAGAAATATATGCATATCAGGAATCGCCACACTCACAAAACACAGCCTCCCCACTCAGCTAAAAAGAAGAGAGGAAGAGAGAGCATGTTTGTTATAAGTATGTCAATTCAAATAGGGCACCACAAACAATTAACAAAAAAGAGAACCTTTGGGGAAACAAAACAAATTGCCACTGGGGTGTTTAAACCAGGTTCTAGGGTGCACCAACCTCACACTTGCCCCAACAGGTTCTCGTATCACAAAACAAGTGTCTTGGTGAAATAACTCCAACCCACCCATTGGTTGAACAATGTTGCATGCAAAAGCACACAAACATATAAAACATAAGAAGCTAAAAGCATGGCAAAGCCAAAGGGCTGGTACTCAATGATCTTACCCAGACCAGAGCTCCTGGAATAAAATCAGCAAGAACACGATGACAGGGATAAAAGATATAATTTTTGTAATTTCTTGCTCCTTTAACCTCTAAAATGGTAGTCTTGAAGCAGGATCGAACAGGAAGTCACCAAATTAGACCAGACATATTGTCTTACTTGTGTCCTCTTTCATTGTTTAGAGGGGCCAAAATCTTGCATTTTGGTTTCTTGTCTTACATCAGGTCACTGTTTTTAGGTGCCAAAATCATAGGTCACGGGCTCCAGTCTTTCATGTGGTTGTATCACATTTTCAAAATTTCGCATATTCATGTATAAAAATGGTTTGTCATTTTAGTATTTGTCATGTTTAGCACGATTATTTGACGGTTCAATGAAATGTGCCAACTGATCTGGATCTACACTACTCACATACACATTAAAACGCATATACATTAACACAACATAGATCATTTATCATCAGCATGATATATTATAACATAATAAAATTAAAAATGTATACAGAGTAAAGCAGGGCAGTACTACAAATTTGGATTTCAATTAGATTTTGGCTTGCAACCAAAACATTAAACAAGAAGCGTGGCGACTGGTATTTTCGTTGAGAAGTAGCACAGGAAAGTATAATTGACAGAACGCTGTTCATAGTTAATCACACCTTCAGATTGCTTTAGTTTAACTTATTTGGATGTTGAACGCAGCATCTTCTGATTGGAGCGGCAGTACTAACAAGTCGCATGACATAAAAAATGTGATCGGCGTCTTTTGAAGTGTTGCAGTGCAAAAGATGTTGATGTAAATCACTCGCTAGGTCGATATCTAATTGAAATCGAAATTTGTAGTAAATGATCACGATGATGCTCTTTTACACTGAATTTTCTACGGACATTTCCACTAAACATAGTGTCAAAATACTGAAAGCTGGGAAGAATAAAGTCTGAGAAGTCTGAAGTAGAAAGGGTAAATCAGAGAATCTGTCAAGTTACTGATGGCTGTCAGACGGCGGCAGATATTTATTGGCATATTGGTACTGTCTAGATCTGTAATTGTTAGGTGGTGTGAAAACTACCAATGATGTAATGCGGTATAACTTGATATTTTGTCTGATGGCAATAAAAGGCTGTGGAACAATCACTTCTGAAATAGTGTTATCATTTTATTTGCAATTTTCCGGGTGATTGACATTTTCGCTTGTGCATTTAATTTCATGCTGCTGTTTTATTCTCAAAATAAAATATTCAGCAGTTAAGATTTGGTGCACTTTCCCTGGTGCAAATTACACAAATATTAAATCTCCTTGAAATATAATTTAACTATTTGACTCAAGTCTGAAGGGTTTTCAATGTCATCTCAGATGATTTAATTTTCATATACCTAACAGCCTACATTATCAGCTGTGCTGTAACTAAAGAAACTAGATTTTGTCTTTGATTTACTGTTTGTGTTGTTGTTTTTTTTTGACACATTTTTTGTCACACAGATGATAAAACCCGTATAATTATATTTATTACATGAACTATAAATAGACGCAACGCGATTGGTTACACCCCAAAATAACCGAGTCAATAAATCTAGATATTGACCTGCTTTCGCTGATATTGACCTGTCTATAAATAGAATGCGAAAGTTTCCATCTTTTATATTATTTATAGTTCATGTAAAAACTATTATATATATACATATATATAAGTTATATATATAACTATTGATAGTTCATGTAATAAAACAGTTATTTACTTATTAGCTGGGAAATATGCTGTTGATATTGACTGCAAAAATCGTTATTGACCTCGGCTATCGCCTCGGTCAATAACGATTTTTTAGGTCAATATCACAGCATATTTCCCAGCTAATAAGTAAATAATTGTATAATATTAAAGGTTAAGAGTAACAGACCTGACAATAGGTCAATATGTGATTTTAGTGACCGAAAAAAAAGTAATTCTGAAGGAGAAAATACTGCTAGATCAGTATACTTTTTGATAGGTCATGAAACCAAAGCACTGACAGTTCTCAGTATTTACATTGACCTATTTGGTATATTTATTTGCTACACATGCTGTACTTGGTTAATGCATTAAATTATTGATAACAGCTAGCAACCATATTAATTAATAAATGGAATCACTAGACTTGAAAAATCAGACTGTAGCTATCAGACAAATTGGAACTATTTTCTTTGCATAGCAAAAGTGACTGTTGTTTGGTTTGGAAAGATTATAATGTTAGGATTGTCTGTAGTCAGAAGTTTATGGGTCCGCTGACCCCAAACCATTTACATGTATTTCCTATAGGATTTCTTTTATTTCTTTATTCTGCAGATGCTATTTGTGTTTCTGATGGCTAGAATCAAGATGAAAATAGTTTTTTGATCATGTGACATTTAGAACCAATCAGAATCATTATACAAGATACAAGTGTCAGTCAATGCATCTTATTATAAAACCAAAGTTGGAGTAGACCTTATAATGTCAGTCGTTGGGAAATGATTTAGTGGTGTCAGACCTTATGGTGGGGGAATTGAATGTTGGGTGCTGGTTTTTTTCCATCAGATTATAATTAAATAAAACATAGGTAAATAAACACACAACTGAATCATTAAATATTCTGTTTTGGTATGGTTTCATTTGTCTCAACATCAAAAGCTGATATATCTATAAATGTATAGATATATGTTTGAATTGTGATAATGATAAGAAAATAGATCTAGATCAGCTAGCACATATGTGCCATCTGATCAGGATCTTTACTGTTCACTTTTCTGACAAAGAAGCCAACAGTGAAAATCAAGATCAGACGGCACACATTTGCCAGCTGATCTGGATCTACACTGTTTGCCACTGCCATAAAGGCATATCATTATATGGAGGAAAATCTTGCACTTTTTAACATTTTAAGTGATTTTTTATATTTCAGGAGAGGATGTATCACAGAACAATGATCAAACACAGTTGGCGGGGGCCGATGACTCGACTGAGTCATATTCCAATCAGATGGCATTGTATGAGGTATGTCTCTCTTATTAAAGAGTAAGACAAAGCTGGCGGGGGCCGATGACTGAATATCTCTCAGAATATTTATGAAGTATGTCTGTTTTATGAAGGAGTAAATTTCGCAGACTTGTACGAGGTATGTCGCTCTTATGCACTGTACTGACTGATCTGGAACGCTTTGCATGAAACATGTAGGATATATACTGTTCCCATGGAGTAAATTGTTAGTCAGTCTTCAGTTGACAATCCGCTGTCTTGGGTCACACACCAACTGAATTTCTTTCAGATCATTTTTACATAAACATTATATCTTACATTAACAGTATTTTGGAGAAAACAGTATTTTTAAAAAAATTGTCTAAACTAAAGTGCAGACTATATATAACTTACAATTTTGTGAACAGCAAAGTGAATTTTTATATTGAATATCTTGTCAGAGCTTCAGTTCAATATCTTCAGATCGCAATTGTCTTGTATGATGGATGAAAGAACATACTTGAAAATACAGCCACATACTCTGTATTTCCAACGAGAAACTTATCATGTGTCTTTTTGTACTAACTGGCTGTCAATCATACTCCCGTCGGGAAGCCTAGTTAAGATATTTTACATTCCCTTTAAGCAAAAGTGGAGTAAGTACTATTGAAATAGGAAGATGTTATAATGTTTTTGCACTAAGGGGATGAAAAGTCTCTTCTGATGAATTGTATGAAGGGTTGTGATGAGCAAATTGATCAAGAACTTGATGAATTGTCTCATATACTGTTAATGAACTTAATATTGGCTTAAAATTTCATGGTTAACGGTAAAATGACATTATCAAGGTGGTTTTTTTTTGTGGTTTTGATTTTTCTTCAAAAAATTTGTGTTCGAATATATATTTCTTGGCAGATTTGAATACACAGATTTTTTTGTAAAAAAATCCACTAAAATTAGTACCCCACAAATATTTGTGATGTCACAGTATCTACTGAGACGTTGTGATAGACAAAATTTTGCCAATGTTAATCAGAGGGCACTGATGTGCCAGCTGATCTGGATCTACACTGTTTGCCCCTGCAATAAACTTGTATCTACGGAGTGTAGGGTGAACTTCTTCCAAGGAGAATTTTGTTTTGTATTTTCAGGAGGATATATCTCACCAGGGTAAAATCTCAGCGTTGTTGAATCGGCTTGCCAATTACCATGCCGGAATTGAACCAAATACCAGCAAGAGGAAAGAAGCACAGCCAAAGGTATGGAAACCCTTGTCCGTAATGGTACCTCTTTGATCACATTAGTGACTATTGTAACTTCAGACCAGTCTGTGTATCTGCTTAGTTTGATCTGGATCATTCAGATCAGTCTGTACATCTGTTCCGGTTGATCCAGATCATTCACATTTACGAAAGTGTTAAAAAAAACATAGGAAACATAGTATTGCTCTTAAGTACTTTTGGCCTTACCTCAAAGGTCAAAGGTCAAGGTCTTGGATAGGGTTGAAAGGTCAAAATTTCTAAAGGACCTCAAACTTTGTACACCTCTGAAGAACTTCAACCAATCTTTAAAAAAAATGTATTGCCTTAATGAAATTGGTGTCACCTACAAGAGCTATGACCAGTTGGGGTGGTGACATTTAGTGAAATGGAAACCTTATTTCCAAAAAAAACAAACAACATCAAAATTAAGCTGTTCTTCTTAAATTATATTCTGCCTTAGTAATCAATTTCAGACTGTGAATCTTACAAATTCTATAAAATAAATGACAAAACTTATGTTGACATTCTGTAAATGTCAAAGTCTTGAGAGAGTCAGCTATCACCTTCTTATAAAATTGTCTGGGGAGCATGGAATTTCTGTAATGATAGATATCTTCTTTCACTTAAAGCATTCAGTCTGTCAGCTATGATACAACAATTAAATGTAAACAACATAATCAGTGAAACTTCTGACTTTCCAGGACACATGTATAATTTTTGTTTTCTGAGTGATTTCCCTTTAAAGGGCTGGATAAGTCTAAAAACTGAAATCCGAACTGATAAGTGTGAAAACCGAAACCCGAACTCATGTGTAAAAACCAAAACCCGAACGTTCATTTGAAGTGAATTCTCACACTTGTGTTAATCAATTATGAGAGAATGACATCATTTATTTGCTTCAAGAAGCGTTTACAATCCGCTAATCAGTATCTTCCAATCAACAGCACGTCACTAATTTCTAGGGAAAAAAATCAACACCAAAATTCAGCTTATCTTCTTAAAAATATATTCTTCTGTAGTTATCAATTTTAGGCTGTGAAAAAATACAAGTTCTATAAAACAAATGTAATGACGAAAATTAATGTTGGCATTCTGTAAATGTCTTCTCTCTAGAGTCGGCAATCGCCTCCTTATAAAATTGTCCAGGGAACATAGAATTTCTGTAATGATAGACATCTCCTTTCACTTATAGCATTCAGTCTGTGAACTTTGATGCAACAATTAAATGTGAAATGATGTAATTGAAAGGCATACGTCTGCCATGTACAAAAGGTGCTTTTCCAATGGATGTTTACAATGTATAAAGTGCTGTAATATCAAATGCAATATTTCCAGAAAGGGGGTTTGTTTGGGTAGGATGCAAGATTTTCAGAAAGGGGATTTGTTTTGGTTGGATGCTAGATTTCCTTTGGGGGGGGGGTCATTTATAGTAGTAATAGAGTACTAACATGATAATTTCCAACTTTCAGGCCAAAATCCTCATGAAAACACTGAACTTCCAAAATATATTCTTCCTTAGCTATCAATTTTAGGCTATGAAATGTACAAGTTCTATGAAATATATGACAAAAATTTATGTTGGCATTCTGTAAATGTCTTCTCTCAAGAGTCAGCAATCGCCTCCTTATAAAATTGTCCAGGGAAAACAGAATTGTCTGTTGTCTCCTTTCACTTATACCATCCAGCAGTGTCAGCTATGATACAACAATTAAATGTGAAATAACATAGTCGGTGAAATTTCTGACTTTCCAGTACACATGTATAATTTTAGTTTTCAGAGTGAATTCCCTTTAAGGCTGGAGAAGTATAAAAAATGAAAACCCGAACCTTCATTTGAAGTGAATTCTCACACGTTAATCTATTATGAGAGAATGACATCATTTATTGGCGTCAAGAAGCGTTTAATCCGCTAATCAGTATCTTCCGATCAACGGCACATCACTAATTTCTAGGGAAAAAAATCAACACCAAAATCCAGCTTATCTTCTTAAAAATATATTCTGCTGTAGTAATCAATTTTAGGCTGTGAAAAAAATACAAGTTCTATAAAACAAATATAATGTCAAAAATTAATGTTGGCATTCTGTAAATGTCTTCTCTCTAGAGTCAGCTATAGTCTCCTTATAAAATTGTTAAGGGAACATAGAATTTCTGTAATGATAGATATCTCCTTTCACTTATAGCATTCAGTCTGTCAGCTTTGATACAACAATTAAATGTGAATTGACGTAATTGAATGGAACTTATGTCTACCAACTACACCAGGTTCTTTTTGTAGGATATTTATAAAGTATTTATAAAAAAAGAAAAATTGCTGCCATTGTCTTTAACCCTTTACTCCATGCCTTGAGCTTTTATCTTGTGTGCCATCTGTACTAGGGCAACTGAGTTTTTCTATTAAGACATTTCATTACATGGTTTAATTTCACTGTACCATCAGATCAGGATTTACACTGTTTGCTTTTTGGTCTGGAATAACCTTATGAATAAAAATGCAAATTTAGAAACTGATCAGAGGGCATGGATGTGCCAGCCGATCTTCATCAACACTGTTCGCCTATAACCCAAAATTAGTAGAGTCACAAACTTTGGTTTGTTGATATTGTGATTTTAGGAACAAAAATACCCCAAAAAAAGATGTTTTTTCTAACAACAAAACTTTCTTGATTAAATTTAGAATTAACAGGGCTCTCAGTAGACTTGCAAATCAAGGAGAAGTTTTGTCACAATTTGACTAAATTATAGAGAAGTTTTTAATCAACACCATTCTTGCCCTATATAGTCTATACAAAATGACTTCTCCCATAGCTCAAAGCAGGGAGAAGTGTGGTCTGTTTCTCTCTTCTTCTCCCAAGTCTGTTTCTAGTGAGAGTCCTGATTAAATAATTGTGCTGAACAGCAAAAATGAATATAATTTGGTATTTTCAGGAAGGCGATTTTTTTAGTCACAAAGTGAAGGAAAGCGAAGAAAAAATCCAATTGGTATTTCTTTACTGTCGAAATGAAGCTAAAATCCTTAAATGATCTTTTACGTTCTCACGCGTTTCAGTTGGTGGTGTAAATTGTCTGCAGAAACTGAAATATTTGAGCATGGAATAGACATTTTGATTCATTATTCATCATTAATGTGTAAAGCATCTCGGGGAGCGGAAAATTGTTGATTATCTTACTTTTATAAATCATTTTCAATGCCGTAATGAGATTTCGTAGCTTCTCTTGCCGGTATTCTGGAGTCTTTGATACATATAAGAAGTAAATTATTTAACCCTTTCCTCCATAGACACACCTTTATTGCAGGGGCGAACAGTTTAGATCCAGATCAGCCGGCACATCTGTAGCATCTGATCAGGATATAAACTGTTCGCTTTTTTATTTTTTAGGTTATTTCTGACCAAAATGCGACCAGTGCAGATCCTGATCAGACGGCATTGATGTGCTGACTGATCTGGATCTACACTGGTCGCACTTGCCTAAAAATACATATTTTTGGTGTAAAGGGTAAAAGGTTAATAGTCAGAAGTCAGTAGTAGTATGAAGGTGATTATGTTACAACAAATTTGAAAAACAAGGCAAACAGGGTTGGATGCAAGATTTCCAGAAAGGGGATTCAGTTGGGGCCATCTATGGGGGTATTTACATGATAATTAAAAACTTTCTGGCCTAAATCTCCATGAAAATTTAATATTGCTGCCAAAAAACGGATTACCTGATATTTATTTCCAACTTTTAGGCCAAAATTGCAATGATATTTACATATTGCTGCCCAAAAAAATGTGGTTCAAGCAAACCCACTTAACCCTTCTTGATCCACCTCGAGACAAATATTTCGAAAGCGACGACAAGCTGTTGGGGCTTAACTAAAACTGATGACTTTTCTTGGCAGTGACCTCACCCTTAAATCCATGGGATATGACTGTTATCCCGCGGACCAACAGCCTAGAACCAGATCTGTGCCATCTGGTCAGGATGTACATCATTATTTTGATGTTAAATTCATATGGTATAATAATTTCTGACCAAGAAGCAATCAGTGTAGATCCAAATCAAACAGCACGGATATGTCTGCTGATCAGGATCTACGCTGGTTGCACAAGCGATAAAACCCTTGTATATGGAGTAATGGTTAATGACTTTATGGCAACAAAATAAGACTACAAGCTGACTCTGTAAATCTCGGAGACGTTACATAAGTTCATTAGAAAGGAGATTAGCACGCATCCATGGCAGGTTGATAAATTATTCATTCGTTAGGAGTAATGAGTCTTCAATTGGAGAATTGTTTAAAACATAAAACCAACACTTTATCTCTGTTTAGAGAATTTTTTTTCCGCTTAATGAGATTTTCTTGCTACCCTGAAGATTTGTAGTCTATTTTTGGTAAGATTTAACAACTCCAAAGATTGGGCCATGTCGCAGTTTTGGAAGAAAAAAAAATGGAGACATACTTTGGCTTTTGCTATTTTACAAATTTATCTTCTAGTGAAGGTGAAAAAGGTCTAATGTCCTCTTTGAAGACAATTTTTACATCACTTGAACCGTTTGTGGATAGTCCATGTGCAACCTGTGTAGATCCAGATCAACCTGCACTTTGCAATCCACATCGTCTGATTATGATCTACATTGTTTTTGGTTTAAGATTAATTGGGTTATTTCTGTGCAACCTGAATATAGATCCAGATCAGACTGCATGGATGTGGAGGCTGATCTAGATCTTCACTTTTTGCTCATCGGAAAAAAGCCAAATTATGTATTTTCGTAAGTGGCGTAGCCACTTGTGAAAATACAAATTGCATAGCTCACTTAGTGAAATATATTTCTATCTTACATTGGTAAAAACGAATATCCTCTGTGTGTTTGCACAAACACAGGTCAATATATCATTTATTAATTGAGAACATTTATTTGTATTATATTGCAGTGCCATCTGATCAGGATCTACACTGTTTGCTGTTTGATTAATTAGGTTATTTCTGACCAAAAATGTGACCAGTGCAGATCCTGATCAGACGGCACGGATGTGCTGGCTGATCTGGTTTCACTGGTCGCACATGTGTAAAAACGGGTATATATATGGAAAAAAGGGTTAATTGATTGGAAAATAGCTCTGATTATGAAAGAGCTGTAAAAACAAATGCATACCCTCTGACTTAAAATCTTTATTATTTTTGCAGTATAAAATAAAAACAATTATATTGAAATGGTATGTGAGGATATATTGCTAAATCTGGTTGTCATATTATCCTTAAGGCTGCTTATTCTTTGCCTGCAGCTCGATTAATAGAACATGCAGACCGGCAATAAATCTTCACGCAACCTGTCAAGAAACTAGATAACTGTATATTATACAGGACAGTGCATGGGGAAATTTTCAGACGAGGATTTTGCATTATTTAGGATCAGCTAGAAACTATGCATTATTTAGGATCAACTAGAAACTAGTCTTTGTTTTTCCTGAAATTCTCATTTGGTTTGCTTTTTGTTGCTTATGGTTCTTTGTGTGACGGCTTTAAAAAGCCTACCCATTGAATTAGTGCTGTTATCAATCACGCCCTTTGAAGGCTGTTAACCATGATTTTTATGTCTCTGTAAATAAAGTGTTGCACCCAACTGGGGACTAGGAGATATGGACAGTAATATGCATTCGAATTGCTGGCCAAGAACAGGCTCAACGAAACTTAGCCTGCAATATTTGGAATATTTGTCATATTCGGTGACTTTAAAAGTTCCTTTTTCATCTATTTCAATACTAATTACTAATTTAGATTACATGGTTCATTTCAGGCACGCCTAGGAACTTTGCTTGGGGTATTCTTGCCATGTGTTCAGAATATATTTGGTGTGCTACTGTTTATTCGTATGACGTGGATTGTCGGCATGGCGGGAGCCCTCGAGGGATTCTTCATTGTGTTCATCTGTTGCTGTTGTGTAAGTGATACAATAAGGGCCAATGATCATAAAACTAAAACTGGACACCAGTCTCAAATCTCAAGCATCTGATTGGCTGAAATAGAGATTTGTCTTCATGTTAACATAAATACCTCATTAGGGTTTCAATATATAACATATAACATCATTTTGTTTTCAAACAATGCTAACATAAATACCTTGTTTTTGTTTCAATCTTTGTTTGCTTCCCTGTAGTTTCATACCATGTAAGAGCATGTTGACATAAATGTTTCTGTATGGTTTTAGATCATGTTAACATGGTTTCAGAGCAATGTTAACATAAAACATTTCTCTAAGGTATCTTTTTGTGGTGTCAGACCATGTTAACATAAATATTTATGCATGTTGTCAGACCATGTTAACATAAATACTTGCCTATGGTTTCATACCATGTTAACTTAAATATGTATGTACAGTTTTAGACCATGTGAAAACAAATGCTTATCTTTGATTTCACTCCATGTTAACATAAATGCTTGTCTTTAGTTTCAGACAATCTTAATATAAATGCTTCTGTATGGTTGCAGACAATGTTAACAGCCATTTCCATGAGTGCTATAGCAACCAATGGGGTGGTGCCAGCAGGAGGGTCATATTTCATGATCTCAAGAGCCCTGGGGCCCGAGTTTGGTGGAGCTGTTGGGATATTGTTCTACCTAGGAACTACAGTGGCATCTTCCATGTACATCATAGGAGCCATAGAGATCCTTGTGGTAGGTCCTAAGATAGGGGTCAAGTCTTACATGAGTTCAGAAAAAACAGCATCTGGGCTAAATATAATGAAACAATAAACCGTGACCCTAGGGGACATCCATTCCCCAGCCACAGGGCTTATAAGTCGGTTTCCAAAATGCAGTGGAACATCGTTGAGTGAATAGCATTTAATCCATGTCATTATGTAAAAAATTACCTTGGTATTAACTCTTATAAGGTCATAAGGCTTATAAGCAAGATCATTAAAGATAATAATCTTCTATAAAAACAGTCAGCCAGATTTCGAAAATACGGAATATTACTTGATTGTAAAATCATTCAAGTTATTAGATTAAAAAATTTGGCTGCCAGGCTGAGATGCTTGTGTTCCTGATACAGTCAAACCTTTCTTTAAAGACCACTTGGGAAAATCCAGATGTTTTCTTTGAAGGCAGGTGGTTTTTGTTTACATGACATTGTGAACTAATTCTTTTAATAATTCATTGGTCTTTGTTTACAGGTTCTCTTTATCACAGGTTTGACTGTATGTCTGTGGAGAAAGCATTCATGCAATTGTGGATGTAAACAACAAACTTCTTTTCATTACAGTCAATTTCCAGTTTAATTTATATTTTGCATGATACTGTCACATTGCAGAATTTGAAATTGACATTTTGATAGGATGCAACCAATATCAATGTTGAATCATAATTGACTCTGCAAATGTTGTGGTACCCACTAATGTCTGTTGATGTTATCGAAAGAACTAGTTAACTAATTCTATGCTCCCAGATAAATAAGTTTGAGTAGTGTTGCATGTTCAGACTTTTTTTAAAAAGCTGACGGAATTCATATTAAGTAAAAAGCTTCCTTTTAACCCATTCAGCCAGTATACTCTTGCCATCCGCTCAGGATCTACGCTGTTTTCTTTTTAGTCTGAACTAACCTGATAAATAATAATACCGTCATTGTCTGAATATAAGCCACACTTTTTTTCCAGAATTTGGCAGTAAAAAGTTTGGGGTGCGGCTAATGCACAGGTTTAGCTGCTTATACATTGCATTAAGCCATTTTCATCAGTTCCATCAGGTTAAGGAGGGTGCGGCTTATACATGAATGCGGCTTATATTCGAACGATGACGGTAATAAAAAACAGTGGAGATCCTGATCAGGTGTCATGTATGTGCCAGCTGATCTAGATATACACTGTTCGCCTTCTCAAATAAGGTGTATCTATGGAGTAAAGGGTTTACTTAACCCTTTTCTGTATAGATACACCTTTATGCTAGGGCGAACAGTTTAGATCCAGCTCAGCTGGCACATCCATGCCATCTGATCAGGATCTAAACTGTTCGCTTTTTGATTCATTAGGTTATTTCTGACCAAAATGCGACCAGTGCAGATCCTGATCAGACGGCACGAATGTGCCGGCTGATCTGGATCTACACTGGTCACACATGTGTAAAAATGCGTATATATCAAGGAAAGGGTTAATATGAATTTGCTTTTTGATTTATTAGGTTTTTTCTGACCAATAAGCAAACAGTTTAGATCCTGATCAGATGACATGAATGTGCCAGCTGATCTAGATCTACACTATTTACATACACAATAAAGATGTATCTTGTATCTTTGTAATAAAGAGTTCATACATTCTCAGTATTATTTATAGCTTTTTGCTAGAACTAAATTATACCTCAGTAGCTTTATACAGAATTTCTTCGCAGAAGTATATAATTTGTCTCCAGACAAGTCTGCATTTCATTGTATATTTGATCTCTTGACAGTTTGATTGATGGCTCCTCCTATCAAAACAGGATCGTAATTGCTCTAGCCTGTGTTAAGGTGCAGTCTTGTTCCAGGATATTTGAGGCTTTCTGATTATTAACCCTTTCCTCCATAGACACACCTTTATTGCGTGGGCAAACAGTGTAGATCCAGATCAGCCGGCACTTCCGTGCCGTCTGATCAGGATCTGCACTGTTTGCTTTTTGATTTGTTAGGTTATTTCTGACCAAAATGGGACCAGTGTAGATCCTGATCAGATGGCAAATATGTGCCAGCTGATCTGGATCTACACTGGTCACACATGCGTAAAAATGCGAATATATGGAGGAAAGGGTTTAGACAAAAACCTCAGTTATTTGGTCTGAAGCTAAATAGCTTAACCCTTTACTCCATATATATTGGTTTTATCCCATGAGTGACCAGTGTAGATCCAGATCAGCAAGCACATCCTGCATCTACAATGTTCGCTTCCTGGTCAGAAGTAACCTAATAAATCTAACACCAAAAACTTTTCATTTTTTTGAATATGTGAAAGCTTGTGTCAAATCCTTTCCCTTTCCTCCATAGACACAGCTTTATTGCGTGGGCAAACAGTTTAGATCCAGATCAGCCGGCACAGCAGTGCCGTCTGATCAGGATATAAACTGTTCACTTTTTGATTCATTAGGTTATTTATGACCAAAATGCAACCAGTGCAGATCCTGATCAGATGGCACGAAGGTGCCGGCTGATCTGGATCTACACTGGTCGTACATACGTAAAAATGTGTATTTATGGAGAAAAGGGTTAATGTCTTTGCTGTTTGCTTGTTGCAACCCCGTACATAGATCGATCAACACTAACACTAAAAACTTATTGCCAATTTCTAGAATAGACCAAATTCAAGAAAAGAATCTTCAATATTAAGGAAAATGCAGCATTATGTCTACAAACTGAAAAATGTGAATAAAATTACAGAATGGCACCATCTATATTGTGCATTGTGCATAATTGATAGGTTTTACAGTGAAACTCCCCGACGTATCTGTGTAATATCTGTAATGGTAACAATGCTGCTCGCTTTATTTTTTGTTAAGATTCTGTCACTGTTTGATTGAACTCACTTAAATCTAACCAAAACATAATGGACTTGAAAATCCTGTGCAGCTTATTTATTCAAAAGGAATTTTTTCTGTCTTCATTATAATAAAAAACATTTTAAACCCGAAGATCATTCTATATACAGTCCAACCAGTGTTGACCCTTTCCTCCGTAGGTAAATCTTAATTGCCAGGGCAACAGTTTAGATCCAGATCAGCTGGCACATCTGTGCCGTCTTAACCATTTGCTTTATGATTTGTTAGGTTATTTCAGATCAAAATGCGACCAGTGCAGATCCTGATCAGATGACACAGATGTGCCAGCTGATCTTGATCTTTACTGTTCGCACATGCATAGAAATGCGTATATATGGAGGAAAGGGTTAAAAGATCATATTTACTTGTGAACAAAGGCAACCTGCATTCAGACGATTTTTTTGGGTTTATGCTATGAGTTGTCTTTGAAGACGGGTTTGATTGTATTGGTTTCTGAAACCTGGCTTATTTTTACATGTTTTTGTATATATGTGCCATCTGATCTGGATCTGTACTCATCACACATGCGATAAAACCCATATATATGGAGCAAATTGTTAATTAAAATGTTTATTTTAAAATCCAGATGGCAAGAAGTCTTTTGCTGCTTTCATGACAATAAGGAGGAAAATACCTGAAAAATATGAAGACAAATATCACAATTCAGGGGAAATAACTCTTCATCTCTAAGAAAAGGCATTCAACCAAATTTCTTGAGGATGGGTCTAAATGAAAAATTATCATAAAGTCAATTTCTGTACTGTAATATGTACAAATGTGAAACAAAACATCTTGAAGACATTTAAAAGAAAAGTTAATTTTCTGTAGAAAATTGGATGTTTTGCCGAGAGTAATTTTCATATCTCGTGAGAAACAAGAACGTGTTCTCTTTGCGTGTGATATTTGTTTTAATTTAGAAGGTTATTTCAAGTCTTCATTTTGTCACTTACATGTAATAGAATTTTAAGACAATATCTGCAGTGTCATTTAAATAAATTAATGGGATAAATGTCATCACCTTAGTGCAAAAACAGTTTAAGTACCAATATTTACACTTCGATTTGGCCCTCTACGATGAAGTCTTATTCATCTTATGAATCATACTTTCTAATGGTAAACAGTGTGACTACTTGTGTATTACTTTAAAAGGAGTGGCTTTAGAAGCACCATTCACAATTTATTGGACGTTACACAATGTTTTGACGTGTGACGTCGCCGAGCATGCACGTTTTGCCAAGAGTAGCTGCTAAAACATGTCGTCATGCACTTTGTCGTCAACATGGCTGTTCCAACAGCCATTCCAAAAGCCGTAATATCACAAATTCTCTCCATAATTTCTTTATTAATGAGGGTAATTATGTGTGTAAATATAAGGATTGAATAGATGTTTGATGGTTTCCATTTGGGTATGAAAAACAGGTAGATTGTTTAAAGTATGAGAGAAGCCCTTCGGGCTTCACACACTTTAAACAACCCAACTGTTTTCCATACCTAAATGAAAACCATCAAAATTAATATATATTCAATCCTTAATTAAAATATGAAGGAGTTATACAGTTTTTGCACTAAGATGGCAATGTATTATGTCTTAATAAATTTAATGATGAAATTTGTGCAGTTCTTGAGAATATTCCAAGTTAAGCATTGAGTTACTGGGCTTAGTGAAAACATGAAGGCTATTTGGGGCGCGTCGCGGGGAAAGGTACCTTCGGACAATTGACGTCAATGAAATTACGTCAAAAAGTTGAGCAGACGACATTGATTATTATGCAATTAGCATTAAAAATGTCATTTTATTGTCAAGATGTGTAAGAAAAGCAATTGTTAGTTATGAGCATTTTAAAGATAGGTGTAAGTTCCTTCTAAATATAGCAACAACTAAATTGTCACAAAATATGACCGAAGGTACCTTTTCCCGTGGCGTGCCCCATTTTAACTCTTTTCTACATTGATACACCTTTTATCACATGGGGCGACAAGAGTGTAGATTCAGTGCCCAAGGTTATAAAACTGAGCATGGAAACCAGTCTCAAATCTCAAGCATCTGATTGGCTGAAATGGCGACTGGTCGCCATTTCAGCCAATCAGATGCTTGAGATTTGAGACTGGTTTCCAATCTCAGCTTTATAACATTCAGACCAGATCAGTCAGCATATTGATGGAGTCTGAACAGGATCTGCCCTGTCGATTTCTAGGTCAGAAATAATGGTAATTTTCTTTTGACAGAGAGTATATAAATATAGGGACAATTCTCAATTCTATGAGTGTCCTTAAATACAAAGATGTATTATATGCAAAAAGTAATTAATTTTGTAAAAATTAAGGATGTCCCACGACTAAGGCTGATTACAGTAAATTTCTTCAAACGTCTAAAAGAAGATGTTTCGCAGTGCCTGTTAAAACTAATTAAGCTAGCTGCAAATGTTAACTTTTTTAGATTAATTTACGAGCTTTGGGAGATGCATTGCTCATTGTTTTTGGAACTCTGTAATTACTTCAGTCAGTCAATGTATGTTTAGAAATTAAACAAGTGTTAAAAAATCATATTAAAGTAATAAATGTCAAGACATTAAGTATTTCAGGTAGAAAATTGTGGGCGGAATATGTGTTTATAAGATTTTCAATCTTGTGGAAGAAAGTAGAGAATTTACTTTAAGAGTGAGTTATTGGTTTTAATGCACATCAATCTTGCAGTTTGCCATTCTTTAAATTGAACTTTTTTGATTGTTTTTTGTTTCTCAGGGCTCTTTTAGATTCAAGTTGTTATTTCTGACTAAGATGCCAAACAGTGTAGATCCTGATCAGTGCACACAGAGGTACAGGCAGAATTTACACTGATTGCACAGTGTAAATCATGATCAGATGGCACATTTTGTGCCCAAGATCATAAAACTAAGTTTTGAGATCAGTCTCAAATCTCAAGGATCTGATTGGCTGAAATGGCGACTTGTCGCCATTTCAGCCAATCAGATGCTTGAGATTTGAGACTGATCTCCAGATTTAGTTTTATGATCTTGGGCATTGGCATTATTTTGAAAAAAATTATTGTGCCATCTGATCAGGATCTTTAATGTGTGCTTCTTGGTCAGAAATAACTAATGAATCAACAAGGGAACAGTGTAGATCCAGATCAGATGGCACAATAATTATTTTCAAAATTGCATATATTTCTAATGAATCTAGTAGTCAAGCATGTTGTCTTCTCCGACAGCTCCGAAGTCTATTCCTGTGGGTGTTTTTACTGAATGGTGTCAAGATGATAAGTCGACTTTTCGTTCTTGGTCTAAGGGGTGTTTTTATCACCAACCTTTCCAGATCAATTTTGTTCAGAAACTGTCAATCTTTGGCAGAATCACGATTAATTTTCACCACTGCAGCCATTGAACATCTTAAAAAATCTCCCAAGTTGATATTGTATGTGTGCCGTCTAACACCTTGGACAAATACAGAGTTATTTGCTTGGAATATATTGTCTGCTGTGATTTGATTTGTGTAAACTTTTTCTTACCTATGTCAGATGCTCAAGACATTGAGACACAACTAATTGCCATTACGAAGAAATAACTTTAACAGAAAATGAGTTTACAAATCTGTCAATCTTTAACAGAATCATTATTAATTTTCACCACTGCAGTCATTATACGTCTTAGCAAAATCTCCCAAGTTGATATTGTACGGGTGCTGTCTAATACCTTGGACAAGTACAGAGTTAATTCGGAATCCATCAAATATATCGTCTGCTGTGATTAGATTAAAAAATTCAGAGTTCACTGCATGGAATAAATTGTCTGCTGTGATTTGATTTGTGTAAACTTTTTCTTACCTAAATCAGATGCTCTGGACAAAATAAATCGCCCTTGCTAAGAAATTACTTAAACAGAAAACCAGTTTACAAAATTTTGCCCTCTGAGTATAGGTTTTAGACGTTCATATTGCAATGGGAATATCAGAGAGTACTGTGTTATTATTTCGCGAGGGCTTGAATTTGCATATTTCATGCTACAGTAAGTGCTTGATTTTTAACCCCAGTGGAATTACAGGAGGTCTTTGTTTACAAAAGGTCTTCAGCGTAATATCGATCTCACTAAAGTCAGATCTAACAAAATGTTAGATCTGATGACGGCCCGCAGATACCGTACATAAGTTATAGCCGTTTTCCCCGATTATTATTTTTAGAAATTATCAACACAGGAAGCATGATTTATAACACTCGCAAAATGATCTGAAGTTGTCAATACTTTATAAATGAATGCAATACTACATAGACACATATTATCTTCAGTAAAGTATGTCTTACGCAGGCTGTTAACACTTTCCATGGTTTAAAATACTATGTTTACTTTCACTTTTGCGATTTTGTAGGCGACAATCTGATTGGTTCAAAGGGTAAGTGATAAAAGCACGTTTTAGTTACTTGTCATCAGATCCTGATAGCGTAGCGGTTTTCAGGAGATGATTTTAATCAGATTGGCTTAAGGTTTGACTGTATTTCATTTTTGTCCTCACATTTCAGACATACATGACAAGAGAAATCTCGCTGTTTGGTGATGTAGCTGTGCAATCAAATGCCTTGAACAACTACCGTGTTTACGGCACCGCCTTGTTGATCCTTCTCGGCATCGTAGTCTTCATCGGTGTGGCATTTGTCAGCAAGTTTGCTACATTTTCACTCGCCTGTGTTATACTCTCCATTCTGTGTATTTATATTGGGATATTTGCTGCGCATCCATCAAGCAGTGTAGAGTAAGTGTATTCATTAAAATTAATGAGTAGTATTTTTATATTCCTTTAACCGTTGAATTCATCAGAAAATGGCTTTGATGGAGACTTGGAAGAAATAGTCTCCAAATGCCCCTAAGTTTTTCTTTTTTCTAGTTCCAATATTTATTCCATCTTTGAGAGACATAATATATTCAACAAATATACATTCAGAAAAAAAGTTAAATATAAGCTGTCAGTGCATAAACATAAACTTTTTCTGTTATTCGATATCTGTATGTATAAGTATAGCTAGATGCACTGTATTATCAAAGATGTTTAAAAGGAATATGAAGTTTTTTCTTTTAGTTTCATACTGAAATTCAAAATCGTAGATTATTCCTCCCTTAAAATGTAAAAACTTCTTTTAACAACCTATGCCGATCCCTGCATATAATAATGTGGTGCCAGTTTTTTTAATGGCTTGGAAGCTGTTTACAATTGCTACTGTCATGTGACCTACAAGTCATGTGACTTACAGGTCATGTGATCCTGAAAGCATCTGGAACCAATTGACAGAGATGGATGTATGAACTGGATAAAATTATTTAGAGTCTATTTCTAGCTTTCGGTTCTGCCAAGAAAGTATTGTTGGTGATAATTTCACTGTGGGTATTGTTTTTTAAAGGTCATATGTCTGGCACCTCTGTTTTATGTGTTGAGGCTGCCTTTGGCATGTGCAATGAACTTTTTAGGACCTGCTGTGTTAATGACCGCAAATTTGGAAGAAAAGCAGGTCTTATTTTGAAATACTGGTAACAAGTGTAGAGTCTGGTAATTAAATATATTTTTGTGTTTTATCACAACAAAATTGGGTATAAAAATAAATTAATTATTCTACTCCTGCGATATATCTCTGGGTGCTCTTTTTATTATTGCATAAGTATTTCATAAATATTTACAGGATACTAAATATTATGATTTTCATTAGTTGGTCGACTGATGAATTTACAAGTTCTCAAAACTTAGAATTATTTTGTACTTAAACGTGAAATCAGAAAATTTAAAAACCACAAATTTAATCAACTGATGAATTTGTTTTTCTGCAGTTCATCGATGTAAGGTCTCTCAGAATGTTCATATTTAATTTGTATTAAAACCAAAAATCCACCTATGTAAATACCTCAAAGTTATAGACGATATTTGTTTTAACCAGAGTAAGATAGAAATATATTTCACTGAGTGAGCTCAGGAATTCGTATTTTCACAAGTGGTGAAGCCACAATTGAAAATACATAATTTCGGAGTTCACAAGTTAAATATATTTCTATCTATCACTAGTAAAAACAAATTTTCTTTTTATTTTATGCTTTTAGTGCAAAATTTGCGTGAATTTGACAGAAAAGTTGCCAGAAATGGTGCCAAGACAGCTTGTTTATGACGTGACGTCATGACATCAAATATACAAATTTAAGTCCGTTTTCTAAATGTTCTCATTTGATATGTGCATTTGGGTACCAATGTGAAAAAATTACTGAAAATAAAAATGATATTTCACTGTTTGAAAACAGTGAAATATCACTTTTAATTCACCAGGAAAATTCTACAATTCACTGAAAAGCATAAAATAAAATTTATTTGTGTTCATTAATTTCAGTGAAACATATTTTGCCATACTGGCATCTTTATGACTCTATACTTCAAATATTATATAAATATCACATCCCATTGGGGGAAACAGTACGAAATGTTAACCTGAGAGAAGTAATGTCAACCGAGGCGTTAGCCGAGGTTGACATTACCTTCTCAAGGATTAACATTTCGTACTGTTTCCCCCAATGGGATGTGATATTTATTTTATTACACTGAACATTTGTTTTTTTAGAGATCTTAACTATGACCAAATTAGTTGCTTAACATTTTATCTCCCTCGGTCAACTACGCATGCGTAGAAGTTAGTTTGTAATCGGATTTCCAAGATATTTATTTTTAGATCCACGTGAGGGTGACATGATGCTGTCGCATATGTGACAGTAGCGATTATCTCCCTGTGATGTCACATTACGCTATATAGTAAACTAATCACGTGAGGTGTAATAAACACAATTTATCATATGTGTAACCAGATCGAGATCAGCCGACACATTTATGCTGTCTGATCAGGATCTGCACTGTTTGCTTTTTGGTCAGAAATAAATCAGTAAG
Source organism: Corbicula japonica (assembly GCA_038501625.1). Taxonomy (NCBI): domain Eukaryota; kingdom Metazoa; phylum Mollusca; class Bivalvia; order Venerida; family Cyrenidae; genus Corbicula; species Corbicula japonica. Next base: position 5,654,567 of record JAZAYU010000005.1, on the reverse strand, counting down.
AGAACAGTGCAGATCCTGAACACATGGCATAGATGTGCCGGCTGATCTTGATCTACAATGTTGGCCCACACCATAAAGGCATTTATGTGTAGTTTATATATTACCCATTCCAGGATCTGTTACCTAGGAGACAGACTTCTAACGTCAGCTTCAGTTACAATTGACGGGGTAATGATGTGTATAAAGAATGAGACGGGGCCTATATATCAGAAATACTGCAAGATAGAGGAGAATGCTACGGTGTGTGATCCATACTTTGAGGCCCACGAGACTCACCTGAAGCCGGGTATACCTGGTTTAGCCAGTGGGGTATTCCACAGTAAGTTTCAGTGGTGTTATATTGCGTTTAATCGTAAAATTTGTTCCAAGTTCTAATAGTAAAATTAGCTTATATTAGTTATGCTACTATGTAATCAAATAGTTGTGTTACCCTTTTGTCAATGGAAATGCCTTTTATCAAACTGGTGACACATGGATCCAGATAAGTCAGCACAAATCTCACATTACCTTTGATCAAGATCTACACTTTTTCAGATTCATTTGGTTATTTCTGATAAACAAGTGAAGAGTTTAGATCAAGATCTGATGGCAAACAGCAAACCAATGTATCTACACCTGTGTCCTATTTGATAAAATACATACCTGTGAAGTATAATGGATTAACATGGGCCAAGATCGTACCTCTGATTTCAAGCCCATGTTTAATGCTGGGTGAAGAAATAATTTATGTCACTTGTGAAAACCAAAAATTGTTATTTTCCTTTGTGGCTATGCCAGATGTGAAAATATCATTTTCTGGTGTTCGCTCATATTTTAAATTCAATATTTTACTGAAACAAACCAGTATCCTCAAAATCTTATTTGTTTTTTTTTTGTCAGGAAACGTCCACAATAAATACACGGATGATGGTGACATTATTGGAACAAAGGTCCAGGGGAACAGGGATCGTGGGGAAATTATTGCCGATATTACCACGTCGTTTGTTGTACTGATAGCAATTTACTTTCCATCAGTAACTGGTATGCTTATTATGGTTGTTTTTTTGTTTAAAAATGCATCTTTAAAAGCTGCATTATATGTAAAAACATTAAGGTTTCTATGCCTGGCCCTTTCTATCTTGCCTTTATGCGTTATTCTCATAGTTATGCTAAAGAGCCAATATATAGATCCAATTCCTATAAGAAAAAGCATTGATACTTACATGTTTTTATCATTCCAAATACAGTTTAAAATAAAGACAATACAATAAATAATTAATATATAATAATAATGATAATAATAATAATAATATTATTATTATTATTTTTATTATTATATTTATAGTAATCATCATCATCATCATCATCATCATCATCATCATCATCATCATCATCATCATCATCATCATCAACATTGAATTAATAATAACAATAGTATTAATAATCTTAATAATAGTAGTACTTATAATAATGATCAAATAATAATAATGATAATAATAATAATAATAATAATAATAATAATGATAATAATATAATGATAATTATTATTTTTGAATTTATTTATGTTTAAGATGTAAGTTTGCAAAAACTCATAGCAGTACATGTATCGTTTCAAACATAAGTCCTGAATAGATTGTTAACCCTTTCCTGTATAGATACACCTTTATTGCTAGGGCGAACAGTTTAGATCCAGATCAGCCGGCACATCCGTCCCGTCTGATCAGGATCTAAACTGTTTGCTTTATGATTCATTAGGTTATTTCTGACCAAAATGCGACCAGTGCAGATCCTGATCTGGATTGACACTGGTCGCACATGCGTAAAAATGCGTATATATCAAGGAAAGGGTTAATAATAGTAGTGTTTTTCAAACTATGATATACTGTGGATTAATAAAATTATGTGTGTGTTCTTTTCCATTAGACAGTTTTTAACCCTTTCCTCCATAGCGTAATTAGATTTTCTAATAAATGTTTATATCCAATTCTTTATTATACCCCCACAAACGAAGTTTGAGGGGGTATATAGGAGTGACCTTGTTGGTCGGTCGGTCTGTCGGTCGGTCGGTCGGATTCTTCGTTTCCGGATGATAACTCATGAAAGGCTTGACAGAATTAAATAATTTTTGGTACACATGTATATCGTCATAAGATACAGGTCAAGTTCAATTTTGGGGCTGGTGGGGTCAGTGTCAAGGTCACTGTTACTAAAAATAGAAAAATGGTTTCCGGATGATAACTCATGAAATACTTCACAGATTTAATCCTTGTTTGGTAAATAGATGTAACATTACAAGATACAGGTCAAGTTCGACTTTGGGGCTGGTGGGGTCAATGTCAAGGTCAGTATTACTAAAAATAGAAAAATGGTTCTGGATGATAACTCATGAAACACTTCACAGATTAAATACTTTTTGGGTATATAGATGTAATATCACAAGATACAGGTCGAGTTCGACTTTGGGGCCTGTGGGGTCAATGTCAAGGTCACTGTAACTTAAAAAAGAAAATTTGTTTCTGGACTATAACTCATGAAATACTTCATAGATTTAAATATTTTTTGGGTCGCAGATGTAACATAACAAGATATAGGTTAGGTTTGACTTTGGGGCCTGTGGGTTCAAGGTCAAGGTCACTGTTATTTAAACTTCAAAACTTTGTTTCCACTCAGTAACTAAAGCTTGGAATGAGATTCTTAAAAGAAATTTGGTGTATTGGTGGTTTTTGTGAAGATGACTTTTGGCATTCAAAGTAAGGCCTGCGGGGTCAAGGTCACTGTTACTAAAAATAGAAAAAAAACTGTATGCTCAATAACTTTGGTTCAGAATGAGATATTGTGATAAAAATTGCTATATAGGTAGTGTCTGTGAAGACGAAACTTTGTATTGAAATTGGGTCTGATGGGATCAAGGTCACTGTTCACTGTTACTAAAAATAGAAAAAATGTTTCTGGATGATTTCTCATGAAAAGTTTCACATATATAAACAATTTTTGGCACACAGTTGTTAAAAGTTAGGTAAAGGTCACTAAAGGTTACTAACATACTCAAACCATTTCTGCTCAATAAATTTAGAAGGAATGAGATATTGTGATGAAACTTGCTGTATGTGTGGCTACTGTGAAGACGACACTTTGGATTGAAAGTGGGGCACATTATGCCATTGATTCGAAGCATTCCCAGTTCAATTATCAAGCACACATGTGGGGGTATTTAATCACTTTCAGTGATAATTCTAGTTTCTTGGTGGTTTCAAATTTATTAATGGATCTCCTCACCAAATCAAAGAAAAATTAGTACACCACAAATTATTTTACAGTATTTGTTTGCTTTTGTCTGCCGTCTTTGTCTGCTTCTGTTTGCTCAGTCTCTAATTTTCTCAGATCAGCAAAACAGATCATTGACTTCAGTTACATGACCCCTCATGTTTAAATCTAGTTACAGTGACGGATTATATGTCAGGCCTCAGAAGTAAATAGAGATGTATAATCTTGCTGGCTGAAAAAGTTGGATTGGTCTACTGTGCCCAAGGTTATAAAACTGAGCATGGAAACCAGTCTCAAATCTCAAGCATCTGATTGGCTGAAATGGCGACCAGTCGCCATTTCAGCCAATCAGATGCTTGAGATTTGAGACTGGTTTCCAATCTCAGGTTTATAACCTTCAGTCCTGGATTTTATTTTGACTTATTTTTTAAAAGGGCTGTTGAAAAATGTGTCTGTATCAAGACAAAGGCAGATAACATCCAGAAAAAAACAATAATTAGTTGGCACAATAACATCCAGAAAAATCAAAAAGTAGTTGGTACGAAAATATGGAGTCAGTCCTGTAATAGTAAAACACACTGTGCCCAAGATCACAAAATTAAATCTGGATACCAGTCTCATGTCTAAGGAATCTGATTGGCAGAAAATGCAAAATGCTATTTCAGCCAATCAGATGCTTAAGATTTGAGACTTGGACCCTGATTGTTATAATGACAACTATGAATAATAGATTATTATTTTAACCATTTAATGCATATACATGTATATGCCTGTTATTACATGGGCGACCTGTGTAGATCCAGATTAGCCAGTTAATTTGAGCCATCTGATCAGGATCTGCACTGTTAGCTTCTTGGTTAGAAATCACCCCATTAATCTTAAACAGATCACTGCAGATCCTGATCAGATGGCATGGATGTGCCAGCTGATCTGGATCTAGTCTAGTTGCCCCTGTGATAAAAGGCATATATATAGAGAGTAAAGTGTTAATTTGTTATTTACAGGTATTATGGCTGGTTCTAACAGGTCAGGTGACTTAGAAGACGCTCAGAAGTCTATCCCGATCGGAACTATATCAGCGGTTTGTGCAACCAGCTGTGTTTGTATCCTTTTAACCGTGTTGCCAATATCTGCTGGAGTAGAAGAAATATTTCCCTGAACAGCTATCAGGTCCGCTGGATATGCCTTGTGTGAACAGCTTAGATCCGGTCCAGCCTGCGCATCCATGCTATCTGATCTAATGTACACTTTTTGTTCTTGGTCGGAAATAATCCTTTTAGTCTCCAAGCAAACTGTGAAGATCCAGAACTTCTGAATCATAAAATTGTGTAAAAAAAAGTGCGGCCCTATAATAATTTAGTGATGATGTTGTTGTTGTTTTTTTTTAAATACAGTCCACACTTGTTGTGTCAAACTCGCTTAAGTCGAAACATCGGTTATCTCGAATTAATTTTACGGTCCCGTCAAAATGTGTTCTTATTGCATTTAGTATTACGCAGCTTAACTCGAATTCGACTTAAACAATGTTTTCATAAGTTGAACTAAATTTAGAACCCGCCGGCTAAAATATGCTATATAAAATCATCGGATAAGTCGAAGTGTGAAACTTGCCAGGGTCGAACAATGCTCGCGGGTTCTTCAAAGAGAGAACTTGTCGGCAAACAAGATACCATTATTTAATAATAATTAACTATTATCACCTGTAAGGTAAAATATTCGCTTATTTAATGCAATTTAATGCATTTGGATGTAAAATATTCGGATTCGTAAATGCAATTAATTTCAGTTTAAGAAAACAACAACATTTAATTAAAGTAATCATGACATTGTGACATCCAGGCCAATAAAATATGAGTTCATCCGTTTAGGACAACACATGCAAAAACATTATCCAAACGAAATCAATTCTCACTCAACAAGACTGAAGCACAAACAGCTCCAAATTAACAATTTTGGGGTGAATATTAATTTGAATTAGTTTACGTAATAAATAAATAACTTGAGACGACTTTAACACTCAGAGTGAAGATGACGACGATGTTTACACAAACACCGAAACTTAACGATGATGTTTTTTTAACATGTAATAAATATAATCAAGTAAATATATTTTTTCTGTTCTGTTTTGATAAACTTATTGATTAACTGAAATGTTCATAAATGAGTACTAGCACTCACAATCATGTCAGCATTAGAAACATTTAGGTATGATATTCGGGCATTGGCGCCAATTCGGATGTGTCGAACTTCGGATATCTCGAATTAAAATGTATGTTCCGACTTTGACACAACGAGTGTGAACTGTAGCTCTAAAAAACTTTCAGTGTTCAAAGACACTAGATGGATATTTATGTAGATATAGTTATTACATGTATATTACAGTTTTTCTTAACGGCTCTACAGATTTATCGTGTACTTTATTTTTCGCTGGGTGTATCGAGGGAGATCTACTCAGAGACAAGTAAGTTTCATTTTTCACCTTTTACTCCATGTATAGGCCTTTAATCGCATGTGTGTAGAACAGATCAGCCGGCACATCATTCTGTGCTTTAACTCTTTTCCTTCCTACCTTCATTGTTCATATATAAGCCGCACTCATGTATAAGCCGCCTGACCCCAAACCTGATGTAACAGATGAAAATGGCTTAACACAATGTATAAGCTGCCAAACCTGTGTATTACCCGAACCCCTTACTTTTTTCCACCAAATTCTGGAAAAAAAGTTTGGCTTATATTCAAACAGTGACGGTATATATGCCTTATAGCGTGGGCAAACAGTGTAGATCAAGATCAGCCAGCACTGGTCACTTTTGGGTCAGAAATAACCTAATAAACACAAAAGCCAACAGTGCAGATCCTGATTAGATGGCATGAATGTGCCAGCTGATCTAGATGTATACTGTTCACCCTTGCCATAAAGGCATATATGGAGTATTATGGTTTAAATAAGCTGATCTGTGATTAAACATTGTTAAACTATAAAAAATTAAAAACCATTTGTAAAAAAGGTGTCAAAAATGTATATGGCATGCAGGAAAAAAATGTGTCTGAGGTTCTGATAGAAAATTTGGACCAAAAGCAATTGATTTTGAGATATAAATATGCACAGCCTTATTAAAGCTCTAAATCAGTGCCCTCAGGTGGAATTTTCTTTCTGCAACCTTTCACAAATGATAGATACATGTATTTATTCATATTATTATACCTCACGTGATTAGTTTACTATATAGCGTAATGTGACGTCACATGCTGACAATCCGTAATGTTACCCTCTTGACATTACCTTTACGCCTGCTTGACATTACGAATCGGCCCTCGCGTGCGTTGAATACCGGGAATACCGTTGAATTAATGTTTTATTGAATAAATTGACTTTTTATTTTGTGTTAATATCATTGTTGAATAAATTTGTAAAAGTTTCCGAATTATTTTGTTCGGTATAATAAAATAAATATCACATCCTTCAGTGGGTGATAGAACGTTATGTTCACCCTTGACAGGTAATGTCAACCTCGGCCAACGCCTCGGTTGACATTGCCTGTCTCGGGTGAACATTCCGTTCTATCACCCACTGAAGGATGTGATATTTATATAATATTGGCTTATAAAACCCTAGGCAATCATACTTATATTATGATTTTAAGTATTGAAGCAGATAGTCGTCCCACAACTATCCTCTTCTAATAAAATAGTATGCATACACACTTGCCGACTGGTGATATGGCTAATCCTCCAGTTTTCGGTCAGAGAACACGTATCTAGTGTTCAGTTCAGTAGCAGGGGTTACAATGATGTGATGACATCAGGCGTGGACAACATGACCGTATCTAAATGACGCTAGGAACCAGACAGTCCAGTCCGGTCTGTCAGTCTCGGATGCTATCACAGTATTTATTTCTATATGATAATAAGTTTGGTGTTTATTCTTTGCTCCATGGATATGCCTTAAATCATAGTCGACCAGTGTAGATCCAGATCTGCTTGCACATCCATGCAGTCAAATCGATATCTACAATGTTTGCATCTTGGTCAGAAATATATTAACATATCTTAAGGCAAACAGTGTAAAACCTGATTAAATGGCACACATTTGCCAGCAAATCTGTATTGACATTGGTTGCCCATGTGGTAAAATGTGTATGCATGTAGTAGATGACTAATGATTTACATGGAATATTTCTGGAGTAGATATGATATAATACTTTATATGAGAGATTTATGTTGTAGACTGGGCGAAAGTATCAATGGTGGACTTGTTGTAGCTTTCCTGGCGTGGCCGACAAAATGGGTGATTCTCATTGGTTCATTCCTGTCTACAGTCGGTGCTGGTCTACAGTCGCTTACAGGTAACTCAACTTGTAAATGATCTTCTTGCACTTCACTGTGAAGATCGTCTTCTTCAAGAGTGTTTTCATTTTGCTTTGAAAATATTTTTTGTAGGGCTCAGCTACTGTAAAATGCACTCACAAAATTATTGGCCACTGCACAATGTTTCATTTTTGTTATGAAAATATTAGCCCTATGGCCTGGCTACTGTAAATTTACAGTTACAGTTTTTAGTTAAGTGATGCCGATACACATTTGCATGAGTTGCTGAGAAAAGTGTGCCATCATTCGCACTGTCATAACATTAACAATTTATCGCATCAATGCCATTTGATCTGGATCTACAATGTTTGCTTCTAAGGAATCAAATAGGGAACAGTGCAGATCCTGATCAGATGGAAGGATGTGCTGGCTGATCAGATGGCACGAATGTGCCAGCTGAACTGGATCTAAACTGTTTGCCCACGCCATAAAAGCTAAATCTGTGGGGTAAAGGATTAAACACAGTTTTCTTCTGTCCTTAGGTGCTCCAAGATTGTTACAAGCCATAGCTATGGACGGAGTGATCCCAGTTATCAACTTTTTTGCGGTGACTACAAAGCGAGGAGAGCCTTTCCGCGCTCTCTTATTGACGTTAGCTATTGCAGAGATTGGAATCCTGATTGCCAATCTGGACATGGTTGCCCCAGTCATTACTATGTAAGACATTGGCCCAGTTTCATTGAAATTATGAGTTGGGTTATCACCCTTTACTCCATTGTTAATGGTTTTATTGCATGTGGTAACAGTGTAGATCCAGATCAGCCAGCTCATCTGTGCTGTCTGATCAGGATCTGCACTGTTGACTTCTTGGTCAGAAATAACCTTATCATTCTGAAAGCCAACAGTGTAGATCCTGATCAGACAGCATAGATGTGGCATCTGATCTGGATCTACAATGTTCACGCATGGATAATAGCCATAGTGAAGAGTTACTCAAAGTGACAGAACTTTGTAAAATTCTGAAGATACACAACTTACTTTGATTCATTTAGATTTAAGAATAACTTAAAAAGTTAATATAATATTTTTTGTTTTAAATGCATTTGAAAATAAGTTAATCACATATTCTGATTAAAAATATCCAGTGTTGTTTAGATTTTCCAGAATTATGTTGTTAAAAACTGTTTTTGATAATGAAAAGACATGATCAGTTTAAATACAAAACACAATATATAACTATCTGCAAGAAATGCACAGTAAGCAAATGAAAACAATGTTTTCTTTACTAACTAGGTTTTTCCTGATGTGCTATGGTTTTGTGAACATGGCGTGTGCTCTACAAACTTTACTTCGTACTCCCAGCTGGAGACCAAGATTCAAGTTCTACCACTGGTAAGTATATGGCAGTTAAGGAACTTTGGTCATGTTTTTGTTATAAGTAGCACCAGTCCTATCGGCACTATTTATCAGCATCAACAAAACTTTATATAAAAGCAGAACTTATTAACAAAGATGCAAATAATAGAAGCATGGCAACTAGTGACATGTTGTGTTAAATGAGTTATGGCCCTTTGATTTATCTACATAATTATGGTGTAGTGTATTTTAGCACAATTTCTGTGTTGCCACAATACACTATGAGGGCATTCATCAGTTCCACTGATATCTTGAAAGTAACATGTTACTGCATTAGAGAACTATTGTAATAAATTTCTGTATGTGCAGCTGAACATGTACATGTTGGTTTCTTGTTTCCTGTAGCATGTTTTTAATGCTGGTAAATTGAAGAATCGTGAACTATGCATATGTTTCCTTTTGCATTTCTATTTTAAATGTATTTTTAACATGTTTTTTTCTTTGAATATTTAAAGATAAATATTTCAAAACACTGTTGCCTAAAGTTTAAAATAAATACAAACATATGATCCTAAACTCCAATACTATTTCATTCCTGGCCCCATGATTATAAAACTTTTTTCATGCTCAATTCAATTTGTGAATGAACATTTAATGGCTATATTTCCTTTCATTTCTAAAATAAAACAATTTAAACTAAAATTATGACATAGATCTCAATAACAGTTGTAGAACTAAACAGTTGTTAGTTATACGTAAAAGCTGTTAATGTTCGTTTGAGCACAGAATTGAGTTGAGCACGAAAAAAGATTTATAAGCACCTGGCGGCTGTTTTGTAACTTAAAACTGTTATATATTATTTCAGGACACTGTCTCTGATAGGTCTAAGCCTTTGTATATGCCTGATGTTCATATCTAGCTGGTATTATGCTCTTACTGCCATGGCGATTGCAGCAGTTTTGTACAAGTATATAGAATATAAAGGGTAAGTCACTCTAAGATTTAACTGTGATGTTGTTAATTTTACTGGTACAAATTTTGCAAATGACATTCTACAAAAACATTACGCAGTTGTATTTTTCTTATCATATGGAATACAAAGTGGTTAAATTTCTACTTGTAAAAATTAAGAAAAATTAAATCCCTTGCAAAATAAAATGGTACCACATAAAAAGGCAACCAAGATATGATATGGGGCTTGTCATGAAAAGAGTGTTTTCATTGATAATTTTTGACATTCTTGTTATTACTTTATTTTGAAATTACTAACAGTTTTGTAATAATATTTCATTTTTTCAATACCAGTAATGAGAAAAAAACTTTGATCTTGTCATCTTGAGTTTAGAGTTTTCATTGCCGAGAAAGAATGGGGAGATTTTATAAGAGTTTTTATTTTTCCAATGCTGAAAAGGAAACTGACCTTGACCTTGAGAGTTTGGATTTGTTTTCAGTGCTGAGAAAGAATGGGGAGATGGTATAAGAGGTCTTGCCATGTCAGCAGCACGATATTCCCTACTGCGTGTTCAACAAGGACCACCTCATACCAAAAACTGGAGGTATCTAACGGTGTTTGGAAGTGGTTTTGGTTAAGATATTGCAGCCTGAACACTATTTTCTGTTTCTTTCAACCCTTTTAAGTGCTTAGCAAAGCATTTGTCATTTTTATACCCCCACAAAAAAGTTTGAGGGGGTATATAGAAACAAGTGTAGACTCAGTTTTCTCAATAACATTCTAACAATGGATGAAGGAAAAGTGTAATATTCTTCACACAATTTGAACTAAATCTATTTTACACTCTTCATGCAACTTGAAAAAAATCTCTGTCACCAGGATGAGCTGTATACACATGTCTTCATCAAACACATCCACAGAAATGATATTTACTAAATACATGTGTAACCTGGCTACGGTTGAGTTAGTTCCGCACTTGTACTATCTTGCCATGGAGCTAGCTTTTGTATTGACATGGTAGAGCATCAGACTAGCATGCAAGGGGTCCTGGGTTCAATCCGTGTTTCAGGCGTGGATTTTTCTTAACCCTTGTTACACATGTAATTTAAATGTTTACATTTTCGAGTCACTTTCAGATTCATAATGCAGAAAAATAAAAAGTGTGGATCCTTGTCACACTGCAGGCTGATCTAGATCTACACTGGGTGGCTATAATGGGATGTACATTGTATCATTAACCCTTTCCTGTATAGATACGGATTTTTACGCATGTGCGACCAGTGTAGATCCAAATCAGCCTGCACATCAGTGCATTTTGGTCAGAAATAACCTAATGACTCAAAAAGCAAACAGTTTAGATCCTGATCAGACGGCACGGATGTGCCGGCTGATCTGGATCTAAACTGTTCGCCCAAGCAATAAAGGTGTATCTATACAGGAAAGGGTTTAATTACACAATGCCAGATTTTAATGCAGGAGATATAAATAGCATTTATGCGTGTACTTAAATTTCACTGGCATTATATTTCAGGTTAAATAAGTGAACATTTTAAACCCTTGCAAAATATAATTATACCTAGGGGTTGGCGATATACTGCAGTACGTAGGTTATGATTTTCAAATACTGGTGTTTGTTTTAACCCTATCCTTTATAGATAAACCTGTATTGCATGGGCAAACAGTTTAGATCAAGATCAGCCGGCACATCTGTGTCTTGTGATCAGGATTTAAACTCTTCCCTATTTGTTTCGTTAGGTTATTTCTAACCAAAATGCAACTAGTGCAGATGCTGATCAGATGACATGGATGTGCCAGCTGATCTGGATCTACACTGGTCACACATGCATAAAAATGCATGAATAAATATATGAAGGAAAGGGTTAAATGAAACCTACTTTATGTAATTTGAACATAATCAAGTCATCTTTATTAAGAATCTTCACAATCAAATTTATTTACAATGATATTGATCCATTTATCTTTAAATTAAAATGTATTTCCACCTGATTATTGAAAGTCACAAAATGTTATTGACACAAAAAAAGTTGACCTAGTTCAGTGCTAATGCATGTTACTTTATCAGTTATAAACAACTGCAATATATTTCAGTATATTGGAATAGTTTAACCCTTTCCTTGATATATACGCATTTTTACGCATGTGCGACCAGTGTAGATCCAGATCAGCCGGCACATCCGTGCCGTCTGATCAGGATCTGCACTGGTCGCATTTTGTTCAGAAATAACCTAATGAATCAAAAAGCGAACAGTTTAGATCCTGATCAGACGGCATGGATGTGCCGGCTGATCTGGATCTAAACTGTTCGCCCTAGCAATATAGGTGTATCTATACAGGAAAGGGATAATAGCGCAATGTCATTTTTCCTGGCAATACCCATCCTAATGATACCAGAGTAAGAAATATCTGTGGAATAACAGGTTCCGAATACTAACAGTCGCCAAAACTAACTCAACCGTTGCTTATATTTCTCTTAATCAATTCTGCTTCAGACCTCAGGTGTTAGTGCTCTTTAAGCTTGATGATCAACTGCAGCCCAAATATACAAAAATGGTGGAATTTGCTGCACAACTAAAAGCTGGTTGGTATATTTTATGATGCTTACTCCCTTATACATGAACTTCCTAAACTGGTCATTATTTGCATGTCTCAGGAAAAGGTTTCGTGGATGATATTTTTAGCTGTACAGTTAATACCCTCTATAAACCCTTTCCCCATATACAATCACACCTGTCTTTAGCAGCCACCCAAGGAAGACACAAAAAGTAGCTGCTCTACACAGGTGGCTGTTAAAGACAGGATAAAATGACAACAAAATGTCTGCTTACGACATGTTCAAACTGGCTGTTAAAGACAGGTGGTTGCTATTCGCAGGTGGCTGCTAAGGCAGGTTTGACTGTTTATGTCTTTTTACACTTACCATGCTATCTGATCAGGATCTGCACTGTTCACTGGGATACTTTTTCTTGCATACTTTTTATTATTCATTTGGGTATATATGTTTACCATACCATCTAAACTTTGTTTCCATGCAATTAAGTGTTGAGATTAGCTAGTCTTATTTTCTAAATAAATCAAGAAGGAATCTGCAGTTCCTGATCAGATGGCACAGAATTATGTGCCAGCTCTAAATAAATCAAGAAGAAAACTGCAGTTCCAGATCAGATGGCACAGAATGATGTGCTGCCTGATCTGGATCTACAGTTTTCAACCATAAAGGCTTATATATTGAGGAAAGGGTTAAGACTAACTCTAGAAAAAAAGGTGTTTTACCAGTAATAGTGGTGTGGTGTTAATTCTGGGGTAGGAAATAGTACAAATCTGTTACAAGGGAAATTGAAAAGGGAAGACTGGTCATATTAAAGGGGTGGTCTTAAGTTGGTGTTAATGAGGGGTTAATCTTTATTTGAAAGAAATTACAGTTACACACTATTTTTCTCATATCTTTTTGATGATTTTAAACATTTTGGAGTGAGAGATGACAAAAGTAGATTGGTTAATAATGAACAAGACTTGCAGGTTTTTCTACGTGTACTTGCAGGTAAGGGTCTGACCCTAGTAACCAGTGTACTAGAAGGTAAATGGAAGGAGCGATACGCTGATTCCCAGGCGGCTAAACAGGTAATGTAAAACAACTTTCTAGATCATTGTTCTATAGTCTGTTTAATAGTTACAGCACACACATCCCGTGTTTTTAACATTTTACTCCATGACGTATGGCTGTTTTCCATGAGTGAACAATGTTCATCCAGATCAGCCAGCACATCTAATCATGATCTGCACTGATCACTTCTTGGTCAGAAATAACCAAATGAATTAAAAAAACAAAAGGTGTAGATCCTGATAAGATGGCATGAACATGCTGGCTGATCTAGATCTACTCTATTCTTCCATGACTAATTAAGTTGTTTATTTCGGAGTAACAGGTAAAATTGTTTTGCTTAAACATTTCAGAATCTCCAAAAGGTTATAGACCAAACAGGTGTGAAAGGATTCCCCGATGTTGTTGTAGCTGAAAACGTTACAACAGGACTCTGCCATTTGTAAGTTGACAACGTGTCCCCTAGTGCTGGAAGTATCTTGCATGAGTGTTGGGTGAAGATGGAAAAATCTGTCACTGATGTTAAACCCTTTCCATCTTATATACACATTTTTACACATGTGCCACCAGTGCAGATCCAGATCAACCGGCACATTTAGCCTTTGATTAGCATCTGCACTATTCGCTTTTTTTTGTCAGAAATAACGTAATAAATAAAAAGGCAAACAGTGCAGATCCTGATCTGGATCTACACTGTTCGCCCATGCCATCAAGGTGTTTATATGGAGGAAAGGGTTTTGTGTTTTTGTGGGAACAAAGTAATGATGTTCTGACGGGTTCTTGCCAAAACAGTTCACCCGACAAATTTTTCTTTCTTAACCAAATGTCTTGCTTATCTTAACTCAATGTCAGTTTCAAGATACTTTTTCTTGCATACTTTTTATCATTCATTTGGGTATGTTTGTATACCATACCATCTAAACTTTGTTTCCATGCAATTAAGTGTTGACATTAGCTAGTCTTATTTTCTAAATGAAAACACAAATAATAGTGTCAAATACCTTTTGATAAACATGCGAAAATACATAATCAGTGTGCAAGAATAATTGATTTCTGACAATTTTAAAATAAAACTCATACCCTTAATTAAAAAATCATAAAATTGTTTTTAATGAAAGAAAAGTCCACACAATTTTTTACCTATACCTATGTGTATGAATCATTTCATATAATTAACATTTTAGAGTACAGAATTCTGGTCTCGGAGGCTTGCGGCACAATACAGTCATGCTGGGCTGGCCTTACGGATGGAGGCACAACACTGATGAGAGAAGCTACAAAGTGTTCTTAGGTAAGATATGTTTAATTTGACATTGTTGGACAATTATTGTACATTTGTAATCCATATTTGTTGCAAACATATATCACCTTAACCCTTTACTTTATCCCTTTCCTCCATAAACACACCTTTATGGAATGGGGAAAGAGTGTAGATCCAGTTCAGCTGGCACTTCCGTGCCGTCTGATCAGGATCTGCACTGTTCGCTACTTGATTTATAAGGTTATTTCTGACCAAAAAGCAACCAGTGCAGATCATGATCAGATGGCATGGATGTGCTGGCTGATCTGGATCTACACTGGTCGCACACGCATAAAAATGCGTATATATCCAGGAAAGGGTTAAAAAAAAATTGGTTTTATCACGAGTGCAACCAATGTAGATTATACATAGGTACCATCTAAAAAATGGTTGATCAGGGTCTGCACTGTTTGCTTTTAATTCATAAGGTTATTTCTCACCAAGAAGTGACCATTGTTGATTCAGATTAGACGGCATGAATGTGTCGCCTAATCAGGATCTACAGTGTTGGCACATACAGTAAAAGTTGTATATATGGAGTGAAGGGTTTTCAATTACCGTCTTTGTCTGAATATAAGCCGCACTTTTTTTCCAGAATTTGGCAGTAAAACATTGGGGGTGCGGCTAATACACAGGTTTGGCTGCTTATACATTGCGTTAAGCCATTTTCATCTGTTCCATCAGGTTTAGGGGGTTGCAGCTTATATATGAGTGCGGCTTATATTCGAACAGTTCTGCCAAAATTAATATTGCATCATCAACTTAGTGCAAAAACGGTACAAGTACCTTTAAAATATCAAGGAGATATACAGTCAAACCTGTCTTAAGCAGCCACCCAAGGGAGTGACAAAAAGTGGCTGCTGAAGACAGGTGAATGTTAAAGACAGTAAAGAAATGAGAACAAAATGTCAGTTTAGGTCATATTCAAACTGGCTGTTTAAGACAGGTGGTTGCTATTCGCAGGTGGCTGCTAGGGCAGGTTTCACTGTACTGTTATTGCACTAAGTAAACAAATTGTATCATAGAAAAAAATTTTTTTTTAATATTTTAGAGACAGTTAACAATATCACAGCTGGACAGATGGCGTTACTTGTTATCAAGGGAGTTAACAATTTCCCGAGCAGTTCGGAGAAGATGAAAGGCACGATAGATATTTGGTGGATCGTACACGATGGAGGACTGCTCATGTTGTTACCATTTTTGTTAAAACAGCACAAAACCTGGCGGAATTGTAAACTGAGGATTTTCACTGTTGCTCGTATCCTTTGAGATTACTCTAAAACATTTTAATTTGGCGAGGTCAAATTTTCGCAATTATTGTAAAAAATCAGTTATTTTCCTTATTTGCGTACACTGCAACTCCATTATATCGCGGATCTCAGGGTCCAAGCCCGCCAACCGCGATATAAACGGAGCGCGATATAAGTAAATAATCGCACTAAAACAAGGAGAATTCATTTGTTTTTGCTGTCAGATGCATGTATATCGCGGTGTTGCGTAATTAACACGCCGTCAAATTTACGGGTACATCAGGGAGTACGTTCCGTGCTGGACAAATGTTTTCAAAGCAACTTTTTTAATATAATTTATTAAGTTTTATTTTTAATAAAAAGAAATTAATTAATGTTCAAAACAAAGATCGCCATCATCAATTTCCAACGGTGGTATTATTGTTTTCGCTACTTTCAACTGATCGACGATCTGTTGGTCGGTCATGGTCGGCGATGTTAGTTCGTCATCGTCCGTCGTTTACCAGCTTGATATGTCGATGAGCAGGTAATGTCAAAACAACAAACTGTTTTGACGTTTCCTGCTCATGCCTATTATGGTTAGCAACTTGCATTATTTGACGCTAATTTGCGGTTTGTCTCGTGAACAAAATTCTGCCAAAAAGTATTAGCTTGGTGTTTTTCGCACCTATTGTTCGTCACAAAGGGGGTTTCATGTCAAATCAGAAGCAACAGAATTGTAAAAAAACTTTCATCTATTTTCGTACGTTTGATGTTAAATTGTATCTGCTGGTGAACGTGTACATCGGCTCTTAAACCCTGCATACAAAATGTAATAAACAGCCTTTGCCGATAATGACATAATACGACACGGAAAAAGCGTGCATTTCGTGAATTTGTCACCAACGTTGATTTAATCATTTGATCTTTTTTACCACTCGAAGAATGAACAAACATATACATTGTAAACATACAAAAAATTGGGATCCACGGACCAAGCGCGATATATTGGATATCGCGATATAACGGATCTCGATATAACGGAGTTGCAGTGTATTTATGAATTCGCGACATCTTTAGTGGTTAATATGTTTTGCCAAATTTATTAAATGATTAAATCAAATAAATGAAAGCTGGCGAAAAAGGAAATATATGTTGCGTTTCGAGTGATTAACAGTTCTATTTTAAGTTGCTTATTTTCTGATATACTTATTGTCGGAAAAATGGAAACTCATCATAAATATATTTGCGGTATTAATGAATTTACGAAGTAAGCGATTCGCAAATATAAGGGAAAATAAAACTTACGCGAATAAAACCAGTTCTACAGTGTACAATGGCGGATGTCACATGAAGAGGAATCTTTGGTAATAAATTCTGACATTTTAGTTGTTAATGTATTTGAAAAACTAACAAATTTTATAAAATTTTCTCACATCTAAATGGTGATTTTGTTTTACATTTTGTCTACACAGTCTAACCTGTTGGAATATATAGTTGAAAATCATAACAAAGTTATATTATGTTCATTAAGCAAACCCTCCGAAAACTTGCATTCTTTCTGAATATAGGAAACACTCCAAAATTCTAAAAATATCTAAGAAAACAGATTTTTATAAAGCAAGAATCCTTCTTTTTGTTGATTTGCCTAAGAACAAGAGGAAAATGATTGATTTTTTTAAATGCATTCCTGGTTTATTTCTGAGCACTCAGGGCTAAAATTTGATGCAAGATAGGTAACTCTTCCTCAGCAAGAGAAAACTGGGGTTGGATACCTGTATTTGCATTGTATAAATTATTTGCTTACATCAGATCATCAGAGCTTGAAGACAATACGATACAAATGAAGAATGATCTACAGAAATTCATGTATCAGCTCAGAATACAGGCTGATGTAGAGGTGGTTGAAATGGTAGGTGATGTCAGTTTATTAATTAACCAGGTTTTCTTTGGATTATGTCATTGGGCGGGTGATCAGGCTAAGAAACCATTCAGGGTAAAGCTTTGAAACTTTACATAGTTTTCTGACATCACAATATAGGAATAACCATGCCGTAATTTTGAAGTTTGCGACAGTATACACAGATTTTAATGGTCGCAAATATTTTTAACGGCGAAGGCGCAGCCTGAGCCGTTAAAATGATTTAAGACCATTAAAATCTGTGTATACCGTCGCAAACTTCAAAATTACGGCATGGTTATTCCTATTCTAACGCTCTTCCATACTACCCTCAATCGGGCCTCATTCCATACGTTAAACAGGTACCATGTTCTATTTATCCTTCGCCGTTAAAAATATTTGCGACCATTAAAATCTGTGTATACTGTCGCAAACTTCAAAATTACGGCATGGTTATTCCTATTCTAACGCTCTTCCATACTACCCTCAATCGGGCCTCATTCCATACGTTAAACAGGTACCATGTTCTATTTATCCGTATAGTAAACAATGGTACGGTATTACCCAAGGGAACCCGATTATCCATACGTCGGTGAGATTACCGACAGTAAAAAAGTTAAATAAATCACAAATAGAGGTCAAAACTTCAACATTTTTTATTACATCGACGATTCGGCCATAATGCCTTCTTCAGGATTGTTTGTCATAACAGGAAATGACGTCAACATCAAACGACAGTAAACAAGGAATTTAACGGTCGCAAATTTTCGCCATCTGACCAATCAGATTGCTCGAAATTTATTTAGTGCGTTAGAATAGCAAATATCAGGACAAGTTTCATAACTGGTGAGGTTTATATATGGAGGAAAGGGATAAATATCACAGCACATGATTTAAACATTTCTATTTGTGTCTACTTACATTTGTAAGCAATATTATTGCTGTTAGACTTTATTGCATAGGCAATCAGTGTAGATCCAGATTAGCCAGCACATCTGTATTGTATGATCTGGATCTACACTGTTTACTGGATCTATAATGTTCGCCTTTATATTTATTAGATAATTTCTGATTTAGCAGCAAACAGTGTAGATCAGATCAGTGTAGATCCAGATCAGATGACATGTGTTCCAGCTGATCTGGATCTACACTGGATGTATACTTGTTGTGCAATTTTTCAGGCTGATAGTGACATTACTGCGTACACGTATGAACGGACGTTAATGATGGAACAACGAACAGAAATGTTGAAGAACATGAGGCTCGGGAAAGTTGTGCAACCTCAAACTATTGTGGATAATAGTCATGGTGCTCTCAGTGATGTTAAAGGTAAATTCTTTTTTTTTCTGTAGTATATGCTCTGTAAATGGATGCGACTGTCTGGAAGTAGATGACTGTCAAAAAATACAGTACACTGTCAGCAGGGCTTTTCATCCTCAAGTTATATAACAGAGGCCTGTATAAGTCCACTTCCCAATCCAAAATCATAGTATTTTTTTACCAACTGTGGCAGATAATCTTCCCAAAATGCTAGGTAAGATGTCCAATATGGATCAAAATCATCTGAGAGGAGTTTGAAAATTGAAGTCTGAAAAATAAAGTGCTTTAAACTATTAAGTTTATTTTAGTTGAAAATACTTATTACTACTCAAATTTATTAACTTTATTAACGAGTACCCATCTTTTAATGAACTTGGTTTTCCCAAACTAAACAATTATCACGCATAAATTTCCCAATTTGAAAGGCCCAATTAATTCTGATGAAAAGCCCTGGTCAGTATTAGGTGCTAAGGAGGTACATGTAGTACACTTAACTTTTGTCAACTAAAGGTATACCAGTCCTCATGTTGGAAATTTGTTTGTGCTTAAAATTTTCAGGTAGGGCATTAATAAATTTGTTAGTTGCCTGAAGCCTGACCAACCCTCCTTTTATACCCAACTGAATTTTTTCCACCCTGACATAAATAAAAAAAGTAAAATATTTTTTTGTTTGACACCATGTATGAAAACCCCATCTCGAAATATGCAAAAGACTGGCAGCTTTCTGTAGCTTGTGCTGAGGTTATAAATGACTGTAAATATTTTGTACGGTATGAAAATACATGACTCATGTCAAGCAATAACTGACACTTTTAGTATAATGTTTGTCATGTTTGAAACTTTCTTATGCCCTCACAAAGTGTGAGACATTTAGAGTTGTACTCTTGCTTACATCTGTCCGTTTTCACGTCCCCCCAATCTTGTGGCATCAACTCCTTATTTACTGTCAGGTGGATTTCTTTCAAACTTGCACAGATGATCAAGCAGGATGTGTTGATGTTCATAAAGAAAAGATTTTTCCTGCAACCATTTTTACACGAGTTATGGTGCTTTGTTACAAATGTTGTTGAAGCAGTGGGGGCATCAGTGTCCAGAGGACACAGTCTAGTTTGAGCTTAAAATGTACAGATAGTGTGGAGTATGGAAGCTTGATGATTTTACTTAAGTTTATTTCATCTTGCCAAAATAAAACTTGGGGGCATCATGTCAACATCATAAAGCAACAGTTGAACAATTTGCTAAACTATAATCTAAAATAAGAACTGGGAGAGAAGCAGTTTCACGATATCTACTCTTAAGTACTTAAGTATGGTTTTACCACTCATACCACTTGCTTAAATCTCATTGGTTTCCAAAGGCATGGTCACATTTTAATGGGAAAATCATAAAATGAAGTGAAAATGATATTAATGGGAAAATCATAAAATGAAGTGAAAATGATATATTATACCAGAAGTGTAGATAAATCATTGGTTAAATGTAGTTTACCTGCTAGAAATACGACGTACAAAATTACTATAAGTTTCTGTAATCAGCTATCTTTAACCTCTTACTGAATGGATATGGCTTAAATGGGGGCACATCACGGGGAAAAGGTACCTTTGGTCATTTTAGTGATATTTTAGTTTTTACTAAATTTAGATAGAACTTACAACTATAAATCAATTTATTATGACTAAAATGTGATTTTGTTACACATTTTGACAATAAAATGGTATTTTTACCGCGAAATGCATAATAAACAATGTCGTCTGTTCAAATTTATGACGTCATTTTAAAGATTGACGTCAACTGTCCGAAGGTACCTATTCCCGTGACGCGCCCCATATTCCAAGTGCAACTAATCTAGATCCGGATCCACATCTGTGCAGTCTGATCAAGGTCTATAAACAGTCTCTTTTAGATTTATTAAATTATTTTTGACTGAGAATCAAACTGTAAAGATCCTGGTCACACTGCATGGATTGGCAGGCTGATCTAGATCTACAGTGGTTGCACATGCCTTTACCGTCATTGTTCGAATATAAGCCGCACTCATATATAAGCCGCATCCCCCTAAACCTGATGGAACAGATGAAAATGGCTTAACGCAATGTATAAGCAGCCAAACCTGTGTATTAGCCGCACCCCCAACGTTTTACTGCCAAATTCTGGAAAAAAAGTGCGGCTTATATTCAGACAATGACGGTAATCCATATATACAACTTTTATCGCAAGGGTGACCAGTGTAGATCCAGATCAGCCGGTACATCCATGCTGTCTGATCAGAATCTGCACTAGTTTGTGTTAGATCCATGAGGTTATTTCTGACAGAAAAGCAAACAGTGCAGATCCTGATCAAACAGCACAGACATGCTGGCTGATCTGGATCAACACAGTTGACACATGCAATAAATGTATATCTTTAGAGTAAAGGGTCAAATACCAAGCTGGACTTACTATTAGTAACTTTATAATGTTTTCAATTTCAGTGAACGTAGATAACACACATGAACATTCTCCTTGTGAGTGTAACAGGACTTTAATGGGAAAACCAGTTTTTTTCTTTAAACAGGACTGGTTTTACATATTCCCCCATAGTGCAGCAAAATCTCTTTATCAAAAATCCATCATTACCTATTTTATCCATTTTAAAATATACGGTATTTAAACCTGTGAGTAACCCAAGAGCAATGTTAGAAAATTACAGTATGCAATGCGATACAAGAGATTTTGTTTCATTCCAGAATCCTGTTTTGTCCCTAGATGTTATGTTTTTAGCTCACCTGTCACGTAGTGACAGGGTGAGCTTTTGTGAGGGGGGTTCGTCCGTCGTCCGTCCGTCCGTCCGTGCTTACGCCACGCCATTTATGTGGCTATGAGAACAATGGTAACGGTAAATTCTATTCATTCCGTTCTGTTACGTGGCTAATTTTTTCTTTTATGTGGCTAAAAGAACAATAGAGAGGACAATAGAGTAGCCACATAAATGACGTTCGTAAGAACGGACGTCCGTCCGTCCGTCCGTTCACAATTGTTGTCCGCACTCTAGCGGACAGAATTTTGGTCCAATCTTCTTCAAACTTGGTCAGAATGTTTATCTCAATGATATCTAGGTCAAGTTCGAAACTGGGTCATGTGACCCTTAAAACTAGGTCACTAGGTCAAATTAAAGAAAAAGCTTGTCTGCACTCTAGCGGTTGTAATTTTGATCCGTTCTTCTTCAAACTTGGTCAGAATGTTTATCCCAATGATATCTAGGTCAAGTTCGAAACTGGGTCATGTGACTGTGAAATCTAGGTCACTAGGTCAAATTATAGAAAAAGCTTGTCCGCACTCTAGTGGTCGTAATTTTGGTTCGATCTTCTTCAAACTTGGTCAGAATGTTTATCCCAATAATATCTAGGTCAAGTTCAAAACTGGGTCATGTGACCTTGAAATCTAGGTCACTAGGTCAAATTATAGAAAAAGCTTGTCCGCACTCTAGTGGTCGTAATTTTGGTGCAATCTTCTTTAAACTTGGTCAGAATGTTTATCTTAATGATATTTAGGTCAAGTTCTTTACTGGGTCATGTGACCCTTAAAACTAGGTCACTAGGTCAAATTAAAGGAAAAGCTTGTCTGCACTCTAGCGGTTGTAATTTTGGTCCGTTCTTCTTTAAACTTGGTCAGAATGTTAATCCCAATGATATCTAGGTCAAGTTGGAAACTGGGTCATGTGACCTTGAAATCTAGGTCACTAGGTCAAATTATAGAAAAAGCTTGTCCGCACTCTAGTGGTTGTAATTTTGGTCCGATCTTCTTCAAACTTAGTCAGAATGTTTATCCCAATGATATCTAGGTCAAGTTCGAATCTGGGTCATGTGACCTTGAAATCTAGGTCTTTAGTTCAAATTATAGAAAAAGCTTGTCCGCACTCTAGTGGTTGTAATTTTGGTCAGATATTCTTCAAACTTGGTCAGAATGTTTATCCCAATAATATCTAGGTCATGTTCGAAACTGGGTCATGTAACCTTGAAATTTAGGTCACTAGGTCAAATTATAGAAAAAGCTTGTCCGCACTCTAGCGGTCTCAATTTTGATGCGATCTTCTTCAAACTTGGTCAGAATGTTTATCTCAATGATATCTAGGTCAAGTTCGAAACTGGGTCATATGACCTTGAAATCTAGGTCACTGGGTCAAATTATAGAAAAAGCTTGTCCGCAATCTAGCAGTCTTAATTTTAGTGCAATCTTCTTTAAACTTGAACAGAATGTTTATCTTAATGATATCTAGGTCAAGTTCGTAACTGGGTCATGTGACCCTTAGAACTAGGTCACTAGGCCAAATTAAAAGAAAGCTAGTCTGCTTTCTAGCGGTTGTAATTTTGGTCCGTTCTTCTTCAAACTTGGTCAGAATGTTTATTCCAATGATATCTAGGTCTAGTTTGAAACTGGATCATGTGACCTTGAAATCTAGGTCACTAGGTCAAATTATAGAAAAAGCTTGTCCGCACTCAAGTATTCGTAATTTTAGTCTAATCTTCTTCAAACTTGGTCAGAATGTTTATCCCAATGATATCTAGGTCAAGTTCGAAACTGGGTCATGTGACTTTGAAATTTAGGTCACTAGGTCAAATTATAGAAAAAGCTTGTTAGCACTCTAGTGGTCGTAATTATTTTCAGATCTTCTTCAAACTTGGTCAGAATGTTTATTCCAATAATATCTAGGTCATGTTCGAAACTGAGTCATGTAACCTTGAAATTTAGGTCACTAGGTCTAATTGTAGAAAAAGCTTGTCCGCACTCTAGCGGTCTTAATTTTGATGTGATCTTCTTCAAACTTGGTCAGAATGTTTATCTCGATGATATCTTGGTCAAGTTCCAAACTGGGTCATGTGACCTTGAAATCTAGGTCACTAGGTCAAATTATAGAAAAAGTTTGTACGCACTCTAGTGGTCTTAATTTTTGTCCAAACCATTGAACAGATGTTCGCAGGTGAGCGACCCAGGGTCCCTTGGACCCTCTTGTTGTATGTTGTCGGCACACATTTTCCGTTACAAGGCTATAATGTATATGTACCCTATGCACATCAAACAATTCCTCTTTTCAGGGATGAAATCAGCTAAATAGAAAAAAAAAACTGTTTTCAAAACTTCCGGATGCATTTATATTTGAAGTAATGAAATTTCGTGGTTTTCTGTTTTCATTAGACACAATTTCATGTGTTCTTAAATTCACGGATCTTAATTTTCTAAACTATTCTTGTGTTCAATTCTTTATTTGGTGGTTGTTTTTCGTGATTTGATAAGACCTTGAAATTCACGAAAGTTAGTACCACATGAAAGTTTTATCATTTTACAGTACTCAAAAACCTCCATTTTTGAAGAGTAATACTGTCTTTTGCATTCTGTCACTGTTGTCTGCTGATTTCATGACTGGTCCCAAGTTCATAAAATTTATTGTGAAGTCGGAAACCAGTCTGTAAACTTAAGATTTTGATTGGCTCATTTGGAGACTGGTCTCAATTTCAACCAATCAGAAGCTAAAGATCGGAAACTGGTTTCCAATGTCTCAGTTTGATGATCTTGGGCCGAGATTTTGCTCTCTTTTTGTTGTAGCAGTTGGTTGTAGTTAAATATTGCAAAAGGTATTTTGTATCTTGATGTTGCTAATATATGTTTAAAGGTTTAGATGGAATTTTTTATGAAGTTTTGAGTGAAAACTATGATGGGTTTTTTTTCCACGATCATAGAACTGAGAATGGAGACCAGTCAGCGAGCAAAGTTAGAGACTGGTCTCCACTCACAGTGTTATGATCTTGGTTGACTGTATTTGATGGAAATAATGCAATTTATGATAAAAATAACATTATTTAGACAAAGTGTGTATTAGAAAGTAATATACTATTGTAATTTCTTTATTATATTATTTTCCTGGGATGTGCTCAATTTCAAATTGAAAGGACTTTGATTTAACACTTTCACCCAAATATATGGCTTTAAGCACATGAACAAACAGTGTAGATCCAGATCAGCGGGCACAGCTGTGCCATCTGATCAGGATTTGCACTGTTTGCTTTTTGGTCAGAAATAACCTAATAAATCAAAAAGCAAACAGTGTAGATCCTGATCAGATGGCACAGATGTCCTGGCTGATCTGGACTTACACTGTTTGCACACACAAACATTGCATTTATGGAAGTGAGGATTAACAAAGTATTTTAAAATTACATGGAAGAACTACAGTCAGGCTGTCCACACAACAAGTACTTACAAGGATATGGAACACACTCTGTGAAGCAGCTAAAGCCTGTCTCACACAGAACACACGGCTTATACGGTTGGCCACCCATGTAAACCGTACATACAACCGAACCAACCATGGCCTTATCAGTGTTACACTAGGGCCGTTCGAGTGTATCCATGAAAGCCATGTATGATTTTTAAAACTTTAAAAAAACTGGCACGGATGCCATGTCCGTGTATGATTGTATTAGCGATCGTACAAGACCGTGTGAGACCGTACGAGACCGTATATACAACCGCACATGAAGTCCACTCCACTAGTGAGCTCAACCGTGTCAATATCGTATATAAAACGTATGAAATATAACTCAAACAAAAGTCTGTGGGACCGTAATACTATGTAAACCCTGTAAATGTCCAGTTAAATGAGTAAAAGTCGTGTTATATTGTACTAGGCCGTAACAGACAGTACTAGACCATACTTGGAACCGTACAACAATCGTATGAAAATCGGTTGCAAATCGTGTTCAAACCATGACAAACCTTGCTTGACTGAGTATATCCTTGCTTTGTTTGTACATATTTTTGCTACATTCAAGTCTAAATCGTACTAACTCATCCCCAGGCACAGTTGGTGTTCAATACTCGTACCAGTCAACCCAGGTATAACCGAGTATACCGTATTGGAACTGTATGCCCAACCGTGTTCTGTGTGAGACAGGCTTAAGCCAGGTACCAGGGCTATAAAACTGAGTAATCTGATTGGTTGAAATTAAGCAAAGTCTCAAAACTGACCAATCAGAAGCTTGAGATCTATGACTGGTTTCCATACTCAGTTAATAATCTTAAAGCTAGCAGTATGTTTGACTGAAACTTTGAAATATGAAAAAAAAATGTTTATTACAGCGACAGCAATGCAGACAGTTCAGGAATTTTTAAGATTTGCTTTTGGATTCATTATTTTTATTGTGACTAAGAAGCAGTGTAGATAGGGATCAGAATGTGAATCTACACTGGTCATCCACGGGATATACTGTGCTGATGTTTAATTTCGCGGGGTGAATTTTCGTGCAATAGTAGCAATTGAATTATTCAAGTGGGTTAAAATTCCGGCAACTGTATTATTATTTTAGGATAGGCTATCACATGGCTTAATTTCAATAAGGTTTTAATTCAAGCATTTGTTACAGCGCAAAATAAGCTAAATTTTAAACTGTGAGAAATTTAATGATAGATCTACCACAGTATCCTGTGGAGTAAATATAGGCAAGATAAAAAAAAAATTTGTTTTACTTTATTTCAGTGACGATAGAAGATGTGGATGGTGGCGAGACAACAACAGATGAAGAAAAGTTGTCAGACAGGAACCAGTACACATTTTCACCTGGCTTCAACAAGCAGGGGGTACCTATGAAACTAATGGCACAGGCAATCAACAAAAATGTCCTAGATATTAAACCGTATGTACATTTTGTAATATTTAATGATGTTTCAGAGAAATTTGGTTGGCGTATGTACCTTGAGTATGTACTTAGAATTTTGAGCTACACTATTGGAAGAATAAAGGAGCTACCTTACTCACCCGGGCAAATTGAATAGTTGAGCGCTCTGTCTTTTTAGCTCACCAGAGCCGAAGGCTCTGAGTGAGCTATTGTGATCAGAGGGGCACCAGATGTCCGTCGTCCGTCGTCCGTCGTCCGTCAACATTTTCTTTGTTAACGCGATAGAGGCCACAGTTTTCAACCGATTTTCATCAAACTTGGTCAGAATGTTTCTCTTGGTGGTGTGATGACCCCTATTGAAACTGGGTCATCTTGGGTCAAAAACTAGGTCACTAGGTCAGATTAAAGCAAAAATTTTGTTAATGCAATAGAGGTCACATTTTTTATCTGATTGTCATCAAATTTGGTATGAATATTGATATTAATGATCTCTACTCAAATTATTAAAATCATGTTCTTGAATTGCCCAGGGGCCCCGCCCTGGGGTTTTCAAAATTTTTTTCTTTTAAATTCTGTTTTTAACCTTTGATTTTCTATAGTTATCAACCAGATTTTGGCACAAACTTTATACCATCTAAAAATTCAATCTTTCCTGAACAATTCATTCACTGGTTGTTCAGTGATAAAATTTGAAACAAAAATTTTAGTAGCAGAGTGAAAATTTTAAGTGACAAAATTTCAATAGTTCTACCTGTCTTCAGCTATATTAAGATGTATAAGAATGCATTATGGAGTTCAATGCTCTGGTTGCTGGTCATATTAAATGACCTACTGAACTTTCCTGCTTAGATCTGTGTTATGCAATATTAAGAACTTTGCTCTGGAAGTTTTTATAGGGTAAATTTTGACATATTCTATGAAATAATCATTTGTAATTTATAGCACTGAACATGGGCTTTTGTGAATATTTTGTTCAAATTTGTAAGTAAAGCAACAACAACAACAACAACAAATTTGAAGTACATTCACAAAATGTTCAGACTATATTAACCCTTTCATCCATATACACAACTTTTTGCATGGGCGAACAGTGTAGATCCAGATCAGCCGGCACATCCAAACAATCTGATCAGGATCTGCACTGTTCGCTTTTTTAGCTCACCTGAGCACGAAGTGCTCATGGTGAGCTTTTGTGATCGCCTGATGTCCGTCGTCCGTGCGTCCGTCCGTCCGTCGTCAACTTTTTCTTCAAACGACTTCTTCTCTGAAACGGCTTGGCCAATTTTGAAGAAACTTGCCACGGATGTTCCTTGCATGAAGCTCTTCCAAAGTTGTTCAAAGAAATCAATTCCATGCAGAACTCTGGTTGCCATGGCAACCGAAAGGAAAAACTTTAAAAATCTTCTTGTCTGAAACCACAAGACCTAGAGCTTAGATATTTGGCATTTAGCATCCTCTAGTGGAACTCTACAAAGTTTGTTCAAATGATTTCCCTGGGGTCAAAATTTGCCCCGCCCCAGGGGTCACTTCATTTTACATAGACTTATATAGGAAAAACTTTAAAAATCTTCTTGTCTGAAACCACAAGGCCTAGAGCTTAGATATTTGGCATTTAGCATCCTCTAGTGGAACTCTACAAAGATTGTTCAAATTATTTCCCAGGGGTCAAAATTGGCCCGGCCCCAGGGGTCACTTCATTTTACATAGACTTATATAGGCAAAACTTTAAAAATCTTCTTGTCTGAAACCACAAGGCCTAGAGCTTAGATATTTGGCATTTAGCATCCTCTAGTGGAACTCTACAAAGATTGTTCAAATTATTCCCCTGGGGTCAAAATTGGCCCCGCCCCAGGGGTCACTTCATTTTGCATAGACTTATATAGGAAAAACTTTAAAAATCTTCTTGTCTGAAACCACAAGGCCTAGAGCTTAGATATTTGGCATTTTGAAACCTCTAGTGGAACTCTACAAAGATTGTTCAAATGATTTCCCTGGGGTCAAAATTGGCCCCGCCCCAGGGGTCACTTCATTTTGCATAGACTTATATAGGAAAAACTTTAAAAATCTTCTTGTCTGAAACCACAAGGCCTAGAGCTTAGATATTTGGCATTTAGCATCCTCTAGTGGAACTCTACAAAGATTGTTCAAATTATTCCCCAGGGGTCTAAATTGGCCCCGCCCCAGGGGTCACTTCATTTTATAAAGACTTGTATAGGAAAAACTTTAAAAATCTTCTTGTCTGAAACCACAAGGCCTAGAGTTTAGATATTTGGCATTTAGCACCCTCTAGTGGAACTCTACAATGATTGTTCAAATAATTTCCCTGGGGTCAAAATTGGCCCCGCCCCAGGGGTCACTTCATTTTACATAGACTTATATAGGTAAAACTTTAAAAATCTTCTTGTCTGAAACCACAAGGCCTAGAGCTTAGATATTTGGCATTTAGCATCCTCTAGTGGAACTCTACAAAGATTGTTCAAATTATTTCCCAGGGGTCTAAATTGGCCCCGCCCCAGGGGTCACTTCATTTTATAAAGACTTGTATAGGAAAAACTTTAAAAATCTTCTTGTCTGAAACCACAAGGCCTACGGCTTAGATATTTGGCATTTAGCATCCTCTAGTGGAACTCTACAAAGATTGTTCAAATTATTTCCCTGGGGTCAAAATTGGCCCCACCCCAGGGGTCACTTCATTTTACATAGACTTATATAGGAAAAACTTTAAAAATCTTCTTGTCTGAAACCACAAGGCCTAGAGCTTAGATATTTGGCATTTAGCACTCTCTAGTGGAACTCTACAAAGATTGTTCAAATGATTTCCCTGTGGTCAAAATTGGCCCCGCCCCAGGGGTCACTTCATTTTATATAGACTTGTATAGGCAAAACTTTAAAAATCTTCTTGTCTGAAACCACAAGGCCTAGAGCTTAGATATTTGGCATTTATCATCCTCTATTGGAACTCTACAAAGATTGTTCAAATGATTTCCCTGGGGTCAAAATTGGCCCCGCCCCAGGGGTCACTTCATTTTACATAGACTTGTATAGGCAAAACTTTAAAAATCTTCTTGTCTGAAACCACAAGCAGAGAGTACTTTTGTACTCAGGTGAGCGATATAGGGCCATTATGGCCCTCTTGTTTAAAATCTCTTGCTATGAAACTCATCATTAAACGTAACTTTGCTTTTTATTATAACATTCAGTATACACTTCCATTAACAACATAGTTATGGCTAAACATATAAGTATCTTGCATTAGTGTAAGGTGAAGATGTAAAAATCTGTCAACAAGTGTGAACTGTTTTGCGGGAACGAGGCGCTGCCGAGTGCCGGCCAAAACAGTTCACCCGAGGTGACAGATTTTTCTATGTCTCATGCAAGATACTTTTTCTTACATACCTTTCACTGTTCATAACATTTGTGTATATGTATACCAACATAATTTTGTTTCCATACGCTAAAATATTGATGTTAAAGCAAACCTTATTTTCTAAATTGCTAAATCACATGGAAATACTTATCCGGTATGCAAGAAAAACCTGTAGTCTATTTCTTTAATCCATGTATATAGGTTTTATCGTCTTTGGAAACAGTGTTTAGCCATTTTCTAGGACATCTGATCTGGATCTACACTGTTCACCTCTTGGCCAGAAATAACCTTATTAATCAAATAGCAAACAGTATCCTAATCAGACTGCAGGGATTGGCAAACTGATCTTAATCTGCATTGTTCATCCATGCCATTAACCCTTTCCTTGATATATACGCATTTTTACGCATGTGCGACCAGTGCAGATCCAGATCAGCCGGCATAACCATGCCGTCTGATCAGGATCTACACTGGTCACATTTTGGTCAGAAATAACCTAATGAATCAAAGAGCGAACAGTTTAGATCCTGATCAGACGGCACGGATGTGTCGGCTGATCTGGATCTAAACTGTTCGCCCTAGCAATAAAGGTGTATCTATAGAGGAAAGGGTTAAACTCATGTCTGTGGAGTGAAGGGTTAAAAAGTGATCATGGCTATTTGAATTAACATGAATTGTAACTCGAAATTATTTTCTGTCAATTACAGGGACAGCAAGAATGTACGCAGAATGCATACCGCTGTACGTCTGAATGAAGTGATTATCCAGAAATCCCATGAAGCCAAACTTGTGATATTAAATCTGCCTGCTCCGCCCAAACACGAGGCCGGAGAACTCAACTGTATCCTTTTTGTGTCTGTTACTGTTTCATTTTAGGGGACATGAAGAGAGTGCAGTGTAATGTTTATGTTTCTATTTCAGACAATTGACTATCAAACTTCTATCACATGCAAGATTTTCAGAAAGGGGGTTTCGTTAAGGGCAGTCTTATAGTATTAACATGATAATTTCCATCTTTCTGGCCAAATTCCCATGAAATTTTTAAAATATTTCTGCCCAAAAGGCAGGTTCGAGCAACCCCACTAAACCTCCTGTGAAACTCCTTGGGATACAGGTTTTATCCTACGTGTGACAATGTAGACTCTTTCTCCGTCGTTATCAGAAAATAAACGACTGTTGTAAACCAAAAACTAGAGGCCTCTGATTGGCTGCTGA
Organism: Corbicula japonica; assembly: GCA_038501625.1. NCBI lineage: Eukaryota > Metazoa > Mollusca > Bivalvia > Venerida > Cyrenidae > Corbicula > Corbicula japonica. The sequence goes on along the minus strand of JAZAYU010000005.1, from coordinate 5,623,109 downwards.
ATTACGTCACGCCTGTTTTTTGTATCTATTTTAAAATTTTCTCTCCAGCTTCTTATCAACTAGCCCTATTGCTCATTACAATAATTCATCATAAAACTTGACATGAATAAAGAGTAAATATAAACCATTTGTGATAAAGAAAAGAAGAGGTACAGCTTATACTTTATTAAACCAGCATCTAGAAGGTGTAAACATCGCACTGAAAGGCAGGATATGACAAACATTGTGCAGTAAATTTTGTGCAACTCAAAGGGTTAACATTGAAACCCACGCCGCACTACGCCAGCAGTGGTTACAAGCGTCGTAACAATACAGATACAGATAAATATCTCAGCATAGTATGCATTCCTAACATATTAATGGCAATAAATCAGAGACCGACATTGAAGTGGCATCAAATTGCTATCAGCAACCCTGTTGGGATAATGGTAAACATACATCTTGTAATATGACTCTTAGTCCGTTGTATTTTTAAATCTAACACTAACTGTTGTTGTTAATCTCCTGCAGAATGTACTTGTAAGCGCGGGGAATACCGCCTATTTTAAACCTCAAGGAAAGATAACTGAAGTTCGCTAAGGATTCTCTGGCGACTATAATCACCAGACAAAATTGGTTTACTACTGTCTGCTTGTCTGATAAAGTACAGACATGCGCAGTGAAACAGTCAAGTGACAATGGTGATCCAGGCCATCCAGCATGTTTGTGCAATCTGATCAGGATCTACAGTATTTAAGTTTGGTTATTTGTGGCCAAGAAATGAACAGTTTAGATCCAGATCAGACAGAATGGTTTTTAATTAAGATGGTCTACCCTAAAAAGTGGTTAATATTCCCAGTAACAAATTGTTTTTCCACTAATTGATCTATTGGTAACCCCTTAAGTTTGCCGATGATATATCTGATGGGGCTAAAGGTTAAAGGTCATTGGGATGGTTTTTGGAGTAGCACTAAAATGCTAATGTCTCAATTGGCCATTTTCATGACAATGTCAAACATTGTTAAAAAAAAGGAAAAGTAGAAATTATGAAATTTGCAGTGAACTTCCTTAACACTTACTAGATATGGAATTCCTTGAGGTATTGACTGAGGGTTTAGAAAAAGTGTTGATGGTTAGAGGCAGTGGCAGTGAGGTCATCACCATATACTCATGATGTCATCATCTTCTGTGTACCATTTCCATGATGTCATCAGTTTGTGTTAGACATCAACTGAATGTGTACTTTGTTTATGATGTAATCAGTTTATGTGTAATTTTGTTAAGATACCACTAGATTTTGTGAACATAAACTGGTGAGGTTAGGATTATGATGTCATCAAATTTTCATCAACTTTTTAAAAAAAGATGTTGTAAATGATGGAGAAAATTTCATGACATCATTTGATTTAGATCTGTCGTTTTTGATCTTGTCATCTTGGTTCATGACTTACATGGCTGTGAACTTCAGTCAAATATTTCAGTAAACTTGAATGTTCTTATTTTATGAACAGTGCATACAGTCAAACCTGTCTTTAAAGACCAGTCTTGCAAAAAAGCATAAGGTCGACTTTAACCATAAATACGCATTTTCACGTGTGTGCCACCAGTGTAGATCCAGATCAGCCGACACATCCATGCCGTCTGATCAGGATCTGCACTTGTCACATGTTGGTCAGAAATAACCTTACGAATCAAAAAGCGAACAGTTTAGATCCTGATCAGACGACACAGATGTGCCTCCTGATTTGGATCTACGCTGTTCGCCCATGCAATAAAGGTGAAACTATAGAGGAAAGGGTTAAAGGCCCACCACTTGGTCTTTGCTTACAGTTAAACTTATTCTTTCAATCAGTGTGTGGCAAATACAATGTTTTCTTTATCCGCAAGTGGTGTTTGAGGCATGTGGTCTTTAGCACAGGTTAGATAAATAAAAAATGGAATTTAAAACAGGGTTCATTTTATGTTACCATAGTGCTATGAGAACACTTAACTATTTTTATTTTCTGTTGTTCCACGACATCACTTACTGTAATAATGATGTCATTAAAGACAAAATCTATAAAGAGCAGTCACTCACAAAGCTATACATTGATAGAAGTTGGGTGCTTAGTATTATGATGGGTTTTTATATGACATCACTTCCTGTGAAAAAGATGTTATTATACCAGGGTACTATGTTTTGTATGACATCATTTCCTGTGGTATGAGGTCATTATAAATGGGTACTGTGAAGATTGTTTTGTATGCAGGTTGTAACCATTGTATCGGAGTGTTTGCAGTGCTAAGATTTTGAGTATGACATAATCAGTTTTTGTGTATTAAACTAAAGTTGTCTTTTATTTAGGCATATCAGTTAAACACAAATTGTGTGTATATTACAATACACACATAAAATTGCATACATTTCTATTTATAGCCTATGCTTCAAGGAGACAATTTACATCATGAATTCCAAATTACATCAACATGTTTTGTGTTGTTGTTGTTGAAGTTATTTTAATGTGGGTTTGACTCATTAGAATAAGCTAGAAAATTAAGTGTTGTTTTTTTCGTGTTTTCTTCATTTGAGAGAGCTTGGAAATAAGGTGGGGAAGTAGGTGTTTGAAATATTGAGATAAAAATTTGCCAGTTATCTTTTTTTGTTCAGAAATACTTGTATTATTCGCGCATCGGATACGACAGATATTTTTATGTACAAGAAATTACCAAATCTCTGTGGACATTTTAAAGGCTGAATGGTCAAACTTATCAATTAATTTTTTTTCAACAATTTATTTTGGTTTGGCAATTATTTTCATCATGTGGTTCATCACCTTGGAAAGTTATTGGTGCCATTTTGTTTCAGTTCCATTGCGTTTGTAAAATAGCGTAATAAACTCTTTATTCCACATTTGTCGCATGTGTGAAGAATGTAGATCCCGATCAGTGTGTATATTTGTGCCATCTGAGCAGGATCTACACTGTTTGCTTTAAGATTCATTAAGTTATTTCTGACCAGGAATTGAACATTGTAGATCCAGATCAGACAGCACATCTTTGCAGTCTAATCTGGATCTACACTTTTGCTTCTTGGTTAGATAATAAGAGGCACGCCACGGGAAAAGGTACCTTCGGGTAGTTGACGTCAATCCTTGAAACGACGTCATAAAGTTGAGCAGACGACATTAATTATTAGGCAATTCGCGGTAAAAATAACATTTTATTGTCAAAATGTGTAACAAAATCACAGTTTTGTTATGAGAAAATAATAGAAATTCGAAAGTTCTTTCTAAATATAATAACAACAAAAATAACACAAAAAATGACCGAAGGTACCTTTTCCCGTGGCGTGCCTCATAATTAACCAAATAAATCAGACTGACTAGTGTCGATCCTGATCTATCATCACTCATATGGTGGCTGATCTGGATCTACACTGGTCGCCCTTGCTATAAAAGGCAAATGGATGGAGAAAAAGGTTAATTGGTTTTTGGTTTTTTAAATGAAAAGGTGTGTATGCTTGCTTGTTGAAAAATAATATTGTTGGCCTAAAATGTAAACATTTTGGCCTTGCCAGTTAACCAACTATCATCTGTTAGACTGTTATCCCATGGGGAACAGTGTAGATCCAGATCGGATGGCACATCTGTGCTATCTGACCAGGATCTGCAATGTTCACATTTCAGTCATTAGGTTATCTCTGACCAAAGGATGACCAGTGTAGATCCGGATCACATAGCATGGATTTGCTGGATAATCTGGATCTACACATGCAATAAAATGCATATATATGGCGTAAAGGGTTAAATCCAAACTACCCAAGTGTTCAGAGCAGATTGGTGTATTGAGCTAAACATGACATTATTTGCCAAATTTCAGGTAGTAATAGATCACTTTGTATATTTCTACTTATGAATGTCATAGAATATAGTTATTATTCATATCAATGTATGATAAAATTTAATTTTTGTCAAGTTTTTGCATTTTAAAATTTTTTAAAATTTCTTAACACTTACTCTATTTTAACTAAATGTGTGAACAGTGTAGTTCCAATTCAGCTGGCACGGATATGCCAGTTGATCTGGATTTTCACTGTTCAGCCATGATATAACAGCCATGTCCAATGGAGTAAAGGTTTAACCCTTTCCTCCATATATACCCATTTTTACACATATGCGACCAGTGTAAATCCAGATCAGCCGGCACATCTGTGCTGTCTGATCAATATCTGCACTGGTCCCATTTTGGTCAGAAATAACTAATGAATCAAAAAGCAAACAAGTTTAGATCCTGATCAGACGGCAGGGGTGTGCCAGCTGATCAGGATCTCAACTGTTCGCCCACGCAATAAAGGTGTATCTGTGGAGGAAAGGGTTATGCAGGGGAAGTAATACAGAAATTCCAGATTTGACACTTAAATGTATCAGATTGATAAAAATCTAAAATGTTTGGAAAACAAAGGTATTGATAACAAAAATGATTTTTACTGTCACGAGGGTTAAATTTTCATCTGTTTTGTGCTAAGTCAAATCAACATGAAATTTAACCTAAGCAAAATTTAACCATAAAATGGCTTATTTTATAACAATAATTAAACTGCGCAAATTTATGTCCACCCAAAAATGTCATTTGAAGCAATTGCATAAAAATTCAGCCTTGCAAAATATAATGACTCTACAGTGGTTTGAATCTGCATTTTTCATGTATTTCTTTATCTTGAAGTGTCTTATTCTAACACAAAACATTTACCAACATTTTGACTTTCTAGTTTTCACAGATTATCATTTTAGGTTGTTTTTGTGCCTAATCAGTCATATCAACATATTTTTCATATTGCATATCTAGTTTTGTTTGTGATAATGGTCTTATTGTTTTAATTATAAAAATGAGTAATATATTTAAATTGTTAATCTTTTGTTCATCTTGGCTTATAATGTCACCTCAGCGCAAAAATGGTATAAATCCTTCTTTTTTCAATATTCTTTACATTGTTTTTGTACTAATGTCACATGCTGAGAAAAAATGTGCAGCCAGACCGGGACTCGAACCCGGAACCCCTCACTTACAGGGCGAGGGCTCTCCCGACCGGGCTATCCATCACCTAACACATCTTCTGCCCAGGTAGTGACTTGATTTGTACCGTGACATACATCACCTCAAATTTGGAAATTCGTCATCGAATTCCAAAGAGTAACGTGTATTTAAATTGCAATTACACGCTGGTGGCAAAACAGGCTAGCTATCATGGTCCCCAATTGGCCCCAAATGTTACTGGGTGAGAAAGTATGTGCAGCCAGACCAGGAGTCGAACCTAGGAATCCTAGCTTACAGGGCGAGTGCTCTCCCGACCAAGCTTTCTGTTCGCTTACACATCTTCCCTCCAGATAGTGACTAGATTGTACTGTGACACTAAGTTGACAATATGATAAAATATGTCAGGAAGCTTACTATTATCAAACAAACTTACTATAGGTCGACCAAGCTAATTTGGCTATGTTTACAATTATTTATAGAATGTAAACACGGGTTAAGGCAAATTTACACGTTAAAACGGCTTTTTTGCCTTTTTATATCACATCTCCCTGATAGCTCAGTGGTTAACGCATCCGACTGCCATATGCCTAACTTTTTTTGACATGGGTTCGATTCACACTGACACACGGCTGTAAAGGAAATATTTAAGATTTATTTTTTTAAGTTTTACTGCAGTCATTTCAAAGTATAAGCAAAGTATATTGCTTATGGCGGATATAATTATTGTGTAAAAAGTATTTAAAAAATGTAAACAAAAATCATGTTTCGAACCTACAACCTATAACAACGTTGCCACCATTGCATTTTCAAGTGATTTACTGACTGCGTCTTAGACCACTCGGCTAATGTGACAAGTATTGGGAGCTTTACGCTTTGTATTAAACAATGATTAAAATATTATTTCATTGTTGACATGTAACGTCAATGTAAACACGCCAATGTAAACATTGCCAAATTACCGTTGTCTAATAATAAACATTTTTAAGTTATGCATATCTCCTTAGCCGTCCTTTTAACCTGGGGAATAATTGTCTTTGGAGTCGATTTTTTACAAGTTATGTTTTTTTTCCATAAGACATTTTTTTTGATTTCTTAAATCTATGGGTCTCAATTTTCTAATCTATTTTTAAAATTCATTTCCTTATTTCGTGGTGGTTATAAATTCACGGATGCATCTGTCTATGAAATCCACGAAATTTAATCCTATGTATATAAATTATTTCACGGTAGAGTGAAATTAAACAGAAAAATCTCAAATATGGTACAGTATTTTTGTAATGTAACTGTGTTTTTGTTTTATGTGAAAAGTGTTGTAATCTTGTTTAACCCATTCCTCCATAAATACACATTTTTACACATGTGCGACCAGTGTAGATCCAGATCAGCCGGCACATCTGTGCTGTCTGATCAAGATCTGCACTTGTCACATTTTGGTCAGAAATAAGCTAATGAATCAAAAAGCGAACAGTTTAGACCCTGATCAGAGGGCACTGATGTGCCAGCTGCTTTGGATCTAATCTGTTCGCCCACACAATAAAGGTGTGTCTATGGAGGAAAGGGTTAAAGGATTAAAAGTTGACAGAAATCTGAATATGAACTGAGTTAAAAAATATAAAACTAAAATGAAACCGAATCTCCTAGCAGGGTGCACGGCAAATGCAGACTTTAACCCTTTACTCTATAAATAGCACTTTTTTGGTATGTCACTCAGCATGGGTACAAGTTTTCAGGCGTATGCCTGAAATTCAGGTTTTTGTGTGTCTAAAAATGGTAGATTTTCTTTATTTTCCCTATATAAATTGACGAATTTTCAGGATTTCAGGTTTTTCAGAATTCCTAACTTGCACCCTTTAATGTGTGAAGAGTGTAGATCCAGACATGCCAGCACATCTGTGCCATCTTATCAAGATTTACACTGTTTGCTTTTAGATTCATTTGTTCTAACAATAAGTGAACATTGTAGATCCTGATCAGATAGTACAGTGCCCAAGGTAATAAAACTGAGCATGGAAAACCAGTCTCAAATCTCAAGCATCTGATTGGCTGAAATGGCGACCAGTCGCCATTTCAGCCAATCAGATGCTTGAGATTTGAGACTGGTTTCCAATCTCAGCTTTATAACCTTCAGCCCTGATGTATCTGATCTTGATCTACACTGTTCACACATGTGATAAACCTGGGCTGAAGGTTATAAAGCTGAGTTTGGAAACCAGTCTCAAATCTCAAGCATCTGATTGGCTGAAATGGTGACTGGTCGCAATTTCAGCCAATCAAATGCTTGAGATTTGAGACTGGTTTCCATGCTCAGTTTTATAACCTTGGGCACTGTATATATGGAGTAAAGGGTTAAAGAAACCTTTTTTTTCAGATTTTGTTGATGTTTACATTCTTCTATATCATAATCTTTATTGTAGAAAATTTGTGTTCACAGCTAGTCTGTATATTTGTTGTTGTAAAGTTTATATTTGTTATTTATTTTGTGGATGTTGAGATACTGAATTTAACCAGTGTTTATATACATTGACTGAATTTAATTACTGGTCTTTATTTACATGGTTAACCCTTTACTGAATAGATATGAATTTCATCACATGGGCGAACAGTTTAGATCCAGATCAGCAAACACATCCATGCTTTCTGATCAGGATCAGAACTGTTTGCTTTTAGATCCATGAAATTATTCCTGACCAAGAGGCAAACAGTGTAGATCCAGATCAGATGGCACATATGTGCTGGCGGCTGATCTGGATCTAAACTGGTATGAAATGCATATATATGTAGAAAAGGGTAAAATTTAATTACATGGTTGAATTTAATTACTGATCTTTATTTTTACTTAATTGAAACTGTGACATTTATTTTATGTTATATGTAAAAAATGAGTTAATCTAGAAATTTACCATAAAGAAGAAAGAGGATTAGACAACAATACTAATATTTTTTGCTTGACCCTTTCTCAATGGATACAGCTCATATCCCATGTGCACCCACTGAAAATCTAGATCTACATCAGTTGCACATGTGATGAAAATTATATCCAAAGACCAAAGGGTTAAAATGACTTTTTATTTGCATCAAATATTGCACTGTTATTTATATCAATTTTGTGTTGTGTTTTGAACTGGATTGTCCTTTGTTTTTTTTTCAGGTTTTCTGATTGATTAACACATAATCTGGATTTTATTTTCAATTTATAATTGTTTTCCATGAATTTTATTTTAGTTTAGAGATTACAGTTGAATATGTGGTTCCCCCACTATGTTAGCATCATTATTGCGAATAGTTGAAATAAATTTTGTAAGGTTTTGTTTTAAGAGACAATCTTAACCCTTAGCTCCATATACTCATCTTTATGGCATGGCGAGCAGTGCAGATCCAGTTCAGCCAGAACATCTCTGCCATCTGATCAGGATCTGCTCTGTTCACTTTTTGATTTACTAGGTTATTTCTGACCAAAAAGCGAACATTGCATAACCTGATCAGATAGCACAGATTTGCTGGCTGATCTGGATCTACACCGTTTGCACATGCGTAAAAAGGTTGATATATGGAGTAGGGTTCAATTAAATTTGTTTTGAATTAAGTGCTTTACAACTTACTGGTTTTTGTTTACTAACTAATTAACCAAAGTCTGTGTTGCCATGACGGTGGTTCTAGTCAACTTAAGCTACGCAAGTGAATTTTGTTATTTTCCTGCATTTGCGTAATTTTTTGTGCCATTGAAAAAAGATACCACATTAGCATTTATCTCTTAGAATGTAGATTGTTTTTGTCAGATAACTCTTTTCTGCAACGGATATAATTTTTTCCCTGGGCAAACATTGTAGATCCAGATCAGGTTGTAATTGTTTGAAATCCAACCAGGATCTGCACTTTTCACTTTTAATAATGTATTAGATTATTTCTGACTGATAAACTGATAGTGCAGATCCAGAAATGTCTACACATATGTGTCTAGATCTGTTTACAAATATGTGCTGATTGATAAACTCTTCACTTCATATAAACGCCTTTTTACGCAAGTGCGACCAGTGTAGATCCAGATCACCTGGCACATCCGTGCCGTCTGATCAGGATCTGAACTGGTCTCAGTTTGGTCAGAAATAACCTAATGAATAAAAAAGCAAACAGTTTAGATCCTGATCAAGTGGCACAGATGTGTTGGCTGATCTGGATCTAAACTGTTCCCCTAAGCAATAAAGGTGTTCATACATGCCAGGTGTCGAAAAAAAATTAAGTGAGACTGGTGACATTTTTAAGTGAGATTTGAGCAAAAATAAGTGAGATTTTCTAAAGCGTGTCGAAACATGGTATATTTTAAATGTTCTTATATACCTTTACCTTTTTTATTAAAAGTAGTCAACAGTCAGTTACATTACTTTAATGAAGTAACAAGACAATTAAACACATTTTTTTAAATCAAATAAAATATTTGTGACTAAAATCTTTATGCCTCATTTATTTTAAAAATGTCCACTGAAAGTTCATAATATTCAAGCCATTAGCTATCCACTAAATGCAATTACTGAATTGGCATTTATGATGAAAGTCTGGAGTTGCATCAAAATTATTCTTGTAGCTTTACATAAAGCGTCCCAGAAGGGCCCAAAAATTTGACAAATCTTGTTTTTATTCACCTTGGATTAATGCTTCAACATGCCAATTAAAACCAAAACTCTTGACAATTAACACCTTCAAAGTAATGCCCTTAGAGGTTTACCCATCCGTAGCCGAAAACTGTAACACTTGCATTAAAATTGTACCCCAGCTGAGACATAAAGATGTTTGAGTAAACATATCAATTAATAAGAAAAGATAATTGAATAACACCTTATCTAACATAGGATGTTAATCCATTGCCCCAGGGTAATTGGAGTAGATGAAATAAACAAAATGTCATAATTTCCAATAATCTCTGTCAATCAAGCGCTTTCATTTCGGCGATCCTCAGACTTTTTGGAGACATTGATGATTGAAAATTTGCACTGCAGATGACAATTTTTTTTTAATAGAAATTAACAAAAAAACGTGAGTTTTTTGTTTTTATCCGTTAGACCGTGAGGGTGGGTGAAATTCCGTGAGTTTTAACCTCACGGCGTGAGACTTGGCATGTATGGGTGTTTCTGTGGAGGAAAGGGATCAGACCAATCTTGTCTAGACTAATTGGTACAGTGATCCCATGTCGTATAAAAGTTATATCCATGGAGTTAAGGGATTATCATCACTTACTAAAAGCACAACATTTATAACATATTGTTTTATAGCCATTAGCTTTTTAAACTTTCTTATATAGCTGGTATCAAAAGAAGCATAATTTTGGATAGGTGGACAAAGTCCTTTTTTTTTTTAACCCTTTCCTACATTAATACGCATTTTTACGCATGTGCGACCAGTGTAGATCCACATCAGTCGGCACATGCGTGCCGTCTGATCAGGATCTGCACTTGTCGCATTTTGGTCAGAAATAACCTAAAGAATCAAAAAGCGAACAGTTTAGATCCTGATCAGACGGCACAGATGTGCCGGCTGGTCTTGATCTAAACTGTTTGCCCTCGCTGTAAACGTGTTTCTATGGAAGAAAGGGTTATATTGTTTCATAATGATATTGCAACCGATTTTCTTAAGATTTTTCCTGATAAATAATATCCAACATGTAGACGTTTAAATCCATGATTGGAATTATAAAACTAATGAAAATTTTTGTTTGCAAGGGATTGCTTTTTGCTAATTTCTGTGTTTTTGTTTGCTAACGATTTGTTGCTACACACTTTTTCACACCAATATAACATTTTGTTATTGGTTTTCAAATTGCAATATTTTTACCATGACATGGTGTGGTAACATGGAAAATTATATAGAAATTTATTTGTAAAAATAGTAATGAACAAAATCTGTTAATTTGAAAAGAAACACAACAGAAATCAGTATTTTCCAGAAAATTGTAAAGCATTAATCTTGATTTCTTTAGAAAAAATAACAACAAAAAAAGTAATTGTTTGGCTCAATTACATTTCTTGTTCTCCATAAATGACTGAGAGCCGGGTGCAAGATTGGAGACTTTTCATCATTTTGATGCATCTGATTGGTTGAAAATGATTTCTGTCTTGATGCCAACCAATCACAAGCTAGCATTTTGAGACTGGTTCCAGTCTCAGTTTTATTGGAGCCTAGTATGCTTTGCTCATAATGATAGTGTTCAGATAGAATATTTTAGAATATTTTTTTCAAACAGTTTGAATGAAATGTATTTTTAGCATAACTTTGCAAGTGCTTCCAAAAGAATGGACTGAGATTAAAGAAGAAAATGCTCTAAAAAAGAGAAAACTCAATACACTTTGCAGCAGTTATTTCCCCTTACCACTGCCTTGACAGACAATTTTATCAGAATTTTGATTTTGATTTTTCATTTGTACTTTAACAAAAAAGTGTTTGAATGATTACATGCCTTCATCATTTATATTCTACTGCAAATTCAACAGAAGTTATGACCCTTATTTAAATGTTGATTTAGTTTAATAAGGGAGATAACTATTGTCAAATCAATTTGTTTTGCAAATGTTTTATTATTTTCAAATACATGTATCTTGATCATGTAAAAATGTTAATATTTAAATGCTAAGCCCGAATACTTATGATGAATGAAAACATACAACAGAATTCAGTGTACTGTGAAAAACTACCTACCGGTAACTTTTCTTTGGAGTTCGCAAAAAGTCTCTTCTCACAATTGTAAAAGTGTTTATCAGCTTTTAGCATTTTGATACAAATTTCTTCTATCATGTTCTTTTCTGTATACATAAGTTGAAACACTATTTTTTAAAAGTTGCTTTTAAGTGATATTAAAATATACCTAAGTATTTTTATTTAACACTTTTCTCCATGGATACATCTTTTATCAGATGGTGACCAATGTAGATCCAGATCAGCTGTTACATCTTTGCTGTTTGGTCTGAATCTACACTGTTGTAATAGATGTGCGAGCTTATCTGGATATAAACTGGGCTGAAGGTTATAAAGCTGAGATTGTAAACCAGTCTCAAATCTCAAGCATCTGGTTGGCTGAAATGGCGACTGGTCGCCATTTCAGCCAATCAGATGCTTGAGATTTGAGACTGGTTTCCATGCTCAGTTTTATAACCTTGGGCACTGGATTATTATTTTAAAGAAATAACCAAATGAATCAAAAAGCAAACAGTGTAGATCTTAATCAAACAGCATTGATGTGCCAGCTTATGTGGATCTACACTGTTCATCCATGGGATTAATTTCCATTCTGTGGAGAAAACTGTTAAATATTCTTCTTTATTCTTGCAGTTGTATCCATATTAAACTGTAATACCTCTATTTTCTATTTTTAGTAAGATATTATATATTTGAGTGATACGGAAAATCTTTAATTGTGTTGTGCTATTGATCATGTAAAAATGCAGAACATTTGCTTTATCTTTATTTTGTAGATCATTTTTGTAATAAATTTCAAAACAAACATTAATATTGTTTATGGTTTTTATCCTTATACATGTACTATAAATAAATTTTATTAGTTCCCTGACCCTGTATCGAAGGAGTCTTAGGGTTTATCCTCCGTCTGTCTGACCCATCCATCTGTCTGTGCTAATTAATAGACACTTTTAAAGGGGCTATGAGAACAATAGATAATTGTAAATACTTGTCAGTCCCATTCATGACTAAATTTTCTCTTTGGCGGCTTAAAGAACATAAGATACATAATTATGTATAAAAAAGGGGTAGCCACATAAATATCCATTAGTTAGGACATCCGTCTGTCTGTATGTCAGTCAGTCCCTCTGCAAAAACTGGATAATTGCAATGATATTAGTCCAAACATGAGAAAGTTGCAGCTTCCACTCACCTATATATATCCTTATATCCCTTAGCTCCTTATATAAGTATTTTATCGCACAGGAAACCAGTGTAGATCCAGATCATTTCTCACATCCATACCATCTGATCTAGATCTGCACTGTTTGTTTTTTGGTCAGAAATAGCCTAATAAATAAATAAGCCAACATTGTAGATCTTGATCAGATGGCATGTTTTTGCCAGCTGATCTGGATCTACACTGGTCACCAATGTGATAAAAGATGTATATATAGAGTTAACGGATAAGCAGCATTGTGTAGTGGTCAAACACTATCTAAAAGCAAACAAATAAGATCTGGATCTACAGTGATAACCCATGGCATATCTCCTATTTATTACATGAACTATAAATAGACGCAACGCGATTGGTCACACCCCCAAAATAACCGAGTCAATAAATCTAGATATTGACCCGCTTTCGCTGATATTGACCTGTCTATAAATAGAATGCGAAAGTTTCCATCTTTTATATTATTTATAGTTTATGTAATAAGAGTTATTTTAATGACGTCATTTACGTCGCGTTTCCGTTGACGTTATATTTCGCGCCATTTATCGTTCAAATTAGCTTGATAAGCCGCACGGAGTCCACTTGAAATTAGTCTTAATTGAAGATTTCTAAAACATAACTATTTATAGTTCATGTAATAAAACAGTTTATTTACTTATTAGCTGGGAAATATGCTGTTGATATTGACCGCAAAAATCGTTATTGACCTCGGCTATCGCCTCGGTCAATAACGATTTTTAGGTCAATATCACAGCATATTTCCCAGCTAATAAGTAAATAATTGTACAATACCATAGAGAAAAGGGTTAATTTGTAAATATGTAAAATGTGCTTCATTTAGTGTTCTAAACAGGATTTTGAAATTGGATCACTTTACAATTGGAACTAGGCAATGGTGAGTACAGTTTGTGTATTTTATAAACCAAGATGTCTCCATGGCAACTGCTAGAAATGGATTCCGGTATGAAATGACACTTTTGGTTACTAAATCAAAGACTGTCAAACTTGGTGATTAATATGGTATTTTAATCAAGTATAAATATCTGTATTTATTTACATACTTACTGTAGAAACTGCAGTTGCTTCCTTTGACTGACAAAAGACTTTGCTATTTGTTTTTTTGTTTATTTTTAGTTTGTTTATTTAACTTTTATTTTTGTTATATTTCATTTTATTCTATTAATTTTTTTTTAAATATTTATTTCCAAATTATCAAATAATCAAAAACAGCTGCATGAAAAACATGTACAGTTTTTGCATTTACTTCCCTTGGACTTATAAACCTTTACAACGTTTGCAGTTACTTCCCTTGGACTTATAAACAGCTACAACTTTTGCAGTTACTTCCCTTGGACACATACACCTCTACAACTTTGCAGTTACTTCCCTTGGACACATACACCTCTACAACGTTTGCAGTTACTTCCCTTGGAATCTGCAAGTGCTACTAAGTGATGATTTTAGCCAAACCTTAATTTAATGTATTAATTTAAATTTGAAGTGTTTGAATTTATTTTTATTCTATTATTTATTTAATTTATTGTGTTTTTATTTTTACCAATTATGAAATAATAAGAAAACAGCTGCTTGGAGAAAAAACTCCACAACTTCTGTATTTACATCCCTTAGACTTATATTAATCCAAAGTATTATGATTTTTTGTAAGACAAATCCTTAAGTAAGAGATTCCTTTTTGAGATGAATCTTTCAGCAAGGGATGATTATTGAAACAAATATTCAAGTAAGTAATGATTGTTTAAATATTTATGATGTATGCAACCAGTGTAGATCCAGATCAGCCAGCTCATCTGTGCCATCTGATCCTAGATCTACACTTGTTGCTTCTTGGTCAGAAATAACATAATGAATCTAAAAGCAAACGATGTAGATCCTGATTTGACAGCACAGATGTGCTGGCTGATCTGGATCTACACTGTTACCCCCTGCGATTAAATTTGTTTCTATTGAATAAAGGGTTAATGAGCATCCAATCATAAAACAATTATTTGAGCAGATTTGACCTTAGATGTTGTTTTTTTCTTTTCAACCTTCAAACATTTTGTTTAAGTATCTTAAAATTAGGAGATTTGTCATATGATGGTGACATAAATTTTGTTTTTATTTTAACATTCAAACATTTAATTTAAGTTTTGTTACAATTTATTTTATTCAAGATTGATTTCACTCATGAGTCCTTTTTAACCAAGAAATTCCCTTTTATTTAGAAATCTATGTTTCACTTATTGCCTTAAATGGTAAAATCTAACAGTACTTTTATTGTAGTGTATATTTAAGATAATAATGGGAAAGAAATTTGTTAGATGAAAGCAGAAAAGGTTCCTAGTGATATAAAATAAAGAAGCAGGTAGAATCTTTTTGCATTTATCCCAATCACATTTCAGATCTATTAGCAATGATATTGTATAGTGATGTCATTGTCACAACATCATAAATGAATAGTATTGCCTATCGGGATTTCATTCAAATTTTCAACAAAAGAAGGGCGTTCATCTGTGAATAAGGATTAACATGTGAGCCACAGTTCAATCATGTAAGAATTTAGGAGGGAAAAAATGCAAGGACAGCATGCCTTGGGGACATGTGAAGTGAAGTTTTGGCCAGGTGATAGAGTCCTTTACACACCTTTGTCCATTTAGAGTGCTTTACATGGCTGTTACCCATTTTGATGTGAAAGTAAGTCAATTTAAAATTTTAAAGAAATAATATAAATTTACATGTTGTAAAAGTTAACTTTTAAGTTAGTTTCAGAAGTTACTGATTCTTATTAAAGAAATTATTTGTATGCTGAGTTCTGATTGACCATTGTCCACAGTGTGCAGTCAGCCTGGGACTTGAAGGCCAGCACCACTATAACAGGATGAAAGATGCACTATTTTAGTAGGTTCAACTGCAGCCAAGGTCCTTAACAAAGTGAAAAAGAAGTGCAGTCAGGCTGGGACTTGAACCTTGGTCCATTGTAAAAGTGTAGTCAGGCTGGGACTTGAACCTTTAACCATTGTAAAAGTACAGTCAGGCTGGGACTTGAACCTTGGTCCATTAGAAAAGTGCAGTCAGGGACTTGAACCTTGGTCCATTGTAAAAGTGCAGTCAGGCAGGGTCTTGAACCTTGGTCCATTGTAAAAGCGTAAAACTTGAATCCAGGACCCCTTGCTAAAGGTTAGGGGTTTGTTGACCAAAACGTTTTTAGGGCAAATAGGTAGCAAAACTAATACCCATTTTACATTACCCATGCTTGTGTTGCTTAGTCATGCATGATGACTGCTTCCTTAGTGACTAACCAGTCATAACATTCATGCCATCTGATCTGTATAAACACTGGTGGCTTCTTTGTCAGAAACAACCTAATGAATCTAAATGCAAACAGTATAGATCTTGATCAGATAGCACAGCTATGCCAGTTGATCTGGATCTACACTGTTCTCCCCCACGGGATAACAGCCATAGAGTAAATAGTTAACAGGTTAAGATGTTTGAACTAATTAACAAAAATTAATGCAGTAGCCTTCTTAAAAAAAATTCAAAGTGATTTCAGTTTTATCATAACCAGTGTAGACCAATTTCATCCTGAACATCCACAGTTTGATCAGGGTCTACACTGTTTACTGTTTAA
Source organism: Corbicula japonica (assembly GCA_038501625.1). Classification (NCBI taxonomy): domain Eukaryota; kingdom Metazoa; phylum Mollusca; class Bivalvia; order Venerida; family Cyrenidae; genus Corbicula; species Corbicula japonica. The sequence goes on along the minus strand of JAZAYU010000005.1, from coordinate 5,606,592 downwards.
TCAAATGATTAAATTTTACAAATCATTATTATTGCATGGGCGAACAGTGTAGATCCAGATCACCCAACACATCCATGCCGTCTGATTTTTGATTTGTTAGGTTATTTCAAACCAAAATGCGACCAGTGCAGATCCTAATCAGATGGCACAGATGTGCCTGCTGATCTGGATCTACACTGGTAACACATGCATAAAAATGCGTATTTATGAAGGAAAGGGTTAAATATACACGTACAATGAATGAACTGGCCTGAACGTGCATTGGCTAATTTTGTTGCTGACTCTTGATATCTGTCTTAGCAACCATTGTATATATAAAAAAGCCCTTGTTGAGCATAGTTAATTGGGCTCGAACTGGCCTATAATCCAACAAAAACAAGTTTGTGATACAAAATTGGGGGATAAAAGGTTAATGGTGGACATAAAATTTGTTACACTGCTAACATTTGTTTGCATATAATCTACATTTAATTTTCAGGAAGTGTGCACTGGATATTACTGACATACAGGATTGAAGACATGCAGACTAAACAGTTGACTACAATACAAGTGTTATGTGGTGACATAACCCATAGACCTGTAAGTAAACATAGTAATTTTTATGCCCTTACTAAGTTGGAGGCATTAGAGTTGCACTAGTTGGTACGTCCATAAATATGTCCAAATCTTAAATAACTATCGGGTGGATTTCTCTCAAACTTGTACAGATGATCAAGCAGGATATCTAGAACATCGCATCAAGTGGCAATTTCTGTTAATTTCAGTAATAAAATCTTGTGGCAGCAAACGGTTTTCAAGTATATGGTTCTGTATTTTTCATGATCTATTTAGGCTTGTTTGTGTTATGTCTTTTGAAAATCTATACAGACAAAGGAGATGTTTTATTTTATGTAAAAACACAGTTTACACTCCACAAATTTAAAGACCTTGTGCTGCACATAAGCAGCAGTCTCCCACATTAACCGGGAGACTCAACAAAAGCGGAGACTCCTTCTTCCTCCTAAAGCAGAAGACTAAATAAAAGCGGTAGTCTCTTCTTTAGAAGTGTCTACCATAACATTTGAGACTTGGATAAATGAAAAACATTTTAACCATTTCCTCCATAGACACACTTTTATTGCATGGGCGAACAGTTAAGATCCAGATCAGCTGGCACATCCGTGCTGTTTCAGGATCAGGATCTGCACTGGTCGCATTTTGGTCAGAAATAACTTAACAAATCAAAAAGCGAACAGTTTAGATCCTGATCAGATGGCACAGATGTGCCGGCTGATCTGGATCTAAACTGTTTGCCCATGCAGGAAAGGTGTATCTATGGAGGAAAGGGTTAAGTAAAAATAAAGCTTTGACATCTTATTCCATAAGTGAACAAAACAAATTATTATTGTCATTTTCAATTGCAGGTGGTCACAGTTCACACTATTGTCTGTATGAGTAGTGTATTACTGATGGGGTGATCTTCAAGACCTCATGAACACTTGCAACAGGCAGAATCAGTCCACTGGAAAAAGCATCATACTTTAAACCAATGTTCCTGTCCTAGATCTACTGAACACCATTGTTTTTGTTCTAGATCTACTTCACACCAAGAAACATGTTCAGGATCTATTTTCTACCAGTGTATCTGGACTGGATCTACTGCACACCATTGTGTCTGGACTGGATCTAGGAAACACCAATGTACTTGGACTGGATCTACTTCACACAAATGTTCCAGGACTGGATCTACTTCACACAAATGTTCCAGGACTGGATCTACTTCACACAAATGTTCCAGGAATGGATCTACTTCACACAAATGTTCCAGGACTGGATCTACTTCACACAAATGTTCCAGGAATGGATCTACTTCACACAAATGTGCCAGCACTGGATCTACTTCACACAAATGTTCCAGGACTGGATCTACTTCACACAAATGTTCCTGGACTGGATCTACTTCACACAAATGTTCCAGGACTGGATCTACTTCACACAAATGTGCCAGGACTGGATCTACTTCACATCAACATGCCTAGACTGGATCTGTTTTACACCAGTGTGCTAGGACTAAATCTACTTAACACAAATTTGATCTGGATCTATTTTCCCCAAATGTTTATATAATGGATCTCCAATAATATACTTCACACCAGTGCATCTGATCTGTATCTACTTCACACATGTGCACTTACTGGGGGACAACATTACACCACTGTACATGCTCTAGATCTTTTTCACACCAATTTACTGTCCAAGATCTACAGTTACAGAAGCTGAAGATAGATACATTCACATTAAAAGGTAAATACTTAAAGTAATTAATAGCCTTTCACAAAACACATTGCTTTACCTTTAACTCTAATTTGATGCAACCTACGTATCTACAAAGTACTATATTACAGCTTTCAAACTTGGAACACTTGTTTGCCATCATATCCCAAGTGGAAATGCCAAGAACCTTAACTCAAACTTCCATTTTGATCAAATTTTTCCCTTTTTCAGCTTAGAATATAAGGTTAAAGCTTGCATGTGTTCTGGTGTACAAACTTTTAATTTACATACTATTTATAGTCAGCTTTGAAAGTGTGACAGAATTTAGATCTCTCATGTCATTATGAATATTTACTAAAATGTTTGCTTGCAAGAACATTCCTTTCTTTTATCTACAAAGTCATTTCAGTTCCAAGTCTTCATAATTGAACTGTACATACATTTTATTCTCCAACAAGTCATTTTTTCCTGTTTTATTACAGAAATCGGTCAAAGTGCCATTTGGTTGATGAACTGTGATTTGCAGAACCAACAGGTGTCCAGGGAGCAGACATTGTCATGGAATGTCAACCTTTAGAGCAATGGTAAGAAAAGTTTTGTTTGTGTTATCCCCTTACTCTGTTGATCTGGCTTACCGGTAGTTTAGTTTAAACTTACTTATCTTATATTGATTCTGAAACTGTTGAAAGTTATTCCCACTTCTTTTAATCATGCTCGATGACAGGTTCCTGGTTTGAAACCAGTATTCATGCTGAATGTGGATTGGGGACTCATTCCAGGTGGGATTCAAACCTAGTCTCTAGATCTGGAGTCAGTCACTCTACCCCTAAACTACTATTTCTCCCTTGATCTGGCTTAAATCCAACTGCAACAAGTGTAGATCCAGATCAGCATCTGTGCAAATCAGAATTTACACTAGTCACTGCTTGGTAAAAAATTACCCCAAAACAAAACTTAAAAGATTTAATTTGCTGAGTAAAACTTTAATGTTGTTAGGTCTCAAATATAGGACAGTCTGTTCATTTCCAGAATGCTTTTGAAATAAAGTGGTCATTCCAGCAACATAATAGAATTGATATGCATGTCAAAATTTTCTATTAGGATTTTAGTTCAAAGACATATTCACCCTTAACTCCATATAGGTCAGGATCAACACTGTGTTTTGATTAATTTTTTTGGCCATAGTTCAGGTACTGTTACTAAAAATAGAAAAACCCTTAATACTTAAGTAACTTGATGTATTCAGGTTTTTTCACGAAATTTGGTATGCATTGAAAAAATCAAAATGAGAATTTTGCATGATCTTATATTATTCACTATGTGGTCTAAGACTTAATAACTCAAAAAGTAAAAAAGAATGTTAATGAAACCTGGTATACAGATTAAGGTGATTACAGCATCATGTTCAACATTGAACATCCAGGGTAGTATTTTTGAGAGGTTTTACTGTATTCATGCAGTTGATATTCAATGTTTAAGGTAGTATTAAAGAGATGTTATACTGTACTAATACAGTTGGTCTATATTGAAGTATTTATGAGCAGTTTTAGTGTACTCATGCAGTTGGTAAATTTTGAACATCCATGGAAGTATTTATGAGAGGTTTAACTGTACATATTTAATTGGTGTATATTGAACATTCAGGGTTATATTTATTAGGGGATATACTGTTCCTGTGCAATTGGTCTATATTGATCATTCAGGGTAGTCTTTGAGAGGTTTAACTGTACTCATTTAATTGGTGTATATTGAACATTTAGGGTTATATTTATGAGAGGTTTTATTGTACTCATGCAGTTGGTCTATATTGAACATCCAGGATAGTTTTTATGAGGGCTTTTACTGTACTCATGCAGTTCGTATATATTGAACATTCAGGGGAATCTTAATGAGGGATTTTACTGTACCTTTGCAGTTTGTATAAATTTATTATTCAGGGTAATCTTTATAAGAGGTTTTACTGTACTAGTGCAGTTCATAGATATTTAACATTCAGGGTAGTCTTTATGAAAGGTTTTACTGCACTTGTGCAGTTCATAGATATTGAATTTAGGGTAGTCTTTATGAAAGGTTTTACTGCACTCTTGCAGTTCATAGATATTGAACATTTGGGGTAGTCATTATGAAAGGTTTTACTGTACTTGTGCATCTCTAAGATATTGAACATTCAGGGTAGTCTTAATGAGAGGTTTTACTGTACTTAAGCAGTTTGTATAAATTGAACATTCAGGGTAGTCTTTATGAAAGGCTTTACTGTACTTGTGCAGTTCATAGATATTGAACATTTAGGGTAGTCTTTATGAATGGTTTTACTGCACTTGTGCAGTTCATAGATATTGAATTTAGGGTAGTCTTTATGAAAGGTTTTCCTGCACTCTTTCAGTTCATAGATATTGAACATTCGGGGTAGTCTTTATGAAAGGTTTTACTGTACTTGTGCAGTACAAAGATATTTAATTTAGGGTTGTCTTTATGAAAGGTTTTACTGTACTTGTGCATCTCTTAGATATTGAATATTCAGGGTAGTCTTAATGAGAGGTTTTACTGTACTTAAGCAGTTTGTATTTATTGAACATTCAGGGTAGTCTTTTTGAAAGGTTTTACTGTGCAGTTCATAGATATTGAACATTTAGGGTAGTCTTTGTGAATGGTTTTACTTTACTTGGGTAGTTCATATATATTGAACATTTAGGGACGTCTATATAAGGGGTTTAACTGTACTTGGGCGGTGAGTATATATTTCACATTTAGGGTAGTATTTATGAAAGGTTTTACTGTACTCATGCAATTCATAGATATGTAACATTTAGGGCAGTCATTATGAGAGGTTTAACTGTATTTAAGCAGTTTGTATATATTAAACATTCAGTGTAGTCTTTATGAGGGGTTTTATTGTACTCATGAAGTTGGTGTATATTAAACATTCGAGGCATTCTTTATGAGAAGTTTTATTGTACTTGTGCAGTACAAATGTATTGAACATTCAGGGAAGTCTTTATGGAAGGTTTTATTGTACTTGTGCCGTTCATAGATATTGAACATTCATGTTAGTCTTTATGAAAAGTTTTACTGTACTTAGGCAGTTCATATATTTTGAACATTCAGGGAAGTATATATTGAACATTGCGGGTAGTATTTATGAAAAGTTTAACTGTATTCATGCAATTCATAGATATTGAACATTATGGGTAGTCTTAATGAGAGGTTAAACTGTACATGGCAGTTCGAATATATTGAACATTCAGGGTAGTCTTTACAAGAGGCTTTACTGCACTTGTGCGATTCATAGATATTGAACATTCACGGTCGTTATGAGAGGTTTTACTGTACTTGCGCAGTTTGTATATATTGAACATTCAGGGTAGTCTTTATGAGAGGTTTTACTGTACTTAAGCATTTTGTATTTATTGAACATTCAGGGTAGTCTTAAAAAAAGTTTTACTGTACTTGTGCAGTTCATAAATATTGAACATTTAGGGTAGTCTTTATGAGATGTTTTACTGTACTTGCGCAGTTTGTATATATTGAACATTCAGGGTAGTCTTTATAAAAAGTTTTACTGTACTTGTGCAGTTCATAGATATTGAACATTAAGGGTAGTCTTTATGAGGGATTTTACTGTGCTCATGCAGTTTGTATATATTGAACATTAAGGGTAGTCTTTATGAAAGGTATAACTGTACTTGAGCACTTTGTATTTATTAAACATTCAGGAAAGTCTTTATCAGAGGTTTTGCTGTACTCATGCAGTTGGTATAAATCGGACATTCAAGGTAGTCATTCTTACGCGCGTTTGAAAAACAGACGTATTATGGGAACACCTACCGCGGGCGGGCAGGCGGGCGGCGTCCACATGGTTTCCGCTCTCTAAGTCAAAGAGTTTTCATCCGGTCTTTATCAAACTTGGTGAATTTGTTGGTGGGCATAATATCTCGACCAAGTTCTATAACCAGCCAAATCCCCCCAGGCGTTCCTGAATTCTGGCCCTTGAATTGTCCAAAATTACTGTTTCCGCTCTCTAAGTCAGAGTTTTCATCCGGTCTTTATCAAACTTGGTGAATATGTTGGTGGGCATAATATCTCGACCAAGTTCTATAACCAGCCAAATCCCCCCAGGCACTCCTGAATTATGGCCCTTGAATTGTCCAAAATAAGGGTTTACGCTCTCCAAGTCAAAGAGTTTTCATCCGGTCTTTATCAAACTTGGTGAATATGTTGGTGGGCATAATATCTCGACCAAGTTCTATAACCGGCCAAATCCCCCCATGCACTCCTGAATTATGGCCCTTGAATTGTCCAAAATAAGGGTTTACGCTCTCTAAGTCAAAGAGTTTTCATCCGGTCTTTATCAAACTTGGTGAATATGTTGGTGGGCATAATATCTCGACCAAGTTCTATAACCTGCCCAATCCCCCCAGGCACTCCTGAATTATGGCCCTTGAATTGTCCAAAATTACTGTTTCCGCTCTTTAAGTCAAAGAGTTTTCATCCGGTCTTTATCAAACTTGGTGAATATGTTGGTGGGCATAATATCTCGACCAAGTTCTATAACCTGCCGAATCCCCCCTGGCACTCCTGAATTATGGCCCTTGAATTGTCCAAAATTACTGTTTCTGCTCTCTAAGTCAAAGAGTTTTCATCCGGTCTTTATCAAACTTGGTGAATATGTTGGTGGGCATAATATCTCGACCAAGTTCTATAACCTGCCGAATCCCCCCTGGCACTCCTGAATTATGGCCCTTGAATTGTCCAAAATACTGAATTAGCGGTAACTGCTCTCCAAGTCAAATAATTTTCATCAGATCGTTACGCAACTTTGATGATCAGCATTTTGACGGGTGTATTTTGTGTCAGTTTGGCACTCTTGTTCAGTTTTACTGTATATAGGCAATTACTATATATCGAAAATTCAGGGTAGTCTTTATGAACCTTCATGGAGTCTTTATGAGGGGTTTTACTGTTTTCATTTATTCGTTAAATATTGAACATTCTGCATAGTTTTTATGCCCTGATGATGTGGGATGCATATAGAGTTGCACTTTTCCATACGTCCAACAGTATGTACGTACATCCTTCAAATCTGAAGGGATCTGTAACCAAGTATTTCAGGCAATAAACTCTTTATTGCATAATTTTGAAATTTAATTATTTTAAATTTTAAAATATAGAAATTCTTATTCATTGATTTTAGCTATTTTGAAATTTGTTACTTAACATCTTAATTTAAGTAAGGTATTAAATGTTTTTAAGTTATCATCTTAACAAAGAAGATTTAATTAAGTCAAGCTGCTTAGGATTTTAGCAGCTTGCACTTGGTCTTTGCTGTATAAACAATTCAGCATATTTTGTTGATTAAGTGTGAAGCCTTAAGAAATTGTTAAGTAAACTCTCCAAATTGAGCTAAGGGTTTCACATATTTTGTAACATAACTTTTCATTGGATAATATGTTACTTTCTTTTAAATTTTCATTGGTTAATTTATGTTTTAGGGTTTTGTCTTAGAAAACCTTAATATCAATTTTAGAATGTATCTTCAGTCTTAAGAAAGTTTTCGACAAGTAAAGTCATACAAACGCCTTCATTGTGAATTTGGTGCTTGTCTTTAGATGTGTTCATCATTGTGTTACATTGGAAATTTTATATTATAATAACTTTGAATATTGATAAGTCCACCAGAATTAAAAAGGAATTTAGAACTTACAAATGGAGTTATGATTCTGATTCACCTGTTCCCAGTAAATAGTTGGGGACAGGATTGAGCTCGTGACCAAGAGACCCAAACGGTGGCTGCGCCGCTTGAGCCAGTTTTCCCCCAAATAGACTTAATAAGCTCGGACATTCGTCTAGTGGCCACCGACCAACGGTCACAGCTTTGTGGTGAGAGAATCTCGTGGTATCGAATCGATTTCACTAACAGAAAGTGAATTAAACTCATAAAACTGGGTAAATCACAGAAGTGGACTTAAACCAAATACGGTACAGAGGTGCTTGAAGTTTGCCATAAGTACAAATGATTATGTATGCTGATGCCAGAAGTTATGAACATTTCTTGAAGAAATTATCCAAGAAGTTATATATTGAGCAGTTATAAAACGAAAAGCTGAGGAGCAAAGTGTAAAACATTGACATTAAGTTCAATAAAAAGCCAGAGATGCTAAAATCATGTAACCAAGAAGGGTAACCTAGGAGCTATATAATCATTATAGAAGCAGAAAACAGAATCCCTGAAGCCAACACCAGAGCCAGGTACACAGAAGAAGTAAAGAAAGAAGATGCCAAAGTGAAAACTGTGCTTTGAACCTAAATTAAAGTTGTTGGTAAGTGAAGTTTCAACATTTAGTGCTATATTGTTTTGCCTATATTGCAAACAGTTGTTAAAATCAAATTTATTTATTTATTTAATATAGAACAGCATTTACACATTTTACAGATTCTCCTAATAGTATTTATTTTATAACTTAGGTTTTGAGTTAAAATTACAAGCCTTTATAAATTTGTAAATTATTGTTACCTAAATTATTTATTTCAGTATAACCTTTACAATATTTATTAAATTATAGTAATTTTCATACAGATTGTTTTAACTTAAAATTGAAAATAAAAAGACACCTTTTAAGTGCTGGAAGTAATTTTGTTTTGCAAATTTGTAAAAATAATTATAGGCAATACTTAAATTTACATAGCTGGTAACAGACATATATTTTGAAAGGTTATTTTCACTTACCAGATAAAAGTTAGTTTTACTGATTTTACAGTATATTTATTATTGGTTAAATACAATTTATTTATTCAGTTACTATTGAATTTTAAGTGCTTTTGATAAAATGGCTCCGTCTAAGTATCAGGCTCCTTGGCAGTGCTCTAAACAACAGTGCTCTAGCATTACTCATGATTGTGAGGTCAAACCCTCTATCTCTTTAGTTTCCTCTTTAGATAAACATTCTAAAGCCTATATTCAAATTGAGAATCAACAGTACAGGTCTCTTTTTGATTCGGGTGCTGGCATATCTTGCATTAGTGAGAAAATTGTGCAGAAATTACATAAAAATCCCCAATATGATAGTGCTACTATTTTACATGTCTATGGTGTATGTGGTGAGATTCATTCTGTGCTAGGGACCATCACTCTTACCTTTCTTATTGATGGTTTCCCCTTTGAACACACTTTCCATGTCTTTCCTAAGCTGCACGAACCCATTATTATTGGTCGTGACTTCATGCAAAAAGAAGGCATTCAGCTGAACTTTCAGACAAATTCTATTTCTTTCCAGAAAGATCAGCCTATCACAATTTCTCTAATTTCTGATGACCTATCTAAAACTGACTTTGGCAAAACTCTTTCTTCTCATGTTATTCCACCTCATTCTGAATTTCTATTACCCTTGAAAACTAAGAAATTCAAGGATGGAGACATTGTGCTGTGTGAGCCACCACAACACTTGGCCAAAGATGAACTGGCAGGAGGCAAATGCTTATCCACAGTGTTAGATGGCAAAGTTCACTACCGGCTGATGAATCCTACTGCTCTTCCTATCTATCTTAAACCTAATACTCGAGTTTCTGTCCTTTCTGAAATAAACTTCTCTACTATCAAACAGGTTACTGATCATGAAATGACTCAAGTGCCTGAACATTCTGAATCTGTGAATTCTATAAATGCTGAAATTCTCTCTGATCAGCAATACATTGACATTGCTGAAGACCTAGGCATCAATCTAGATGACAGTGATCTCACCACAGACCAAAAGAGAAAACTCCTTATCTTCATTGGCAAAAACAGAAGTTCTTTTGCCAAAGATTTTTCTGAGTTAGGAGTTACTCATCTGCACTCCCATAGAATTGAAACTGGGGACAATAAGCCTATCAAAAAGGCTCCCTACCGGCAAAGTCCTGAAATGCGCAGAGAAACTGAGCGCCAGGTTAAAGACTTGCTGGATAATGGTTTCATTGAGGAGTCAGACTCTCCTTGGAACAGTCCTGTGGTACTCGTGAAAAAGAAAAATGGTGAATGGAGATTTGCGGTTGATTACCGAGAACTTAATAAAGTCACTGAACCTATCTCTTTCCCTATTCCTCACATCTCTGATATCTTTGACACTATCGCCGATGCGAAAGCGGAGGTATTCTCTGTTCTTGATCTAAAGAGTGGTTTCTGGCAAGTTCCCCTTGATCCAGAGACTGCTCACAAATCTGCTTTTGTCACTCATCAGTCTGTTTATTCTTGGACTCGCCTCCCATTTGGCCTTATGAACAGTCCGTTAACTTTTCAGAACTTAATGAGTAAAGTGCTCAAGAATCTCAATTGGAAAATAGCTTTGGTCTATGTTGACGACATCTTGGTCTTCAGTCGCAACTTTGACCAACATCTTTCTGATCTATCTCAAGTCTTTTCTAATCTACGCTCTGCAAATCTCACCCTCCAACCCACCAAATGTAAATTCGCCACCAAGGAAATCGAGTACCTAGGACATATAATTTCTAAACATGGAATAAAAGTTAACCCACAGAAAACTCAGGCAATAGATGAATATCCACGCCCAAAGACTGCCAAACATATCAAGTCATTTCTAGGCATGACTTCATACTACAGGAAATTTATAAAATCATATGCTAAAATATCTGGACCATTAAATGCACTTCTGAAGAAAGATGCAAAATTTGTATGGACACAAGAATGTGAAGACTCATTTAACACTCTTAAAAAAGCTCTTACTTCTGCTCCTATTCTTGCTTTCCCTAAATTCGATAGACCTTTCATTCTTGCAACCGACAGCTCTGATCATTCTATTGGTTATGTACTGTCCCAACTGGATGATGAAGGTTTGGAGCACCCTATTGCATATGGCGGAAGAGCTTTACATGGCCATGAAACAAGATGGCACATCACTGATAAGGAGGGGTTGGCATTGGTTGAAGCTGTGTCACATTTCAGACCATACCTTGCCAACAGCTTCTTTACAGTGTACACAGATAATGTTTCTGTGAAGTGGCTAAAGCAAATAAAGAATTGCCAAGGACGTCTCGGAAGATGGGCACTCTCATTACAAGGGTACAATTTCGAGATAGTTCACAAGGCTTCTCAAGCTAACGGTAACGCAGATGGACTCTCTCGTCGCCCCTACACTGAGGTCAAAGAGAAAAGTGGCACAGAACTAAATGACACAAGTGAAGCAGTATGTCAGCTCTCAGACCAACAGTCTAATGAACTGGCTGCTGTAACACTTGTTTACAGTCATGAGCAAGTTCTCACTCCATCTGTAGCACCAGCCACTGCTTGCACTGAGACAGCACCAAACAATGAAGATGAAGACTTGGAACAGCAGGGCTCAGTAAATACTGATGACCCCATTAAACAGAACATGGATTTAATATTTTTACAAAGAGAGGATGAATTTTACAAAAATATCATTAAATATAAATTACAGAAAGAATTACCAGATGATCTCAAGAAATCAAAATTAATAGTTGCAGAATCAGAACAGTATGAAATTTCGGACTTGGGTGTATTATTACATTTGTACACACCAAGAACAAAAGGAATCCCCAAGGATGAAAAACTTATTACTCAGGTGTGTGTGCCCTCAATTTTAAGGGATGATTTATTAAAATCCTATCATGACAGCTTAGCTGGTGGCATGCACCAAGGATTTGAAAGAACCTATGCAGCATTACGGCAAAAATATTATTGGCCGTCCATGTTTGGAGACTGTCAGAAATATATACAGTCCTGTGAAGAATGTCAGAGAGTAAAACGTGACATTCATGGCAAACCGCCACCTCTACAACCCATGCCTATTGTTGACTTGTTTCAACGTTGGCATATAGACATTTTAGGAGGTCTCCCTACTACAAAGGATAAGTACAAATATGTCCTTCTTGTAGTTGACAGCTATTCCAAGTGGTGTGAAGCATTCCCTCTTCGCACACAGGAAGCCACCGAAGTTGCAGCTGTGCTCTTTCGAGAAGTAATATGCCGCTATGGAGCCCCTAATGTCCTTGTGTCAGACAGAGGACAGCAGTTTTTGTCAAAGCTCGTGAAAGCTCTCTGTGAGCTATTTCAGATCACACGGTTCTATACCAGTTCCTACCGGCCCTTACTTAATGGCTCTGTAGAGAGAATGAACAGTGTGATCCTTCAGTCACTTAGACTCTACTGTAAGGGACAGCAGGATGATTGGCCAGAACTACTTCCCTCTATCATGATGGCTTATCGGATGACCCCTGCTACCCAATCAACTCTTCACTCTCCTTTCTTTTTACTCTTTGGCAGAGAAATGCGTCTTCCTATAAACACTTCTCTTACTCCCAAATCTACTCTTTCTGCTTCCTTCAAAACTCATTTGGCCCAAGTTCTTCAAAATTTAGACATTTCTAGGAAAATAGCTGCTGAAAACATCAAAACTGCACAAGACAAATACAAACAGCAGTATGACAAAAGGAGTCAGGAAACTAAGTACAGACCTGCCGACAGGGTATGGCTGTACTGTACAAAAGTACCTCCTGGCATGGCTCCCAAACTGCACAGGAAATGGGTAGGACCGTATTATATAGTGGTAACCGGTCCCAACAACACCTTCAAACTAAGGCGTTGCAGTGACAACAAAGAGGTTAAAGTTTTGGTCAATGCCACACGCCTTAAACCATACTTTGACCCCAATGACAGGCCAACAAATCCACCGCCAGGTTATGAACACCTGGAGGAACCCTTAAATGCTGAAGAGATACCCTTGGAGGAAGAAATCCCAAATCCAGCTCCACAGCAAGAACCCTCAACATCACGTGGTAAGCAGCCAGCAAACCCAAAATTTAAAGCTAGGCCCAAAAAGTCCAAAAACACTAACACTGATAATCAAACTGCTCAAGCACAACCAAACATTCAGCAACAGCAACAAACAGACACTCAGCAGCAACAACAACAAAACAATCAGCAGCAATCAAATCAGCAGCAGCAACAACACAATCACAATTCACAAGAACCCACTCAAAGCAATCAAACACCCAACACACAGCTTCAAGAGCCATCAACTTCAAACGATCAAAATTCACAACTACCAAATACACCCACTACACAAAAATTCAAAACAGAAGACATAGACAAAATCATAACTTCCAAAAGGAACAAAGACACACTCTATTATAGGATAAAATGGAAGGATTCTACAAAACCCAGCACATGGGAGTACGCTACCACTATTCCTGATGTTTTCATCAGAGAATACCACGTCAATAGGACCATGTCAGGCAGAAAAAGAAAGCGCCCTCTACAAAATCATAAATTCTTTGATAGGTTGCCACCAAATGTCAACTTTGTAAAGCCAACCAGTACAAAACCTTTTATGACAGGTTACAGGGAAACTTATGACCTATCAAATCAAGAAATCTATCATCATCAACCTGGTTTTCACCCTGTAACATCAACTTGTGGAGTTCCCTTTAAAATATCAGAGAGGAAAAAGCAAATGCAGCCATACCTAAATTCACTGTTTGACTGCCTACAACAAGTAGACTATGAAAACTGGCAGAGTAAAACTGCTCTACTTGATGATGGACAGCCAGTAGAAGCAAAAATGATCAGAGCTGTCATCACAAATGATGAAACAAACCCTCTAGATTCTACTTTCTTCAAAGTCTTTCTTGTTGACTCTCGTGAACCTATCTGGCTTCCATTTTCTCAGGCCCCAATCAAGTGTGTTAGGCAACTTTTGTATAGAATTGCTGCCAAGATCAGCCAGCCTGGTAAAATTTTTAAATCAAATAAGAAAAAGTAAACTGGTATTACAAGTTAAATTTTTGTTTTGAGCTTACAGATTAACATGCTTACTTTAGATCTAGATCTAGCAGAAAAATATTATTTGTTCAGGTCTGTATTTCAGCACACACTTAAGGTTGTCAATTTTTGCAGATTTTATTTGTTGTAAACAAGTAATAGTGTTTTGCACAGTAAATATTACAATTTTATTTATTTAAAGAAACATTGGTTTTCCTTTAAAGTGGAATCTGTAACTTGTGTTTAAACAAAAGACTTTAAAAAAAAATATGATTGCTGTTCATGACAAAATATTTGATTATGAAAGTATATAATTCAAATACAACTGTTTTCAATTGGGTGGAACAATGTCCCACTAAATGTTGAATATTTCACATTACCATAATACAAGTGTGAATTAAATAAAATCAAAGCACATAAATGTGACATTTTACAAGAAAAATGAATAATTATTGAAGCACAGAAATTTGTGACATTTAGCAGAAAAAGTGAATAAAATGAAATTAAAGCACATAAATGTGAAAATTGAATAATTATTGAAGCACAGAAATTTGTGACATTTTACAGAAAAGTGTTAACTTAGAACACGGGAGGACAGATGAAAAATGTTACATTCCCATACTTAACGTCCTACTCGAATAAATATTTATGAGAATTCTTCAGATTTGAAGAAAATTATATTCGCTTGTGAAGACAATATTCAAGTTATATTACATACTGAATGTCGGACACAAAACAAATCTTAAATATGATACATAAAAATATAGTGGAAAAGTGTAGTGAACAAAGTGATTCACACAAAACTATACTTAATGTGACTGAAGACTTTAAAGTCACATGACATACTTAAGTCAGTCACATCGGACAGTTTCATCACCAAATGCAAAAATGCATATGAATAAAACTACAGTGCCAAAGAAGCATAAAACTATACTCTTGTGGTAGATCAAATGACAGTTTAATAACGTTATACTACAGATCTAACCATAGATACAGTTGCATCAAGCATATGAATAATTATTTGTGATTAAATAATCACAAGGCTTATTAGTTTAAGTTACATTCCATACTTAAGATAAAGCCAGCAAGTATACAAATATATGTGTTATGAAGACTGCAATTCTATGAAATTGTTGTTGCATTTTAACTTTATTATTGTGTTATTATTTTGTCTCAATTCAGACATTAACAATGTTTTCTACTGAAATGTACTTTTATCAGACAAGATATACAGTCATCTTATAGAAGATGAAAAGTTAAATGCTATTTCTTCATGATCATATCATATCAATATTATAGAGCTCTTGTATATAACTTAAAAGATATTACCATATGATATTAATTGCATATCCTAAAGAAAAGAAGACTTTGAATTAGTGCTAACTTTGTAAATAAACAGCAAAGTCATAAAAAAAATGTAAAAAAAACAACAACATAAAATTATATATAATGTATGAATCTATCATGTATGTTTGTGTGTGTATTAGGCCGGCAAAACTGAATGGATTGTATCTGAATGTTTGTGTTATTTCTATTGCATTATGTTTTAACAAATGTCAAAATATATATATATTTCATGATTGAGGACAATCATTTTTTCAAGGAGAGGTAAAGTGTAACCAAGTATTTCAGGCAATAAACTCTTTATTGCATAATTTTGAAATTTAATTATTTTAAATTTTAAAATATAGAAATTCTTATTCATTGATTTTAGCTATTTTGAAATTTGTTACTTAACATCTTAATTTAAGTAAGGTATTAAATGTTTTTAAGTTAACATCTTATCAAAGAAGATTTAAATAAGTCAAGCTGCTTAGGATTTTAGCAGCTTGCACTTAGTCTTTGCTGTATAAACAATTCTGCATATTTTGTTGATTAAGTGTGAAGCCTTAAGAAATTGTTAAGTAAACTCTCCAAATTGAGCTAAGGGTTTCACTTTGTTGTAACATAACTTTTCATTGGATAATACGTTACTTTCTTTTAAATTTTCATTGGTTAATTTATGTTTTAGGGATTTGTCTAAGAAAACCTTAATATCAATTTTAGAATGTATCTTCAGTCTTAAGAAAGTTTTCGACAAGTAAAGTCATACAAACGCCTTCATTGTGAATTTGGTGCTTGTTTTAGATGTGTTCATCATTGTGTTACATTGGAAATTTTATATTATAATAACTTTGAATATTGATAAGTCCACCAGAATTAAAAAGGAATTTAGAACTTACAAATGGAGTTATGATTCTGATTCACCTGTTCCCAGTAAATAGTTGGGGACAGGATTGAGCTCGTGACCAAGAGACCCAAACGGTGGCTGCGCCGCTTGAGCCAGTTCCCCCCCCCAAATAGACTTAATAAGCTTGGACATTCGTCTAGTGGCCACCGACCAACGGTCACAGATCAACCGATTTACTTTAAGTTGGATTACTTTCAAACCTGCACAGATGATCAAGCAGGATGTTTAGATGATCATTTAGAAGAGATTTTTACCTCCAAATATTTTTTACCAGAGTAATGGCCCTTTGTTAATTTCAGTAATAAAATTTTTTGGCATGAACTTCTATTAACTATTTACTATTTGGTGGATTTCTTTCAAACTTGCACAGACAAAATGTGTAGATGTTGTAAAAGAATTTGTCTTGCAACCATTTTTACAAGAGTTTATGTAAGTCATAAAACTTTGTGGCACTTACTCCTCATTTGCTTGTCATGATATTTATACCTGAAAAACAATTTTGTTACAAATGTTGTTGCAGCAGTGTCATGAGGACAGAATCTAGTTAAGTGGGGTTTTACTGTTCTTATGAAGTTAGTATTGAAATTAAGGGTGGTCTTCATTAGGGGTTTTACTGTTCTTATGAAGTTGGTATTGAAATCAAGGGTGGTCTTCATTAGGGGTTTTACTGTTCTTATGAAGTTGGTATTGAAATTAATGGTGGTCTTCATTAGGGGTTTTACTGTTCTTATGAAGTTAGTATTGAAATTAAGGGTGGTCTTCATTAGGGGTTTTACTGTTCTTATGAAGTTGGTATTGAAATTAAGGGTGGTCTTCATTAGGGGTTTTACTGTTCTTATGAAGTTGGTATTGAAATTAAGGGTGGTCTTCATTAGGCATTTTACTGTTCTTATGAAGTTGGTAATGAAATTAAGGGTGGTTTTCATTAGGGGTTTTACTGTTCTTATGAAGTTGGTATTGAAATTAAGGGTGGTCTTCATTAGGGCTTTTACTGTTCTTATGAAGTTGGTATTGAAATTAAGGGTGGTCTTCATTAGGGGTTTTACTGTTCTTATGAAGTTGGTAATGAAATTAAGGGTGGTTTTCATTAGGGGTTTTACTGTTCTTATGAAGTTGGTATTGAAATTAAGGGTGGTCTTCATTAGGGGTTTTACTGTTCTTATGAAGTTGGTATTGAAATAAAGGGTGGTCTTCATTAGGCGTTTTACTGTTCTTATGAAGTTGGTATTGAAATTAATGGTGGTCTTCAATAGGGGTTTTACTGTTCTCATGCAGTTGGTTTATATTGAAATTAAAGATTGTCTGTATGTGGCGTTTTACTGTTCTTATGCAGTTGGTTTATATTGAAATTTAGGGAGGTCTTTATGTTGGGTTTTACTGTTCTCATGCAGTTGGTTTGTATTGAAATTTAGGGAGGTCTTTATGTTGGGTTTTACTGTTCTCATGCAGTTGGTTTATATTGAAATTTAGGGAGGTCTTTGTTGGGTTTTACTGTTCTCATGCAGTTGGTTTATATTGAAATTTAGGGAGGTCTTTATGTTGGGTTTTAATGTTCTCATGCAGTTGGTTTATATTGAAATTTAGGGAGGTCTTTATGTTGGGTTTTACTGTTCTCATGCAGATGGTTTATATTGAAATTTAGGGAGGTCTTTATGTGGGGTTTTGCTGTTCTCATGCAGTTGGTTTATATTGTAATTTAGGGAGGTCTTTATGTGGGGTTTTGCTGTTCTCATGCAGTTGGTTTATATTGAAATTTAGGGAGGTCTTTATGTTGGGTTTTACTGTTCTCATGCAGTTGGTTTATATTGAAATTTAGGGAGGTCTTTATGTTGGGTTTTACTGTTCTCATGCAGTTGGTTTATATTGAAATTTAGGGAGGTCTTTATGTTGGGTTTTACTGTTCTCATGCAGTTGGTTTATATTGAAATTTAGGGAGGTCTTTATGTTGGGTTTTACTGTTCTCATGCAGTTGGTTTATATTGAAATTTAGGGAGGTCTTTATGTTGGGTTTTACTGTTCTCATGCAGTTGGTTTATATTGAAATTTAGGGAGGTCTTTATGTTGGGTTTTACTGTTCTCATGCAGTTGGTTTATATTGAAATTTAGGGAGGTCTTTATGTTGGGTTTTACTGTTCTCATGCAGTTGGTTTATATTGAAATTTAGGGAGGTCTTTATGTTGGGTTTTACTGTTCTCATGCAGTTGGTTTATATTGAAATTTAGGGAGGTCTTTATGTTGGGTTTTACTGTTCTCATGCAGTTGGTTTATATTGTAATTTAGGGAGGTCTTTATGTGTATTTTTTCTGTTTCCCACATTACACTGAAGATGTCCAACATCTTAGCTTAACCCTTTCCTCCATATATACACCTTTTTATTCATGTGTGACCAGTGTAGATCCAGGTCAGCCAGCACATCTATGCCGTCTGATCTGGATCTGCACTGGTTTCATTTAGGTCAGAAATAACCCAACAAATCAAAGAGCGAACAGTTTAGATCCTGATCAGATGGCATGGATGTGCTGGCAGATCTGGATCTAAACTGTTTGCCCTAGCAAGGAAAGGGTTAATAAGGATAACACAGGTCATAACCTTAGTGCAAAAACAGAACAAGTGCCATTGAAATTAGGATTTGCAGTTATTACACTTAGATGACGAAACTCTTTCACCTACCGTACAAATTTTTTAAAATGCCCACAGGTCTATTAAATTTTTTTAAAGTGATGTGCATATCATTTATATTAATTTTTTTTATTTTCAGATAAGATTCTGAAGAATATTGTATAGTAAATATGGATTTTCTATTTTTTTCCCCTAAAACATGACATAGGGGCATTTATTAGGGAAGGAGCATTTAAAGGGAATTTTAAGGTATTAGCCCCTTTTACTCACTTTTAGGCCAAGACTACAGTTTTTGGCCTATATTTTTAATATTACTTGAGTGATTAAATTCAAACTTAAATGGTTTTCAGTCTTTTAAGTCTTTTACAACAAGACCCGTAACTCTTCCAAAAACATGTTAACTTAGATTGTTTATGTTGGTAGCTTTACCTACAAAGCATAAATTCAATTCAAAGATTTTATTATTGATCACCATCTTAACTTACAAAAAAATTATTTAAGTCCTTTTTTTAAAATTTGATGCATGTTATAAAAAGGACCTTTCATTATTTCAAACAAAACTTATTAACCCTTTCCTCCATAGATACACCTTTTATTGCATGGGTAAACAGTTTAGATCCAGATCAGCCGGCACATCTGTGCCGTCTGATCAGGATCTAAACTGTTCGCTTTTTGATTCATTAGGTTATTTCTGACCAAAATGCGGCAAGTGCAGATCCTGATCAGACGGCATGGATGTGCCGGCTGATCTGGATCTTAACTGTTCGTCCATGCAATAAAGGTGTATCTATGGAGGAAAGGGTTAAAAAATTAATTTTAAAATTAATTATTAAGTTTAATTGAGGGTTGTGCTTCCATTTTTTTCGAAACTTGTATGAAATTAAAACTTGGTTAGATTCTCCATTTTTAATGCTTTCATTTACAATTTTACAGCTGGCTTGATGTTGGCTGATGCTGACCAGATCCGTAGATGTGGGAAAACACCGGACTGTTACTGTCATAAAGGCTGTTGAGGTAGAAATTTCTTTTTTTATGCTCCCATGAAGTGGGAGGCATATGGAGTTGCACTCATCCGTACGTCAGTCCATCCATACATAGTTATGTCTCCCAGGTCTTGTGGCAGCAAATCCTTACCTATTGAGTATTGAACATATTTCTTTCAAACTTGCACAGATAATCAAGCAGGATGTGTAGATGATTGTACAATTTTTTTTTCTTGCTACCATTTGTACCAGAGTTATGGCCCTTTGTTATTACAAATGTTGTTAAAGAAGTGGGGGCGTCAGTGTCCGAGGAGTCATCTAGTTTTGTATATTTTCAAAGTCTGTTTTAAATGTCTGCATCTAAACCCTTTCCTCCATATTATATGCATTTTTATGCATGTGCGATCAGTGTAGATCCAGATCAGCCAGCACATCTGTGCCCTCTGATCAGGATCTGCACTGGTCACATTTTGGTCATAAATAACCTAATGAATCTAATAGCAAACAGTTTAGATCCTGATCAGACAGCACGGATGTGCCAACTGATCTGGATGTAAACTGTTCGCCCTATCAATAAAGGTGTATCTATGGAGGAAAGGGTTAAGTGTTTACGAAGATAAAAAGCATAAAAATAGGTGAGATGACTGACTGTCTGAAATACACTTACTGGTTTCACTGGTGGTGACCAAGTTTACTGATGTCATTCCTGCAAAATTTACCAGTTACTCTGAGGTAAAAATATGCTTGCACAGTCTCAAATATGATAAATGAAATTACAAAATAAAAATTGCATGACTGAAGGTTTAACTATTCCCTTTTCATGACCTTGGGTTTCGACTGTAACCAGTCTAAAATTCTGAGCAGCTGATTGGTTGATACTGAGCTCATTCTCCAGACTGACCAATCAGAAGCTAAAGATATAAATATGGTATCCTGTATTCAGTTATATCTTAAGCTCAGGTATATAACAACTATTAACTTGAATATGACAAATGTTAACAAAAATAAACATAGAAAGACTTGTATCTTGAGGTAGAAGAAAGACTTTTGCATCTTGAGGTAGAGAATGGACTTGCATCTTGAGGTAGAGAATGGACTTGCATCATGTGGAAGAGGAAGGACTTGCATCACGGGGTAGAGGAAGGACTTGCATCTTAAAGTAGAGGAAGGACTTGCATCTTAAAGTAGAGGAAGGACTTGCATCTTGAGGTAGACAAAGGACTTGCATCTTAAGGTAGAGGAAGGACTTGCATCTTGAGGTAGAGAATGGACTTGCATCTTGAGGTAGAGGAAGGACTTGCATCTTGAGGTAGAGGAAGGACTTGCATCTTGATGTAGAGGAAGGACTTGCATCTTGAGGTAGAGGAAGGACTTGCATCTTAAGGTAGAGGAAGGACTTGCAGCTTGAGGTAGAGAATGGACTTGCATCTTGAGGTAGAGGAAGGACTTGCATCATGTGGAAGAGGAAGGACTTGCATCTCGGGGTAGAGGAAGGACTTGCATCTTAAAGTAGAGGAAGGACTTGCATCTTGAGGTAGAGAATGGACTTGCATCTTGAGGTAGAGGAAGGACTTGCATCTTGAGGTAGAGGAAGGACTTGCATCTTGAGGTAGAGGAAGGACTTGCTTAAAATTAGTTTTCAGTCTTTTTCTGCTGTGTATTTGAATAGATTGCAAAGTACAATTTAATCTGCACCAAAAATGATTTTCCACTAATCATGAATTCTTGATATAATTAATGTTTGTTGTTTTAGGTCAGCTGAAAGCAGTTCCTGTCCATGGAAGAGGGTCATCCTTTCACTGGAGAGTGGCTTTCTTGGTCAGCCACTTTGACTGTTTATTTCATAAAAACTGATGAACAACTTTGGCTAAAGACATGATTATGATTCCTTGACAAACTGATGTGTGATTCCGTGACAAACTGATGTGTGATTCCATGACAAACTGATGTATGATTCTATGACAAACTGATGTGTGATTACATGACAAACTGATGTATGATTCTGTGACAAAATTATGCGATTCTTACAAACTGATGCAAGGATCAGTGATAAATACTGTGAATTCATTACTATTTGTGGGGGATTCATTTTTATGGTTTCGCTCACTTCGCTGCTCTCTTTTCAAAATCCATATTACATTGAAACTGTCATAGCTAGTTGTCATAAATTTTACAGCACTTGCATCCTTAAGGATTTATTTTAACTTCACAAATAAGGTAAAGTTCTCGCCCATGATTCTTGGCAAACATTCTTTCTAATCTGTATGTACCAAATTTGTTTTCTATGTCTGTTAACTAGTCATTTGACACCAATCCTGGGCCAAAATAAAAGCTTGAGAAATAGGATATTTATCATAAGGGACAAATGCGATACTTCCTTAAACTTACATTTGAAAGCGGGAATGTAGCTTTGGGAAATAGTGGTTGCTAGCAGACAGATAATAAAAATATGAGAATTAATTGCTCCTGGTTTAACAATAGAAAGTTGGATATGAAAAATATTCTATGTCCATTACTCTCGATCTGTATGTACCCAGATTTTGAACTTGTCAGTTGATGTTGCGGCGACCTATCCAATGACAGCAACGGAGGAGGGTTGGCTTCGCAACTGTTACTGGCCAGTGGACTACAGAGGAGACCAAAAATAATGGACCTAGATATTTCAAATCTCTTTAAAAATTGCAAAATGTCAAGATGATTATCTATGTCTGTTACATCCGATCTGTATGTACCCAGATTTTGAACAAGTCGGTTGAAGTTGCGGCGACTTTTCCAATGACGGCAACGGAGGAGAGTTGGCTTCGCAAGTGTTACTGGCCCGTGGACTACAGAGGATATTTCTTTAAGCAGACCTAGATATGAAAATATTCAAAAACTTAATTAGTTTTAAATTGTAAATTTTTTTTTTAAATTTATCTGTTTGCACAGCATTCAGTCTTGTTTTTGAAACCTATCCTAAGCCAAAATAAAAGCTTTAGAAAATAGGATATTTTATCATTAGGGCGAAATGTTATACATTCCTTTAACTTAAAACTTGAGTGAGAAGTTAGCTTTGGGAAAAACAGATGTTTTATCATTAGGGAGAAATGTGATACTTTCCTTAAACTTCCATCTTGAAAGTGGGCAGTTAGTTTTGGGAAATAGTAGTTGTTAGCAGACAGATAATAAAAATATTAGAATTAATTGCTCCTGTTTTAACAATAGAAAGTTCAATGTGAAAAATATTCTATGTCCATTACTCTCGATCTGTATGTACCCAGATTTTGAACTAGTTGGTTGATGTTGCGGCAACCTATCCAATGACGGCAACGGAGGAGGGTTGGCTTCGCAACTGTTACTGGCCCGTGGACTACAGAGGAAACCAAAAATAATGGACCTAGATATTTCAAATCTCTTAAAAACAAATGCAAAATGTCAAGATGATTATCTATGTCTGTTACATCCGATCTGTATGTACCCAGATTTTGAACTAGTCGGTTGAAGTTGCGGCGACTTTTCCAATGACGGCAACGGAGGAAGGTTGGCTTCGCAAGTGTTACTGGCCCGTGGACTACAGAGGATAACTCTTTAGCAGACCTAGATATGAAAATATTCAAAAAATTAATTAGTTTTAAATTGTCAAATTATTTTACAAATTTATCTGTTTGCGCAGCATTCAGTCTTGATTTTGAAACCAATCCTGGGCCAAAATGAAAGCTTTAGAAATAGGATATTTTATCATTAGGGAGAAATGTGATATTTTCCTTAAACTTCAAACTTGAGTGGGAAGCTTTGGGAAATAGGTATTGTTAGCTGATAGCAAATAAATTGTATGATAATTGAGGATTTATAGTATCCTAAAAATCCTTCAAACTAGTTTATTAGAATTTATTGATCATACAGTAAAAATGATCTGATTTTACAAAAATTTGGGCCTTTATCTGGGTTTCAGTGTTGTATTTATTGTCTAAAATCAAAACCATATCAACCATTTTGATTAAAAATGATGTAAAGAAAATGACTTAAATTATGTAGGAACAATCTATATCACATTCTGTCCAGTCTTGAAAGCTACCTAGGAAATGAACCCTATACCTTCTGATTTATGTAATAGACTCAACTGCTTGTCTATTTGGGTCAGTCAATTGGTTCAGTGAGCAGTTTTAATTTTTAAAGATTTCATGAAATTTATTACCAGAATTTAGAAACAGAATATCAAACAGTGTAGACCCTGATGATATTGAGGAGATGTGCCGGCTGATCTGATTTGACTAATACATTCGAAATACAGTAAAACCCCTCATTACAGACACTCGATATTACGGGCACACTGGTATTATGGGCGATTTTTTAAAGAACAGACATGTTCTCTTCTTGATTTAAACTCACAATAAAGGACAACCCGCTATTAAGGACACTTGCCCTCAGTCCTTTAGGGTGTCCATTATAGAGGGGTTTCACTAGGTAATCCCCTACAAATAGTAATTATTTCACAGTATTCTGATCATATCTGTTAATCCTTTACTCCATATATATGCATTTTATCTCATTTGTGATGAGTGTAGATCCAGATCAGCTGGAACAGATGTGCTGTCTGATCTGGATCTGCACTGTATTCTTTTTTATTTATTAGGTTATTTCTGACCAAAAAGCAAACAGTGCAGATCCTGATTAGACGGATCAAATGTGCCGGCTGGTCTGGATCTACACTGTTTGCCCACACAAAAAAGGCATGTATATGGAAGAAGGGTTAATAACAAATTTATAAGCCACTTTGTACAATATATAACTACTTTATATAAAATAATAATATAAAACATGTGAAGTGATCATCTACAAAAGTATGTATATGAATAAGGGTACACACCCTAAAGTGCAACTAAAAACATCTTTTAGAGAAATAAAATCAAATTTGTAATGAAAGGGTATATTAAAATTTCAGTGGTAATGCTTTATACAGCGATATAATTTAACAGGCACAACAGTTCAAGCTTTGTATGATTGTTGCAAGGGAAAATGCTGAATTAAAAGCAAAGGGAATTTCATAAAGAAAAGGTATACATGTATAGATCTTACGAGAAAAAAGAAAGTGAATTTATGTTCTTGTTAAAATGTTCTTGGAAGTTTATATGCCACCTTGATACTACAAATACATGTAATTTAAAACTTGCCATTTGGATTTCAAGATGACTACTTCACATGATTTTATATATGTTGCACTATGTATAAATTTTGTTAGACTGAGATTACTTTATGAATAAACTGTAACGTTGAGCTCACCTGAGCTGAAGGATCAAGGGGAGCTATTGTAATCAGTTTTGTCCAGAATGTTTTCACAAGCTTTAAACAAGACATTGTAATACTACTTTTCTTTTTCACCAAAGTGACCTGTTACCTGCAATCATTGCCTTGGTGTCTGTCAATGTCTGTGATTATGTGTAGGTTGTATGTTATGTCTGTGTCTGTCACATGTTAGGTCTGTTGTCTGTGCTCTCTGTCCCAAGATTATAAAACTGAGAATGGTGACTAGACTCAAAGCTCAAGAATCTGATTGGCTGAAATGGAGACATGTCTTGATTGCAGCCAATCAGATATTTGAGATAGTTGGAATATTTACAGTTAAAAATATTTTCAATGATCATCCAGCATTCATTAGTTCCGATCACTTTGATTTGTTTGGAATTCTCTCGATCCCTCAAAGAAAATGTTCTGTTAACATTGATTGCTTAATGTATCATTCATTGCTTGATGTATACATCCAACATTTGGGCGAGAGAATTTGGTAATTTTGTGGGTTTTGTTTGTAAAAATTATTTATATAATTGCTTTTTAGCTTGACAATTCAGAGAATGTGTTGAGCTGTTCTGCTCATCTTGTCATCGGCACGGACCTAATACACTGCAACTCCGTTATATCGCGATCCGTTATATCGCGATATCCAATATATCGCGCTTGGTCCGTGGATCCCAATTTTTTGTACATATACAATGTATATGTTTGTTCATTCTTCTTGGGTGGTAAAAAAGATCGAAACCGAATGTCACAATTGTAACATGTACACAAATGACGCACACATTTTCCCCTAAAACAAACGTGTTTTAACACCTTTCCCAGTGACAGATAACACTTTAACAGCCCGGGGCAAACATGTGAATGCATACTTACTGTTTAATTTTATCATTGATCCATTACTAAATTCGATTGTCTCTATAATTATCACATAATCCGCACAATTCAGAAAGAAACAAAAAATTATTCCTAGTCATGTTTTAAAACCTGTCGGTAGTTCATTGATGTACATTTTGCTTTGATCTGCCTTCCTGTTAATTTCATAGAGGTAGTATTTTTGACTAGAGGTAAACAGCGATAATATCTGTCAGTGAAATGCGACTTCAAAGAAAAATGTCGGCTGGTATAGAGACTGTGATGTTTTGTCGGCTCTGCTATGAAATCGTTTGATCTACAAGAAGTGTGTACGTGACATTTGTCATTTCTATAGCTGGTTTAAGTTGGTTGATGATGCAACAATACTGAAATATTACACTGGAGACAAATTAGGATTTAATTTATAAATTATGGAATATGTTCATGATGGTTAGTGGTTTAATATTTATTTTACATTTACGTTCGTAAAATGTCGGAGTTTGTGTCATAAAATAATTAAAATTTCTGCAAGCATCTAAACAAACTAGATATACGGTCTTTAATTCCATTACAATAATTTAAGGCCTATACGATTTTGATCTTGGTGTTATTAGTCAGTCTCCGTTTTGCTTTTTTTATTTGAAATTTGGTAATTGTGTGTCTTGTAAGAAATATTAATATAATAAATTAAATTTAAACAATTGTTTTAAAACATTTGTCCAGCACGGAACGTACTCCCTGATGTACCCATAGATTTCACGGCGTGTTAATTACGCAACACCGCGATATACTTGCATCCGACAGCAAAAGCATTCTCCGTGTTTTAGCGCGATTATGTACTTATATCGCGCTCCGTTTATATCGCGGTTGGCAGGCTTGGACCCCGAAGTCCGCGATATAATGGAGTTGTAGTGTACTAAGTGGTCCAAGGTAGGTGTGAACAGAGTTTATCCCACAAACTACTCCCAATAAACCTAGTTCAAAGGGTAAAATGAGCCACTGCTTTAACTATTCTGAAGCAAAAGGTTTAAGATGGGGCCAACAGTCAATATTAAAAACACTGGACAACGTCATTGGCGGCAGTAAACGGTTATTCTGATATATCGCAAAACTGAAGAATCACAGCCGGCACGACAAGTCCACTTGCTCCCTACTAGCACATACCTGAAACAGAAAGGGCACATGACTGACATCACAATGACATTCAGTTTATGAAAACAAAGCAAAATTATATTCAAAACATATCAGTTGAATTTTAAGCACCATTAACTTTCAAATTCTGGAAGCGAAAACTGGTCGGCCGACGAGGCAAAATTTCAAACATTCATCAGTTCACAGCTCTCTTATTGCCAATGACCAAAATAAATGCTTGCCACTCACACATGGTAAAATCCCTACTGTTTCATTAAATCACACTCATAATATACCATAACCACCTAGATTTTGCACTACTCACACTTGTTTGTATGCCCCTTGAGAATTGCAAGTTAAACTCAAGGCAGAGCCAGAAATGTATTAGTTTCGCATTCCAAGCACCTGCCTCACACTGAAAGTGTCAAGGTCAAAAAGAGCATGTCAGGCAATTTTTGGGGATCCTAGCTACACATGTGAAACTGCAAATATAGCATCTAAAAATATTTTAAAGTGCCATGAAGCTTACAGTTTGCCCACTTACCTCTTATCTTCAAATTTGACCGGGGCCAATTCGCATCTATGGCTACAAACTCTTTACTACCTCCATTAGTGTTGAGTTGTTCCATAGTCTGGATAGGTGATAGCAAGTAATGATGTTGACGTTGTCTTAAGCACATGATGGTGCTAGTCAGACTTAGAAATGACTGTGCAAGTGAGACTAAGACATCATGGTGAAAGTCAGATTCTAAACACTACATTGCAGCAGTGCCAGTTAGGTTAAGACATGATGGTGCAAGTCAAACTTAGACATGACGGTGAAAGTCGGACCTTGACAAGACAGTGCAAGTCAGACTTAGACATGACAATGCAAGTCAGACTTAGACATGACATTGCAAGTCAGACTTAGACATGACAGTGCAAGTCAGACTTAGACATGACATTGCAAGTCAGACTTAGACATGACAGTGCAAGTCAGACTTAGACATGACAGTGCAAGTCAGACGTAGACATGACATTGCAAGTCAGACTTAGACATGACAGTGCAAGTCTGACTTAGACATGACAGTGCAAGTCAGACTTAGACATGACAGTGCAAGTCAGACTTAGACATGACACGACTGTTAAAGTCAGACTTAGACATAACCATACAACTCGGACATAGACTACATGACAATGCAAGTTAGATATAGACATGATTGTGCTAGTCTGTCTTATACACAACGTTTTGAAGAATTTATTTTTTTTAATATTTCAACATTGTGACGTAACCTTCTGTCCTTTTGTTGCTGACAGGAAATTTCCTAGTAAATTAAAAATTTATTCCAATAATTATTATTAGTTCTTTTATCCAGCATCAGAAAAAACATTTAAATAATTTCAAACTACCTTTTTTTAAAGTAAAACCAGTAGCTGAAATTGCTTATATTTAAATTCTGTACATTAAAACAGAACAATATTTCATGCATGTTACATATTTTAGTGACATTGTAATGTACATTATGTGACTAAAGTGTTAATTTACTTGCTAAATTTATTTTTATTAGTATTATTAGAAGTTTGTGGATAAACCCGCCTCACACCTACCAATATATATAAGCATTTTGTCACATCAACCCCCATCCCCCATCCCCGTCCCTCATCTCTCCCTCTTCTTCACCCCCCAAATCCCCCTTTCCTCCATACCCGCCCCACCCCCCAACTGCAAAAAAAGGAAAGATATTGTTTGACAAACATTGGTTTTTATTAGAAATAAAGGTGTTTGTCACAGCTGAATTCTACTTTTGATAAAATATTAGTCTAGATTATGTATAGTTGAATTTTTTGTTAATGGATATTATTTGTTTAGGGCATTTTCTTAATGGACATCTACAGTCATCATTTTGCTTTCATCAATAAAAAAGAAAATTATGAAAATTTCGAAATGAAAATGCAGTTGCGAAAAATTAAATAGACTAAGAAAATATTGTAAGTAACATATTCATGTATTACTTATGTGGGTATTTAAAACGATGTTTTGTGTATGGCTGTAAATAGAATTTTAGGGAATTTTGACTGTGCGACCAGTGTGGATCCAGATCAGCCTGCACATCCGTGCCGTCTGATCAAGATCTGCACTGGTCACATTTTGGTCAGAAATAGCCTAACAAATCAAAAAGTGAAAAGTTTAGATCCTGATCAGATGGCACAGATGTGGCAGCTGATCTGGATCTAAACTGTTCGCCCAGGCAACAAAGTTGTATAAATGGAGGAAAAGGTTAAAATAAGGATACAATAATAACATATATTTCTGCAGGGTTTTATTGAACTGCATTTTGCTGTTCGGAGATTTAGATTTTCCGTTTTTTTGATAAAAGTGCAGTGAAGACTGTTAGAAAGCCCATTAGTTACATGATTTGGGGAAAAATCTTTAAAATTTACATTAATAATTTTGTATAGTTAACCCTTTACTCGATATATATGCCTTTTATGGTAAGGGGCAACAGTGTAGATCCGGATCAACTGGCATATTTGTGCCATCTGACCAGGATCTGCACTGATTGTTCTTAGATTCATTAGGTTTTTTTTGGATGCAGAAGCAAACAGTGTAGAAGCTGATCAAACAGCATTGATGTGCTGACTGATCTGGATCTACACTGTTTGTCCATACAATAAAAGGTGTATATATGGAAAAAAAGGTCAAGCATACTAGTACTTTGACTTGCAGATGTAAGGAAAATGTCAGTATTGCTGCAATAAATGTATAAATATTTTTTTTTACATTTTTTTTACAACTGAACTTGCAAGACTATCAAGTAATTTTGAAAATTCAGACTTTTAAAATAAGTGCATAATTACTTTATATTCATGCAAGTTCATTTGTAAAAGAAAATGTAAAAAAAATATTTATTGCAGCGTTACTGACATTTTCCTTACATCTGCAAGTATGTTTGTTTCTTTGTTTTATTCATGTTCTCTTGTGAAAAATATTGTAATAACATATTTTCGTGAATAAAGTGTTAAAAATTCTTTGCTTTTATTTTTCAGCAACTCCCTTTACCAGATTTGGAAAAGGGAGGTAAAAAATTCTTTATTGCAAACCCTGGAAGTTTGCAATAAAGAATTATTACCTCCCTTTTCCAAATTTGGTAATTATGCATGGACCTAACCGTCCGAAAATCAAATTCCAAAATTTATATAAAAAACTTATATATTAGGGTTGGTGGTCGGGGATGGAGGGCGGAATCCATGCAAAATTTTTTCTAGATTTTGGGTTATTCCCCTTGGTTTTCTTTCCTTCCTTGTGTCTCTTCTTCTTTCTTTCCCTTCCTCTTTCATTCTGGCAATTTCTTTTTCTTCTTATACTATTCCGACTCTTGGAACCATCTTGCTTTGTCATGGCTGAGGCTGTTGAACCAGGATTCGAACCTGGGACCTCCTCAAGAACATGTAAGGCACAGTTCTGAGTTGCTCTACCAGCTGAGCTACCCAACTGCCTTGCCATGACAAAACAGGATAGGAACCAAAAGAGAATAGTAAAGGAAAAAAAGTATCCCAGAATGAAACAGCAAGGAAAAGAAAGAAGAAAACACACAAAGAAGGAAAAAATGAAGAAAGAGAAAAAGGAAAGGAAAGAAAAGAAACAAAGGGAGGAAACTACGAAAACAAACAAAGACAGAACAGAAAACCAAACATTCATACAGATAATACAATGAAAATGAACACAAAACCAGAAGAAAGACATACGGAAACTTTTAGAAGTTCTAACATAAACTCAGAGATCTTGATTTTTTTATGAAAAGTTTTTTCAAGTATATACACAAATTATACATGTGAGTGGAACACAGGAAACTCCTAGAACAATCTTAAAATAGTCCAATGAAAATTCTTTGACTTCCAAAGTATATACCACTACTTTACATATGAGTCAATAAGGTTAAGTTGCAAATGCTGACTTACAAATTATTTACTTCCTTAAGAAAAGAAATAATGAAGAAATTGTTTACTTTTAATAAATTATATTCTTCAACAGCCAGTTTTTAATTATTTATAGTCATCAGGGGCAGGTAATGAAGCTTCTAGAACATTCTACAAATATATTAATAAAGTCTCTGGGAACCATGAAAATATGTTTTTCACATGAACAAGAAAGGTTTTTAGTTGAACTTGTGTGGAATCCCCATGTACTTTGTCAGAATATAAAGGACAAAGATATTTGATAAAGAAATGCAAAAGTTACAGAAAACATGAAGTTATCATGACAAAATTGAAATATAAGTCTGTCAATTGTAACCTTGACCTTAAGATTTTTTGCTTCATCACCACCCTGTTGAAATAAGCAATAAAAAGTTTGATGAACAAATGGCAAACTTATAGCCAATGCTAAGTTTTTATGACAAAGTTAAAGTTCAAAAAGGGGCATTACTCTGTCAAATGTAACCTTGACCTAAACATTTTTGCTTCATCTTGACACTGTTGTCATAAGCAATATTGAAGTTTTCATGAGGGACTGACAGACATAGCTTATGGAAAGGAATAACTTAGCACCAAAATCCAGAATAGTAAGGCGAAAAAGAATCCTAAGAAACCATCCCATAGTGATACAACAAGGAAAATAAAGAAGAAATGAAACAAGGATAAAAAGAAAAACAATGAAAATAAAGAAAAGAAACTAAGACAAACAAAGAAGGAAGAAAAGAAGGAAAAAGAACAAGAATATGGGCCAACTCTTTCCTTGTAATACCCGATAGACTGTTAGGATCCGTGCAATGGGGACACCATCGGTACCTGACCGTCGAGCCGAAGCCCCGCCATGTCATACCTACTTGCCGAGACACTAAAACAAATGCTATCTTTTCGATACTTTCTTTAATATCAATTTAGTAAGTACATGACTACATGTACATTCTTTTATGGAAAGTGTAATTAATAAGATTTCTCGAAAATGTTGCATTTGAGAATGTCTTCCCCGTGGATCCAGCATTCATCCAGTCTAAGCAGAATATGGCGGAAAGAGTTAATTTGGTGTGTGAATGGACTAAATATCAATTGATTATATTTACCTCATCTGTACCGTGCCTCAACCTCTTTGTTTGATGTCAGCTGTTATCAAAAGACAGTTACTGTTATTCTTTATTAGCTGCCAGCAGGATCGGTTTACAAGCTTATTTCAATGACATACTGGTCTACAATATACCAGTATACAAGAATACAAGCAATAAGAGACATACCCACTAATACAAGCAATAAGAGATATATACTAGAACACACACAATAAGAGACATGCCCTAAAGTACAAGCAATAAGAGACATGCCCTAAAATACAAGTAGTAATAAGAGACATACCCAAGAATACAAGCAAAAAGAGACATGCCCTAAAATACAAGCAATAAGAGACATACCCAAGAATACAAGCAACAAGAGACATACCCCAGAATACTAGCAATAAGAGACATGCCAAAGGGTACAAGCAATATGAGAAACCACAGAATACAAGCAATAAGTGACATACCCTAGAATACAGGCCAATTAGAGACATACCATAATCATAAGTCAAGCAATAGGAGTCATGCCCTTGAATACAGGCAAATAGAGAAATACACAATATTACATCCCAATTAGAAACATACCATAGAATACAAGCAAAAAACATACCCTGAAATACAAGCAATAAGAGACACCAAGAATATAAGTAATAATACAGGCAAATAAGAGACATAAATAGAATACAAGCAACAAGAGACATACCTCTGAATACAAGCAGTAAGAGACAAATCCTAAGATATAAGCATTAAGAGACATACCCTAAAATACAGGACAATAAGAAACTTACCCTAGAGTATGTGCCAATAAGAGACATACCCTGGAATACAAGCAATATGAGACACACCCTACAATACAAGCCAATAAGAGAAATACCCTACAATACAAGCCAATAAGAGAAATACCCTACAATACAAGCCAATAAGAGAAATACCCTACAATACAAGCCAATAAGAAAAATACCCTACAATACAAGCCAATAAGAGAAATACCCTACAATACAGGCCAATAAGAGACATACCCAACAATACAAGCCAATAAGAGATATACCCTACAATACAAGCCAATAACAGACAAACCCCAGAATACCCTAGAATACAAGCAATAAGAGACATATCTTAGAATACAGGCCAATAAGAGACATACCCAACAATACAAGCTTCATGCAAGTAACATTCCTGCCAAGTTTCAGCAAGATTGGCCCAGGAGTTCAGGAGAAGAAGTCGTTTGAAGAAAAAGTTGACGACACACGGACGGACGACGGACATCAGGCGATCACAACAGCTCGCCATGAGCACTTCGTGCTCAGGTGAGCTAATAAAAACATGCAGGCCAATAACATAAACACCCAAGAATACAAGAAATAAGAGACATGCCCTAGATAAAAGGCCAATACGAGATTTGCCCTACAAAACAGGCCATTAAGAGACATACCCTTAATTATTAATACAGGCCAATAAAAGACATACCCTTATAATACAGGCAAATAAGAGACATACGCTTGAGTACATGCTATGAAGAGACTATGACGAGACATATCCAAGAATACAAGCAATAAGAGACATACCTTAGAGAACAGGCAAGACATACCCTAGAATACAAGCAATATGTCATACCACTGAATACAAGCCAGAAAGAGACATGCCCTAGAATACAAGCCAAAAAGAGACAAACCCTAGAATACAAGCCAAAAAGAGACAAACCCTAGAATACAAGCCAAAAAGAGATGAACCCTAGAATACAAGCCAAAAAGTGACAAACCCTAGAATACAAGTCAAAAAGAGACAAACCCTACAGTACAAGCCAAAAAGAGACAAACCCTAGAATACAAGCCAAAAAGAGACGAACCCTAGAATACAGGCCAAAAAGAGACAAACCCTAGAATACAAGCCAAAAAGAGACAAACCCTTGAATACAAACCAAATAGAGACAAACCCTAGAATACAAGCCAAAAAGAGACAAACCCTAGAATACAAGCCAAAAAGAGACAAACCCTAGAATACAAGCCAAAAAGAGACAAACCCCAGAATACAGTAAAACTTCGAAAACTTGAATACTCACGTGGATTTTGAAAATGTTCGAGTTTTCCATGGTTCTCGAGTTTTCGAGGGTTTTCTTTATGAGGTCCTATTTTTTTTTCAGCTAAGTCGTATTAACACATGTTTGTGAACTTTACTTGACTACGTTATCGGAATATCATTTTCATTTTAAATGATTAATTTAACACTGTATTTTCTTAAACCGTTATATCTGTTTAAAAATGGTTTTGATGTATTATTTTCATGATTTTTTAAAGAAAACGGCTTTTTAAACATTGCATGTTGAAATTGTCTGGGAACTATTATACTTTACAACGATGCGTCGTTTTTTTCATACGCATGTTAAAATTACTAGGTGCCGTCAAAATACAAAAATACAAATTGCCTCGTTTCATATTCTTTTATTTGAGATAAAATTAATCCTTTAAGTATTAAATTCTCATAATTATCGTTTCAACATGGCCGCCTACCGAATGATCATATAATTTTCTTTCATCAGAACTTGTTTTTTAATCAAATCATTAAAATACGATAGACGCTGGCGATTGACAATTAACTGGCAATATAACCCTTCACAACATGTGAAAATTACGCGTCACCGTTTATCAATAATCCTGAGAGGTGAAAATATTAATCGCTCATATTCTCGAGTTTTCCAACGTAAACAAAGAAGAAAAATGTTTCAAGGGACCGACACCTGTCCTCGAGATTTCGAGTTTTTGAAGTTCAAGTTTTCCATGGTATTATTATATAGAATATTTAAGAAAATTGCAAGGACAGGCCAAACTAATCCGAGTTTTCCCGAGTGCTCTAATTTTCGATGTTCGAGTTTTCGAAGTTTTACTGTACAAGCCAATAAGAGACATAACCTTGAGTACAAGTGATATAAGATATACCCAAGAATACAAGCATTATTATTAAAAACACATGATGGGCAGTTATAGGATCATGGTCACTAGATGGGACAAATACAGTGTCCAAGGTTATAAAACTGAGCATGGAAACCAGTCTCAAATCTCAAGCATCTGATTGGCTAAAATGGCGACTGGTCGCCATTTCAGCCAATCAGCTGCTTGAGATTTGAGACTGGTTTCAAATCTCAGTTTTATAACCTTGGGACCAGTATTCACTAAATGTTAAAATCATAAATCATCTTGGTATCCCTTAAAACAGGTTGTACTCACACGTCTTTTACTAGTCTTGCCTATCTTGAAGCTGGGTTACCCTCACAGATCTTCTCCTGGCCTTGCCTGTGTTGAAACAAGTCCTACCAGATGTCAGCTCATCTTGGGAGTGAACAGTATAGCACACCTGAAAAAAACAATATCAACACATGTAATAAAACCATGCCTTTTGTTATGCTACATGTTGTTTTGCTGTATGCCGGACACATTATCATTCTCTTTTGTAGCATTATGATTCTTGTCAAGACTTCAAAAGGCTCATTCTATCAAGTGTTTTGGAGGGAAAACCAATGGTTAAGGGCAGAAATTCAGCCCCATTTTCCTCCAACAATAGTATGCTTTTCCAGAATTTTGGTAAAATTCCCCTCTGAATATAAACACTGAAAGAAATTTTTACTGGCTTTTGGAGAATTAAGATTATGAAGTTGCCATGACAGAGGATTGCACTTCAGAACAAGAGTGCCAAACTGACATAAAATACGCCCGTCAAAATGCTGATCATCAAAGTTGCGTAACGATCCAATGAAAACTATTTGGCTTAGAGAGCATAAACCCTTATTTTGGTCAATTCAAGGGCCATAATTCAGGAGTGCCTGCGGGGATTTGGCTGGTTATAGAACTTGATCGAGATATTATGTCCACCAACATATTCACCAAGTTTGATAAAGACCAGATGAAAACTCTTTGACTTAGAGAGCGGAAACCATGTGGACGCCGCCTGCCCGCCCGCCAACCCGCCGCAGGTGTTCCCATAATACGTCCCGTTTTTCAAACGGGCGTATAAAAACCTGTACAAGATGCCGCGAAGGCTATCATGAAAAATTTAAAGATTCTGGCTTCACAGACTTTAAACAAACCCATCTTTTTTCCACAACAAAATGAAAAAAATCAGATAACGATTTAGTAATTAAATTTACACACATAAATACTCTCATTAATACAGAAATTATGCGAAGAATTCAAGAACTTTTTAATGGGTGTCGGAACAGACAGCCATGTTGACGACAAAGCAAATGATGGCACGCTTTTTCACAGCAACATGTGGCAAAATGTGCATACTCTTTGATGTCGCGAGTCAAAATATTGTGCAAATACCAATAAATTGTGAACAGCTTTTACAGTTATAAGTAACAAGTCATACTACGTACCATCAGTCATTATGATTTGTTAGATAAATAAGGCTTTGTCATAGAGGATGAAGTTGAAGTGTAAATGTACAGAGTTGGATTTTAAACCAAGCACCGTGATAATTAAAAACTTCTGAAGACTGATTTAGATTTTGAGAATAAGTTTATTTAATGTATTATGTTTAAAATGCAGTTAAGAACATTTGTTATCCATAATTACATTCTGATAAAAAAATGCCTAAAAACAGTCAGAGTAAAAACTAAACAAGAACTGTCAGAGGAGACAGCACACTCGACTATTTGATTAAATTTTATGGAATGGGTGAACAGCACATCCGTGCTGTCTGATCAGGATCTACATTATGTGCTTTTTGATGCATTAAGTTATTTCTTACCAAAATGCAATCAGTACAGATCCAGATCAGATGGCATTGATGTGCTGGCTGATCTGGATGTACACTGATTGCACATGTGTAGAAACATGTATATATGGAGGAACTGGTTAAAGATAAAAAGAACAACAATTCTTAAATATTTGTGTGCAAACAGGAAAACTATAACAAATGAATAATAAAATTGTACCGTAAATATTAAAATAAAATGGAGAATAACTACAAAATATTTTTGGAGGAGTTGGAAAACTTGATAGTAATTTATTAAATGAACTGTTGTCAATGCTATTAACTAAGCCCTAGCTTTGCTGGTAAAGTTAATCACTAAATTTATTATATATTCTATTTAAATTAAAAATTGGAATGACTGAAATGCATTGCTGGCTACTTGTCGGAAATAAAGTAGGTCATGGTGCAAGACTTTTCTTTTTAATTTTCATAACAATCATTTTAAAGATAGAGGCCAACTAAAACTAGACTGTGTCCTCGGGACACTGATGCCCCACTCCTGCAATAACGTGTAACAAAATTGTGTATCAGGTATTAACAACATGTGGTGATCATGACTAGTAAATGAAGAGTAAAAATCACAAAATTTTATGACTAACATCAACAAAGGGCCATAACACTGGTGAAAATGGTTGCAAGACAATGTCCTTTACAACAATCTACACATCATGTTATATTTCAAGTTTGTATGAATTATTTTTACAGGTACACGTCCATTGCTAAAAGGGGTAATGAGCGAGAAGAGGACAAATTTCTTGATCGCTTCATAACTAGAAACAAGATTTAAACCAGTTATGAAACACTGCAGCTATGTTCAATTATAGGGTTCATGAGGATCGCACTCCAGTAACGGGGACTATTAGACTGCTTAGCTTAAGTTGCACCCGTAAATTAATGTCACTGACATTGAGATATCTAATTTGACGTGCGCCTGCTGGCACCTAGTGTATGATTTTAAATGTTCATAGTATTTTTTCTTGATGTATTGTGCTGATATTTGGTAAGAATATGCTAGACATATTCCCATTAAAGCTTGTGTAATTTTATTTGCGGTATTTCAAATAGTTATAATAAAACTACCGGGGGTATTACAAACGTATACATTATTTTTGATCATCCCTAATAGACCAATATTGGGGACATTTATTGTTAGTTCCATATCAATCATTTAAATAATGTTACAGAATAAAAACTTTAACACAAACTCTACATGCAAAACTGGCATAATATTAAAAATCATTATTATAGGTCTTGGTGAAAGAGATGATGAAATTTATTATAAGTTCCATACCAATCATTTAAATAATGTTACAGAAATAAAACCTTTGGCACAAACTCTATTTTAACCCGAGATGTGTCCATAGGACACAGATGCCCCCACTCTCAGTTGTCATTGTCAAAAACCAAATCAACATGACCCTTATCCCAATGCAAAGACAATTTGCATAGAAACATCAAGGTTATAACCACCCATGAAAAGTTTAACCCTTTTCTACATAGATACACCTTTATTGAGTGGGCGAACAATTAAGATCCAGATCAGCAGGCACATCTAATCAAGATCTAAACTGTTCCCTTTTTGATTCATTTGGTTATTTCTGACCAAAATGTGACCAGTGCAGATCCTGATCAGAAGGCACGGATGTGCCGGCTGATCTGGATCTACACTGGTCACACATGCTTAAAAATGCGTATATATGGAAGAAAGGATTAACTTCTATCCAACTGCACAGGAGAATTTAGCTTGAGAAGTATAATACCTTTAAAGGAGATAATCATCCTTTTAAGTTGGAATAACTTCCAACTAACAATAACAAGGCAGTCAGAACAACAGCAATATCCCCGGCTGCAGATGTGAATGTGGGAAGGTTATGGAAGGTTCAGAGCAAATTAAACAAAAGCTCTGGGCAACAGGCAGGCAGGTGGAAGCCAATTCAAGTGCAAGGGTATGTCCTGTTCAGATAACTTTCAGAGTATTTGCCTGCTCAAACACCACAGGCAGCCTTGACCTTGAGCCAGCCAGGTTGGAACATGGGTTCTGCACATCAGATTCATGAACTGAACATTTCACTTAAGTTTCATGATATTCATTCCAGGGGTTCAGAAGATATGAACTGGACACAAAATGCATGGTTCAAATCTCCAAAATCTTTATAAAGTAAGAAAGTTTATTTGGTCAGTATCCATAGAAAATGACAAATTTACCCTATAAAATTTCCAGAGCAAAGTTCTTAATATTCCATAACACAGATCTTAGCAGCAAAGTTCATTAGGTCATTGACCAGCAGCTGGAGGAATAAACTCTGATAATGCATCTTAAGATTAAATCTAAATATAGC
The DNA here is from genome assembly GCA_038501625.1 of Corbicula japonica. NCBI lineage: Eukaryota > Metazoa > Mollusca > Bivalvia > Venerida > Cyrenidae > Corbicula > Corbicula japonica. The sequence continues at coordinate 5,567,374 of JAZAYU010000005.1, read as the reverse complement.
TGAAGACAGGTAGAAATATTGGAATTTTGACACTTGAAATTTTCACTCTGCTACTAAAATTTTTGTTTCAAATTTCATCACTGAACAACCCGTGAATGAATTGTTCAGGAAAGATTGAATTTTAAGATGGTATAAAGTTTGTGTCAAAATCTGGTAGAAAACTGTAGAAAATCAAAGGTTTAAACAGAATTTAAAAGAAAAATTTTTTAAAATCCCCAGGGTGGGGTCCCTGGGCAATTCAAGAACATGATTTTAATAATTTGAGTAGAGATCATCAATATCAATATTCATACCAAAGTTGATGACAATCAGACAAAAAATGTGACCTCTATTGCATTAACAAAATTTTTGCTTTAATCTGACCTAGTGACAGGTGAGCTTAAAACACCACTGGTGACCTTGACATTGAGGCGCCATGTTGGAACATGGGTTCTGCACGTTGTCTTCATGGGGAGAACGTTTGACTAAAGTTTCATGAATTCCTTGTAAGTGTTGAAAAGTTATGGACCGGACACAAAATATGCTCAAACACCACATGAGGCCTTGACCTTGAGCCAGCCAGGTTGGAACATGGGTTCTGCACATCATGTTCATGAACTGAACATTTCACTTAAGTTTGATATTCATTCCAGGGGTTCAGAAGATATGAACCGGACACGAAATGCATGGTTCAAATCTTCAAACACCTCTGGTGACCTTGACATTGAGCCGGCCAAGTTGGAACATGGGTTCTGCACGTTGTCTTGATGGGGAGAACATTTGACTAAAGTTTCATGAAATTCCTTTCACACTGTCGTGATCGAGCACCCGCACGAGTTTTACGGGCACCGGTATTGTCATCCAATATGGTGGATTGTTTACCATCTGAAAGGTATGTGTACAGATTTTACTTTACTTAAAAGATCACAAACCATTTCAAAACCTGTCTTGTCAAAGCATCATTGCGAAAATCATTTTTCTAATGAATGCGTATGCCCCCGATATTGGAAATGTTTTGGTTGATTTAAATTTCTCATCGCAAGTTGGTTGTTTGACAGACGGTAAATTTCAATCGAGAGATGTCAGTTCATTTGGGCTGTTTTTATTATAGGACAAGTGACACGCAAAATATTCAATTGTGGTGAATTTTAACTGTATTTTTCTTTTTAATCCATGCTATCTAGTCCTTCACAAAGGTCAGATTACTATAAACTTGCTTACTTTCTGTTTAGATCACACTCCGGTATGGTCATCACGCACCGGTTCAAGAATTCTGTCAAATTTCAAACATTGAAGAGGAAAAGGCACCGGTTCAGTCATATCTTACAATTTGTATATGGTTCAGTCTACATTTATTTCTTAATAGCAAAATTATAACTTGGGGATGATAAATATATTAAAGGGTGATTGTTATGTAACATTTCGACCAAGGGAGGCGTAATTGCGAATATAAATGTTTAAACAGCAAATTTTTATAATGAATGCATCATGGTTCAACACTTATTTAGTGCATTTATATAATTTGTTACAGAGGATTTCATATTATTACGTCGTCCTCAAAGGTGTATCTGTGTCCAACATACGACACACTGACCAACGTCATCACTGCAAAGGAGGCACACGACAGCGTCATCAGATATCTATCCATTATATACACAAAGTATGTATGTTAATTCAGAAGATACATGTATCCCTTGACTTTTTAATGTTTGTATTTATCATTTTTCTATTGTAAATTCAAAATATTCAAGAAGTCGAAGAGTATTTTATATTAGCGATATTTTTATTTATCTTATGTTAATGCAGTGTTCGTGTTTCAATGTTCATTGGAACTCGTATATGAGCAATATCTACTTAAATAATGTTAAACGTCCAATATGCTTAAATACTACAATGCGGATTTTTTTAAATTGGATAATGGGGAGTTTTTTTTAAATTTATAATACAGTTCAAATAAATATTTACTACAACAAATTACTAACTTAAAAAGGTGTTATTTTATTTTCCAGAGACCACAATTTTGATACAGAAAACCGAGCAAGTGGGAAACGAAAACAGAAAGTTAGGCAATATTACCAGTTCAGAAGGCCCAGTAAGAAGGCCAACAACAGTTGGAGAATTTCACAAGTCGCACGAAGTTAAAAGTTTGCCACATGTGCGTTGAGGCATGAGTTTAGAAGCATGTAACAAAATAATTTGTAAAGACTAAACAAATGTATTGATTGTCGTACTACATTTAAAATGAAATTAAAACAGAGAGGACAGTTTTAATTTTTACTATGACACATAATAATTAAGTTAATAACACATTTCAGTATAGTGTTAAGTGCATCTGGAAGGCTTTTGAGCTTAAAAGGGACGGTACAGATTTTAGTTCTATACATATTTTAATATGTGATAAGCTCATGTGTGTTGCCTTCAGTTCGATTACATATTGATGAACTGATTTTTATCACGGAAAAAATTTAGATATATATTAACTGTTGTTACATTGATAGTGAAAGAGAAATGATAACAATGACCTGTAAATCCCATTTTAATGTTTGAACTTTTCTTTATTTAATAATTGGTATTAATAATATTTCAAAATATTATTTTTATATAATGCATTCCAGGGGTTTTCCTAGCCTTTCTGAGGGTCCGGAAAACAGACCCTTTCCCAAAGCAAACAGACCCTTTCCCAATCCGAAATTTCTTCCATTTTTCCCAATTTAATCCACAGATAATTTTCAAAACATAAGAAACAGTGTTAACTTTCGCTTTAGGTCGTAAATAACAACAGACTGTTTTATCTCGCACTATGCATGTGACGTCACAACCAGGTGTAAAATATGCTAATCCTGGATAAATTTACACTACTCTACACACGCCTATATTTCACAACAATCGGTACAATCTTTATTGCGAGATATTTTGATTCTCACGAGATTATGCGACAGCGCGATTACACAAACTGTCAAAATCATGTCTTTGACAATTAAAATGGTGTATATTTAGCCGTTTGTCGGCGCTTAATTTATTTTTGACGATAAGTGATGAGGTACATGTAAGTTGATTGCCGCTGCAATAATTGAATCAATTAGTTCACAGGTGTTACTTTAATCGCGTTATTCCAAATTATATATTATACAGTACTGACTAATCAGTTCATTCTACGGAAAATTCATCAGTTGAATTTTAAAATAATGCTTTAATTTACTGATGTATCTGCTTAACTGTGTCCATTAATTATGAATAGATTTTAGAAAGGATCATTTTGTAATACGAAGGTAAATATTAAAGTGTATTGCGATATTTTGTCTTAAGCAAAAAGGGAGATAATAAGTTTGATTATTCAATTGACTAAAATACAAAATCTTCGCAAATTATTTCGTATGCGCTAAAATGTTACTAAATAAATACTATATGAACAAAAGAGATGAAAAACATCAAGCATTTTTACAGATTTGTAGTCCACTTTTGTAAAATTAAAAATTATATATGTATATACAGTACACTATCTAATGATAATATCATGTCAATGTAAATCATATATCACAAGAACTAAAACATTATGGTTTGTGTGTTCTGGGCATATGGTTCTAGTAGCAAAAAAAAAAAAAAGTTATTTTTTTTTAAACTATTTGCATTTTTGACGGATGCTGCCATTTATATACACAAAAAAGAAAAACAAATGGGACATTCAAGTGCAAGTTTTGTTTGTGCTATGTATAATATAATGATTTCAAATTCCCAAAACTTGTATTTTTGTCGATAAAATTCCCAAAATGAAACATTTCACACGCTAAAATTTCCCAATTCTGGCCAGGGTCCTTTTCCCAAAATGGCTAGGAAAACCCCTGCATTCTGTAACATTTTTAATAAATGAAATGACAAATGAAGATAAAAGAATAATTTGAAAAGTAATCATTCGTACAAAAAAGTGGCACAGTCTAATCTCTTCAAATTAGTCGTGGTTTGGGACAAAGCCCCGTTCACTCTATTCATCTAACGACTTTAAACATAAATTTAATAAAGGCCAGTGTTTACATGAACACTAGAATGTTTCGGATACACGGTCAAATATTTAAGGTATTGCGCCTTTCGCCATTGTTTTGCCATAAACAAACAGAAAAGTATAAAAAAATCGTTCAAACGGCACAATGCAGTTCAATCAAACTTTGCACAAACCAAAGTTATTAATATACACTTGGTGAACCGCTAGAGCAAAGACTCTGCAGGATGTGTAATAGCGGATCAGTTGAGGACGAAGTACATTTTGTGTTAAACTGTGAGCTTTACAAAGACATTCGGGATCGTTCCTTTAATAAATGTTTAAGGGATACACAGTTTCTAAATAAGTCTGACGTGGACAAATTTGTGTACTTGGTGAAAATAATCCCCAGAAAACTTGCAAAATACACTAAATTAGCTTATCTTAAACGAAGAATCACTTTATACTCATGAGACTTTTAAGGCTTACTGCTTTTGACAATCGAGAAGCTGTACGTAATCTGAGAGTGTGCATTATGAAATTCAAGGAAACCTTACTTCCTGGTTCAAAGTGAAAGTAGAAAGTGAATGTAGGAAGTAAGTTTTCCGTGAATTTCTTGAAAACCCTAACACTATTTTGACGAATTGGCACTAAACATTGTAGACAAGCATATACTTATTTCAGATATGAGTTACTTTGGTATATCATTCATGAATTTCAGAGTTCTTATGCAAACGGTTTTTCTTTTGTTTTAGTATGTGCTTGGTAATTAGAACATGAATTAGACTAAACTGAGCTTGCTAACATTTACTACATCCATAGTTAAATCCATTAATTTATTAAAATCTAGGTGGCAATAAGTATTTTCTCCAAAATTCACTTTTTGAAATTTTAGCTTGTTTTTGCCATTTGCAATGTTTGCGATACCTTCAAACCCTAAGTGTGACCTTCCTTTAATAAAAATAGAAGTGCAGATTACGCCTGATGAAGTACCCTTGTGTCATGTTTCATTGAAATCCCTCGAGGGTCGCTAAAATATGCTTCAAAAACCGGATTTGTAACATACAAAACGACGAAATGATCGACGGACAGAAAAAACGATCACATATGCTGATGCATCATTATATTTATCTTCAGTTTCAATTTCGCGTATTTCACGCTTGGGCGATTTTAACCCCAGCGAACGTACACCGTGTAATATTGTTTTAATAGGAAAACTCAAATGCGCGAATTTTATGCCTTTGCGAATATTTTATTTGCAGCTTTTGCGTGAAAATTGATCACCCACGAGATTAAACGATACCAGATTTTAACCGACCAACTGGGATAAATACGTAAAACAGAGACTGAACCGTATACAAATTGTGAGATATGACTGAACCGGTGCCTTTTTTCACTTTAATGTTTGAAATTTGACGGAATTCTTGAACCGGTGCGTGATGACCATACCGGAGTGCGATCTAAACAGAAAGTAAGCCAGTTTATAGTAATTGGACCTTTGTGAAGGACTAGATAACGTGGATTAAAAAGAAAAATACAGTTAAAATTCATCACAGTTGAATATTTTGCGTGTCACTTGTCCTATAATAAAAACAGCCCAAATGAACTGACATCTCTCGATTGAAATTTACCGTCTGTCAAACAACCAACTTGCGATGAGAAATTTAAATCAACCAAAACGTTTCCAATATCGGGAGCATACGCATTCTTAAGAGAAATCATTTTTGCAATGATGCTTTGACAAGACAAGTTTTGAAATGGTTTGTGATCTTTTAAGTGAAGTAAAATCTATACACATACCTTTCAGATGGTAAACAATCCTCCATATTGGATGACAATACCGGTGCCCGTAAAACTCGTGCCGGTGCTCGATCACTCCAGTGTTTCAGGGGTTGAAAAGTTATTGACAGGACACGAAATGTACGTGCACGTAAGGACGAAGACCAATCCTATATCCCCCAGCCGCTATGCGGCGTGGGATAATAAAAATCAATTTATACACTCAAAATTTCCATAGGAAAATTAACAAAGTTAATTTAAATTTTTGATGTCCCCTATGTGATCGAAACTTTTTTACCATGCATTGAACAAATTCTCTATTCAAATATTTGTTCATGCACTATATATATAATTATTATTTAATTCACAAACAACCTTATGGGCAACATTGTAACGGACGTAACGTCAATATTGCTGTTGATGTGTGTGAAATTTTCTGTCTTTTACTGGCAAATAACTCTGGTTCAAATGGACGTGGTCATAAACAAAACCTTAGATGCATAACTACACATTATGGTTAACAAAGTTGAAAATTTTTATAACTGGCTCATCTACTTGTAGAATTATATGTGACACATGACTACATGCTGAATGCATTATACTGAAATGAAAAAGGGGCCACAACTCTGGTTTTAATATGCATTAATAATTCTGGTTTTAAAAGTGTGGCCAGAAAAAAAAATTCTAAGTGCACAACTACACGTGATGGTAAACATACCTGTAAAGTAATTCTAAGTGCACAACTACAGGTGATGGTAAACATACCTGTAAAGTAATTCTAGGTGCACAACTACACTTGATGGTAAACATACCTGTAAAGTTTCATGATTGTGGCTCTAATTCTTTTGGAGTCACATGTGACAATAGATTACATAGTAAATGTATTATACTGGAAAACATATGGGGCTATAATTCTGGTTTAAATGGATGTAGCCAGGTGCACAACTAGACATGATGGTCAACATGCTTGTAAAGTTTCATGACCATGACATATACTTTTGGTGTTATGCACATCACAAAATTACATGCTTAATGAATTGTATTGAAATGCATAAATGCCACTGGTGTTTTTTTCCTTGTATAAAAGACCCTAAAAAACGGCGTCTTCCCCAGGCAAAATAGGTAACTTTTTTCCCCCTTTCAAAGACGAAAATTTCCCCAACAAAATCAATTTTCCCTATCAAAAATAGACAAAAATGTGTGAAAAAGACAATAAGAAAATAATCTGCTTTGCACCACACAAACTTCACTGGTGTAAAATTAACTGTTACAAATGTGTCGTTAAACAGTAAAAATTGCCAGGCTAGTTTTTAACATTTCATCAGTACCATTTGTACCGGACCAGACTGGACTTTGCTGAACAAGAGTCAAAAGCGTCACTTCAGTACTGTTATCTTGAATTTAATTGGTCGGCATTCTAAAGAATATCCAATCCACTTTTCAATCTAAATTGTCGTAGTAAGGGAAATAAATCTGAATGGATTAAAACTGATAATAACACACCAAATTTTCTGTTAATATAGATTTTAATAATGTATAGGCACTGAACTTAGATAGCGCTAATAAAATATAGTTCTTTGGCAATTACTGGCATTAGAAACCCGAAGAACAGGTTTTGTCAGCAATGTCTTCTAAAAGTTTTCTTTGCTTGTTTTAATGAGTAAAATTACTAGATCTTAATTTTCCCCAAAATTTAATAAAATGGATTAATAACTTTCCCCAAAACTGGAAAAACACTTGTGAATTTTCCCCTCTTGATAGGCTAAGGCTGCATCCCCAATCACTAAAAAAAACCAGGCTTTCATGGGCAAAGCCAGAAACAAAACCCCAGGTGCACAACTACACATGATGGTCAACATACCTCAGAGGTGTAGAAATTTTCTTTGACCCACTCACCCTGCAGGTCGAGTGAATGAGGAAGTGCACCTGCCCTTACAGAAAGTACACTTGCCCTTACATTTTTAATGAAATACTCTTTCTGTTGCAATTTTCGTTTTTCTATTCGTTCTATCTCTTTCCTACTGTCTCGCTCACTCTCTTGCTTTTCATCATCACCCCTACCTTGTGTAAAAAACGTTATCTTCATTTGTTTCGACATTTCGACATAAAGCGGGAAAATACGTGCACTTGCAGCCTCATTCTGATTTGGGAAACCCAATGAGGATAAAAAGAAATCGCAGCTGTTACCTTTACATCAGAAATGTTCCGAATACACCGGAAATCGACCGAAATACCAGAAATTGATTTGTATTTTGTAAACAAAGTGAAAATATTTCATTTTTCCGAAAAAAACACATGTGCTTTGCTGAAAAATTTAATTGCCCGGTCAATCGAGTGTTCCGGCCGCTTCACTCGACCCAACGGATCATTTACTTGCCATGGCGAGCGTTCGAGTGGAATTCTACACCTCTGTACCTGTAAAGTTTTATGATTGTGGTTCTCATACTTTTTAATTTACTTGAGACACAAGATTACTGGTATGTATCATATTCAAACACACAAGGGTTATAACTCAGGTTTGAATGGGTGTGGCCAGAAACAAAACCCCTGATGCACAACTACACATGATGGTCAACATGCCTGTAAACTTTAATGACTCTGGCTGTTTTACTTTGGACAAAGCTCAACAGAAGTTTTAGATGGACAGACAGACAAGGGCAAATCTATATGCCCTCATCTTTCAGAGTAATAAAAACTATCAAATTAAATCTTAAAAGCAGAATCACTGTGTTTAGAGATGTCTCTCTATATTTTTTATATTTAAAATTGCACTCTCTTCTATGAAGTTTTATATATATATATTTACACTTCAACATCATCCTCCACGATTAAGTCTGATTCATCTTACGAATCATTATTTCTGATGGTAAACAGTGTGATGTATTACTTTAAAAGGCGTGGCTACAGTAGAGCCTTTCACAATTTATTAGAAGTTGCACGATGTTTTGACGTGTGACATCGCCAAGCACCCACGTTTTGCCACGAGTTGCTGCAAAAAAGCGTGCCGTCAACTTAGCTGTTACAACAGCCATTCAAAAAAGCCATAATATCACAAATTCTTCTAGTCATTTCTGTATTTACGAGGTTATTTATGAGGGTAAACATAAGGATTGAATCAATATTTGATGGTTTTCATGTGGGTATGAAAAACAGTTGGAAAGTTTAAAGTACGCAAGAAGCCCTTTGGGCTTCACACACTTTAAACAAACCAACTGTTCCATACCCAAATGAAACCGTCAAATATCAATTCAATCCTTAAAATGAATCATAATAACTGATAGTATGCAGTGTTACTTATTACTTTATTGCTGCTCACAATTTTTTGGACTTTGCACAATGTGTCGACGTGTGACACCGACCAGCATGCACATTTTGCTATGTGTTGCTGCAAAAAAGCTTGAGGCTTCACACATTTTAACAACCAAATTGCTTTCCATACCCAAATGTACTGTATTCCTTGGCCTACATTTCTGGAATGTCTCTTTCACTTACTGATGTTATAGTGCAGTAAACGATGGGTACATGTTTTAATGTTCAACACTTTGAAGTGTAACTTACTTTTACAACAGGTAGAAGTCAGCTGCCATTTATCGGTCTCTAGATGCACTCGTTTTCACCATTTGTCATGATACAGTACGTCAGCCATTGTGGCCCCTCATGACCTTGACAATCTTCACATCACTGAAAAGATAAAATTTAATTTAAACTATTTAAACGCTTTACTCCATATATAAGCATATGCAACCAGTGTAGGTCCAGATCAGTTAGCGCATACATGCCATATGATCAGAACTTACACTATTTGCTTTTTTGGTCAGAAATATCCTGATAAATCAAAAAGCGTACAACACAGATCCTGATCAAATGGCACATATGTGCTGGCTGATCTGGATCTACACTGTCTGCCCATGCAATAAAGGTGTATTTATGAAGCAGAGTTTAAAAGTAACACTGATTACAAACATGTTGATGAAGAAGTATTAGATAACAGAATATAGCCTTGTGTGTTACTGCACTCTAATCATTAATGTAATCTTTGAAAGAGCATCACTAAAAACTCATACAAATTTTACTCTACTGTTTTTCACCCTGAGTTGCAGAATTTGAACAACAGCATGTCAGGTGCATTACCATTATCACCCTTAGTCTTGGAATGTCCTAAATATTAGGACACCCTTTTCATGAAATTATTTTTTTTTGCATATCTGTATTTTTAAACACCATTAGGATCCGAATTTTTTGGTGTCCTGTTGTTTTAAAACACTTTGATACAGCATTTAGCTTATTTAAATTTTGGAATACAAGATGTGTTCATCAACAAAAAGTTAATTTGTGTCATTGAAGTTTATTCTTCTCGATACAGTCTGTAAATATTTTTTATTTAAAAAACTACTCAACTTAATCTGATCAGGCAGAAACACTGAATAAAGAGAAAATACTTCTGTATAAATACTTCATGGAAAGACAACTGTGTTCCTAAGCCTAAATTCTGGCACGTCTGTTCCACTTACCAAGGTTAACGTGAAGTTCTCCATGGGTACAGAGTTTTTATTTTTTACACTATGAAGTGTAACTTACTTTTACAACAGGTAGAAGCCGACTGCCATCTTTTGGTCTCTAGATGCACTTGATTTCAGCATTTGTCATGGTACAGTATGTCTGCCATTCTGTCCCCTTATAACCTTGACAATCTTCACATCACTGAAAAAAGACAAAACTAAATACATGTACTAGTTTAAATAGAAATACTGATTTGTTTCATGAGGGGTGGCCAATAAACTGCTGTACACTGGTAATTTCAGTATATAAGACGACAATACAATATTGCAGTATGATTTTTAAATACCGGTATCAGGTAAGTTTAATGAAACCTACTTAAAATAATTCAATTTGAACATAAACTAGCTGTAAATTTTAAGAACCTTTACAACCAAATTTGTTTAAAGTTTATCAATCCTTATTAACTCTTTCCTTAAATTATCTTGCATATATTTAAAATTTGGCACACAAGATACATGTTTGTTAATTATATATTTAATCTGTGTTATTAAAGTTTATTCTTATAAAAACAGTCTTATAATTTGTTTTATTTCAAAAACTACTAAATTTAATCTTACTAGGAAGAAACACTGAATACAGAGATGTCTTAAAACATGTTAATATAATATTATAAGGCCATAGAAAATTAATTCCTAGATTCTCATCCTAATTTTGGGAAAAAATGGGGCGGGTGGGCGGGTTTTATTTTTTAATTTTTATTTTTCATTCTCACTGTGAACGTATCTATATATTGGAAATATATAAGAATTTGTTGTTGTAAAAGTGATACTATTTTAAAATAAATTTATATAACGTATTTTATCTAAGTCTTTGGACGGAAAAAAATAATTATTTTTCTGGCTGAATGAATATTTAGAGACGAGAATTTTTATTTAAAAAAGATCGTCCGAAAATTTAGTAATATGTACATTAATTGACACGTCCGTAATTGTAAGTCCAGAATACGTCAACACATGCCAGACGTTTCTTCCTTTGAAATTTCTGCTTACCTTTGTCAAGCAATTAACTCCAAAGTTGTTAAATAAACATCCTATTGTTGTATAATCAACATTGCCGAAAAAAATGTGATGGCTGTCGCAATAGATTAGTTGCAAACTGCTAATTCGGCGAAGTGCCGGTACTGCAGATAAAACACAACCTGATCAGAAATAAGCTATAATTATCACAGATACGCTGTCAACAAACAATCAGCTGATTAAGAAATGAAATTATCCCAGTTAGTCGACGGTTTGAAATTCTTTCAAGTTTGGTAAAAGTTCGAGCAGTGCGCACCGTTTCAAGTTGACGTCGGCGTCTTTGATGTTAAATACACGAGCATCGCTGACATTTTAGATCAAAACGGTCAATGACCAGGTGTTCAACAGATGTTCATAGCAGTTGTAAACTGGATGATTTTAGTCAATGTACATGTAATAATTCTCGGATATTTTAGGGGCAAGGTATTCGCATGATTAAAAATATATGTCGTTCATATCATTTATCACTCGTAATAAATATTATAAACATCGGACTTAAACATTGTAAATTAAAATGCACGGTCAGAAATATACGTCAAACGTTGCACGGTCAGAAATATACTTCGTTCATATTAGTCTATGTGTTGTTAAAATTTAATTTAAATGCCACGATGCTCTGAAGTGAGCCCAGCGTATTTCGGGAAGAAAAAGCAATGCGAACGTTGAAGTTTAAACAACTTTCGTTTTCATTAAATAAGAATTAAGAACGTTGTACAGAAATGCTATTATTAAAATAACGTTAAATAAAAATGAACGCAAGGTAAATTTTGATGTACGTACATTTTTTTTTCAAAATAAAAAACGTTCGGGCGGAGTGATTTTCGAGGGGCGGGCGGGGATGAGAATCTAGGAATTTATTTTCTATGGCCTAAATACTTCATGTAAATTAATCTGTATTCCTAGGACTAAGTTTCCGGCACGTCTGTTTCACTAACCAACATAACAGTGCAGTTGTCCATGGGTACTGAGTTCTGATTTTCAACAGTTGAAGTGTAACTTACTTTTACAACAGCTAGAAATAGGTGGCCATCTATCGGTCTCTATATGCACATGTTTGCAGTATATGTCTGCCATTGTGGCCCCTCGTAACCTTTACAATCTTCACATCACTGAAAAAAGACAAAACTAAATTGTAGTTTAAACAGTAACACTGAATAGATACTTAAGGGGTGGGCAATAAACTTCTGTACACTGGTTATTTCGGTATATCAGGGTTCTCAATAACAGCTGGCCGCCGGCCAAAATGGCCGTGTAAAATCAAGTTTTGGCCGGTTGAAATCTCGACGGTTAAAAAATCGATCATTGTTAAATGCGTGTATTTTTGGTAATGTTGGTCCTTTTCGGCACTTTCTCCCCTTTTCGCCATATATTCATGTTTTGGAATGCAATGTAGACTGGTATCAATTTTCCAATAATTTGTGATAGTTTGATTGCTCTGTGTATAGCGAAAAAGCGAACACAGTCCAATATGTTTTGAAAACGTGATCAGATTCTGTCAAAATGAAAGACAAAGTTGGACTGCCAGTTGAATTTGTTTAAATATATCACGGCCAGTAATTAGTTTCAGCGTTGATTAGTGTGTTTGGTCCCCTGTTGCTTGTTCTTGTTTTCATGCTAATTAGTCCCTGTGCAATTCTTTAATTTTTAACCAACCGCTTTCGTTTCTGCACTCATTGTGCATTTGCCTTTCGTAGTTATTATCGAAGTTCCTTGTTTGGTATGAATAATTTGATGAAAAAAAATGAAAGACTATTTTCGTATGGTAATTACTGAATGAAATGAAAGAGTAAGAAATTTCAAACAAAATCAACAAATCGAGATCTGGCAATTGCACAGTAAACAAGAGCTGTCAGAGGAGACAGCATGCTCGACTATTCGAATCATTTGAAACAAATGCAATCTGAAGATTAAAATAATAACAACTATGGCCATACATTCATGTCCAATCAGGAAAAATATTAACAAGTGAATGGTAAGGGAGAAATTCATTTCAAATAACAGAAATAATTCCTTAATGTACCATAAATATTAAACTGAATAGGGGAATAACTATGAAATATTTCTGAATTTGTTAGAAAACTTGTTAGTTATTTTTTATTAGAGACATTTACTTTTAGTCAAATATCAATCACTTCAGTAATGTAACAGAAAAAGAACTGAAATGAAAATATAATGGAAGTTTGAAGTTGATACCTTAAGTATTTGTAAAGTTATTGATGAAGTGCACTTAAGTGAAAATAAAAGTGAAACTAGAAATGTGATCAAAGGACACGGATGCTATGCATCGTTTTCAGACACTCAAGTGCAATGATGGGAATAATAGCATTTCAAAGACAGTGATGTTCGAGTAATTATAAGAATATGCATAACCTTGAAGATCAAGTAAATTATTTGTATTTGTGGCACTGTTGTCTTCTCATTACGGAAATGTCTGTGAAGAAGTTGAAGGTAATGCAATGCAATGTCATAATGAACATTTGTGCCAAGTTATTTTGAAATCCCTTCATTCATAAAGAAGTTATAGCCCAAACAAGTAAATTCAAGTTTTAGTAACTGTGACCTTGACCTATGACTTACAGGCATGGGTAATGTACGCAACACACCGCCTTGTCATGGTGAACATTTGTGCCAAGTTATTTTGAAAACCCTCCATTCAAAACAAAGTTATAGCCCGGACAAGAAAATTCTATTTTTAGTAACAGTGACCTCAGTGTTTTTTTTTACTTTTGGGGGGAAGGGGGTCGCAGCCCTTTGTAGGGGAAAATTGCGACACGAACAAAGGAAAGGGGGACTATTTGGAAGATACTTGCAGCTGTCAAACACAACAAAACATAATATTCACTGATCTTTTGCTTTTTGCTTTGCTAACACTGTAGTTTAACCAAATAAATCTTGCCTCATACTTCCCAGATTTGAATTTTCTTGCATCAGAAAAAAAATTAAGATTTATCATTTTCACATAAGCAGGACAAATCGAAATGTCCGTTACAGACTCCAGCAAAGGGGGAATTTTTTATTGAATGTGGGGGAAAAATATATACTATTTTGAGGGGGGGATGGGGCCCTATTTCTCCAAATATTTGGCATAAAAAAAACACAGGACCTTGACCTTGGACCTACAGGCATGGACATGGTACACGACTCACCACCTTGTCATGGTGAACATTTTTGCCAAGTTATTTTGAAATTACTCTATTCCTAACATAGTTACAACCCTGACAAGAAAATTCTATTTTAGAAACAGTGACCTTGACCTTGGACCTACAGGCATGGGCATGGTATGGGACACACCACCTTGTCATGATGAACATTTGTGTCAAGTTATTTTGAAATCACTCTATTCCTAACGAAGTTACAGCCCCGACAACAGAATTCTATTTTTAGTTACAGTGACCTTGACCTACAGGCATGGGCATGGTACGCAATACACCGCCCTGTCAACGTGAACATTAGTGTCAAGTTTTTATGAAATCCCTCCATTTTTATAATGAAGTTACAGCCCGGACAAGAAAATTCTATTTTTAGTAACAGTGACCTTGACCTTGGACCTTCAGGCTTGGGTATTGTGCGGACACACTGCCTTGTCATAGTGAACATTTGTGCAAAGTTATTTTGAAATCCCTCCATTCATAACAAAGTTACAGTCCGGAGAAAGGAAATTCTATTTTTAGTTACAGTGACCTTGACCTTTGACCTACAGGCATGGGCATGGTACGCGACACACCGCCCTGTCATGGTGAACATTATTTTGTGCCAAGTTATTTTGAAATCCCTCCATTCATAATGAAGTTACAACCCGGACAAGAAAATTCTATTTTTAGTAACAGTGACCTTGACCTTGGATCTACAGGCATGGGTATTGTGCAGACAAACCGCCTTGTAATGGTGAACATTTGTGCCAAGTTATTTTGAAATCCCTCCATTCATAACAAAGTAACAGCCCAGACAAGAAAATTTATTTTTTGTAACAGTGACCTTGACCTTCGACTACAGGCTTGGGCATGTACGTGACACACCGTCTTGATATGGTGAACAATTATACCAAGTTATTTAAAAATCCAATTGAAATAACAAAGTTAAAGAGCAGACATGATTTTGCAAGAAAATTCTATTTTTAGTAACAGTGACCTTGACCTTGGACCTACAGGCATGGGTATTGTACACGACACACCGCCTTGTCATGGTGAACATTTGTGCCAAGTTATTTTGAAATCCCTCCATTCATAACGAATTTAAGTGTATATTTTGCTTAACACAAAATGTAAGTGAAAAAGGGGCATAATTTGAAAAATATAGGTCTTGTTGGTTATGATGTAGATTTTGAAGGTGAAAATATATTTCAAGTTTCAAGGCAATATCTCAAGTAGTTTTAAAGTTATGGGCAAAATGCATATTTTGCTTAACACAAAATATAAGAAAAAAGGGCCATAACTTCAAAGTTATGGGTCTTGTTGGTAATGATGTAGAATTTGATGGTGAATATATATTCCAAGTTTCAAGTTGATATCTCAAGTAGTTTATAAGTTATGGATCAAAGTGCATATTTTCCTTAACACAAAATTTAAGTGAAAAAGGGGCATAACTTGAAAAATATTTGTAGCAAAGTTATGGGTCTTGTTGGTAATGATGTAGAATTTGATGGTGAATATATATTTCAAGTTTCAAGTTGATATCATAAGTAGTTCTCAAGTTATGTACCAAAGTGCATATAAATTAACCTAAAATGCAGGAAATGAAGCGCTCAATTTCAAAATTTTCAGGGGAAACATGCCCCCGGACCCGCCCCGCCCCGCCCCCCCCCCCCCCCCCCCCCCCCCCCCGTCCCTAGCAGGCCTGCTAGATTGTTTATTGGGCCTTCTGGACTGACTGAAACTTATTGAGAACCCTGTATATAAGATGACGATACAATATTGCAGTATGATTTTCAAATATTGGTATTGGGTAAGTTAAATGAAAATATAATGTACTTGAAATAATTCAATTTCAACATAAGCTGATAATTGCAAGAATCTTCGCAACCAAATTTGTTTAAGTTAATCAATCCTTAGGTAATAACACTTTCCTTAAATTTTTTGCATATTTAAATTTTGGCACACAAGATATTTGTTTGATAATTATATATTTAATCTGTGTCATTGAAGTTTATTCTTATCAAAACAGCCTTATATGTTTTTCCTTTCAAAAACTACTAAATTTAATCTTATCAGGCAGAAACACTGAATACAGAGATGTCTTAAAATGTTTATATTTACTTCATGTAAATTAAACTGTATTCCTAGGCCTAATTTTCCAGCACGTCTGTTTCACTAACTGACGTAACAGTGCAGTTCTCCATGGGTGCCAAGTTCTGATTTTCATCATTTTGAAGTGTAACTTACTTATTTTAAACTATGAAAAATTTTGACATCCTAGGTTAGACATATTTTACTGAAGATATATGTGTTTATGTAGTATTGAATTCATTTCTAATGTAATGATATCTTTAGATCATAATGGGAGCGTTATAAATCATGCTTCATGTGTCGAAAACTTCTAAAAATAGTAATCGGGGAAAACCGCTATAGCTTATGTACCGTGTCAGTGGGCCGTCATCAGATCTAACAGATTTTAAGATCTGACTTTTGTGAGATCGAGACAAAACATAATATATAATAGTATTAACAGTTACTGATTACATACATCTTGATGGAAAATTCTTTGATAACCAAAAAAAAGCACTGTGTGTTACTGCACTCTGATCACACAGAATAGATGGGTGTTCAACTGAACACTTGCCAAAATAAAAAAATCCAAGTACATGAAGGGACATAACTCGAAAAAAAATTCACCTTGACCTAAAGATTTCGTGCGTTTATTTATGATTGGGTGCATTTATTTTTAGTTCAGTATCAAGCACTTAAATAATGTTAGAGACTGAAAACTTCAACACAAAGTCTA
Source organism: Corbicula japonica (assembly GCA_038501625.1). Lineage (NCBI taxonomy): Eukaryota > Metazoa > Mollusca > Bivalvia > Venerida > Cyrenidae > Corbicula > Corbicula japonica. The sequence continues at coordinate 5,550,130 of JAZAYU010000005.1, read as the reverse complement.
AGTGAGAAAGCGCATAATTTTAAAATGATTGTAGCAGAGTCATATATCCGAATTGTTATAATAAAGATCATGAGAGTGAAAATAAAATTAAACAATTTTTTGATTTCTAGTTTTAAGTTGATATTTCAAGTTTCAAAGTTTCAAGTTGAATATTTTGGTTAATGCAAAATGCAAAAGGGGCATTACTTGAAAAATATTTCTGGTATAGTTATTGGTCATATTGAAAATGATGTAGATTCTGGTGGTTAAAGTATATTCCAAGTTTACATGTAATATCTCAAGTTGTTTTAAAGTTGTATGCCAATTGCATATTTTGGTGAAGAGAAAATCTAAGTAAAAAGGGGGCATAACTGGTAATTGTAGCAGAGTTATATGTTTTGTTGGTAATGATGTAGATTTTGATGGTTAATATATTCCAAGTTAAGTTTCAATGTGGTATCTCAAGTAGTTTCAAAGTTATGGAGCAAAACACATATTTTGGTTAATGCAAAATTTAAGTAAACTAGACTGTGTCCTGAGGACACTGATGCTGACACTGCTGCAACAACATTTCAGGGGTTCCACTAGTTGCTGAATTTTAAGGGTCATTTTGTTAACTTTTTAGAGGATTCAGTCAATTAATTGCCAAAATACCCCTTATTTAAAGAAAAAATAACTCTTCAACTCAAATCATGGGGGTCAAAATGAGGGTTTTTGAAAATTTCAAGTCAAAGGGTCATTTCCCGGGTCAAATGGAACCCCTGAACATTTGTAACAAAATTTTGTATCAGGTATTAACTACATGTGGTGATCATGACTAGTAAATGAGAAGTAAGTGCCACAAAATTTTATGACCAACATTAACAAAGGGCCAAAAATGGTGAAAATGGTTGCAAGACAAATTCCTTTCCAATGCTAGTAAGATCAATCATGGAATACGGAGCCACCATCTGGAACCCATACATCAAAGGAGACATAGATAAACTTGAAAAAATACAAAACAGAGCCATCAGATTCATCAAAAAAGATTACAAGACAAGAACTCCGGGATCAATAACAAAAATGAGGAAAGAACTAGAATTAGACACACTGGAAGAAAGAAGAACAAGTCTCCGACTAATCCTAATGTACAAGGTGGTTGAGGGGCTGGTGCCGGCACTGCCACCAACCTCATTCGTGAAAAACGCGAAACAAAAAAGACAAATCAAAGCAAAAAAATACACAGACTTTCACACAGTAAATATAGTGAACAAACATGCGTCCAACAACTCTAAAAGCCTAACAATCCCTAGTAGTAAAACACAACAATATAAACATTCATTCTTTGTGGACACCTGCATCCATTGGAACCATCTACCAGAAGAGGTCGTGCATGCACCATCAATAGAGAGCTTCAAATCAGCTCTCCTGAAGCACTGCCAATAAGTGGCGCACTCTCTCCCGTTGTATAAAAACCATAATTGGGTTCTACAACGTACCAAATACAGATACAGATGTACAAATCATGTGTAATCATCTGTTCAATTTGGAAAGAATTCAGCCAAAAAAGAAAATGTGGAGTTGATGCCACAAAGTCTTATGACTGAAATTATAAATGTTGCAAAAGTGTTGCAAAAATGGTCATTATGAACATCTACACATCCTGCTTGATCATCAATGCAAGTTTGATAGAATACTACCAGATAGTTAATGAGCAGTTGATGCACAAAATTTCATAACTAAAATGAACAAAGGGCCTTAACCCTGGTAAAAATGATCAAAGGAAAAACCCTATTCTTGTAGATCATCTACACATCTGGCTTGATAATCTGTGCAAGTTTGAAAGATTTGGGGGGACTTATTGACAGACGAGTGCAACTCTATATGCTATATGCCCCCCCCCCCCCCACCCTTTGTGGAGGCATAAAAAAATTAAAAATTTTTGTAGCATAGTTTTTAAGTTATTGACAGTGCTTCGCCAACAGCGGGTTGAGAAGGAAGGATAGCCCCATCCCCCAAAGTAGTCCAGCCAAAACTATTTGTTCCAGTGCAGACTCAAAAATATAGATTTGATACAGAGGTTTTAGCTCCTACATTTTATTTTGAAAAAAATACGGGGTCTGTCTCAAGAACACCTGTGGGCTAACATGGGCTACTATTCAAAATTTATCCCGAATTCGGAAGGTGCCATTTAACTTAAATAGTGCTCACCAGCATTGACTGTGCAGACTGGATTTTTAAATTAACAAGGCTGTGATGGATGGATTGATGATTCCAAATCAAAAGCAATAAAAAATAATGGAAAACATTTGTCAAAAATTGCGCGTGCAATTCGTGCGAAAATTAATTGAAGAGTATGTAAGGGATAGTATTCACTTAGAGGTCCAACGAATTAAATCACAGAAAAGAGTTTACGACCATATAGACTGTTTCACTGCGACCCTGACAATATTTCCAAACAAAATATAATTTTTTTTTTAAATATGTAAACAACAAGACTGCCGTTATTCATTTAATGCGACAGAATATAAAGTGGTTGGAATAGCCGTTTTTATAAAACAGACAGCAATCACACAGCCAAAATGTCAAACTCCTCGCCGCGGTTATTTCCCCTTTAAGTAATTCAGTAATTTGTGCAGCGAAACGAAGCAAATGACGGTACGGAGGTTGCCATGCCAATCTGATCCTCGATATTTGAGACAGCCTTTCAATCTCAGCTCTTTAATCTTAAGATCAGAGCACAAGGAGTGACATCAGTACGAATACTAGAGAAGGAATACGATCGTGCTTCTACATTTTTCACAAAAAAGATAGGCATGATACACGATATACGGACGCACGAGATACTATAAACGGACGCACGATACACGATAAACGGACGCATGATAACGATTGACGGACGCATGATACACTATGGACGGACACATGATACACGATAGACGGACGCATGCTACACGGTAGACGCACTATACACGATACTGCCGATTTATATAATTTGCGTACGAGATTTCTAAAATATTGAAAATGCTATCAAAATATAAAATGAATGGTTGAAATTAAATCATATAAATTTGAATATGCAAGTAACTTATTCAGTTGCACGATAAAATTAAAAAACGCATGATGCACGATACACGATATACGGACGCACGATGCACGTTAGACGGACGCATGATACATGTTAGACGTACGCACGATACACGATAGACGGACGCACGATACACGATAGACGGACGCACGATAGCAAAATTTTGAAACATTAAACGTTCACAATACTGTAATAGTTTAAATGTAGTTTTTTTACCTACTTACTTTCATCCAAATAACTATCAAAATATTGTTGTCCGGGCAAAGCTGATGGCACTCAATTTGTTTACTGCCATCAGTAAATTGTAGATGGTCACACAATTATTTCCCCATAGTTTTAAATCTACCCATGAATAAGAAATCAAAGAGAGTTTATTAAGTAAATTAAACAATAAGCAGTAAATCTATCTTACTAGTTTAGTGAATTTACTCAACCTTTATTAGGGTCGAATGCAAGATTTACAGTCGTATGTTGAGTCATGCCAAAATTTATACTGATGTTAAAGTCGATATATATATAGAATCCCACTCCGCTGATTTGCAGATCTGCAATGTCTTCACACAAGCTCGGCGAGATGCTAGTCTTTACACAGTGTAAATGACAACAGCAAACATTAAACGACAATTGTCTTCACAGTGGCAAAATTTGGAACTATAAATGAAATAGGAACATCACAATATTACAAAGAGTATGCTTTCACGGTGAATTTAATAGTTGCATCGAGTTAAAATGAATTACTACTGTCCCGCGAGGGTTTCAGTTTACACGTTCAATTATTGAAATTTAAAGGCGACTGTGGTAGTTTCCAATTTCACAAATTTATAATGTTACGTGCACACCGTTTGCATGATTCTATCGTTGACTTTTGACCGATTAAAGTTGCTTCAGCAGTATGATGTACCAAAGAATTTTTTTTATTTTGTCAATTCATTACAAAGCATTCATTTCCTTGAGATAAAACAATTGATTTTCCTACAACTATTTCATTTTAAACGTCAAGGAGGGAACCGGTGCGCACGTGAAATTTATAATATTGTGAAACCGAAAACTACAGCAATCGCCTTTAATATTGACCTTGGTGTATTACTTTTCGCGGGTTAAACATTAACCGCTATTACTTTTGCTGGGTTAAAAATATCGGCTTTCATCCTTGCTGGGTTAAAATACTTAATGTCACCTTCGCTGGGTTGAAAATGTCCGAACTCACCCCTAAAACCCCAGTTACACAAAGCCATCGGTGATCAATCGGTAGTTTTTTTTTTAGCCAAATTATGGAGTGAACCGATGACAAGGGATTTACCACCGATATCAACTATTGCTCACCTGTTTGTCACCTATCGATTGCAATTGGGGAAAGATGAGTTTCGTCGGTGAAAAATTACCGATCGGGATTTTAAGACATGTTTAAAATTCTCGATCGGTGAAAACATTTTACAAATAACCGATCGACAACTTGTCTACAACCGATCATCACCGATCGACATCCTGTCTAAAACCGATAACACCGATCGACAACCTGTCTACAACCGATATCTCCGATGGGCCACCGATAAGCAACCGATTAACATATATTCACCACCAATAGAAAAAAAGATGAGAATTATAGTGTACCAGCAAACCATGAAATATTTGTCTTACCCATGAAACACTCGTCAATCACCGATGGCTGTTTACACAGAAAAACAGAAATAAAATAACGCATGACAACATGACAACTGATCAAAACAGCGAAAAACTTAAAATAACCGATTGGGCACTGACCGTCTGTGTAACTGGGGCCATATCCACTGACACCCTTGCCGGGGTGAAAATATCAGTTGTCACCTCTGAGCGGTGATATTTATAAAATGTCATCGAATGGGATGAGGAAGGTAGGAAGAGGTGAGGGGTAATCGCTATCACAGTGAACTTCACAACTATGTCAACCTTTGTTTCAGATTTTGGACCTTATTAGATAAATAGATAAGTGGCCACTTTAATCAAAGTTACATGCATGTGACCTGCCTCTTGCTGTATACTGCTCATAAAAATAATCGTGGCCACAGTTTATTGGCAGGAAGATTAACCCATATTTATTCCATAAAAAAGTCCAGGTTTTATCGCATGTGACCAGTGTAGATCCAGATAAAGCTAGCACATCCATGGCATCTGATCTGGATATACACTTTCGCAACTTGGGCACAAATAACCAAATGAATCTTATAGCGAAAAGTGTTGATGCCACGGATGTGCCGGCTGATCTGAATCTACACTGTTCGCCCATCGGATTACAGCCATCTTTTATGGAATAAAGGGTTAACATTATTTTCAGCGTTTGGCTTGGCATGGAGATTAATAGAACATAATTATCAGCGTCGGAATCGGCATGGAAATTAAATTATCATTATTTATCTTTAATTTGTTATTTGAATGTACAATTTAGAATTCAAATTAAGTTCTTCTGCATTAGATTCAACTCTCAAACTGTTTATTGACTTGTCGGTGTATTTCTTTGTTTGCTTTTTCTGGGATCAACGGATCTTGGCCATCTCTTTTCGAGGCAAAGTTCCATTACAAAGAACGAACACCACGTCATACCAAATGTCAAGTTTACCATTTCAAAATAAACCTAATAAATCTAACAGTGTAGATCCTGATCTGACTGCACAGATGTACAGAGTTATTGCCCTTGACAGACTAATTGACGGCTCCACGAATGTTGCCCCTGGGATATAAGCCACATCCCACGAAATAAAGGATTAAACATTTATAAAAAATTAGCAACAAAGTTAAATGCATTAAATTACTTCCGTTTCTCTCATGCTTAGTGTTGTCCAAATTAGGCCGATGAAACCATTTAGAGAGAAGCGTTATCTTTGTAGACCGGTATATGCACCTAATTTCTATTTGAACCGGTATATACATTGTACTTTGTGCAGTCATCATTTATTTCGCTTAATGTGCGTCACTTTTATTTTTTCTTAAGTATGGATACTACTCGAAGGAAAAGATAATTGGGATGAATAAACATAATTTTATTCTATTTCAAGAAGACGAATCCATTCTATATTTTTATCTGGTCTAGATGCTGCGAAAATTACTAAGGACAATGTGTAACATGACATGCAAGAAAGCGGTGATGTTGGTGTTTGCAACTGTATTTGTTTTATTTTTCGGGAGTTACATGGCGTTTTTCCACCATGGCGCACCGGAAGGAATCATGGCTCAGAACCGAGCGAATCGACCCGGCGTCCGGGTGTTCCAGAGCAAAGACAAACATATGAACGAACTCGATCATGAAATAGCAGAAGAAGAAAGAAAAGCCATTGAATATTGGGAGGATTTCATAAAGAAAAATGATTTTACACCAATCGGAGAAATATTTGATAACTGCGGTAAGGGGAAGTATAATTATCAACAAACATTATATTTACTAACGGAGCTAAAAATAAGCCCGCCTCCCACATACAAACGGAATTTCATCACAAAATTTCATAAAGATTAACTCTCAACAAAAAGATATATTACTTAAGAATTGAGTTTCGTTTTTCTGCGTTTCAGCGGCTGTAAAAAGTCTCCCCGTAGTTTTATTGACCAACATCGAAGGCCGTTGAGCACGATACATATGTTTGTGCAAATACTCAGTAGCGCTCATGTGATAGGCGGTGTGGACAAAAATATGCATTTCCATTACTGCCCATGAACTGGTTCGATCAAACCGAGTCTGCAATATTTTGACATTTACTGTGTTCGGTGACCTACAAAGAGCCTTTTAATTCTATTTAACCTACTTAATTACCACTAACAAACCAGGAAACTGCCGAGACAAAAACAGCAAGTGACCCCGTTCAAACCGGTCTGGCTACGGGGCCGCATTGTTTGTTTGATTTCCTTTTTGTAAGTGGTGGTATCGACAAGGAAGAAAAATGCATATTTGTTTGAAATTAGCCAGCTCACAAACGGACGTAAAGATTTCATGTATGGCGGAGTATTTTAATAAACCCCTTTGTCATAAAAACCCGGATTGATTTTTTTCCAAAGGTAGGACAGCAGAATAATGTATCTCAACTGTTTATTTAGTTTTAAGAATGTTTTACGCATGATTTCTAAAACTCTGCATCGCTAACTGAAAGAGTATGTTCGGTTCGCGCGGCTGAAACAGTTTAAACTTAACGCGAATTTATTTTTTGTTATTCCGACGTTCTGCTCCATTCTACTCTATTATTATCTAGTCTATTCTATTCTGTTCTATCTCATTCCATTCTATTCTATTCTATTCTATTATATTCTATTCTATTCTATTCTATTCTATTGTAGATACGCTGAAACTTTGTGATTAATTTTTCAGATGAGAAAGACCGGATGATGGTTGGTAGGACTATCATGTTGCCGGATGTCCGGTGGGGAGGAATCAAGGGCGTCAAATCCAGAACTTTTATCAATACCACGTTAGGTAGGTCTTCTTTTTTTCTTAGTTTAAAACTGGCTACCTTGTTGTTACTCCAGTTCAGTACCCATGTATTTAAAAAAAAATTCGACAATGCTTTGTGTTAGTGTAATCAATACAGCTTGAAAGAGTCTTAAAAAAACTTTTCGAATGTTTTTTTTTCCTTTCTTAGAATAATTTTCATAGTTTTACATGTATTTATTTGTTGTAGTTTTCTCATGTTTCTTTTGCTGTTGTTTTGTTGTTAATGTTATTTAAACACTGTTATTTAACCGACAGTAAATACAAATATTATTTTGTTTTGTTGCCATATTTGAGTGCAACAATTATGTTCTGTTTTGTTCTGTTTTCTGTTCTGTTCTGTTTGTTATGCTCTGCTTTCTGATCTAGGCTGAAGGTTATAAAACTGAGATTGGAAACCAGTCTCAAATCTCAATCATGTGATTGGCTGAAATGGCGACTTGAGATTTGAGACTGGTTTCCATGCTCAGTTTTATAACCTTGGGCACTGTTCTGATCGTTCTATTTTCTAGTCTGTTCTGTTTGTTGTTGTTTGTTCTGTTTTCTGTTTGCTTGGTTCTGTGTTCTGCTCTGTCCTATTCTGTTCTATGTTCTGTTCTGTACAACACTGTTAATTGGTCTGTTCTATATTCTGTACAACACTGTTAATTGGTCTATATGAACATTGTTTTGATACTGGATAATAGATCATGAATGTTATCATGTACACTTATCAACAGTGTTTTGTTTAATCTAGTGACATCTTGATAGGTTTCAAGTATCTCGTTATATCATACATGTCACCTCATTATCACTACATACTAACCTTTCAAAATAAATACAAATTCTGGCAACAATTAAATTTTGCAACAGAGCCAAATGCTCGTTATATTTAAATATATTAATCTTTTCAATTAAATGTTTGAAACAAATATTATGTGTTATGCTTGAAACTAATATCATGTGTTACGCTTGAAACTAATATATCATGTGTTATGCTTGACAAATATCATGTGTTATGCTTGAAACTAATATCATGTGTAATGAGTGAAACTAATGTCATGTGTTATGCTTGAATCTTATATCATGAGTTATGCTTGAAACTAATATCATGTGTTATGCTTGAAACTAATATCATGTGTTATGCTTGAAACTAATGTCACGTGTTATACTTGAAACTTATATCATGTCTTGTGCTTTACAGAAGTTTTGTTATGTAGTGATGTTTTTGTGCTGTGCTGTGCTTTGCTATGTTATGCTATTCTATGCTATGCTGTGTTAAAATCAAATGTTATGTTATGTTATGCTATGATATGCTATGCTATGCTATGCTACATTTATGCTACGCTATGCGTTGCTATGCTCAATAAACGATTTTGCTATTCTATGCTATGAAACATATATGCTATTCTATGCTCAAATCAAACATAAGGCAGCACATCCAAACTAAATCGCATTACATGTATGCATTAAATATTTTAACATTCAGCAGCAATATTTTCAATAATTTCTTAGTTTTTCTTTAATTGCAGATTCTGAACTGACGGGCGGGAAGTTTTTCTTAGATGTTAAATACAATGGGAAGGAGATTTATAACAAAGACTGGGAGTTATGTACCCTTGATGAAGATTACGATGACAGAATAGTTTACTGTCCATTTAACCCCGGAGATCACTCATTTGTCAAAGACAGACAGATTCCTATTTATCTGCCAAAGGTTTGTATTTGTTAAATTTTATTTACTGGTTTGTTAACTTATGGAGATCATCGCAACATTTCATCATAACCATGTACACTATGTGTACGGTTATATATGTATATTTGCGACCAGTGTAGATCCAGATCAGCAAGCACATCCGTGTCATTCGATCTGGATCCACCGGTCGACTTTTGGTTTGAAACAACCCAACGATTTCAAAAGCAAACAGTGCGGTGTATAACCCAATCTGATTAAAAGCATTTCCTGAAAACCGCTACGCTAACATTTTGTTAGATCTGACTTAAGTGAGATTGGTGTTTAACCCAATCTAAAGGCACATATTTACTAGCTGATTTGGATCAACATGGTTCGCCGTGGATAAGTACCTTATCGCATGTGGTAAAGGGTTAAAATCGCAAATATTCTGGTGTGCGTTTTGCAGTAAAAGCCGGCTAAAATAAATCCGAAAACTTAAAGTTTTTTTGTTAAATTTATATGGCCATGAATGGTTTCTTGTATACAAGACATTTCTTAATTCCGTCTCCATTTCAGGGCCGGTATGAGACCAAAGGTTGGGTAACAGATCAAGACAACAAGATTATACTCTGTGGGTTCTCTGATTTTACACTATGAAACTGATTTAGAGTATTCTATGCGAATTCGGTCAAGAATAAATACTGTGATTTCACCAATTTTTGCGAGGTACTACTTTTCGTGGAACTCGTGAGCAGATCGATCCTCGAATTCAAAACCGCCACGAAATATATCATGGAACATTAACGTTTTGAAGAATCCACGAAATTAGGAACCCTTGAACATTTCATTTAATCGTAAATCACGAAATTTAATGCCCATGAATAGAAGTTCGTTTTCATTATGCGACATCCATGATCGTTTGCAGGAGAAACATTTAATTTGCAGCAAAGTATGCTGAAAATTGAAAAAAGGTCTACATATCCATTCAATTATTTAAATTTATTTAATTCTGTTTACTTCACAAAAATAGAAGAATCGTCGACTGATCGATATATCAGGAATTTTAATCACGTTTTGAAGTAAATTATTTATCTCGACATGGGATGTAAGAAAGTGTCGTTTCAAATCGGCTAACTTCGGAGGTACCGATATGCTACGACAACACTCTATGCTGATTGGACGAATTGGACTCTTTGAATTCCGACTGCCAAATCGGCCAACTTCGTATATACCGATATGCTATCCCTATGCCTATCTGACGAATTTTGACTCTTAGAATTCCGACTGCCAACTCGGCCAACTTCGCTATGCTACGACAACCTTCGGAGGATTCTTGAAATTCCGACTGTGAAATAGAGTTTATTACTGAGTCAGTGTGCTATTTAAGTCCAATATTGATCACATAATTATAGTTGTATATAATGTTTTTGCAGACATTGCACATGACCATTGTTTCATTTTGATTACCTTTCACATTTGTTGTTTCGTTTATGTCCGATAGTTTATAATGTCAGCGATTAACAAGGTCCCAAGGTTATAAAGCTGAAAATGGAAACCAGCAAAAGACTTTGCAATTTAATTGGTTGAAATCGAGCACAGTCACCGAAATGACCAATAGGAATCATGAGATCTAAAGCTGGTTTTCATCCTCAGATTTATAACCTTTAGGACCTGGATATGAATGGCGTTTCATTTAATTCTAAGCCGATACAACGAATGAAAATTATCAAAACCAGGAATCTAGAAAATTCTTGTCAAGACATATGTCAAAATATATATGTATAGTACCAGGTTCATATGTAAGAAAGGTTTTTTTAGTGAAGTCTTAGGATAATTTCATGATAGTTTTAAACTTTCTGACCAAAATCCTTATGAACATTAAATACACATAAATGAGGGAGTTCCGGCTACCCCCCCCCCCCCCCCCTCCAACCCGAACCCCTCTGGATCCGACCATGAATACCTGATGAATATGGTGAAAAACTGCAACCTTTCTGGACTACGGCGAGATATTGATTGGCATCTATAGCTTCATTTTATCAGTATAGATCTTTCACATGTCAAGATATGCTAATAAGACAATAATTCATCGGTTCATATAACATGGAAAATGATATTAAACGTATTACTCTACACATAGCCCTGCACAACTCATAGAATATATAAATGCACTGCACTTTAATCCAAGTCATTTACATGGCTTGGACTCATCAGGCAGTTTCTGTGATATTTTATTATTTGCATCTATGAATGATGAATGTATACGGTAAGAGGTGTCATTTGGACATTCCTTGTTATTTAAGTGGTTGTTTAACTACTTTTTAAGCACCCCTTGAAAATTGTTACCGTATGACTGGGATCATAAGACGTAAAGAATTACAAGTCGGATATTAAAAATGTTGTTTTAATTTTTCTTTACGATCAGTTGTATTTATGTTGTGTCTCTACTAAAGATATTATAAATGATCAAGTATGAATGTGCATGATTTATGTTTATGGACATTACAAAACGAACAATGAGTCAATTTAGATTGTGAGCAATTTCTTATTTTGTAATTGTTTGAAAAATCCTGTAAATAATTTGTAATTTTATTTATTTGTAAGTAAAGATTTAGAGCGTTTTTGTTTTATTCTTCTGTTTATTTACCACATATAAACTTGATTTTTCTTTCGTAGACCCGATGAAGCTCTAAAAATGCCTAGCTCGGTATAACGTGCATTTGACTTCCAAAATGGGGCTTCCTGATTGGTAAGAGTTCTTCGGAATAACATCTTTTCTTTGTTACTTTTTCTTCCTTGTGACGATCAACATTTAACATGGTGACCTACGTTTAGCATTATTTAAAAACTTTAAAAAAATTGAACAACTTTCATATAAATTACCTGTTTTAATAAATTATGTCGCTTTTGTACCCTTTATGTTTATGCCATTAGAACAGATATGTTCATTTGCGTTGTCATTTTGACACAGCAACGGAAAAAAACTTAATTGTAAGTCATAACTAGAACTGAACTACGAGTATGTATCATTTTATTTACGTTTGTCATGCAACAAGCGAAAAAACATAGCAAATGGCGTATAATGAGTTGGTATTAGAAATAACAAGCACTGTTAAACCATAATTCGGATTTACAAGAACATCGGGTTTAATAAATATAAAATGTACAGAATATGTTAACATTATTAAATTCATATATAAAGATCTATATCAGTTTTTAACATTCTCGTCTCCGAATATTGATATGTAAGACACAAGCACCCTTAAATATCACATAATTTCTACACATTAATATCACAAATATCTACAAGATTAATAAATTTTCATTGTTGTCCGAGATTGTGCTAAATCCTCCGGAAGTGTTCAGTGAGTTGTCTAGGGAGGTGTTAGATGACGTCACGGATGAGTTCAACTGGTCTGAGCATGCGTATTGGTAGCTGGACTGTCCATTCATATAATAATTTGAATAAGTTTGCATCAAACTGCTTTGGTATACGTCATTTCCGTAACTGCTATATGGCATATTGTCTGAAAATGTAGGTACTCGATTCTGATTTGCTGTTTGGTATGCAACACCGGAAGTATTATGTGAATTTATTGCTTTACTTGCAGTTCCGATGATTTCTGAGATTGACCAGATCTTTGGTTTGCTATCTGATGTCTTATCTGTCGTGTGTTTTGTCTGTTGTGGGAGCTTTTCCGCCATTTCTAATGTTGGCAAACGACTGCGCATCATTTCTGAGACTGGTGGAAGTCTGTTATCTGTAGACGCTCGAGTAAATTCTGTTATGGCTTCTGGCAAGCTTTCAGGTGTACTGGCGGGATCTACTAAATTGTCAGCTCTGACTTCCGGCGAAAAGAGCCTCTGTACACATTTCTTTGCAGGTCTCACCGGCTTTGTTGTAATTTCATCTAGGTCAGAAAGGTCAGATAGTTCTTTGGATGTGTCTGCTTCACTGCTCGACACTCGGCTAGAGAGACTTCCGCTACGATCTCTTCGTTCTGTAACAAAATTAACAAAATTTTAATGGTTTATAATAACAGAAACAATTTTACGAATAAATTATGACGTTGTTCTACATAGAGATAGTAAAAATAAAAGCTGGAAATTAAAGCAAAATCAAGTTAGCTGTAGCAGTAAAAAATAATCTTCATGTGATTTAATTCAAATCCAAACGACAGATCAAGGTAAAAAAACTCCAATATGAGGCTTAAGAAATTATTCGAGCCATCTCGATTTAAAAATGACAACAATTTACTAAAATGCCATAGTACGAACAATTTAATCATTTATCAAGGATAACATTGAATTATATTAACCTGGTTGGGACTCTTTGGCATCAATATCATCTTCGTATTCTCCGAGGTTATTTTTCTTCATTCTCCGTCTGGCGTTTGCAAACCACGTGGATACTTGGGTCAAGGTCATTCTTGTTGCTATGGCCAGCATGACCTTTTCACCTTTGGTTGGATACGGGTTTTTCTTGTGCTGGCTGAGCCAAGCTTTCAGTGGACCTGTTGTTTCACGTGAAGCATTCTTGCGACGGATGTCGAAACCAGGATATCTAAAATGACAAGAGTAATGTTATTTAAAACAACTACAAACACTATGTACTCCCAAAATACATCAACTACTCAAAGCAAATTCTTCGAAAATTCAAGGTAGAAAAGGCAAGACATTAGTATGAATTACACTTAAATATACTTAAGAAGGCGTTGTTATTTGAAACAAATTATCCCAACAAAATTTAAGAAATTTAGTCCAGAAAGTACATTTTTATTCAATTTTGATAATTGAAAAGTGTCATTTTCTCAAAATGACGAATTTTAGATGAACGGGAATATAACGATGAATAAGGACTAACTACTTCATGTGAAGTAAGACAAACTACTTACAAGGAACTGTAGGGATGAGGGTTCATCATTTGATCGACGAAGTAATGCTGTCCTAGAGAGCTCGGAGCTTTTAATTGCTCGGATCTGTTCTGCTGCAATATACAAAATAAGATAATTAGATCATAGGGTATTTAATGTGTGAGTTAGATTAAACTGTTAAAATCCTTATTGCATAATCAAGAGAATACAATACAGAATTTATCAATCCTTCTAATTTCAACACATGATATGTTTTAAATTTAATTGTTTGCCAACAGTATTACGTATTATTAGTTGGTTTAAATTATTTGGAATAAAAACAAAGATAACTTTTTTCAGTTGGTTTTAAAGTATACAATTTTTGTACGAAAACAGTTTATAAGTTAAAAAATGTATAAATAACACTCACTGTTTGAAAGTATGTCGATCCGTCTTGTCTCAGACCGGAAGTCTGGGGATACAATTGACTGGTTCCATAAATTGTTTCTGGTAAGGCTGGTACCCTGGACAGATAATTCTGTGAACTTATCTGAGGAACGGAAAAAGCCGAGGTTCCAAAATTATGACCCTGTATTAAAAATGTATATTTTATAAATTAATTGTTATATATTTAATAATCTATATTTTCCTAAAATACACCAACAAACTAACAGTTATTTAGAATAATGTCAAAAGTGCACAAATGAAAAAATATCATTATGCATATGGTCTTAATTCTGTTTACTTCTGGTATTAAATTTAACTAATGTTATTCACGTTGTTGCAATAAATTATTATAAATGTTATTACAAAGTTTAAATCGTAAGCTGAGAAAAAAATATAATTCCTTTTTTGTTTACATTTGTTAGATTTTAAACGTATTATATCTTTATTTTTTATATGTATCTAGTCCTAAAAAGAAGTTTAAAAAAAGAGACGGATAACTAACCTGCGTCACCGACTGAATTCCTGTCCAAGACATTGTGTGTTGTTATAAGTTCAAACAATATATCTTAAATTAATCCTGTTTGTGTTTCACTAAATTGTAAGTTGTCGTTGCTAAAACGTTTTTAATTGTGTTCTCTTTATACATATGTTATTCAAATTTCTTCTCTATGATAACCTGTTCACACAACAGTTGCTTGTGATATGAATTTCACCGTAAATATTTTCAAATATATAGTCATTCTTTAAACAATAGAGTTGTATTTTCAATGTTATCACTAAAATATAATTTCATTGGCTGATAAGTTTAATTTCAATTAAAAATTAAATAAACAGTAATTAGTTATCTAGTAAGTGTGTCATATCTGCGAAATACGTGCTTCTGATTGGCTAATTGCTGATACTGATTTTTTTATTCACGCCTTATATGGGATATAGAACATTATGGTGGCCCCGTATCGAAGCTTTGATCTTATCTAGCGACAATCGCAAAAAGTGTGTACCCTAATGTCGAAATCGTGGCCCCTAAAGGCGAAAACGGATGTTGAAACATCTTTCGACATCTGATAATCAATGTAAAGAAATCCCTTAAGCTAGTCAAAATGTTTGACAACTTTATTAACGATCATATTTTTGTCCAAAAATGTTTGATAAAAGAAGGTTCTGCAATTTCAAAACAGAGAATAATACATTCAGACATGTAAATTTGATGATAAGAGCATGTGTATAGCACATTTATGGTCATTTTACACTTTTTACAATTTTATTAACTGAATTGGGTTTCAATTTTTGTTTTCGTGCCTCAATAAATTATACAAAATTTATGAATGACTTAAATTAAAAGTGCTTAACAAAGCATCAGTACTTACTTGAACCATATTGAAATTATTATTCAGTTGAATAATAATTTCAATATTGTTCAAGTATATTGTTTTCGTTTTATTGAGGTGAGATGGAATACTCAAATCTCTCGGCAGAAGTAATATCTTTAACATTTTATGTAACTCAGTAAGGGTTGCGTGCAGTTGTAACTATATTAAAATAAAAAAACAAGAAGTTACAATGCGTGCAAACATGATATGGTATAAAAGAGTACTTTGTTCATTCATTTTAGACGGGCGACGGGCATGCGCGGATAGTCGTAAGCTAGGAATCGAATGGGCACATTCCAAAAAAAAGTTCGCGAAACTTCCGGTATATCATTGCGCTCACAGACGTATTCAAGTTCTACGGTGACAGCGAGTTCAGGCAGAAACTTTATGCAGACACTGCAAGCTCAACATTTTATGAATTTTGAGCACTTTTTTTAACGTTCTGGTGTAATTTTAAGCTTTAAGGACAGAAACACCATCAAACAAATAAAGAACAACACCACTGCGAGTTTATAGAACATTTTATGTAACTCAGTGAGTGTTGCGTGCAGTTGTAGCTATATTAAAAAAGCAGTTAAGACGATCGTGTGTGCAAACATGATTTGGTACAAAGAGTACTTTTGGCATTCGTTTTAAGACTTGCGGCACGCATGCTAGAAATCGTATTGACGCATTCTAAAAAATGTTACGCGAGGTTTTAAACTTCCGGAATACCACTGCGCCCACAGGTGTATTCAAGTAAACGGGTTCTACGGTGACAGCGAGATCAGATTGAAACTTTATGCAGGCACTGCAAGCTCAACATTTTACTAATTTTGAGCGTTTTTATACGTTCCGATGTAATTTTGAAACTTTTAGGACCGAAACACAATCCAACAAACAAAGAACAACACCGCTGTGAGATACCCTGCTGAGTTCATTAGATTTGCATGTGGCATTCAATATTGTTAATGGGAAATCGTGCAGTCGCGAAGTAGTCAATTAAGGAAAATTATTGTGTTTGAAAGCTACAACAAAACTACATTTTCAGAAAAATGCTATTGCCGGATATTTCTCAGATGTTGTTCTCTAGGATAACTACAAATTTACTTGGAAATGAACGTCAGTAACTCATTCTCAGCTGCTACAGTATGCAGTTCAGAGAACCAGGCTTGTCACACTTCGGCTTCTTAACTAATTTTCCTTCCACCGCCGACAGTCTTTCAACGCTTTCAGCGCTTTGATTTAATTCGTAAAATTTCAATTTGTTACCATGTGACTGGACGTAAATGACATAAGCCGGATATTAAAGAATGTTGGTTAATTTTGCATTTACGATCAGTTGTAATTATTACGTGATTTCCGCGAAAATAATTTTATGATCAAGTAAGAATGTACATGCTACATGCCTATGGACATAACTGAACAAACAATGTGTTAATAAGATTGTGTTCATTTTCTTATTTTGTAAATGATTGAAAAATCTTTTAAATAATTCCTATTTTTGTAAGATTTAGAGCGCCTTTGTTTTATACTTCTGTATATGTTTCATGTATAAAACTCTTTTTTTTCGGAGACCACAATATAGAATTTAAAATATTTTCTCAACTTCTCTTGCATGTTTCCAAATCATCTATAGCCGCTAAGCTGAGTGTATAGTACGCTAGATTACAAATGGGGATTTCTGGTTAGTCCAAGTTCATGGTTAAACAGATTTTCCCTAACCGTTTCTTTGTTGTAACTTCATATACATTTAAAATGACGGCCTCCGGTTAGCATTAATTTAAAAACTTCAAAATAACGAACAACTTTCTCGTAAGGTATCTGAATTAATAAATTCTGTCGGTTTTGTAACTTGCATATTAATGCCTTTTGGCACTGATACTTTCATTTGCGTTGTAAAATGAAAAAGTCTGCATTATAAATAATCATAACTAGAACTGAACTATGTATCATTTTATTTACGTTTGTCATGGAACAAGCGAATTTACATAGCAAATGGCGGAGAATGATTGGTAACAGAAACAACAAATACTGTTAACAGGTAACATAATCTGGATTTACAAAAAAAACATGTGGTTAAATAAAAACAATCATGTACAGTACATTATATTAAATTCATATATAAAGATCTATATGTGTTTCTTGTACTTTTTGCCTCCGCATATTGATGTAAGACACAAACATCCTTAAATATCACAAAATATCTACAAGAATAGTAAAGTTTCAGTATTGTCCGAGATAGCGCTGAATCCTCCAGAAGTGTTCAGTGAGTTGTCTAGGGAGGTGTTAGATGACGTCACGGATGAGTTCAACTGGTCTGAGCATGCGTATTGGTAGCTGGACTGTCCATTCATATAATAATTTGAATAAGTATGCATCAAATTGCTTTGGTATACGTCATTTCCGTAACTGCTATATTGCAAATTGTCTGATAATGTAGGTACTCGATTCTGATTTGCTGATTGGTATGCAAAACCGGAAGTATTGTCTGAATTTATTGCTTTGCTTGCAGTTCCGATGATTTCTGAGATTGACCAGATCTTTGGTTTGCCATTTGATGTTGCATCAGCTGTGTGTTTTATTTGTTGTGGGAGTTTTTCCGCCATTTCTAATGTTGGCAAACGACTGCGCATCATTTCTGAGACTGGCGGAAGTCTGCTATCTGTAGACGCTTGCGGGGTTTCTTTTACTGTTTCTGTCAAGCTTTCAGGTGAACTGGCGGGAACCACTAAATTGTCTGCTCTGACCTCGGGCGAAAAGAGCCTCTGAACACATTTCTTTGCAGGCCTCTTTGGTTTTGTTGTAATTTCATCTAGGTCGGAAAGGTCAGAGAGTTCTTTTGATGTGTCTGCTTCACTGCTCGACACTCGGCTAGAGAGACTTCCGCTACGTTCCCTTTGTTCTGTAAAAAAATTTAAAAAAAGAAGTTTGAGAAAATGGTTTATAAGGACAGACACAGTTTAACAAATAACGTGAGAAGGCGTTATGTTTTGAGATTGCGAAAAAAAAGGAAATTAACGCAAAATTAACTATTGCAACTAACAGGTACACTCCGTTAAAAATGATCCTCATGGCATTTACCTGCTAACGTTCGAAAACTTTAATAATTTATCAAGAAAATATTTAATATATCATACCTGGTTCGGACTCTTTTCCATCAATTTCATCTTCGTATTCTCCGTTATCTTTCTTCATTCTCCGTCTGGCGTTTGCAAACCACGTAGATACTTGGGTCAAGGTCATTCTTGTTGCTATGGCCAGCATGACCTTTTCACCTTTGGTTGGATACGGGTTTTTCTTGTGCTGGCTGAGCCAAGCTTTCAGTGGACCTGTGGTTTCACGTGAAGCATTCTTGCGACGGATGGAGTTTATGTCGAAACCAGGATATCTAAAATGAAGAGAGTAATGTTATTTAAAACAATAATTACAAACACTAAGCACCTAAAAAAGGCTTTAACCACTAAAAGTAAATTCATTGAAAGTCCTCTGTACAAAAGAGTGAGAAATTGGGATGCCTTTTAAAGATGATTTCTGCAAAATATTTTTAAAATGGCATGTTATTTGAAACAAAACTTTCCAACTAAATTTACGAAATTCATTCCAAAAAGTACATTTTAATCAAAGCGCCGGAAACTTTAAAAGAATCCTTTTTTACACAATGACAAATTTTAAAGGAACGTGGGTATAACGATAACGTAGGACTTAAATACCTAATGTGAAGTAGGGGTAAATACTTACAAGGAACTGTAGGGATGAGGGTTCATCATTTGATCGACGAAGTAATGCTGTCCCAGAGAGCTCGGAGCTTTCAGTTGTTCAGATCTGTTCTGCTGCAATATACAAAACAAGATAATTAGATCATTGTGAATTTGATGTTTCTAAGGTGAGTTTTAGCTCGCTTTAGAAAAAAAGTGTTATAACCCTGATTGCATAATCATTTTCGAAGAGAATACTATATAGAGATTATCAAACCCTTTTATTTTAACACAAGATATGCTGTTTCATTTAAATTGTTTATCAACAGTTTTTCCTTGATACTAAGAACTTGGTTTATTTGGTTTAAAGGCAAATATAACGTATTGTCTGTTTTTTTAACGAAAAAGATGTTGTTTTTTATGTAAGAAAACAGTCAATAAATAAAAAAGAAATAAAAATCATTAATAAGATTTACTCACTGTTTGGTAGTATGATGATGCATCTTGTCTTAGACCGGAAGTCTGGGGATACAACTGACTGGTTCCATATACTGTTTCCGGTAAGGTAGGTACCCTGGACAGATAATTCTGTGAACTCATTTGCGGAGCGGAAAAAGCCGAAGATCCCAAATGCTGAGCCTGTAAGAGAAAAAACATGTGTATGTTATAAATTAATTGTTATATTTTTCTCAACAAATTAATTCGCCACAGTAACACTAACAGTTATTTACAATCATAAAATGTGCACAGATGAACAAAATTCTCATCATGGAAACTGTTTTGTTTCTGTTTATTTCTCGGGCCAACGTATACTTTTATATCTGGTGCCAGCTTATACCAGTGTCAAGTGAATTGCTTTATTTTTTTGAATAAAGTTATATAAAACTATAATTATAAATAAATAAACAAAAATAAAGCTTTTACTATATCTTATATTAATAACAAGTTTAAAACTTATGGTGTGAATACATAATAATTTCTCTTTTGTTATATTTTTGCATTTTTCTATTCTTATTATTAGTTTATATTTTAAATATATCTTGCCTTAATTATTTTGTATCACCATATATAAACGATGAACTGTGTATGTTCAAGTTAATGAAAGTAAAAGTTCTGTTCCGTTCTGTTCTGTTCATAAAAAGAATTTGAAAAAAGACATTGAACCAACCTGCGACACCGACTGCATTCCAGTCCAAGACATTGTGTGTTGTTGTAAATCCTAACAATATATCACAAAATATTCCTGTTTTATTTTCCACTAAATTGTAGAAGTAGTAGTTGTTGTTGAAACGTTTTAAACTGTGTTCTCTTTATACATGTAAGTTATTCAAATTTCTTATCTATGATAACCTGTTCACACAACAGTTACTTGTGATTTGAATTTCACTGTGAATATTTTCAAATATATAGTCTCTCCTTAAACAATAGAATAGTATTTTCAATGTTATCACTAAAATATAATTTCATTGGCTGATAAGTTTAATTTCAATTAAAAATTAAATAAACAGTAATTAGTTATCTAGTAAGTGTGTCATATCTGCGAAATACGCGCTTCTGATTGGCTAATTGCTGATACTGATTTTTTATTCACGCCTTATATGGGATATGGAACATTATGGGAGCCCTGTATCGAAGCCTCGATCTTATCTCGTTACAATCGTAAAACGCGTGTACCCTAATGTCAAAATCGTGGCCCCTAAAGGTGAAAACGGATGTTGCAACATCTTTCGATATTATATGATAAATGTTAAGAAATCCCTTAAGCTAGTCAAAATGTTTGACAACTTTATTAACGATCTAAATTTTGTCAAAAAATGTTTGATAAATGAACTTTCTGCAATTTTCAAAACAGAGATTAATACATTTAGACATAGATATAGAGATAAGGACATGTATGTAGCACATTTATGGCCATTTAACAATTCTGACAATTTTATTAACCGAATTAGTTTGTCAGTTTTTTTTCGTGTCTCAATAAATTATACAAAAATATACAAATGGCTCGAAACGTGCTTAACACAGCATCTATTCGTTTTTGTACAAATGAATAATAATTTAAATTTTGTTTAAGTATTTTTTTTTAATTTTATGGGGTGATGGATAGAATACTCGAGTCTTTTGGCAGACAAATCATGTCTAATAGTGAAATTAAAAACATAATCTTGAAAATTGCTTTCCAGACCTCAAGATCAAACATCCTAAACTCTAAAAAATTTCAACTCAACATGTTTATTCAAATTCATAAAAGTTTGGTTATTTACTGAAATAAGTTATAAAAATAATTATAAAATTTACCTTTTATCATGAAAACATTTCAAATAACACCGATTCCTTCAAAGATATTCTAGAACTAATGTTTGAGTAGTTCAGACAAATTCAAACTTGTGATGTTCTACTCTAACTGTTCTTTGTATATTTTTGAACAAAATTTATAGATAACAAATTTTTAAAACTTCCTTAAAAAAACAATAAATATTATAATTATAATCTTAATCTTAAAACCTAAACTAACTGAGTAAACTGTGTACCTTCAGAAATTTTAAATTATAACTTTGAGTTGATTTTAAAATCGGACTCAATACTTTTCGTGATATTGGGTGCATTTATTCTAACATGACATATCTTGAGAAACCCCGTGTAAATAAAGGCGTATAAAATCACACAGAAATCGTATTTAGTAAAAAAAATTATACATTTCAAAAAGTTCTTGTCAGGTAAACATAATTGAGGCCCAGCGACAAAACCGATAAATGTAGACCCTGATCGAATTTCGGACTCAAACAGGGTCTGAAAAGGATCTGAAGTGTTTTCTAGATGCAATAAGAATGCTTCTCTGACTAAATGGAAATCAGTGCAACAAACTCTAAGCAATACCGGGAATAATCTGTTAATTTTGGTGGAGTGGTTTATGAATTCTCGAAATCCGGAAAATGGAGAACGTGATACGGAAAATAAAGACCATTTGTTGCTATTTTGATTAGAAAGCTGGCGTTATTGAATAAATCCGTGATTACGGTAATAATGCCAAGAAATAGTAGAAGCAGACAAGGTTAAAGGTTCCGTTTTCACAAGATTGTTACGAGTTATTATTACGAGTTCACCGTTTGCATGATAAAATCGGAATCGGCAAACTCAGTCATTGAAAGTTTATTCAAAAGTATTATTTAATAAAGAAATTCTCCCCTTCCCAATACTTTACGCAACTTATATTTCCTTCAAACAAAACAATAAAATATGCAAACGGTGCTCACATAAAATTCATAATGTGTGATATCTGAAACTTCCGTTATCGTCTTTAAAAAAAAATCTAATGTAACATGTTCTCTTACATGTTTCTGACATTTGCATGATTTATTGCGCTCTATGTCAAAAATGGGCGCCTGGATTTAAACACATACTGTGTGACTTTCAGACGATCAATCAAGTCTAGCCATTCTGTCTTTTGTACAAAATGATAAACTTGTTTGTAGGACAGAAAGTCATGGAAAAATACCAACAGCGTATATTTTTACCACAGATGACCGACTAAACTCAGAAAATGTTTTGTTTAAGAATATATTGTAACAACCATAAGTTTTTAAATCCACATTATAGTATGTTTTTATTATCATAGGTCAACTTAACTAGGTGAATTTCAATTTGTAACAACAATTTTAACCAGTGAATTGCGTTTCTTATTCATGATGCAGAAAGAGCAAGCGTATAACAGTTTAGTCGTATTATTATCATATTTACTATTTTATTTACATCGAGCTAGGAGTATAAGAATTACAAGCGTTTTCAATCACAATTTTATAAATACATTTTATTGTGTTAGTGAAAAATAAAATTTAAATTTTTAATTGAGTAAAGAAATTCAAACTAGAGATTTGGGAGAACCGATATTTATGCACACGTTTTACACATATTTGAAAATTCACCCGCTTACCCACCCCCATTCAGTCGTTATATTTCGGCACTTTTCCGAACTGTTGTTTATTTCTACAATAAATCACTATTTTTTCTAGACAGGGAGACTCGAAACATGCATTCTAAGATATTTTAAAAGGATAGCTTGGTTTTAGTACCAAGATAACAAGATAGGATAGTCATTATCGCCGTTTTCTAAGAAGTTTAGATCCTGAAAGCTTGAAGAATACAGTTAAATAGGTATTAACTCTTTCCTCCATAGACACACCTTTAATGCGTGGGCGAACAGTGTAGATCCAGATCAGCCGGTACATCCGTGCAGTCTGATCAGGATCTAAACTGCTCGCTTTTTGATTCATTAGGTTATTTCTGACCCAAATGCGACCAGTGCAGATCCTGATCAGACGGCACGGATGTGCTGGCTGATCTGGATCTACACTGGTTGCGCATGCGTAAAAATGTGTATATATGGAGGAAAGGGTTAAAGCACATTTTACGTGGTGTGCTTATTCTTAAGAGTTTTTTTTTTAAATTTTTAAATCTCTTGGAATTTATGTTTGCTTAATATATCCAAGCCTAAATTTAATTGATAAGACAGATGAAAGAGACCTCGTTGTACAAATATTTAAAAAGCCACTTGACGTTTCTCTCTTAATCAAGTGGTATTCTTTGTACAAAAATAAACAAAATAACAACTTTGACTGCTCAACTCAATGACTCGACGTAATCAGTATTTTTATCAGTTTAATCGATGTACAATATGATCCTACATGATTAATAAAATTGTTCGATTAAATCACAATAATATGTGTGATCATTTCTTTACATTGTTAGGTTGTCAAAGATGTGACATATCGCGATTTAATATCTGATTTTAACAAACATGTTTATGCTGTTGATAATACAAGATAAAGTTTTTAAAATATGATATTTCAAAATTTGCAATATTGATGTTTTAATATCGGCCCGGCATACGAAAACCTGTTACTGACTTCGATATTTACAGGGTTACTTAAGGACAGACAGACAGACAGTCATACATTCTTTCACTGACATAAAATTTCAATTTAATACCACACTTAAATTTATCAGCAAAATACATACATGTCACGTTCATGAGTATTAGATACTTACAAGTTCATGAATATTAGATACAATTATAACGTTCGTGAATATTACATACATGTCACGTTCATGAATATTAGCGAAAAATATACTTGTTAAAAAAAAAATTATTCTTGTATAAAATTCAACGGCCTCGATTTTCCTATTGTTTTGGGAGAAATTGTTGTTTACGATAGGGAAAATAATAAAATAATATATAAAAAGAAGAAGTTTAACATACACATTTATCAAGTTTGTTATCATTTAATTGTTTTAATTGGTGAGTTCATAAAATGTATTAATAGCTATGTCCCCTCAAAAATGAGAGTAATGAAAACTTGATCTGACCCCATATATCATATAGGAAATCGAGAGAGGTGTCCCCAGAATGCGAGAGAGTTCTAAGATACCGTAACTGCGGGGACTCAAAACCGGAGAGAGAGAGAGAGAGAGAGAGAGAGAGAGAGAGAGAGAGAGAACGAGAGGAAGTGAGGATGAAAGGAAGGGAGGGTAGGAGAGAGAGGCAGTTGTATATTTGGCAAATTCTCTGTATACGTCATTTATTTTCAGAAGTTTTCAGTCCAACATGTTTTTGAGACTATAACGACCGAACGTACGAACTAGTACGTAGGGCTTGAATCTGGGAACATTAGTAGTAACAACAGACAAGCTTCTATTGCAAGCTCAGTAATTGCTGGTTAATAGCGGGGTTTCACTGTATCAAGATAGAATACTTTGTTAAAAAACACGTATGTCTTAGGTTTTTTGTTCGCTAAAATTATGACTTCGCGTTTATGCTTGTGGAACATATTTATTGAATTCAAGCAAATAACTGCACCCGGGCTTTCATACCCCGAACGACATAACGAGGACTCGAACGGTCACTTAGCTTGACTCACAGCTAACGACCTTGCAGCTGGGCCCCTTTGAACAAACACAAATGTTTAAAATTTAAACAAGCATCATAATTTTTTTAAATTTCTTCAGTTTAGTTTTATTTTGTTATCATTTGAGAACTGTAATAACCGATAAAAGGGAAATAACTGTAAAATGCATATCTGAAGGAGGCTTTTACATTTAAACTACTGCATTTAATATATGCAAAAATTGCATGGAATTATGAACTTAGATTTTAAGATAAGAAAATACAGAAGCCCATTAGGACCAGATAAACTATTTTCTTGATGAAAAAGTTAGTATCAACTTAATAATTTGAAAATTCAATTTTGTTTGTTGAAAACTCAGGTATTAAGTTGCAAGAAAGAAACACAAAAAATTGATCTGGCCCTAATGGGCTTCCGTAGATTAATGACAGCAACGTCCAGAAATGGGTATGAACCAGGGAGGCAATCGTCAGACATTAAAACTTTCATTTATGAATATGATATATTGTTGTGCGTATACATTTATCCGGCGCACTTAAATCTTTGGAAATACTATTATTTTAAAATGAAATATTTGTTTATTGACTAAAATATCCAGTAAAGATAACCGATTCCTTGATTTACTTTTATACACGGGATATTTACAATTGCAAGGTATAAATACATATGGATAATACGAAATCTTTCAGTCGGAAAAAAAACCCTGGTTTTAAGTTAAATATAAAGTTTTATGTCATTGAAAATCGCTATGCTTATGGACCAAAAAGGTCTTTTACTTATTAAACTATCCATTATCAGCATGGTTAATACACGACTTTAAATCTATAACGTGAGTTTGGAAAATCTGGAATTTGAAATCAGTTTTTTCGAGATAAAATGAAACTAAAGTAAAATGTCAATAAAACATGATTGTGTTTACAAAATCATCAATATCTTTGGTCAAACAGGTAAAATACGAAACTATAAATTGGAACTAAAGTAAGATGTCAAGAAAAACATGTGTTTACAAAATCGTCAATATCTATGTCCAAAACAGGTAAAATACGAACCTGTCAAAAAGTTAAAATTAATGAAGATGTTAAAGAGTCACTTGTCAATTTTAAGCCAAAGGCATTCAAACGTGCATATTTCTGGTTTTTCTAATGTAAATGTGTACAAAGATTATGAACTAGAATGACAGTAATTATTTAAATATCGGTAAGTGTCAGCCAGTAAAAGTCGTAAACCTTGCAGCAATTATGTTTGAACATTGTTCGATCTTTAATTTACAACAGTCATTCTTTTTAAAGTTGGAGTTGGCAATAATGGGCAGAGGGAGTTGTCATCGGCAGTAAAGATGTCATGTACTTTAATATTTCATATACTACAATAAACTTGACACGGATTTTTTATGACGGGGCACAGAATAAAAAAAACTGAAATTCGACCTATCGCAACTTCCGGCCAATAAATACCTTTTGTAATAACAGAAAGTGTTTGAAACAATAAACGACAAGTTTGTTTTTGGCTCATCCTAAAGTCGAAACGAACATTTTTTTTTATAAAAAACAATAGTATAAATACCGGTTTTTGTTTATAAAAAACTACTTTATTTTTGGTTCGTGTAGCCTAGTTGTGATGCGGTAGACGAATAAAATGTTACGTATTTATCCGCCGGCACTCTGTGGCATTATTATATTTCGCTTGGGTTTAATTTTCGCGTACTTCGCGCTACGAAAAATGCGCGAAGTCAAAACCGAAAAAAATTACGCTCTGTTATAGCTTTTCTTCTGAGAATAATAAAACTGCCCAAATTTATTCCCGCGCTGCACAAAATCCACCCCCGCGAAAATAACGGTACTTTCCTTTTTTTGCAGATTAGAGATCAGACTCCAATTGGTAGAATAAGAGCTGTTCTTCCAAGGTGATCAATCAAAAGCTAAAGTTTTGCGACTGGTCTCAAACCTTACTGAGCCTTCCCTATCAGAACGTCACGTAGACTAAGAGAAATAAGAACGTTTTTTTTTCGATCGGGGTTGTGAAATGGTGACAATAACCCAGATGCTCCAAGTCTAATCGCCTGCGGAGCAGAAAAAAATAAGTTAACTTGCCTATTCGGGAGCATCATATATAGAGGTCTTAAATGTCGTTATGTTATAGAATGCTTTAAAACTTGAATAAGTCACTCGCTTGATAAATAAACATAGAAAAAAGAGTTGAAAGAAAACATATTTCATCGCGTATGGACAGTAACATGAGTAAGTCGTGAACTATTTATTTCAAATATGCACAATTAGGGGTCGGATGTAAGATTTCCAGAAAGAGCGTTCGTTTGGGGCTTTCTTCCTGGCCGAAATCCTTAACAAAATTAAATATTGATGACCCAAAAGGGGGTTCGGGAAACCCCGCTCGTATTTCATAATCAATGTCGCATTAGCTGTTACATCTATTTTACACAAAACAAATACAGGTACAGATAAATTTAAAATTAATCCCTAACTCAATGTTAAACGCGTTACGGGTTACTATGTGCTTTTGAATTGCGCGATAAGCTGCCAAGACGAAAACGGTTTATCAAAATACATCGAAAGATAGCTTTGTTAAGTCCCAATTATTTTCTTCCGCTTACAAGGAAGAATTATTTTTCATTTGATTTTACGCTGCTTCCGTGTCTTAACCGTTTCCTCCGGAAAACTAGAAGTTCATTCGTAGATCATGTAGTAACAGGATAAAGTTTTAGAGGTAAGATCTTAAATCTGTAAGTTAAAATCAATTTTATATAAACAAATCTTTGAGTCATCGAAGGAAGACCGGGTGCCGGTCGTAGATGAGGGCTCTGGGAGGGTTTCGTAGGTCCTCTGTAGGATCAGGAACCGGGCTAAAATTTCTTGGTATGTGAAGGAGTAAAGCTCAACGGATTCACATTGATGTGTTTCAGAAAAATTTTGGAAAAAGTGTAAAACTTCTGCTTAAACTGAAGTATACCGCCATATGGAGTAAAGGGTTGGGGTCTTGAATTTATTTATTGAAACGACTAAAATTATGCATTATTGATTGACTTATTAGTGTAAATATTGTAAGTTTGTATCAGATGTACTGTAAAACCTTTTGCGAGGGTGAAAACAATGGGGCCGAAACGGAAAAAAAAATAAAAAAACAAAAAAGATTCGATCAAAGCGAACCTTGAGCTTTCGAAATGCGTTTGTAATTTATGTAATTTTGATAAGCCTTATATCCATCATAAATGTAGGATCACACAAGTAAGACTGGCGACTTATCTGCAATTTCTAGTAGCTGATTGGTAAAAAAATTCATTTTCCAAAATGACCAATCAAGCGTTAAAGATTTTTATGATTTCGTGCCCTGTTACTGTTGTATCATGTTATTTCGCGGCAAATACATTTCGCACAAAAAGCACAAACTTAATTCTCTTTTTTTATTAAAATATAAGATATTCAATGGATTGATTTCGCTGGGCTTTGATTCCGCGCATTTCCTCTAGCGGATACGCGGAAACTAAGCCCCCGCATAGTATAATGATACCATAGAAATTAAATTGATTATGATACGAACGGCTATCAGTTTTCAGTTAAATAAGTTAACAAACATCTTTATCAAACAAAGAAAAAAGGATAAAAAACGTATCCACAAGCGGATCTAAACGGAGTCTAACCCGGCACGCACCACCTCTTAATGTCACCTAGTTAATGTTTAAAATCAACATCAAAGCATATGTATAAACGCGATAAATCTCAATACGCTGTTTTAGAATTTAAGTAACTAGTTTTTCCTCTGGGAATGGTCTAAAACTCCGCTTTTAGATAGTGTAATTTTCCAGTTTTGTTTCAAGGGGTGTACATTTCAAATTACGCTCCAAAGTGCGCCACTGCTAACACCAGGTCTCAAGGTTATAAAATTGAGAATGGAAACAAGTCTCAAATCTCAGTTTTATAATCTTCAGGCGAGGTATTGGATTCGTATTCGCCACTCAGCCTGGATGTCCATTCATTTCTTTAACTTGGTAATACATGATTAACCGTCATGAGTCATCCTATTTGAAAAAAATATTTCATTTCATGATTTTACAAAACTCCAAACTTGGGAGCTTATTGCTAAAACAAATTTAATCTGACATCATCAAAGTATCGTGCCATAATTATGTATTTTAAATAACATCCATGACATCAATCTGTTGTGGATATAAAATACAAACATATATAATTACAACTTTAGAGAAAATACTTCCGGTCACAGCACGAACACCACTTATTTAACACTTACAAGAAAAGACACGATCAGGAAATACCGTTTCACGACACACAAAAATAGAAGTGAGAGTTAGCATACAAACTTCAAGTTTTCAAGACAGTTTCAAATTAAGTCTTGGGTAAAGATGAATGTAACTAATTATTGAGTATATATTAATACGTCTTATTAAAACGGCGATATAAAAATATTTATAGCCTGTAAGTATGGTATACAATACTGTCACATGACTAAGATGTTATGGCTAATTAGGCTAATTAGTTATGGCAAATTAGGTGTAACTGTTCATACATCGATTAAACGCAGAAAAAAATAAACTCAATTCTTAAATGAAAAACGTTATTGTCCTAACTGCTTGCAAATTTCATTTTTTTAAAGAGTAAATTGAATGAACGTTTATTTTCAGGTTATGGGCACCAATTGAGAAAGATTGCGATGGATCCAATAAGAATTACTCTTATTATCATTGCACTGTTGGGTGTTGTAAGATCGAACGACAATTTCACAGAAAATACTAACCAGCCTTGCGAATATCTACTTTGGGGAAACAGTAAAACATACTTCGAAAGTCGTTTAATCGCCGTATCACCTAACTTCATTCATTTTTCCATACAGTTCAACGTTACCCCAAACTTCACTTCACCGACAGCATTTCATCCATTAAATTGGGTGTGGACATACACGTCGCCAACGGCAAATTATCCATTTCTGTCATGGAACATAGATTACGGATTACTTTCATTTGGTTTGTTGGACGTAAAAACATTCACAGTTCCATATGTCCAAATTAACGTGTCTGATTCCTGCCAGGTTAATTTGGGAACAAACGAAACCACGTGGAAAATTGTTCAAACGCTTGAGCATGTTCTTGAAAACATGTCTGACGAGGGCTATCATAAATACGAAGAAAGCTTTTTCTGTTACCTAGATGTAGCGGATGAAATCAAAGATACTCTGCAATATACGGCTGCTCTTTATTTGAATCTCCCAATAACGTATATAAATTACAGATGTTGTAGGCTGCATTATGAATATCAGGATGAAAAGTATAACCAGAATTGTTATAAACATCCACATGAAAAATGGCAACAGTCACTTATGGGGCCTTATATACTTGGTCTTCTGCTCTTTATATACTTTCCTATTATGCTTTTCAATATAGGCGCTTGGTTAGCTCAGAGCGAAGTGATAGAAAGACATGAATTCGAAGTCAAAGATGGGTATGAAAATCTAGACGGCAGTGATAAAGAAAACTGGATTTATCTAGACGGAAAACCACCAATAACTCTTTTTGAATCTTTAAACCCTTTTGGTGGTCTAACCCATAAATTTCCAGTTATACTTTCTCGAGTTCGGCGATTATTTTGTGTTTTGATAATACCATTTGTAATATATATTCAAATTGGAATGTATTCGAAAGGTATTGGACCTGAGAAGGAAATTAAGGTAGAAGAGCTTGTCAGTCATGGAACGCCGATGGGATTTTTATCGCTTCTTGGTAAAAAAGAAGACAGAAATAAAGTGTTTGCACCAATGTTTGGAGGACCAATGTGCATTCTGATAATGTACTACGCACTTGGCATTGTGTTCTTAGTATTTCCAAAAAGTCTAAAACAGATTGTTGAGTTAGGAATGCCAGGCGGACACACAGCCTCGCCATTGTTTCTCAGTTGGAATGACATCATCAAATTCTCTATGCTCACAGACTCGCCTGATCCCGGCTATGAGAAAGGATCTGTTGTTTGCAAATGCAGCATTTATATGCTATTTAGTAAGCTATTCTGGAAACGAGTATTTTCTATTCAGAGAGATCGCATTTCCATGACCAATGCTTGCAATTCTCGCCCTACTTTCTTAGCAAAGCTCCTCTTTCTGCCAATATATATAGTCCTCTGTCTTCTTGAAATAATCGTTTGCGTGATTTTCTATGGGATTCCTATCTTTGGATTTGTATCAATCATGGTGAAGGGAGCTGTCAAATCAATGTTGATGTTCAGGTTGCAAAACAGGTTGGCAGCTCTGATTTTTGGAAATCCTTTTACGATTCTCATTGGCACAATTGCTGTCTTTACTATGTTTGTGTTTTTCTGTTACTCGACTTGCCTGATCTTCATACAAAGCTTTTACTTTATCTCTCAAATAATCATTTTCTGCTTCGTCGCTGTAATAGTTTACCCTTCCAGCTCCTTCGGTTATCTGTTCTTCTTTTTGGTCTTGCTGTATTACTTGGTTCGACTGATAAAAGACTTCGGAGAGATTTATCTTGAACTCTTGTCTGTTGCGATTGAGAAGTCACACGAGCTGTATGACCAAGTAAACCATGTTAACATTTTCGATGAACAAGTTCTGTTGTACAATATTGTAGCAACTCGCCTAAGAGGTATAAGGATAAACGACATATTACTGGACGTTCCACAGAATGTGCTACAGAGATTGCAAAATGACGATGTCTCAAGAAAGATTTCAAAACATAACAACATGTACGGAATCCCTCGGAAATTATTTTATTATCTGGTCAGTAAGCATCGCCCAGTTCATATTCAGGTTCTGAAAATATTCTTCCACTTGAGTTTGATCCTGTTTCTTGTTGCTATGACATTAAGCATTACTTCAAAATTTGCAACTGGGGCGTCTTCAGAAATATCTGACGTCATGCACGTAATATTTATAGTAACAGTTGGTGCCTTGCCTAGAGTCCTTGAGGTATTTCTAATGAACGCTAGTGAGACGGTCAGGCGGGAGATTGAAGTACGAAACATCGAAGAATCTATCAAAGAATACTGGCTTTTGAAAGCGGACGGAGAGTTCGTTATTGTAGAACCTTGAGTAAGAATTGATCTACTATCTGAGACTGGTTTCTATGCCACGTTTTATATTCCTGAAGGCTGGCGTTAGGCAAGGGTTCTATTTTCCGCCTGAACTGTTTTAGCTTTTATTCGCACAGTAGGTACCAGAACACAATTTGATACGATAAGATCTCGTAAATTTATATAGATTCTCATAATTACTTAAAGAAATCAGCTTTAAGCCCGTTCCCGATATATAAAGCAATGTTAGATCCGATGTAAATTTTTACTTTTTTATCATTTTGTCTTTGGTAGAGGCAATATCATTTTATAGAAAGCGATACAGGTCAGCCTGGGTCTACTCTATTTGAAATTCAGTCAATTCATCTGACAATACTTGTTTAAGTTCAAAGAAAGTCCGTTAAACTAAATAAAAGCAATCAATTATGATTGAATTTAAACTTCATTAGATCGACATACCCGGATATAGCGGTTATCAATTACAGATCTACAGAAAAGAATCTTAAAACAATATATTTCAAAACCGAATCATACTTGCTTGTGGAATTAAAGAAAATAGTTCCTACCTGTTATATTTACCTGTAATTTTGAAAACAGCCAGTATTGTACGAACTTTTCAAACTGAGTATTCTGTTAACAGACATAGTTTCTAGCTACTATGTGAGCAAACATTCATGTAAAGTGGCCTGTAGTAAAGTACGGCAGTGACAAAAACTGTCGAGGAGGTTGAGTAAATGCCGGATCTTCAGTACATTCACTACATTAATGTAAAAAAGAGAAAGTTTATGTTATTGGTGGAGCTACTCAATAACGAAATTTATAAATTTTACCTTTTTCTCGTGATGAGAAAATACAACCAAAACAGGGTGGTTTATGGGATATTTGGTTTGGTACCACCTTAAAGACAATAATACAAGAAGTAAAAACACGATCTTTCAACTTTTATCCATTATTTACACGAACATAAAGCAGCCGTCAAGGTAGGCTTTGATTGAGGTTCGGGGCATTACAGCTGTTTAAGAACTTGTTCGAGACCATGCCATGTTTATTCTGTAACTTTTCAAACGAATGTCTTAAATGTTACAGTTTAAAACAGTGTTTACGACTAATATAACTAGCGACACTTAACCGTTCTGTTCCGGGAGAAATACTGCAAATACAACTGAGAAAAAATGTAAAATAATTCTAAACTTTCGATATAGGTCTGCACTGTAAATGTTGATGTGAAGATGCTCATTTCTGCATCGATATGGTCGATATGAATATTCTACGTATGAAAATCGTAAATTCGCATTTTGTGATGATAAAGAATGAGAAAAATATCTTTTTCAGCATCTGTTTTAAAAATATCAGTAAAAGGAAGTAACTGCCGCTAAGAGGAGTTTGCCAAACTTAAACGCGGTGACCTCCCTTTGACAACACACTTGCCGGTTAACATTGCGGAAAATTGGAGCATAAAAATTTAAAACAAATTGACGCTGCGCATTTTGTTGACAACGTAATATTTCAAAGATGACATTCGAATGTACATATTTATCCTCTGTAACTACTCGGATAAAAACAACAGGGTATCAACACCGAAAAACGCCAATGCCTTTAGTGCTTTGATTATTTATGCAAGTTTTTCTATCAATTCTTATGTGATAAAATGTACAAGTATCTGGTCATTTATTTTCAAATGAAACATTTAAGCCATTTATATATTCAAATTAAAAATATTGTTAAATTTATGTGATAATTAACGACAGTTTTTTTTAATTTTCAGTCAAAATTGTATTTCATAACTGAAGTGAAAAAAGATTGATATAAATGTGTTGTTGAGTAATGGACATGTTTTGAACACTTTTGAGATGTAATAAAAGATTAAAAGTAGTATTTTAAATATAGCTAATTATATATTGAATGTTCTTAAGGATGCATGATTAGATTTTAAAATTCCTACTCATATTGTGTTTGCGTTTATGTATAATCATTTGAATAATAGAAATGATAAACGCATCCCGGGGTTTTACGTGTATATAAAAATCTACTATCATGAAATGAAATAAAAACAGCATATAATATCTAGTTGAGTTGTTCTTATATTTGCACACATTTCACAAGATGTATAATGAAATTCACAACAGCAAAGTAGTAGGTTTATTTTGCAATGTTTTTGCTGCTTGACCTCAAAACATGGGAAAGAAGATAGTAAGATATAAAAATCAATTTAACGAATATAAAAATCAATTTAACGAATCATCATTCTTTTGAAAATATCCAAGCCTTAGCTGATCTGATTCAATAGATGAAAGAGACCTCGTTGTACAAATATTTAAAAAAAGCCACCTGACGTTTCAATCTCTTTCAAGTGGTATTCTTTGTACACAAATAAACAAAATAACAACATTGACAGCTAAGCTAACTGACTCCACATAATCAGTATTTTATCATAGTAATCGATGTACAATGTGATCATACATGATTATTAAAAGTGTTCGATAACGATCACAATAATATGTGTGATCATTTCTTTACATTGTTAAGTTGTCAGGCCGGCACATATCGCGTATTTAAATCTGAATTTAACAAACATTTTTATGTTCTAATAATACAAGATAATACAAGATAATGGTATTTAAAGATAAAACATTTGCAATGTTGTTCTCTAAATAAAAAGTGAAATATGCATATCAGGAATGACCATACCAAGAATACTAAGGCTCCCCACATATATATTTTTATTTATCTTGGGCAAAATAGTTCAACAACAGACCGCACCGCTCTTGTCTCATTAAATAATGGCATAACGCAGACTCGGACCGAGACGTAGTAGCTAGTCTCGCAGATAGCGTCGTTATACCGTGGGTCCTTTAAACAGACACAACATGAACAAAGTTTTGAGTTTCCAGACTGGATCTTGCTTACACCTTTAAACAGACACAACATGAACAAAGTTTTGAGTTTCCAGGCTGGATCTTGCTTACACCTGGCTATTCCTAATACACATGCATTTTCTTTTTAACGAACTGAAAGATGCACAAATAATTTGATTTGTTCAAAACCTAATAAAGATCCTCCCACGGAATAAAAAAATAAGTAAAACTAAGACAAATTTCGAAGAAAAACCTTAAGCGAGAAACGGAATTTGTATTGCTTATTATTTTACAGACAAGGCGATTATGCACAAAAACATTTGGTAAAAATAGATGATGTTTTGCCAAAATGATCCTGGTACATACCAGGTTGATTTTTCTTGTATCGCCGAAAAGTTTCTAAGTAAAGACAAAGCCCATGACGATTCTCTGTCATGCAGGGGTTCCATTTGAACTGGGAGATGACCCCTTGGCCCTTGAAATTTCCTTATTTTGACCGCTATGATTTTAGCTGAAGGGTCATTTTTTCTTAAAATAGGGGTGTTTTGGGTATGTAATTGAGAGAATCCCTTAAAAAGTGCAAACTCTTGAGATTCAGCAGCTGGTGAAACCCCTGGTCATGGGCCCTTTTTTACTTTGGAATTTTGGAATTGTTCGACAGTGCAACAATCATGCATCAGGTATGCACGCAAAGAAAATCTGTCAATTTGATACCCATTGCTTGGATCATTATGTATTATTTGTCAAATTTGCAAAAAATACATATCGCTTCTTGCTTCATAAAAGTTTTTCGATTATTGTCCTAATTACCTGATACAGTTCATCAAAGTAAAACCCGTGACAAAACTAAGGTATGCATATCGTCTGCTATTGCTGTAGCCTCAACTGTGAGGTTGGTGCACTCAAGAATCTAGTTTAACACCCCCGCCACCCCCACCCCCAGTGGAAAATTGTTTTGCAACTGACCGTTTAAAGGCGGTAACCACAAATGGTTCTCTTTTTCGTTAATTGATTTGTTTGATTTGAATTTGATATTTTTATAAACCAATGTTTTCTTTTCTTCTTTACTTTTTGGCTGTGTGGGTGGGACGGATGTGTTTTTTGATGTTGTGATTCCTGATATGCATATTTCGCTTTTTTATACTCAATAACAGAATCAAGAAAGTCAAGCTGAAATCTTAATAAGATTAAGTAATGGATCAAGTGAATAAAATCGACGTGACGCCAGGAGAACGGAGAACTCCCCTATTTTTCGAATACCCGAACTAAAATGTATCAAACCAATTCCGTCATGTATTTCAAAAGTTCTACATGATAACAAATCTTTAATACCATGATAAAATAGTATTGCATTGCTTGCGGATTTGTACGGAAGCCCATAAGGGCCGTTTTGAGTTAGAAGTTAGAAGGCAACGATTCGAACATAGATGTTAGATCTTAGAACTTAGAAATTAGACGTGAAAACGCCATATTGAATGGAAGACAGACAAGAAGATGGATGTGAGATAAACTTCTTATTTTAATTCTTTTAATTTTATTTCTTATTTCTTATATCACAGTAACGTTGTTTGTGCCGTGTGGCGGCTGTAAAAAGTATCTCCATACATTCAATCAGTGCTGTATTCAGTCACGTCCTTTGAAAGTCGTTGAGCACGATACTTATGTACTATGTTAATAGTACTTCTAAAATTGCTTTTGTTTAAATGTTTCGGCTAATTTATAGATGGGTGGTATCAATATCCCAGCCAATATAGATTTGGATGTTGTTCAATCACCCCAAGGATATACTTCCTGCTTTTTACATTTTGCCTTTGGCGTTATCTGTGATATGCAGGATTTACATTCTCAGATTCCCTGTCAAAATTCTATTTTGTTTAGATCCTGATCAAAATTGTACTGTTTATTGGTGTGAATATTGAGTTGCGCTCAACCTGGGGGTAGGCGGCGTGGGCAGTAAAATGCATTTCCATTACTGCCCATGAACAGGCTAAATCAAACCGAACCTACAATATTTTCGTATTGGTCGTGTTTGTTTTAAAGTTGCATTTTCATTTATTTTCAAGAATTGGTGTGATATAGCTAGTAAAAAATCAGGTGATTATATCGGTACAACTTCAAGGGCTGAGTCAAAACAATCAATTTCAATAGGCATAGGTTTACCAAGCTATCTATAACTGGCTGGGACGAAATTCAAAAATGTTTTTTATAGCCAGTTCAAACTAGTTTAGCTAAATACGGCTAAACTAGATCTTCGAACTGAATAGCACTAATGCTTATATACTGACTTCTTCATCTGAGAGTGATATTGTTACTGCACACACTCTACATTACAAAATTTTGAATCAGTATTGACCCGAAACAAGACAAAGTACCTACTATGTATTGGTTGCCTAAAATGCATAAAACAGCGTACAAAGCAAGATTTATTGCTAACTCTAGTTCTTGCACTACTACTAAATTATCCGTGCTCTTAACTTCTTGTCTTACAGCTATTAAAGAACATGTAATTAGGTATTGCGATAAGGTTTTTTTTAAACTTCTGGCAAAAATTTATTTTGGTAGATTAAAAATTTAAATGACGTTTTGAAAAAGCTTAAATCAAATAATTTTCAGGCGTTCTGTTTGTCTACTTATGATTTCTCAACTTTATATACCTCGCTCCCTCATAATTTAATAAGAGACAAACTAACCAGTCTCATTGAAAAAAAAAACGTTTGCGAGAGAAAATAAAACCTTCATCGCTTGTAATGAACATAGGGCATTTTTTGCAGATGGTTCTGATGATAATTATACTTTATGAACTTGTCAAGACCTAATAGAGTCTCTAACTTTCTTACTGGATAATATTTATGTTAGATTCGGTACCTCTATTTATAAACAAGTAATAGGCATCCCAATGGGTACTAATTGTGCACCCCTTGTCGCTGATCTGTTTTTATACTGTTATGAAAGAGACTTTATGTTATCTCTTTCTACTGAACATCAAGATGATATTATTACAGCTTTTAACAACACCTCGAGGTACCTTGATGATATATTAAATATAGATAATAACCATTTTCCATTACTGGTTAATAAGGTCTACCCTAAAGAACTACAACTTAATAAAGCGAACACTTCAGAAAAGCAAGCAAACGTTCTCGATCTAAATCTGTCAATTGAAAATGGTTGTGTCACTACTAAAATATATGATAAAAGAGATGATTTTAATTTTAATATAGTAAATTTTCCGTTTTTAGACGGCGATGTTCCCCGTGCAACATCTTACGGGGTTTATATTTCACAGCTTGTTCGCTTTTCAAGAGCTTGCAACGATATTAATGATTTCAATGAACGCAATCTTTGCATTACAGAAAAACTTTTAAAACAAGGTTATCGGTATCACAAATTAAGGAAAACATTTTGCAAGTTTTATCGTCGATACCCAGATCTAATTCATAAATACAGGTGCAGTTTAAAATCACTATTGCAACAAGGTATTTCACAGCCAGTTTTTTATGGAGATTTAATTTATAAACTTAAGAAGATAAAGGGCAATGTTAATTTCACATGGTTATTCGTAAAAACCATCTGTAAATTTAAAAAGAAAGGTTACCAACATGATATTTTACAGCGCTCTGCATGCCTGGTGATTAACCCTTCTACAGTTGATCATTATGCTTACCTCTTTGGTTGCATGACGGTGGCAGGAGTTTAAGAGTTTATGAAGGTTTATGGGGAAATCTTTTCTTAAAAGAACCTAGAAGCTCGATTTGTTTCTTTTATTCCTGTCATCGTGTTCTTGCTGATTTTACTCCAGGAGCTCTGGTCTCGGTAAGATCATTGAGTATCCGCCCTTTGGCTTTGCATTGCTATTAGATTCTTATGTTTTATATGTTTGTGTGCTTTTGCATGCAACATTGTTGAGCCGATAAGTGGGTTGGAGTTGTTTCACCAAGACAACTTGTATTTGTTTTGTGATATGAGAAGCTGTTGGGGCAAGTGTGAGGTTGGTGCACCCTAGAACCTGGTTTAAACCCCCAGTGGCAATTTGATTTGCCACTGACCGTTCCAAGGCGGTAACCCCTCGGGTTCTCATTTTTGTTAATTGTTAGTGGTGTCTCTTTTGAAACTGATCATTTTATTAACCATGCTCTCTCCCTCTCTTCTTCTTGACTGTGTGGGGAGGCTGTTTTTTTCTGAATGTGGCGATTCCTGATATGCATATTTCAGCTTTTCAAGATGACAATTTGAAGAGCAACTTGAGGTTCAACCTTATTACTTCTTTTACTTCAGAGAAAGGGGAAAGGAAGGCGAAAGTAAAGGCAGATATAAACGTTATGTCATCATCTAGCAGAGGTTTCTGCAGAAAACGAAGGAATGCAAAGGTATTTTATTTGAGTATTTAGACACTCGGCTCATTTGCAAATAAATGACCTCGGAAAAAATGTCAGATTATTTAACATGGAGGTGTTGTATTTAGTGAGCATCGATAACTAAATCAATAAGGTGTAACTCATTGATTCATCGGAAAAATCTATAGTATATTTAGTTTCTAAAATTACTCTATCAAGGATAAAGTAACAGTCACATGAAGTCTACATTCGCATAAAGTCAATTTTCGTGCTAGGTTTATTTTTATCTCACCAGAATTTTGTAACCAGGTGACTTTTGCGATCAAAGTTAGTCTGGCTGGCTAGTTGACAGGCTGTATAAGTTAAATTGGATTTCAACAAAAGTTGTGCGAATTATATATTGGTAAATGTTCTTTCAAGTTTATAAAAATAATTCATTTCTTTTAAAAAGCTGTTTGATTTTTATGAAATTTGCTATGATTATTTCTCTTTTTAAAGTTGTTGCTATGCAAACCAAAGGATTTGCAATCAAGGGAATGTCAATGCCACACAAGCAACCTAGCAACCATTTATTTTCATTTGCAAACATTTACTTTCGTATCAACCAATGACTTTCCAAGCCAACAAGTGACTCCAGGTAGCCATTGATTTTTCTTATCAACAGGTGACACCCATAGCATCCATCAATTTTCCTCAGTGGCCATTGACTTCAATGCAACAATTGCTTTTCCTTAGCAACCATTAATTCCATACCAACAAAGTATTCTTAGCGACCAGTGACTTTCAAAGTTACAGCTGACTTTAGTAACCAGGGAAAAGGTGAGGTGAGCAGTTCAATGTAGTTATCAAAATGACTGTAAGCAAATTAGCATTGAAAGTGTAACATATGTAATTGGAGATGATCTTTTTATCAATTTATCTCAACTAAGTAAAATATGTTTTCTGCTTTGTAGGAACCTGATAAGAAGGAGGAGAATAAAGAACTGTTGATGAAACAAAATAATCTATAGAACGACAGTTTCAGTCTGAGAAGCAAAGCTGTATTACCCGAGCTGATTAAATGGCATAAAGTGACATAATAAATCCATCCAAAAAGGATTTTATTCATCAAATGGAACATGCATTTAAGTTGTTTCATAACACCCTTTGTTTCAATAGCAATTCATACAATGATTCTCTTTCTTTTTTATATTTGACGAATACTTAGCCTAATGCAATGCCATTTACGCGAAAGAATGGCTTCATTACACTGGATTTAGAGGCTATTTTAGAAGATCTAACTTCACTGGTAGCAGTTGGAATAAGTGGTTGCTTTAGATGATCCAATTTCATCTGTAGCAGTGGTTATGTTATTCGATGCTGCTTTACCATACATTTTAAAATAAACTCAACATAACTTGAGTATTTCTTGTTTTAGACCAATTAAAGTTTAACAATTCTTGACTACTTAAACAATTTCCTTAATTAGGATTATTTGGCCATGACCTACAGATGACAGTGATCTTAAATAATATTCATTTCTTGAAACTAAAATTGAGTATTTCTTGAACTGTTTGGCTCATATTCACAAATACATAAATTTTATTGATTCTCCATAACTTTAACATTTCTTGACCTTTTTATTCCTGTTTATAGAAAGGAATCCCTGAGATAAGCACTTCATTTAATATTTGACCTGAAGATAACATTGAACTTTGCCATAAATAGTATTTAATTTTACAAAGCGTAATTATTAAATATTTCTTGAGTGTGGCACGGCGGTATGCCATCGACAAGTTCTTGTCGAGGTTTTGGTATTATTATTAGTGATAAATGAGATAAGTATATTGTTTCATTTTTTGTAGTTAACTGTTACTTCAATAAAGTTTTATGTTTAAGAATGGATTTATTTTTCCTTCTTTAAGCTTCATATTTGAAAAGCATAACCGATTTTTTGAAAATTTATATCTAAGTTCTAATATCTACGTTCTAATGTCTAAGTTCTAATGTCTAAGTTCTAATGTCTAAGTTCTAATGTCAAAGTTCTAATGCCAAAGTTCTAATGTCTAAGTTCTAATGTCCAAGTTCTAATGTCTAAGTTCTAAGAACTAAGTTCTAATGTCTAAGTTCTAACAACTTTATTCTCAGACCTTAGTTATAACAAAGTTTTATAGCTATTTTTCGCATGTATGGTCAAGATTGATTTAGTTATGCGATCCATTATATAGTACAGATGACCCCAATTTGGAGCCAAGAGCAGGTCACACCATCAAACATTTTTGCAGAATTATGCCCCTTTGTCACCTGGAAATTGTAGCAGATGGTTTTTCAGTACTATAAAAGACAAAACATTTTCTTTTAATATACTTATATTATGATGACCACAAGCGGTATCCGACAATTTAATGAGTTTTCTGACAATAAGCACAATTAGCACAAAATAGATATTATTTTCGACTATGACAGACAGGTTGAATGGTCAGTAATCACACGAATTTTGTAATGCTACAATTTATTTGATACGATTTACGAAACCACTGTTTCATTGTAAGTCACTGTAAAATCAATCATCTCAATCATCACCTCAGTCATCGGTAAAATTTCAATGTACAATGTTAAGGCTGTCAAAGGCCTTCTGTTATCCAACGACAGCACTCGCGATCCTCGGTTTCGTTAGAATAAAGCCGTTTAGGTGATCCATAAAGTTTCTGGGATATCTGTATGTCCTCTTGATCAACACGGTGGCCATAGTTATTTCCACCATCAAGTACTCAATACATTTTATCGGGTCTTCCGCAAGTAATATCAAAATTCTTTTGGGCTCGAATATTGTGAGCGTTCCACTGCTGAGCTATCATGTCGAGTTCTGCTTGGATCAATCCATGAAACAATATCTGAGGCATTTTTATGTGTATAAGACTTGTTGCATCCAAAACGTTTACGTCAAAAAGATCCTTGCAAAATGAAATCCACCAGTGGACCCTATGTCTACTAAGTCATCCCAACAGGATTCTATACGCTGATTTGTTACACTCTTTCCATGCATAAACATTTTCAATCTGAAAAATGGTTGAGGTAGTGCTAGCGTCGAATTTTCAGTTCCTCTATCGCAACGATAAAGCCTTGGGGCAATGCCCAATTCGTTTAATGTATCTAGGTAGTATGACGCTATTACTGTGGGTGTGTTGTTGCTGTTAGATATGACATTTGAGACGTATCTTCGGCGTGATAATCGGTGTGCTTTGTATTCACCAGTTCCTTTGAGATAGATTTTTCATCGATTTCTCATTACAGACACCACAAGTAGGTAGTCAGTCTCTAACTTTTGCCACATCGAACAATAACCTACACACTCCTCTAGATTTCTACAACTCAGGTGTACGTGTTTTGCGTCGGGCAAGATTGTTAGCTTTCAGTATACGCTTAAGTTGACGCAAGCGTACTATCACGCACAATATATTATAACAAAATGATATCATTGTATGATAAGCTATAGAAGATGAAATGCTTAATAAGTTCTCGTCTTATTAAATGCTCCCCTCTGAGAATGACAGCTAAATCCGTGATCACAACACTAGTTACTGGCGTAATAACAAGCAGCCTAATTCCAAACGTCCATGCCCATATAGAGACCATTTTTGTCGTCTGGAAAAGAAAGAAAAGAAAAAATACAGCAATAGGAAAAATAATAATATTATAATACTCCATAGAAAATCGATAGTATCAATTATTATACAACTGACAGTTCATGATACTTTTTTTAAATATCGTTCCAAACTTTGACAAAGGGGGTAATAGCACAAAGACAAGCAACAGATACTTGGGTTGTTTTCGCAGGGAGCCCCTGTGTGTAAACGACCATCTAGAACAGTTGGATCGGAAAGCCTAATAATACATATTAATACATGTACATATTAAATATAAAGATCACTGACTGAATGATTGACGGGAAGCGGAGTTAGAAACACCTCCTCTTAACAACCACAAAAACACCTCTAATGCGATCTACCGTAACATTTATTAGTACATTTACTATCAAGATCAAAATTACACTATCGCTT
Source organism: Corbicula japonica (assembly GCA_038501625.1). Taxonomy (NCBI): domain Eukaryota; kingdom Metazoa; phylum Mollusca; class Bivalvia; order Venerida; family Cyrenidae; genus Corbicula; species Corbicula japonica. The sequence goes on along the minus strand of JAZAYU010000005.1, from coordinate 5,506,458 downwards.
GGATAGAATTCTTGTGAAAATATCATCAATAAATTATAACTCACCCCTTGTTGTCGATTTTCATGTCTTCCTGCCGCTGTTGATATTCTTGAAAAAAAAAAGGCGTCCCCCGCTTTTAAGAGATTTCTACATTCTAAGTTCTAAGACATAAGTTCTAAGATCTAACGTCTAAGTTAGAATTGTTGCCTTCTAACTTCTAACTCAAAATGGCCCAATTGGGCTTCCGTAGATTTGATAAGCTTAACGCGATGTACTGTCAATACTTAAATAAACAGAAAGATATCTTTGTGGAAACGGGTTATTTTACTTCCGCCTAAAAAAGCTGATGTTAAATATCGGTTTCGAGTTTAGTTCTTCCTTGTTTTAAGTCCTTGTTTTGCAAACAAGTTACGGTTATAACAGAAGTGCATCTGAAAATGTGATAACAGGATAAAGTTTTAAAAGGTAGGATCCTTTATTAACTAGTTTAAAAGAATTTGATTTTAACGAATTTATTCCACTTAGTTCTTGTCAAACACACTCGTATAAGGTCAATACGACCTTATTTTGTACGTCAAATTCTGACGTTGCCTATACAGAAATATCTTCATTCTTATACATTTTTATCCAAAACCAACGTAACTTGCCAGTGTATTAATTTGGAACAAAATGTATAGTTCTCTTGTTAAAAAATACGTTTACTTAGAAAATAAATATCTCCTATAACGTCATTGTTTATAATTCTTAAATTAAGATAAAATGTCGTGATAAGAAGATAGAATATTTGAAAATGATGCTGAAAGGTTGCAATTTATCAAACCACATATGTATTTTTGTGTTTAAAAAAGTTTCAGTTTCCTTTTGATGTATGTTTGTTTGTAAAATCTACTTTATTGATTGATGATTATTTGTGAAATCTACTGTATTGATTGATAAATAATGTCTATTTGTAAAATATTCTCTACTGATTGGTTTATAATGTATATTTGTAAAATCTTCTATCTGTATTGATTGGTGTAAAATGTTTGAAAAACATTGTAAAATAAATAGGGTTACCCTGAAAAGGCGCCTGAAACGAAAAAAAAAATCTCCTATAATGCGTCAATATTTTTTAGGATTCATAATAAAAATGTTTGAACGTTTCTTCTCACCTGTAATAACTTTCCATTTGACAGGGTTACACGCATGTTTAAATATTTGTTGTTGTAAATGGGGCCATTGACCAAAGATTTTATATCGAGTGATCTGCCATATTAGGTTAATGACCTAACATTTCCCTTTTTTATTTTGTCTGTTCTAAAAAAGTGAAATATGCATATGAGGAATCGCCACACTCACAAAACACAGCCTTCCCACGCAGCGAAAAAGAAGAGAGGAAAAGAGAGCATGTTGTTATAAGTATGTCAATTTAAATAAGACGCCACAAACTCCGTTCTTAAAGGGGTTGACTTATCATATAGCTTCATAAAATAATAATAAAATACCGGTACGTAAAGAAAATAAAAGCTTAAAAAAATCACAAGTCCCCGTAAACCTGGATTACATGATACTCACGACACCAGGGCTGAAGGTTATATAACTGAGCATGGAAACCAGTCTCAAATCTCAAGCATCTGATTGGCTGAAATGGCGACTGGTCGCCGAAGGTTATAAAACTGAGCATGGAAACCAATCTCAAATCTCGAGCATCTGATTGGCTGAAATGGCGACTGGTTGCCGAAGGTTATATAACTGAGCATGGAAACCAATCTCAAATCTCAAGCATCTGATTGGCTGAAATGGCGACTTGTCGTCAAAGGTTATAAAACTGAGCATGGAAACCAGTCTCAAATCTCAAGCATCTGATTGGCTGAAATGGCGACTGGTCGCCGAAGGTTATAAAACTGAGCATGGAAACGAATATCAAATCTCGAGCATCTGATTGGCTGAAATGGCGACTGGTCGCCGAAGGTTATATAACTGAGCATGGAAACCAATCTCAAATCTCAAGCATCTGATTGGCTGAAATGGCTACTTGTCGTCAAAGGTTATAAAACTGAGCATGGAAACCAATTTCAAATCTCAAGCATCTGATTGGCTGAAATGGCGACTGGTCGCAGAAGGTTATAAAACTGAGCATGGAAATCAGTCTCAAATCTCAAGCATCTGATTGGCTGAAATGGCGACAGGTTGCCATTTCAGCCAATCAGATGCTTGAGATTTTAGACTGGTTTCCATGCTCAGTTTTATAACCTTGGATACAGAAGTGAGAGTGAGCGTCTTCAAGTTTAAGGTTTTTCAAACATGCTCCTTCGGTGGAGTCATGCAAAAACTAAAACGAAGTTTTTCTGAGAAAGTTGAGTACTTTTCAAAATAAATATTAGACCATACCATTGCAACCACTATTCTTTATTATATAATGCATATATTACGAAAAGCACACAACTCAAAAAATAAACAGAAGTGAAAGATCATATTAACAAAAGTAACGTGTTTAATAGCTTATCAATAATTATATCTAACTACAAAATGTAGCTGAGATATTACTGAAAGGAAAATCCATCTTCAAGACATTTGAGAAAGACCCCCTACCCGCCCACCCCTCATGTCTACTTTCGGTTTCAATAGATATCATTTTGATGTATCTTTTCAAAACTCGACATTAATTCTCATAGGAAGACCAGTGAAAGTGAAGAAATATCGTGTCCTGTGGCTGTATAAATGTTTGGATGTTCAAGTTATTTAAAAAATGCTTTATTTACATAGAACAGACACACACAAAAAGGAAATACCCATTGCACGAGAACTCTAGAATCGGTGTTTAAAACGTCCCAAAAAGATCTAGATATCGCGTAAAAATATAGGTGTCAATGAGTATTTGTTTTTTTCCAAAAATTAATTTTTAAATTTTAGCCAGATTTGCAATGCTTGTCTCCCTTTAAAAATACGTCATTTGTCTTAGCAGTTTTTATAAATATTGTCTGTGAACACAGTATCTTGTATGAAAATATATTTTCAGTTTGTGAATACAACTTGAGAAAGTGTGAGATGGATCCAATAAAAATTACTCTGATTATCATTGCACTGTTGGGTGTTGCCTGTCCGAACGACAATTTGACAGAGGTTACTGAGCAGCCTTGCGAATATCTACTTTGGGGAAACAGTAAAACTTATTTCGAAAGTCGTTTGATCGCCGTAACACCGAACTTCATTCATTTTTATCTTCACTTCAACGTAACACCAAACTATACTTCACCGACAGCATTTCTTCCAGCAAAATGGGTGTGGACATACAAGTCACCGACGGCAAATTACCCATTTCTGTCATGGAATGTAGACTACGGATTACTTTCATTTGGTTTGTTAGATGTCAAAACTTACAATATCCCATATATTCAAATTAACGTGTCTGATTCGTGCCAGGTTAATTTGGGAACGAACGAAACAACATGGAAAATTGTTCAAACGCTAAAAGAACTTTTTGAAAACATGTCGGGCGAAGAATCTTACCAATACGAAGAAAGCTTTTTTTGTTACCTCGAAGTAGCGCATGACATCAAATATACGCCGCAATATACAGCTGCAATTTATTTTAACTTTCCAATATCGTATCTGAATTATAGATGTTGTGAGCTGTATTATGAATATAATTCTGAAACGTATAACCAGATTTGTAAAGAAGAACCACACGAAAAATGGCAACAGTCTCTTTTGGGGCCTTACATACTCGGCCTCCTCCTTTTTATGTACTTTCCCATTATGCTTTTCGAGGTTAGTGGTTGGTTAGCAAAAAGCGAGGTAATAGAAAGACATGAATTTGAACTCAGAGAAGGGTATGAAAATCTGGAGGGCGCTGATGAAGAAAAATGGGTTTATCTGGATGGAAAACCGCCAATTACTCTTTTTGAATCCTTAAACATATTCAGTGGACTAAGTGTGACATTTCCAGTTCTAATTTCTCGCGTTCGGCGATTCATTTGTGTTTTGATAGTACCATTTATAATCTTTATTCAAATTGGAATGTATTCTGATGGCATTGGAGTTGGAAACAAAATCAGAGTAGAAGAACTAGTAAGTTACGGTACACCAATGGGATTTTTATCGTTTCTTGGTAAAAAGGAAGACAGAAATAAAGTGTTTGCACCAATGTTTGGAGGACCGATGTGCATTCTGATAATGTACTACGCACTTGGCATTGTGTTCTTAGTATTTCCAAAAAGCCTGAAACAGATCGTTGAGTTAGGGATGCCACGCGGACAGACAGCCTCGCCATTGTTTCTCAGTTGGAATGACATCATCAAATTCTCTATGCTCACAGACTCGCCTGATCCTGGATATGAGAAGGGATCTGTTGTTTGCAAATGCAGCATTTATATGCTATTTAGTAAGCTTTTCTGGAAAAGAGTGTTTTCAATTCAGAGAGATCGCATGTCCATGACCAATGCTTGCAATTCTCGCCCTATTTTCATAGCAAAGCTCCTCTTTCTGCCAGTATACATAGTCCTCTGTCTTCTTGAAATAATCGTTTGCGTGATTTTCTATGGCATTCCTATCTTTGGATTTGTATCAATCATGGTGAAGGGAGCTGTCAAATCAATGTTGATGTTCAGGCTGCAAAACAGGCTGACGGTTATGATTTTCGGAAATCCTTTTACGATTCTCATTGGCACAATTGTTGTCTTCACTATGTTTGTGTTTTTCTGTTACTCGACTTGCCTGATCTTCATACAAAGCTTTTACTTTATCTCTCAAATAATCATTTTCTGCTTCGTCGCTGTTATTGTATACCCTTCCAGCTCCTTTGGTTATCTATTCTTCTTTTTGGTCTTGCTGTATTACTTGGTACGACTGATGAAAGACTTCGGAGAGATTTACCTTGAACTCTTGTCAGTTGCGGTTGAGAAGTCACACGAGCTGTATGGCCAAGTCAACCATGTTACCAGTTTTGATGGGCAAATTTTGTTATACAATATTGTAGCAACTCGCCTTAGAGAAATAAGGATCAACGACATATTACTGGAAGTTCCGCAGAATGTACTTCAAAGAATGCAAAATAACCATGTTTCAAGAAAGATTTCAAAACATAAGAATATGTATGGAATCCCTCGGGAATTGTTTTATTATCTTGTCCATAAGCATCGCCCAGTTCATATTCAGGTGCTGAAAATATTCTTCCACTTGAGTTTGATCCTGTTTCTTGTTGCTATGACATTAAGCATTACTTCAAAATTTGCAACTGGAGCGTCTTCAGAAATATCTGACGTCATGCATGTGATATTTATAGTAACAGTTGGTGCCTTGCCCAGAGTGCTTGAGGTATTTCTGATGAACGCAAGTGAGTCGGTCAGAAGGGAGATAGAAATACGAAATATCGAAGAATCTATCAAAGAATATTGGCTCTTGAAAGCAGACGGTGAGTTCGTTACTAAAGAACCTTGAGTAGAAAATAATCGGTATACGAGGACGTGTTTATTTAACATACTTGTGATGATAATATGTCTGATAAAAAGGATCGTAACAATTAATGAAAAAGAAAAGCATTTTATTTGCTGCTACAGTTCCATTTTCTTTATGATTATTGTCTGCATATAAATTGTAAAATTATATTTTGGACATTGTTAAAAAGTGGACGTCCGGAGTGTAATCTCAAAACTGACTAATGGGAAACTTAGAATCTGGGGCTTATTTCCATTCTCAGTTGTATATGCTTGGAAACTGGTGTTATTTTTTATATATTTTATGATGATATAATAAATCGTTGAGGGTAAAAATGCTTAAACATGTATATGTCATGTGCAAACAGACTCTTGTGATTGTTAAAAGAATGACATGTGCAGTCTTGTTGTTTTTCCATATTTATTATGTTCATAGGCATATTTTGTACTCTAATGAGATTAAATCCAATATTAAATATTAAAAATACTAATACTACACTGTACAAATTTCCCGTTAAATTTAACGGGATAGTCCTGGCAGCTGGTTACCAGGACAGTCCCGTAAATTATACGGGCTGACAGTTACGGTCTTCCCGTTAAATAAAACTGGACAGTGTATTTTTTACTGGCTGACCGTAAGTAATGGTGAAAGATGGTAGGTGGGGTAAATTTCAAAACATCGTTATAATACGACCTTAGCCTATAGCATTGACTGGCTAAGGGAGTATACAATTTGAAAAACAATTAAGCTTACAATACCACATCTTAATCTGTGCACAAACAGCTTAAAACCTTTAATTTTTCCAAAGAAACCGGTTTGTTTTTGCAAAATGCGCCAATGTGCTCGACAGGATGTTAACCGAAAGGCTCCGAATAAAAAAACGGTGCCGCACTGTATTTGTACAACATTTAGTCGAAACGGTTACGTCCCGTTACCGAAATACCGTATATTTAACGGGGATTTTTTACAGTGTACTATATACCGGATGTTCGTCGGGATGATAGATACGGTTTTTAAAATACATTTTCAAAACATTAATAATAATATAATAATAAATATTATAATACATTATATCATACATATTTTAAATTCCGCTTTAACTATTTAAAGGATTTCGAAGAGCGTACATCAATAAGTATGACTTTCGAAATATCAATATTGAAAATATGAATTTATGTTAAAGATAATTCGTTTTGGGATTTGGTTGTAGCAAATTCCTATAATTATACTAAGATTGCATTGAAACATTTTTCTCCTCACCTTTCTCGGGATAGTTTGTCTTGTAGCTGTTGTTTGTTTTTAAAAGATATAGAAAAGATATATATTTGGTGTGTGTGTGGGGGGGGGGGGGGGGGGGGGGGGGGGGGTGGGGGGGGGGGGGGTATGGATTCCTAACAAATGCATAAGTGTTGTTATGTACATATATGTATTATTATTTAATTTAATCTTGTTGTATAGGCCATATCAACCTTTCAAATGTATAGAATCTCATGAGTGTATCATTTATCACTTGGAACTGAGGAACTTCAATGTGCAGATGAAGAAAAACGAAATCGCTCTCAAATTGTATCACTAATTTCAATGATCTTTAATACATTGAATCACTCACTAGTAAAATTTTAAAACATTTAACCACTTTTTTGTTAAGGTTTTTCAAATCATTGTATCACTTATTGTTAAGATTTTTAAAACATTGTATTTTTTATTGTTAAGATTGTTAAAACATGATTATAACACTTTTATTGTAATGAATTTTAAAACATTTTTTTTTGAAAGATTATTCACTTGAAAACATACAAGCCTAAATTGATTTGATTAAACAGATAAAAGAGACTTTGTGTTTTAAATATTATAAAAATCAGTTGACATTTCAATCCTTCAAGTGGTAGTTTTGTCTAAAAATAACCACTTTATGTCTAAAAATAAACAAAAATGACAACATTGACTGCTAAGCAAACTGACTCAGGATGATCAGTATTTTATCAGTGTTATCAATGTACAATATGATCGGACATGATTAATAAGTAGGTTCGATTAAAGCGCCAGCCCTAAACTTAAGTAAGAATATACTATTGAAAAATCATATTTGTCCATATAGACTCCAATATATAAACTCTCTAACAGAACACAAAAGGTCCGATCGAATTCTTTCTTATAGACGGGATTTTCAACGATATTGTTAAGTTATCGTTAACGAATTTTTAAGAAGCTAAATATAGTGGAGGTATATTTAGCATCTATTTTTGGCGAAGAGACCATTTCATGTGCGATCTCGATTTCTGTGACGTTTCGGAAATCCTACTTTCGCTTTTTTTTGGCGCGGACCAAATTTAAATTAGTAAATTAAAATTGTATTAGCCCGAACTAATGCTGCAAATTTGTGCCTATAGTTCCAAATACATGTAATATTTCATACAAGAGCGGATTAAATTTAAGTAATGCCGCTTTAACATCACAATAATATGTGTGATTATTTCTTTAGGTTATTAAGTTGTCAAATCCTAGACATATCAGGTTTTTTAAAAATTATTTCAACAAACATGTATGTTTTTGATAATACATGATGAAGTAAAACGAAAATGCTTAAGCATTTGCAAACCTCTTTTCTAAACATTGTCTCGACTGATTTTTATTATAGAAAAGCCTGTTAGGTAATCTTGGGCATCGAAAACATATGTTTTGCTGTCACGGTTATTTTAGGAAAGACGGATAGACAAAATGGTTCGCAAGCGTAAATAAGTACAGTTTGATATATAAAATAGTTTTATCCGCATAATACATTAGTGTCACCTTGATTAATGTAGAAAAAGTAAACATGCATATCAGGGTTAGCCACACCCAGCGCGCGCTCGAGTGGGCTGTCGGAACTGTGCCAGAATCAAATTCCGACTCTTCCACAGAATCTGCCAAACGAGTGAAATTGGCTGTCGGAACTGAATCATGTTAGGTCTATATAAAAAGTGTCACATAATGGCATGTTAATTATATCTTTTGAAGTATAAAGAACTCCGAATAGTCTTAATAAGCCATACTGTATAGTTTAACTAAGTTTTATTAGCATTTAGATCAGTCAACAACAAAGCAATGTTTATAATTTACTGAAAAATAACACTATTTCTGGTATTTCTGTTGGTGAAATTCTTGGCAGAGTACTGAAATGTAACCATTATCTATCTTATTTTACGGCAACAAAACAGTATCTAAAAAATATTTCAGTTTGGTGCAGTATAAAACACTGACCGATTCCATTCACACCACCTATTTCGATGGAACGGGTAGAACGCTGCCAGAACACAGTTCCGACGCACTCGATTGAAGTTCTCCCTGTTCTAACAGTCGGAATTTCCAATCGAGCACGCCCACAGAAAACACACCCAAAGGGCGGAGTGGAAAAGTGAGCAAGGGTTTATAAATGTAACCTGTTATGGTCGAGTTAGTACCGCACGTGTACTAACACATATAGCTTAATTGTTTACGATGTGAAAACAAAATATATGAAAGGACCAAAGTAACAGGGTAGTTAATATTTGAAATTCGGATCTTAATGTGTCACGGACATCCTATAATGAGCATTATTACTTTTTGGGACGGAAAGAGAAAAGCAATCGTTGTATCGAAATTCAGTAAGTCCAGAAATTCGTCAAAACTGTTCTTATTTGCCATTCGTTCAAACGAATTATATACCCAAAACATTTATTCAAACCGAGCCTGTACTAGTTTCATATTTATCATGTTCGGTGGTATTCAATGTTCCCTTTTCATCTATTTCAATATCACAGTAGCATTGTTTGTGCCGTGTGGCGGCTGTAAAACGTCTCCCCGTACATGCAATAATTGCTGTTATCAGTTCTGTCCTTTGAAGGTCTTCGAGCACGATATTTATGTACTATGTTAACAGTACTTCTAAATTTTGTTTTTAATTTTTGGGCCAGTTTAAAGATGCGTGGTTTCAATATTTCAGGTCAATACAGATTTGGATATTGTTCCATCGCCCCCAGGGATATACTTCCTGTTTTTTTATAGTTTTTTTTTTTTTAATTTTTGCCTTTGGCATTGTCTGTGATATGCAGTATTTATATTCTCAGATCCCCTGTCAAAATTCTATTCTTTTTAGTTCCGCACATTTTTTTTCTCGTTTCGGGCAAACCTATAATTTTATCTTTGGACCATACGCCGCTGGACATGGCGCATTTACGGTTCCATGTATACCGCCATATACATACCATTGGTTGGAAAGGATCAAAATTGTACTGTTTATTGGTGTAAATATCGAGTTGCGCTCAAACCGGGACTAGGCGGCGTGGGCTTTAAAATGCATTTCCATTACTGCCCACGAACAGGCTCAATCAAATCTACCCTGCAATATTTTCATATTTGTCGTGTTCGGTGGTCTTCAAATTTCCATTTCTTCTATTATGATTTTATAAATAATTTATTCACATATGAAATAGTGTTTAAAATAGAAGTCACCAAAACCACGTATGAAATGCCATGTCTTGTTTTCAAAACGATTTAATAAATAACCGGGTTACACGGTAAAATTTTTAAAGGAAAACAATTCAAAGCTAAATTGTATTATTCGGACATGACTATTACGTTATCGTGTAGATCTGCAAACTTCTCGTCATTGCTTCTTGCAGAAGTTTTCAACCAAAATGTCTTTTGGTTTGCTAAGAAACTAATCCGACTGGGTTGCAAACAATGCATACATTGATTAAACTGCACAGATAGGAGTACATTAGTCTACATTAGCATGCATCGGGTACAGCAACATTAGTTTGTTTTGTCGTGTTAAGAGGTAGATTTCTACTTTCGTTTTGAACAAGGAAGTAAGTTTTCCTTGAATTTTTTGAAAACCCAAACATTCATTTGACAAATTGGCACTAAACATTGTAGACCAGCATATACTTATTTCAGTTATGAGTTGCTTTGGTATACTGTTCATGAGTTCTCATGCAAACGGTTTTTCTTTTGTTTTAGTATGTGCTTGGTAATTAGAACATGAATTAGACTTAATTGCGCTTGCAAACATTAACTACATCCTTAGCTATATACATTTCTTTACTAAAATCTAAGTGGCAATAAGTATTTCCCCAAAATTCATTTTAGAAATTTTAGCCTGTTTTCGCCATTTGCAAATTTTGCGACCCCTTAAAGGTCAACTTTCGTCATGCATTGTCATCAATAAAGTAACTAATGGTTCGCGTATTGTTCGAACAGTTTAATCAGAGATGCAAATCGGCTTAAATGGAACCTTGATGCCAGTTCAGTAAATTGTGTCTGTTAGAATGGGCTTATGTGCTACTGTAAGTCAAGTTGCTAAGTGTCGATTCAAGTCCTCATTATGCATTTGTGCGCTGAAGATAGTTGGCAGAAAGCCAAGGTGCAGTCATTGCCTGACCTTAATCTTTGAAAATTAATGTACCTAAGAAACAGGCATGCTCTTCAAAGAGGCAACATATGACTTACAGAATATCAACAGATGGTTTGGTTTCCTAAAGAATTTCAAAGGTATGGACCAAGTGCAAACCTTAGCGAGAAACGGACATTACTTCTTATTCTATTCTTATCGGCTGCGAGGGGAGGCTGTGACTTCTGAATGTGGCAATTCATGATATGAATATTTCTTTCTTTTGTGTCAAAAATACTTGAATTAGCGTCGCAGGTCTTGTTGGTAATGCTGTAGATTTTGATGGTTATATCTCAAGTTGATATTATAAGTAGTTTCAAAGAAACGGGGTCAAGTGCATTGGAGAAAACGATGACAAGGATAGTTTAATTTTCTCTTCTAATTTTCGAGCAAAAAATGGATCGAAGCCAAGCCCAATAAACGTATTTCAAATGCAAAGTGAATTATAAGACTTAAATTTAAAAAACAACAACATCTTGACTTCTCGTCTAAATATAAATATACACTTTTGTAAGGAAAGTAAATATTGCCGACCGATTTCTGTTTATAGGTAAATCTTGTTGAAGTTAATGTGATTTGTCGTCAAGACCAAGACTCCACACTTAAAATAATCGAAAGAATGTTTTAATGAGGACGTTTTTTTTTTCTTCCGCCAACAAGGAAGAATATTAATACCTCTTGCAAAAAAAATTAATTTTAGAATATAGCAGCATCTGTAGGACTTTGGAAAACAAGATAAAATGTTAAATGTAATATTTCAACCAATTTAATTTGCAGCATTAATGGGCTAAATGGAGGAATTTCTTTTCAGCCGGGGGACTGGGACGTCATTTTGAATTGTTCGTTAGAACAATTATTGCATGCATTTTACAGAGCAGTTTCTAAACATAAACAAAGTATCCCAAGATCTTATTTGTAAAGTGTAAGGTTTTTATATATTTGAAACATTACAATGAAAAAAGGCATCCCAGAAATGTACGTCTATATAAAATTGTATCTTCATGAAATACAGAAAATGAAATAAAGGCGGTATACGTATAACCTGTAATTTAGTTGCTTGTATAGTATCAACCTTTTTAAAAGATGTATGATGAACAAGAAACCCCAAAACTTCAAAGGTGTGGGTGTATTTTGTAAATTAAATCATTTTGCTTTATTACCTGAAAGTATGAAATAATTGTGTGGATTTTACTAGAATTAATTACATGCTCCATTTGATATTTTATGTCATGGTAATCATTGTTTTGTACAAGACAGACTGGTCTGTGTTTTAGCAGTGAATATATATATTTCTGTCCTAAGGAACTATTCTAATATTATATGTGTTGCATATGTAGATGTTGATCAGAACGAATATTCTGAGACTACACAAGTCGAAAATGCAAACTCGTATATTGGACCGGATTAGTGTACAGCAACAATAGACTGTTTTGTGTTTTAAACATAGGTTTAAAGGTATAAAAAATCTATCGCAATGTTCGCGCACTATCTACACATAAGGGCCTTTAAACGGACACAATTTTCTCAAATTAAAACTGAAATTATAGTTTTATTTGATTTCTTTTTTGTATGGAATATTTTTTTCATTTTAGACTAAAATAACCGAAACGGGGAAATAATTGTATTTTGCTTATCTGAAACAAGCTTCTATAATTATTTGAACTACTATTTTGTGAGGCTGTCTTGAATCTAAGCGAAGGTTTGCAACCTAACACCTCATGGAAGTATCGACTATTTCAAGATAAGGTAGTTTATCACAAATCCATCTAAAGATGGCTTTGTTGAGGCCGCCGAAATTTTACTTCCTTCTACAAGGAAGGTTTTTCAGACACAAGGTAATTACTATTGTTGAATATCATCTTCGCGTTTAGTCCTTCAGCATTTGAGCCGTTGCCTCTGCAATATCTAGTTCTTGTTGTGAAAGTAGTGAATCTGTAGAGTTTTCGTTAATCGGATACCCCTTTAAAGGTAATATCTTTAATTATCTTTTAAAACTCTTTAATTTGACTCGTTCATTTGGCTAATGAAGGAATTTCGCTGCAGCCGAAGGTGAGAGGATTTTAGCAGTCTGGTATCCGTTCCTTCAAATGTACTTCTGTAGAAACGGGAACCAGACTAAGAGTTTCAAACAGTTTTATGGCAATCTAATAAACGGGTTTGATAAAACCGAGTCTGCTATTTTCGAAATTTGTTTGTATTCTATAAGCTGAGGAAATCCTTTTATTTTATTTTTTTCCAGTGAATTATATAATTTTCCCGGTGAAATAAGAGTGGTATTTCACTGTTTTAAAACAGTGGAATATCATTTTTATTTTCACTGTTTTTTTTATCAATCTCCTTCGCAGAGTTGTCGTTCACTCACTTTACATCTCTGCGAAAGACTCAATGTCAAGATTTTTGACATAACTCGACAGCCTTATTTTATGCAGTTATAATTATGAATATGAAATCTTGTGGATAAACAGATGACAGATATATTCACTATCTTTCATTCAAACCAAAGAAATTCAAGCACTTTTAAATGTAATTAAACAGAAAAAGTCCGGTCACGGCATGAAGCAACACTCAGGAATGACAGCCTCACCATATACTTAAGCAGACGTGAGTGTGCACAGGTTTATAATATGACACATTTCTCCAACTTGTATTGGAATACGTCATGTAATGAAACGCGTTATTTTCTTAGCTGCTTTGAAATAATTCTTGCTTGTTTAATAATAGGTTATTTGTAATGATATAGGTTATTTTCTTAGCTGACCCAATTTGTAATGAAATACCCCCACCCCACGTGTTATGAAATACGTTATTTTTGTAGCTGACTCTAACTTGTAAAGGAATATGTTATTCTTAGCAATACGTTATACGTAATGATATAGGTTATTTTCTTAGCTGACCCAATTTTTAATGAAATACCCCCCCCCCCACCCCACGTGTTATGAAATACGTTATTTTTGTAGCTGCCTCTAACTTGTAAAGGAATATGTTATTCTTAGCTGCTTCGAAATAATTCTTGTTTGTTTATGTAAGAATTGAATAAACATACATTTTCAGATTATGAGAACAACTTGAGCATGATGATGATGTATCCATTCAGCATTACTTTGATCATCGTTGCAACTTTAAGTATTGCAAGTTCAACTTCAAACTACAATTCGACAGAAAACACCGACCAGCCTTGTAAATATCTACTATGGGAAAACAGTAAAACCTACTTCGAAAGTCGTCTGATCGCCTTAAAACCTAATTTTATTCATTTTTCCATCCAATTCAACGTAACCCCAAACTTCACTTCACCGACAGCATTTCTTCCATTACGTTGGGTGTGGACATACAAGTCACCAACGGCAAATTATCCATTTCTTTCATGGAACATCGATTACGGTTTACTTTCCTTTGGTTTGTTGGACATAAAGACATACACCATTAACACTGTTCAAATTAACGTGCCTGATTCCTGCCAGGTTAATTTGGGAACAAACGAAACCACATGGAAAATTGTTCAAGCCCTGGAAGATCTTGTTGAAAACTTGTCGGACGAGGGTTATAACAGATATGAAGAAAGTTTCTTTTGTTATCTTGATGTTGCGCACGACATCAAAGATAGCCTGCAATATGTTGCAGCTGTTTACTTGAACTTCCCAATATCGTATATAAACTATAGATGTTGTAAGCTTTATTACGAATATCAGAATGAACAGTTTTACCAGAATTGTTATAAAAACCCGCATGCAAAACAGGCCATTTTAGGGCCTTATATTCTCGGTCTCTTTCTTTTTATGTACTTCCCCATAATGCTTTTTGAGCTAAGTGCTTGGTTAGCACAAAGCGAAGTGATAGAAAAACATGAGTTTGAACTCAGAGATGGGTACGAACATTTGGAAGGCACTGATAAAAGGAAATGGATGTACCTAGATGGAAAACCACCAATTACATTTTCTGAGTCCTTGAACCCTTTCGGTGGACTAAGTCGTCGATTTCCAGTTCTAATTTCACGCGTCCGACGACTAATTTGTGTTTTGATGACACCGTTTGTAATCTTTATTCAAATTGGAATGTATTCTGATGGCATTGGAGATGAAAAGAAAATCAAAGTAGAAGAATTAGTCAGTCATGGGACGCCGATGGGATTTTTATCACTTCTTGGCAAGAGGGAAGACAGAAATAAAGTGTTTGCACCAATGTTTGGAGGACCGATGTGCATTCTGATAATGTACTACGGACTTGGCATTGTGTTCTTAGTGTTTCCAAAGAGTCTAAAACAAATCGTAGAGCGAGGGATGCCCGAAGGTCATAAGGCATCACCATTGTTTCTCAATTGGAATGACATCATCAAGTTCTCTCTGATCACAGACTCGCCCGATCCCGGATATGAGAAGGGTTCTTGGGTTTGCAAATGCAGCATTTATATGCTTTTTAGTAAGCTATTTTGGAAAAGAGTATTTTCAATTCAGAGAGCTCGCATGCCTTTGGCAAATACTTGCAATTCTCGCATTACTTTAATAGCCAAACTCTGCTTTCTGCCATTATACATAATTTTCTGTCTTCTAGAAACAGTAGTATGCGTGATTTTCTATGGAATTCCTTTTTTTGGATTTGTATCAATCATGGTTAAAGGAAAAGTGAAATCCCTGTTGATGTTCAGATCGCAAAACAGGTTGGCGGCTGTGATTTTTGGAAATCCTTTTACTATTCTCATTGGCACAATTGTTGTCTTTGTAATGTTTGTGTTCTTCTGTTACTCGACGTGTCTCATCTTCATGCAGAGTTTTTCTTTTATCTCTCAGATAATCATTTTTTGCTTCGTCGCTGTTATTATATACCCATCCAGCTCCTTTGGTTATTTGTTCTTCTTTTTGGTCTTGCTCTATTACTTGACTCGGCTGATAAAAGACTTCGGAGACTTTTATCTCGAACTCTTGTCTGTTGCCATTGAGAAGTCACACGAGCTGTATGGCCAAGTTAACAATGCTACCACTTTCGATGGACAAATTTTGTTTTACAAAGTTGTAGCAACTCGCCTAATAGGTATAAGGATCAACGACATATTACTGGACGTTCCGCAGAATGTGCTTCAAAGAATGCAAAATGACGATGTTTCGAGAAAGATTTCAAAATATAAGAACATGTACGGAATCCCTCGGAAATTATTTTACTATCTGGTCAGTAAACATCGGCCAGTTCATATTCAGGTGCTGAAAATATTCTTCCAATTGAGTTTAATCATTTTTCTTGTTGCTATGACATTAAGCATAACTTCAGCGACTGGAACGTCCTCGGAAATATCTGAAGTCATGCATGTGATATTTATAGTAACAGTTGGTGCCTTGCCCAGAGTTCTTGAGGTTTTTCTGATGAATGCAAGTGAGTCGGTGAGACGGGAAATAGAAAGTAGAAACATCGAAGAATCTATCAAAGAGTACTGGCTTGTTAAAGCAGATGGGGAGTTCGTTTTTACAGAACCTTGAGTAAGAAGGAAGACTTACTGTATTATTCCTGTATGTCTATATGATATTATGAAGTACAATAATTGAATATCTAAGAAGATTTAACAGTGTATCATTGATATTGTAGGCTTCACTATAGGCATGTAGTCGGGTAGCTTCTGTTACAGTTATGACATAGTTCCGGCTCGCCCACGGGCGGCCGGATATACGGTAGGAATTTACTATGAAACAGCGAAGAAAACCAAGTTAAGCCGTTTGAAGTTCGTGGTTCTCGCTTTCTCTATTGATTCTTTCATGGATGAAGGAAATCAGTGTGGGAATACCCCTTTTCAATCCTTAAATATCATAGGATTATTAAATAGCAGCTAATCGAAATCGTTTTGTGAGGTATTCGTATCTAGAGTATTTCATAAATCGATATTGTCTCAATGGAACTCTAAACGAAGAAATTCCGCTGAAATGTGATTCCGGGTTTCGTGATGTCCCGGGTAATATAATACTAGAAAGGACCAACATAGTATAAGAGCTTTTCAGTAATTATTATTATTAGAGTATAACCTTGAGGCCTGGTGGTAGGCAAGGATAATTAGTTGTGCCTTTACTGTTTTCATCATTGATCTTTCAGTTTACGTCAGAGCACAACCCACCAAATTTATTGAATATGGACGAAAATGATTTAAGTTTTTTCATGACATTCTAGCTGAAACAGAGAACCCTTTTCAACAAAAGGAAAATTATTGTGTAATTATATGTTATAACTTCTCACTAAGATAAACATTATTAATAATCAAAATTTAAATTTTGCAAGCATTTGGTAAAAGTAAGGATAGTGGGGACTTAGCACCAAACAATTTAAGAATGCGATAAGGGTCATTTTGTTAGAGATTGGCTCAAAATATAATCTTAAAAGACGCTAATTCGTTCAATCATTATATATTGTTTTCTATGCCAATTATTATTTTGATCTTAATAAATCTTATTAAGGTGTATGTTTATCATTTACTTTTAAATGCACATTGTCAGTGTATGTTGGTGTTGATGTTTGCTTTATATATGGAGATGAACGGTGCATTTGCAAGTCCTATTGCTCTTGCTTTGTGTTTGAGTTATGAATTGAAAAACCCTGTTCATTCCAAAGGTGAGTGAAATAAGGGAAGTTTATGATTTGTAATTAAGTCTTTTGTTAGCGCATAACTCAACAGATGAATGATAAACAAGAAAATTACAAAAACCGCCATAGAAATACGTTTATTAAATGCAAATGAAATTATTTCCTTCTTTACATGAAAATATGAAACCCTATTTTCTCACGATGTGTTGTTTGCAAGTATTTCTGTGTTTTTTTATTGTGTTTCTATAATAATTGCTTTGTTCAATACAAACTGGTCTGTGTTTTTAGGAAGTTAAAGCGGCCTATTCACAGTTCAGGGTGGAATACTTTAATGTATTAGATGCGGTTAAATATTAATTGTTTTACTATTTGGGGCACGTCACGGGAAAAGGTACCTTCGGTCAATTTTAGTGATATTTTAGCTTTCACTAAATTTAGAAAAAAATTACCAATATAAATCAATTTCTTACTACTAAAATGTAATTTATTACATATTTTGAAAATAGAATTGTATTTTCTATCGCGAAATGCATAATAAATAATGTCGTCTGCGGAAATTTATGACGTCATTTCAAGAATTGACGTCAAATGTCCGAATGTACCTTTTACCGTGACGCGCCCCATTTAATGCCTATAATTGACTGAACAGGAGCGATTTTCGCCAAAATTTTTGACTAATCAGAATATTTTTGGACCCGTTGTAGTGAATTTTACTGCGTTGGTAGCGCTTTATTAACTTACACTTTAAATATAATATTATTCACTCGTGAGTAAGAATATGACATCGCACTTACTTTGTCGACCGGTCTTCTACCTTTTACAGAATATATTGGTTGGTTGGCATCCTTCTGTCTCTACAGACAATGGAGTCTGCACACGAGTGTAACTTATTTGCGGGGCTGTAGCGCCGGTTGTGTCTGAATAAGCCTATGCGGGAGCTGCATCTCCTACCGCACTTGCTGCAAGTATGGTCTGAGTCTGCGCTGAGACTGCGAATCGATTCTGTAGTGACCTCTCCAGGTGCAGACCTAGGCGAGTAGTATAAAGATCCTAGAGTGCCCACTGCCAGGATCCCCATCTCGGCGTTGCTGGATGAGTCCGGCGAAAAGGCAAGTCGATACGATCGGTGCCAGCGCAGCTGCAGTATGTGCCAGAAGGCATCGCAAAGCTCAGCCATCTGTCTACTGGTCTCCGTACCTGATTTTCTGTCTGGTTTTACGCCCATAGCCTTTGACAAGCCAAGGCCGATCTGCAAGGCGGCGGGAAACTCGTGGAGGGCGGGGTCGTTCATTTCCCGTGCAGGTGCAAAGCATCTGCCCACTGCCCATAAATATAAATTTTAATATTTTGAAAACTTTTAATATTTTCGTTTTGATACGTGATAAGGCACCTTTAAAATGTTAAAAAAAGATACTATGAAATTTGTTAAATTATACCTCAGTGAGAACTTAATTGGGTGTTAATTAAGTGTTTACTTAATTGGGATCACCAATGAATTTTCCCAAATTTACATTCAATATCATGCGCGTCTAACTTTCTATCTATCTGCCAGTAGTGTAGAGTCCCTTGTGGGGACCTTGACATTCCAGCTTTTTCTCCGCCTGTTGTGGCTATATACTCGATCCTTTAGTACAATTTAAATTAGGTAAACCAAAAGGAATCATCCTCAATTGAACATAGAAGCCTGGTGAACCTTTCTGGAACCAAAAGGAGTCATCTGCAATTGTACAAAGAAGGATGATGACCCTTTCATGTTTTAAATAGACTAGTTAAGTAATATCGATACTTGTTTTTTTTATTTTTTATACAATATAGTGAAAATTTAATGATTTAAGTAACAGTCCGCGACTCTAGAAACACGCCACCGTAGAATGAGATTGAGATAAAATCTCTTGATCAGGATACAACTAAAAGAGTTGTACATACCTACATTCATGAGAATCGGGACAGAACGACAACAGAATTTAACCAGTTGTTAAATATTACAGTCCGACTGATCAATTATGTAACCCCATGTTCTACAGTCGAAGTTCATTCGGCGTTCCACTAGTTTGTTTCGTCGGAAATAAAAAAGAAATAAAATTATATACTTATATAGCATAAATAATGCAGTTTTTTTTACTACGATTTTGGCGGTGTATTTTCGCATATTTTGATAGAATGGAATAATATCAGTGACTTAACACCATTTTTACAAGGAAACAAGGGTGTATTAGTAAGGGCTTGCACGTGTATGGCGGCTGGTCAAACGCCAGTGCGCAGGGGCTAATAATACATACCGAAGGGGCTAATAACCTGTACATGTCACTGACGCTTATAATACATACCACAGGGGCTATAACAAGTGCAAACCACAGGGGCTTGTACCAAGTATATACCACTGTCGCTAATAAAACATACCACAGGGGCGAATAACCAGTACGTAACACTAGGGCTTATAAAACATACCACACTGTCTAATAACCAGTAAATATCAATGGCGCTAATAACACGTCACTGGGGCCAATAACGAGTACGTAAGTAACACTGGCACTAATAATACATACCACAGGGGCTAATAACCAGTACATACCACTGGGGCTTATAATACATACCACCGGGGCCAATAACCAGTACGTAACACTGGCACTTAATATACATACCGATTGGGCTAATAACCAGTACATGTCACTGTCACTAATAAAAACATACCACAGGGCCTAATAACCAGTAAATACCACTGGCACTAATAAAAACATACCACAGGGCCTAATAACCAGTAAATACCACTGGTGCCAATAAAAACATACCACAGGGCCTAATAACCAGTACATACCACTGGCGCCAATAAAAACATACCACAGGGCCTAATAACCAGTACATACCACTGGCGCCAATAAAAACATACCACAGGGCCTAATAACCAGTAAATACCACTGGCACTAATTAAACATACCACAGGGCCTAATAACCAGTACATTCTACTGGCGCCAATAAAAACATACCACAGGGCCTAATAACCAGTACATACCACTGGTGCAAAATAAAACATACCACAGGTCCTAATAACCAGTACATACCACTGGCGCTAATAATAACATACCACAGGTCCTAATAACCACTACATACCACTGGCGCAAAATAAAACATAACAAAGGGCCTAATAACCAGTAAATACCACTGGCACCAATAAAAACATAACACAGGGCCTAATAACGAGTATATACCACTTGCGCAAAATAAAACATACCACAGGGCCCAATAACCAGTAAATACCACTGGCGCTAATAAAAACATAACACAGGGCCTAATAACCAGTATATACCACTTGCGCAAAATAAAACATACCACAGGGCCCAATAACCAGTAAATACCACTGGCACCAATAAAAACATACCACAGGGCCTAATAACCAGTACATACCACAGGGCCTAATAACCAGTACATACCATTGGCGCCAATAAAAACATACCACAGGGCCTAATAACCAGTACATACCACTGGCGCCAATAAAAACATACCACAGGGCCTAATAACCAGTACATACCACTGGCGCTAATAAAAACATACCACAGGTCCTAATAACCACTTCAAACCACTGGCGCAAAATAAAACATAACACAGGGCCTAATAACCAGTAAATACCACTGACTCTAATAAAACATAACACAGGGCCTAATAACCAGTATATACCACTTGCGCAAAATAAAACATTCCACAGGGCCCAATAACTAGTAAATACCAGTGGCACTAATAAAAACATACCACAGGGGCTAATAACAAGTACATACCACTGGTGCCAATAAAAACATACCACAGGGCCTAATAACCAGTACATACCACTGGCGCCAATAAAAACATACCACAGGGCCCAATAACCAGTAAATACCACTGGCGCAAAATAAAACATAACACAGGGCCTAATAACCAGTACATACCACTGGCACCAATAAAAACATACCACAGGGCCTAATAACCAGTACATACCACTGGCACCAATAAAAACATACCACAGGGCCCAATAACCAGTATATACCACCGGTGCTTGTAATACATACCACAGGGGCTAATAACCAGTACGTAACACTGGCACTTAATCTACATACCGCAGGGGCTAATAACCAGTACATACCACTGGCGCTAATAAAAACTTGCCACAGGGCCTAATAACCAGTACATACCACTGGCACCAATAAAAACATACCACAGGGCCCAATAACCAGTACATACCACCGGTGCTTATAATACATACCAGAGGGGTTTATAACCAGTACGTAACACTGGCACTTAATATACATACTGCAGGGCCTAATAACCAGTAAATACCACTGGCGCCAATAAAAACATACCACAGGGCCTAATAACCAGTAAATAGCACGGACCCTTATAAGCTGCACTTCTACAGGGGATAGTATCAAGTACAAAGGACTAGCTCCAATAACCAGCAAACACCAGCAGTGTTTTATACTCTTTTTATTGTTTATGACATGTGTATACTTGAGTCTTGATATAAAAAAAAAACATTGTATGCACTATGATATGAGCAAAAAAGTAAAATGTTATCATTTCTAAATATTTTACAGAAGTTAGAAACTACAAAATTCACAATAAACATGTGAGTATGAAAAGTATATTCCTTAAATAGTTATTTCCTTTTAACAGGTATACAACACTGAACTCGAATGTTGTGCATGGAGTAAAAAATTAAAATATTCCACATCTCAACTTCTGGTTCAATGTAGGAGACTTTTAATCAAATCTCAAGTTGGTGGCCCTGGTGTCAAATCTGGAAGATAAGTTGGTAGATTGATATATATTAAAAACATTACTTGTCCAAAGAAGTTTACAAACACAAAATCAAGTACAATTTTAACAGGTTAGCAATATGACAGTTAAAATTTGGCTTCAGTGTTGACCACATATAAAAACTTTTGAATGACATGCTTTTTCAAATTATAACATTTTTCCATTGTTCTGGAACAATAATATTTGTTATAGTCTCATCTACTTTACCAGTTTACATTTATGGTCAAGATCAGAGAACTTCTAAGACTGGCTAAAAAGTTGCTTGTGGAATATTCCATTATCTTGTACACTCAACAAGCTTATATCAATTGGTTTGTCGAAAATACCCAGAGAAAATTTGTTTAAATATTGAAGTGGAAGACAGTATTTTTGTCCGAATTAGTTGCCTTCAAACTTTGTCAAAACTTAATAATCATAATCACTGATTATTAAACAACACATAAAAATGACCATAAGCATTTCCCCTGTCTTGTAAAATACTCTAAATTTAAGTACATTAAGGAATACCTCTGTAAAGAAAGACAAAATTGGCAATTTCACTTAACCCTTTACTTCATTAAATTTGGCTTGTATCCAATGTGCAACCAGTGTAGATCCAGAACAGCAGACTAATCAGGATCAATACTGTTTACTATTAGATTCATGACAAGAAGCAAACAGTTAAGATCCTTTGCCCAAGATCATAAAACTAAATCTGGAGATCAGTCTCAAATCTCAAGCATCTGATTGGCTGAAATGGCGACCAGTTGCCATTTCAGCCAATCAGATCCTTGAGATTTGAGACTGATCTCAAAACATAGTTTTATGATCTTGGGCCCTGATCAGACCTCATGTTTTGCAGACTGCTCTTGATCTTCACTGGTCGCCCAAATGGTATAGGACATATTCCCACGAATAAAGGATTGTGTTTCAACAAGATGTAGTTGGAATGTTAATGAATGTCACTCCAGGGTAGGTATCTAAATTCTTGAACCCTTTCCTCCATAACAACGTGTTTTTACACATGTGTGACCAGTGTAGATCCAGATCAGCCGGCACATCCATGCCGTCTGATCAGGATCTGCACTGGTCTCATTTTGGTCTGAAATAATCTTTTGAATAAAAAAGTGAACAGTTTAAATCTTGATCAGCTAGTACTGATGTGCCGGCTGATCTGGATCTAAACTGATCGCACACGCAGTAAAGGTGTGTCTATGGAGGAAAGTGTTAAATATAAAATTTTAGGAATGATTTAATCCTGAAAACAAGACAAGATTACATTTAATGTTATGTGTTAAAAATTGATAATATAATTATTTACATATCTTGCAATACATTATACAAAAATAGAACTATCTACATATGGAAATGTCTAAGTATAAAAAATGATATGTATTTACAGAAGGAATGTGCAATATTTACATACAATTCTCAATTTTGTTGATATGTAAATACATAAAAAAGAGAAATAAAAATGATATGTTAAACAGAATGTCATATGCACATAACAAATCTGATTTATATGCAAAATATTGCTTAGAGTAAGTTTCTAGATGAAAAAAAATCATTCTGGGTTTCTTGTATGCATCTATGAGGTTTTTGAATCAATTAAATGGGCATCTGATTTACTAACTAAATGATTCTAACCCAAAATTTAAGTGTATGTATGTATGATGTACAAAATGTAATTGTTAACCCTTTCCTCCATATATAAGCCTTTATGGCAAACAGTGTAGATCCAGATCAGCCTTCACATCTGTGCTGTGTGATCAGGATCTACACTTTTCGCTATTTCATAAATATGGTTATTACTGATCGGAAAGCGAACAGTGCAAACCCTGATCAGACAGCACAGATGTGTAGTCTGATCTGGATTAATACTGGCTGCACATGCATTAAAACACATTTATATGAAGTAAATGGTTAAATACACCGTGGATTTCCATATGAAAAGCTACATCATACGAAGCAATTTAATATCAAAGTATTGCATAGAAAACTTCTAACTTAAAATTGCAAAATACCTGGTAAACTTCAAGAAACTTACAAATGTGTAAACCATTTCTAAGAAAATTAAAAGCAAGGCATGAAATTTGATCACAAAACAAGAAAGTTTTACTAATTATAAGCAAAACTTGATATGTTTCCTCAATCGGTAAGATAAATAGAAAAGCTTCATGTGAAATTTAGATGCATACCTAGGTGTAAATATCTGAAAGCAGAAAGTTCTGAGTGACTATTTTATAGTCTAATAGTTAATGAATGGTGAGGTACATAATAATTTTTACATATTTAACACGTCTCAATATGATATTGACACATATATTTTTAGGACAATTACATTACTGTGAACATATAGGGTTACATAATGATGTATGTAATTTGCAAAAGATGAGCACAGTATATACACATTTTAATAACAGCTCTGGTATCTCATACAAATTCTTGTTAGATTTTTCCTCTTTTGTTTTCAGTTACATCTGTTCATACTTGACTATCTATATATAATTGGAAACAACAGACAAGAAATGTCGAAAGCAAATTTTACACATTTTGCCATCCTCTATATTCACAGTATTGTATATATGAGATACACCCACTTTTGTGTAATATTCTAACAAGCACTGCTTTGTTTCATTCAACTCTTTTTCCAACACAACCATATATTCCCATAAAATGTAAAAATAAAAAGTGAATCCATTCTGTTTAATTATTAAGCTGTCCAAATGTGATCCAATATTCAGAACTTGTATCTGTATAGCACTTAAATAATACAACAAAACTTGCAAGTATCTTTTCAATTGCTGAGGCATTACATTCTACAATCTGCTAAATTCTACCATCTCTCTGCTGATAAATTAACTTGAAATAAAGAAAGAAGTATATTCCAAGTTATTCATCACAGAGGTAGGTTAAAAAGCTTTTAGTTTATGTTTAGCATTGATATCATATGATATGTTTAAAAACCAGTCACAGATCACTAGTTTATTTGTTTTGCTTCACTAAGTTTGCCGCAGTGCGTATCTACGCGCCAGGAATCCTAGAATGAGTGCAATGCAGGTGATGCTTGCTTTTATTGCCGTAGCAACGTTAAAGAATGGACAATATGGGCACTGGTACGATCCACACACGTAACAAATGTTCAAATTAAACATGTTGTATGTGGAATACAATGACGTGTTGTGATAACCTGAAAATAGAAAAACAAAACAATTACCATTTAGCCACTGCCAATATCAGAAAAGAACAGACATTTTTTTCAAACTAATACAACAGTATATCATCTATATACATAAACATAAATATATTCATGACACATACCTAAACATAATTTTATTACAAGACGTTTATATAAAGATAATATATTATTATATTCAGCTGAACAGTTGTCAGAACCAACTATAATAACCAACACTTAAACTCAGTTTTAATTCATCCCAACAGAATTTAATAAAAGTTTTTTTTTACTTACTTGCAAATATTTGTGTATAATTTTAAATTTATTATTACCAGTACATAATAAAAGTTTCTTTTTACTTTCTATCAAAGACTTGTATATCAACTGTAACACATTTTTGAACATATTTTAACTCGTCCCAACAGAATTCAATCACTTTTTTTTCTTATAAAGACTTGTACAAAGGTTACCTCACCTTTAAACTTTGTTGTTTTTTTATGTAACTCACCTTCAACATAATTCAAATAAAATCTTCCTTCACCATACTCCTCAAAGGCTTATATATAACCTTTTAATTCATCCTTCCTTAAGCTCAGTTTTTAACTCACCCAGACTCACCCTTAACCTAGCCCGTTAGAGAATTTAATCAAAGTTGTTTTCTACATACCCCATAAAGACTTATACAAAACTTTTTACACACTCTTATACCCTTTTATCAACTTTTATATTTACATACCCTCCAAGACTTACATAATACAAGCATTTTACTCACCCTCAAACATTTTTTAAACTCATCCACTATAAATTTAAAGAGAGTATATTTTTTCAAAAGGTTTATATAATAAATAAGCTTTTTATTCATTTTTTAACTCAGTTTCTAACTCACCTGTTACAGAGTTTAATCAATACCTTATATATAAACTCTTTTCTCATACTCTTTGTTTACCTACATGGAACTGATTGTTCTTTAACTTACTAACAAAGACTTACACACAAATTGTTTCTTACTCTTAAACCCTATTTTTTAAACTCATAACACAGTTTACCAAAGTTTTTTTCTAATTACCCTCAAATTTATACATAAATTGTTTTTAACCCCTAAACTCTCTGTTTGTTTCTTTTTAACTCATCCGCAACACAATTTTAAAAAGATTTTTATTTAATTACCCTCAAAAAGACATACTTCATTTGAGGAATTGCAGGGCTAGGCGCTGTCGCCGTGACAGTGGGGGTTCGCTCCCAGCTTGAGGCACTATCATTTTAACCTTAAAGCTTTCTTTTTTAACTCACCTACCACACAGTTATTTGAAGTTATTTTTACTTACCTTCATTATTTGTTTTCTAAGACTTAACCTGTTTTTAAAAACAAAATTTTCCATAACAGAAAGTCTGTGTTTTTCAAAAACAACAGCTTCAAGTCAAATATATTTTCTTTACTGTCTTGCCCTCAAAGACTCTTAAACATTGTCTTACTTTATGGCAGTAAACAACAACAACGGTCTCCGAAGTTCATTACCTGGTTCATAGTAGTCATAAATCCTCATCCTGTGTTGTATAGTCATGTTGGCTGTCGGATACCATCTGTCCGCCTGGAACTGCACACATGTTCTACTGTTGTCAATCTGTAAATAAAACAAGAGATGTTTGTAAAAAAAACATATGCCTCCCAAAACACCAATACCTTGACATTTGACCTACTGACCACAAAATCAATTGGGCTCATCTACTTGTGATGACAAACCTCCGTACCAAATCTGAGAACTGTATGTCAAATCATTGTCTCATTATAGATCGAACAAGGTTGGTTACTGACCAACTGACAAAGCAATATACCCCCCCCCCTTTTTCAAAAGGGGAACGTAAAAAATAAAGTTTGGGTATAGGCACATCTTGTTCTAAAAGGTACAAATTATTTTGCATCCTATGCAGAAGCCTCTAAAGTGTTGTTTTCACAGCAGCAATAATTCACAAAATTGTATTATTCTCATTATATAAGCTATTAAATCAGACATTTGTATTATTCCCATTATATCAGCTATTAAATTGTTTAATTGCTGGGTTTTAATTGATCTTCGGCACGAAACACGCAAAGTTTTAGAACCACACAAAATAAATTATGCAAAATTTAAACACATGAAATATGCAAGATCTTAACCCTTATGAGATATATGAAATTTAAACCCTCGCAAAATATGAAAAATTTAAACCTTCACAAAACTGCAAAATTTAAACCCTCATGAAATATGTATAATTTAAGCATACACAAAATATACAAAAATTAAAACCCACATGAAATATGCAAAATGTAAACATGAAATATACATAGATCCCAGTATTCTTACATGTGAGAAATAGAAGACGACTTTTCTGTAGTAGAATTCGGCTCTCTTCAGATTTGGAACAATGCCAGATCGCACATAATCTCGCAGGGTGTGGTTCATCACAACATAACCAGTTGGCACGTCAACCTCAAGCACTGCAAGGCCTGATTCTCTGCTCTTCTCCAAGTACACCCACCTGTTACAGAAATCTGATTTTTCAAACGGTTTACAACAATATGATAGTTATCTAGCCCAAAGAATGTGAAAGTTAAAGACACAGGATGTCAGTGAGGAAGCTAACTGCCAGAGTGTCACTGAAAGTTACCTGACCTGACATATGGCATCATTATGAAATTTACCTCATACAGGGTATCATTGAAGTTACCTGCCACTGGGTGTCACTGATAGTACCCTTACGCAGGACATCACTGAAAGTTACCTGACAGGGTGTCACTAAATTACCTGACATATGGCATTATTATGAAATTTACTCGATACAGGGTATCATTGAAAGTTACCTGCTACTGGGTGTCACTGAAAGTTACCTTATACAGGACATCACTGAAAATTAACTGACACAGAGTGTCACTGAAAATTACCTGACATATGGCATCTTTGTGAAATTTACATAATACAGGGTATTTTTGGAAGTTACCTGCCAATGGGTGTCACTGATAGTAACGGAGATTTAATTTACAAACTTGAGAGGATAAAAGGCAAAGTTAATTTCTCCCAGTTATTCGTAAAAACCATCTGTAAATTTAAAAAGAAAGGTTACCAACATGATATTTTACAGCGCTCTGCAGGCCTGGTGATTAACCCATCACAAGTGATCATTATGCTTACCTCTTTGGTTGCATGACGGTGGCAGGGGTTTAAGAGTTTATGAAGGTTTATGGGGAAATCTTTTCTTAAAAGAACCTAGAAGCTCGATTCGTTTCTTTTATCCCTGTCATCGTGTTCTTGCTGATTTTACTCCAGGTGCTCTGGTCTCAGTAAGATCATTGAGTACCTACCCTTTGGCTTTACCATGCTTTTAGCTTCTTATTTTTTATATGTTTGTGTGCTTTTGCATGCAACATTGTTGAGCCAATGGATGGGTTTGAGTTATTTCACCAAGACAACTTGTACTTGTTTTGTGAAACGAGAACCTGTTGGGGCAAGTGTGAGGTTGGTGCACCCTAGAACCTGGTTTAAACCCCCAGTGGCAATTTGTTTTGCCACTGACCATTCCAAGGTGGTATACCCAAAGGTTCTCTTCTTCGTTAATTGGTTATTACGTCCTATTTGAATTGACATACATAAAAAACATGCTCTCTCTCTCTCCTTTTTTGCTGCGTGGGGAGGCTGTGTTTTGTGAGTGCGATTCCTGATATGCATATATATTTTCTTACACAGGACATCACTGAAAGTTACCTGACAGGGTGTCACTAAATTACCTGACATATGGAATCATCATGAAATTTACCTGCCACTGGGTGTCACTGAAAGTTACCTTATACATGACTCACTGTAAGTTACGTCACACAGGGTATCATTGTGAAATTTACATGATACAGGGCATCACTGAATGTAACCAGACACATGATGTCAGAGAAATTTGCCAAATACAGGGCATCATTGAAAGTAACCTTTACAAAGGGTGTCACAGAAAGTTACCTGACACATGTTGTCATAGTGAACTTTGCCCAATACAGGGCATCCTTGAAAGTAACCTTTAAGCAGGGAACCATTATAATTTACCTGACACAGGGCGTCATTGTCATAGTAGACGAGTTTCTCCCAGTGAATCTAATGTAATCTGACGTCAGCTCAAAGAACTGCATCGAGTCATGTGTGGGCTTCAGCAGGAATCTGTACTCTACATGTACTGTCGTGGTCAGCTGCATCATTGATCTACCCGCACCTTGAGCGGTCACACGGATTGAACCATACGTGTATTCAAGAGGAACCTATGAAATCATAAATACATGTATTTGAATACCTGAATCGGACAATAAAATAGACCTTACTATTTAACATGATTACTGACAGTGCATTCCTCTCAAAGTAGATTTTAATTTAGTCTTGTGTGCTGGTTAATATATTATAGATGTAAATGTTGATTGCAAACATGTTCGTCAAACGGTAAAATTGTATAAGTGATATAAAAATATATAGATTATACACATTCTAGTATAAAAAAAACAAACATTAGGTTCTTTAACGTCCATAACTAAAACTGCCAATATGTCGAACTTTTTTCTCGTGCACGAAGAGTTCGAATTCTTGAAGTTTGTCTGTATATTTGAATTTTCTCGGATTAATCAGAGACAACAATATACATCTAACTTCTAACATTTTTACAGATAATACAGAAAAAAGGGATTTCCTTTCACAGCCTGGGGAAGGAACCCATGGACTATATTTTGTAAAGTTTTGCCACTATGGGAACCAAATAAACCAAATGTCAAATAAAACTCTGGGAAAACTGCATAATTTTAAGGAAATTTAGGGAGAGACACCTTAACTTGCGGGATATACATTGATATAAAAACTGCATGAAATGTAATGATTCTTCAGCTATACTCACCCTATTGATAGCTATATCAGTGTAGTTATTCCTGTCCATGGATACTGTCTTGACCCAGTTAGGGGTGGAAGACGCTTCCATCATGATCATGATGTCAAAAACGTTCCTGTTAGGGTCCACTTGAGTAAACTCAAACAGGGCCTCCATGGCAACCAGCGTATCCTGTAAACATACAAGAAGTAATTGTAAATAGATGAAAAAGGAACTTTGAAAACCACAAAACACTAAAATTAATCAAAATATTGCAGGCCCGGTTTTTAGCCTGTTCAGCCGCAGTAATGGAAATGCATGTTACTGTCCACATCACCTAGCCCCTGGTTGAGCAAAACTCAATATTTACACAGATATTTGTATCAATGACCTTTGAAGGGCATAACTGATATCGAAACTGATTAAATGTACAGGGAGATTTTCAAAATGACACAAACAATACTACCTTGAAATTTAAAATGCATACTTTCAAACACCTGTCTATAGTAAATTGCCCAGAGTTCACGAAGGAATTTGAAAAAAATTAAATAAATATATTTGTTTTTTGTTTCTTATTTGCAAATTGTATACCTTTTTCTGGAAAAGTAAATATATATTTCTTATTAACAGACATAAAAACCTAGCTTGAAAGTGGCATGATTTTATCAGATAGGTCAGGTCTGAGTCTTTTAACCTTTTCCCACATGGCATGCATTTAAACACCTTGCAAATCAAGATCAGCCTGCACATCCATGCAGCCTGACTGGGATTTACACTTTCCCCATTTTACTGTCCTTAACCCTTTCCTGTACAGACACACCTTTATTGCTAGGGCGAACAGTTTAGATCCAGATCAGCCGGCACATCCGTGCCATCTGATCAGGATCTAAACTGTTCGCTTTTTGATTCATTAGGTTATTTCAGACCAAAATGCGACCAGTGCAGATCCTGATCAGACGGCACGGATGTGCCGGCTGATCTGGATCTACACTGGTCGCACACGCGTAAAAATGCGTATATATCCAGGAAAGGGTTAATATTATTTCTTACCAAGAAACTGGGTCACACATGGGAAGCAATCCATAACCCATGGAGTAAAGGATTAATTAACCAACCTGTGTTGATGCAAAACCTCCTACAAAGTTCCTCATATAGTTCAGCCATCTCATCATGGAATCTCGCTGAATCTTAGTTTCCGAGTCTATTCCCATACCATTGTGCTTGACATGCGCCATGAGAGCGTAAGCTGTAGACTGAACGGCATACCCATCATTGATCAGTTCAGTTCTTGGTAGCAGGTAGCGGACGGTGTTAATGAATTCTGAGGGGTTTTCTGGCATTGGCGCATCCGAGAAGTAAATTTCATTTGCTGGAAGAGAATGAAAAAACTAATGAGATAATCCTTTCTTAATTACATGTCTTACAACCAAAGCTGGTATATTTTTCTATTATTACAAGCTTTGAGCCATTTTTGTAAACCCCAATGATGCATCAGGATTGCTGCATTACAGATAAATCAATGCAGCATCTTTCCTTAATTCATATTACTTTGAGAAGCTGATTGGCTTGATTTTAGTGTATAGTACCTGATTTTCATAATCAGGTGCTGTAGTGTCAAGTTTAGTATATCCAATCTTCTGGTGATTTTAAACAGACTAAATAGGCTTTCAATTAAACACTTGTGTTGCCTTTGCGTCTTTGTCAGAACTAATTTTAAGTTTTTATGACAAAAACTATATAACTCTAACAAATTGGCCTCCACCTAAAGCTCTAAGCTTCATCACCACCATATTGTCATAAAGATGTAATTTGTATATCCAAATTGTCATAAACAATTTAAGTCCGATAAACAAATAATGTAATAAGAAATAGCAATTATAATCAACAGTAAGTTTTTGTGATGAACGAACCTGACAGATAGACAGTGGCATCCCTATATATCATCATTTCTTATAAAAGGACAACTTAATTTATTATGCCATGTGTTAAAGCAACTTACACTGATTTCTGAGATTCCACAGTTTATCAAAGATTGTTCTGCTTTTCTGTTGACTGAGGGACAAGGCGTAGGCAGTGATAGCTAGGTGGAATATTTCACGGTTAGGAGTGTTGAATGCTTCCCTGGACAAATACTCTGAGGCTAATTGTCGAGACTTATCAATGCAGCCAAGAGCAGCCTGAAAATGTGAACGAACATGGTAAAAACATATTAAACCATACTTGAAAAGAAATCTTTAATCCATTGAGGTCTTATATACCAATGTGACTATGGATTATATTCTTTTGGAACTTACAATTGTGGGTGTGAGATTTCTTGGCTTTTATAATTTTAAAGTTTTAGAATATTAGTAAATAATGTGGCAGTCAACTTTCCATGAAATTCATTCACAAAGATTTAAAATAAGTAGATCAATGTAGACACCAAATCCAGAAAAAAAAACCCTTCTAACATAATTCAAAGAATACATTTATTTTCTTCAACATCTGTAATCTGCAGACTTGCTCAAAACCAATATTTTACTTCCAAATCACAACAAAATTAGATAATATTTTCCCACCTGAATACATCAAACACCAGATAACCTTTATATCACAAGCACTTACCCCCGAGACATCGGTTTCAATTTTGTAGAGTGCAATGAGAACGTAGGCTGTCAATGGTACAGGGTGTCCCATCATGGGATTGTCTATGTTATCTTGCTGGGAAGACTGGAACAGAAAGAATATTGTTTACTCCATACATACAAGTTTTATCACATTGGTGAACAGTTTAGATCCAGACAGATGGCAGCCTTGCAGACCTGTGCCATCTGATCCGGATCTACATGTACACTGTTCACTACTTGGTCAGGAATAACATAATGAATCAAAAATTATCTAAACTGTTCTGGATCTACACTGTTCACACATGCGATAAAATGCCTATGTATGGATGAAAGAGTTAAATAATGTGTACAATGATACTGATTTGTGACTTCAAATTGTAATAAAGTGATGACATTTTGCAGAATAGGCTATAATATTTAGTATCTGAATACATGTATTGGTGTCTTCACCAGACAAAACCTTTTTTTTATTTCTTATAAGAAACTTTTCATACTGCAGTATCATCATATTTCACACTGGTTTATTTTTTTGTGTATTTCGTGTGTGTATAAGAGTACATAACCAAACTCCAGGAAATTTGTTCTTTACCCAATTTGCAAATCTATGCCCACGCAAAAATTTATTTGTGGCTTCTCTGCGAAAATTTGTCCTTGCAAACATAAATGATACCCCAGTAAGTGAAAACCAATTTTACTTATATATTGAAATAAAAGAGTTTAAATTGATTTGTGAATTTTACTTATGGTTGACAAATTGACTTTTATATCTTTCAACCTCACGATAATTGTATAACTTACAAATTTTCTATCATAGATCAGTCCTTCTGGGTCCCAAGCGCCCGTCGTCTCGTTCTGTTTTTGACACAGCCAATAAACAATCGAGTCAATCAGGTCAATCGGAATAAACAAGTCTCGTTCCCATTCTCCGAACCGGGCCTCGTGCAATGTCTTAGCAACGAAGGCTGACAACCAGATACTGGTAGAGTTGAGATCATCTCGGAACATTCGGAATGAGCCGTCTTTGTTCATGTAACTCAACTGTCTCTGCAAACCTGTAAACAATGTACTATGTAGTCAAACTTGTGGTAACCTTTCATTACAACAGAGGGAGACACTGTAAACATGAAAATTTAACCCTTTACTCCACAAACACGACTTTTATCACATAGGCAACTGTTAAGATCCAGATCAGCTGGCACACACAAAGACACTGTTCACTTTATGTTGATTAGGTTATATCTGAGCAAGAAACAAAGGTGTAGATCCAGATCAGAGGGGCTGGATTTGGACCTACACTGGTCACCAATGTGATTAACAGCTGTGTTAAAATTTGCCACAATCTCTACTACAGGCCACTTGGCATCTTGTTAAGTGTGGGAAAGTAATGGCGGAATGATCATGACCCACTGACAGGAAAATCTGCTTTGGGATGGTAAGTTGAACATTTTTTAAGCCCTGGGTGTTAAACCTAGTTTCTAGGGTATATCTACCTAACCATCTAAAAAGTAAACATGTAGAAGTTACATGAAGTTAAACAACTTATTTATTTAACAGCAATTCGAAAAAGTTCTCTTTCAACTTATATTAAATCATGATTTATGACTGCTTTCAGCGTTGAAACCATTGCTTACAGTACAAGTTGTTTAAGTGAAGTAACTGCAAACAAACTACAGTATCAACTTACCAATGTTTAGGTACGACAACGCCAAAGACAGCGTCTCTGGGGACAACTGTTGATTGGCCTTCTTAAACTTCAATGTGAGCAGATTGTAGGCAAAGTTGAACATGTTCATCTCTCCGGCACCATAAGGCTTGCGGAAAATGTCTTCACAGTTCATGTACTCTTCAAAGAATCCTGGTGTCACAACATCACCTGCATAAAAGAGATACTCATTTTGTTAGAAGTTCTGTGTTGTGCAGTATGGCCAATAAAGCCATGACAACAGTATGTTTGTTTACATGTTCACTTGTGAGTGACATTACTTTACCATTCCCTTGGAAAAGCATGGACAGTTGGTGGTAGATCTACCAGCTTTCAATCAGTTAAAGTTGGCTCCAAAACAAACAACTGTGATGCTAAAAAGTTAGAAGTTTACAATGTTGCAGAGTCAGCAGTTTATTTGTCACTTAATTTCATGTTTCCAAGAATTAGGTGTGTGTTACAGAGCCATTGTGCTACCTTGTTACAGAAAAAACAAGAAATTTTATGCCAAAAGAAACAAATGAATTTGCAGTTGATTGATCACTTTTCCTTACCAAACAAGCTGATATCAGCGACTCCTGATCCGGGTACATACAGATGATACCTCACTTCAGGGACAACAAACTGATCAGGAATGACAATCTGTAACTGGGGAATAGTCTCCGAGCCGTACTTGATCATGTCAATAAGATACGGTGTGTTGTAGTAGTTTCTCACACCATCAGGCTTAAAAACGAAAGAAAATTTTTAATACTGTGGTGTCATTTCATATTGCAAGGGTTTTATTTTTGAATATTTTCTGTAAGGAAAAAAAGAAACAAATTTCACCCATAAGTTTAGCATGAAATAGAATTATAAAGCTGCATGAATTTATGTCTATAACAAACTTTATTATTTATAAATGTCAACTGATACCTGGGCCCTTTATAAAAATCATCAAATGTGTTGAAAATCTGCTGAAATTTGCAACATTTTTGAAGTGTTGAAACACATTTGAAATCTAGAGTTATGTAGTTTTGGATAAAAACTACCAAAGAAAACAACAAAACAGAACATATCCTTTATTTCGTCCAGAAGACAATAAAACACAGTAAAGTAACAAAGACAAAATATATATACATTGTAGATTATATAAAATAATGAAAACTCTCAGTTTTTTATAAATATTTTTTATACATTTTTAGGCCAATATGAAAATGGTATTATGCCATTGTAAATGTTCCTTTTTCTCCTGAAAATTTTTAACTTCCCCATAAAGTGGAAAAGCATTTGTAACTACTGCTGATTTTTTCATGTAACAAATTTGATCTGACTTAACAAACCCCATATCTGTGTTCAAATTTTTATTCACATGGAACTTACCATAATTTGTATAGTTTCGGTTACAGTATCTCGACTTAAAGACTCCAATTCCGTAATTAAATTTTATTGTCACAAGGAACTTACCATAATTCGAATAGTCTTGGTCACTGTATCCCTCTCCATAAAACAGTAAGCCTCAACTGTGAATGTTAATTCACCTTGAACCAATGTTGACACGATCGGCATAAATATGTCCCTTGATTCTCCAGGCTCCAACTGTGGAAGACATGGCATATTGAAGTGCATGAAAATCTCAAACCAACGAGTATTTCATGAAAAGCTATCATTTCCTTACAACCGATGTTAGACAAGTCTAGATGCAGATCAGCCTGCACATCTGTACATCCGATGTGAGACCAATGAAGATCCAGATCAGCCTGCACATCCATGCAGTCTGATCAGGATCTACTTGGTTCTTTTTTTGGTCAGAAATAACTTAATGAATTTAATGTGACTTGTGTAGATCCTGATGCATGTACACTAGTCTCACATGGAATACAGCTTGTATTCCATGCAATATAACATGTATTACATGGGATACAACCTGTAAATTAAAGCTTTGTTTCAGTCATATTCATACCAAGCCCTTACTTTATAGTAATCAATTTTTTCAGTGTAAAATACCCATGCCATTGCCAGCACAATTAACTTAGGACAACCTAACCAGCAACTAAACAGACATTGCGTTTTGCAATCAAAATCATTCGATCCCACTTGAAATTTATTTCTGAAAAAAGTTTGAGTCTTTTAAAAAAAAAATTGCTATAAAGAACTGACACCCTCACACATGGACTATGAACCCAAACACTTGCATCCCAAGACCTGTTTTATAACTATCGATTTAACTTGCTAATTTTATCATTAAAATGTTTTTGAATGTCTTGTTGTACAGGATAGTCATGTACTTACAAACAAAATGGTTTGATGGTCGCCACTCTTGGTTAGTGGTGCATATGCACTGGTTATTCCCATCTCATCGACCCAAACAAACTCGTAGTCTTCGCCGTCTTTCATTGTTATAAGCACCTGGAAAATACATCATTTTATTGGTAAGTCTGACAAGTATTGATATTATACATTCACAAGGTATACTTCTTCAACGACTAAACAAAACCATACAACTTATATTCTAGTAAGTCATCTGATGTGTTTTAAGTCAAATATATTATTTTAATATTAAAATGCTGTGTATCAATTTAAATATTTACCCTTGAAAATATGGAGACTTGTAAAATATTAAAATTTAAACTAACATTATCTAAACGTTAGTTTTAAACCACAAAAAGATGTGTTGACCAATCATGAAACAAGAGGATGTTCATAGATATAAATTAATTTTTTGAAAATTAAAATTTGACTCGAAAAAAATTATTAAAGGCATCAAAGTGCCTGCTGTTAGTGTTAACCATTTATTCTATATATAGAAACATGCATGAAACCAGTGTAAATCCAGATCAGCTGACACATCTTTGCATCTTATCTGCATCTACACTGTGTGCTTCTTGGTTAGCAATAATCTTATGAATTAAAAGGTTATCAGTGTAGATCCATTGCCCAAGGTTATAAAACTGAGCATGGAAACCAGTTTCAAATCTCAAGCATCTGATTGGCTGAAATGGCGACCTGTCGCCATTTCAGCCAATCAGATGCTTGAGATTTGAGACTGGTTTCCAATCTCAGCTTTATAACCATGGGACCTGATGAGATGGCACAGATGTGCCAGCTGATCTGCAATTACTATTACCCCTATCCCATGGAGTATAATACTGTAGAACTGGTTTTATTCGCATTAATTTTATTTTTGCTAATATTCGTGAATCGCTTAGCTCACGAATTCATAAATACCCCAAATATATGATGAGTTTTCATATATCTGAAAATAAGTGTATCCGAAAAAAGGCAACTTTAAAAAGAACTGTTAATCACTTTAAACGCCACATATAATACCTTTTTGGCCACCATTCATTTATTTAATTTAATTATTTAAATATATTTGGCAAACAAAATATAAGCGATTGGCTATGCTGCGAATTCATAAATAGCTGATTTTAAAAACAAGCGCGAAATTTTGACTTCGCGAAATTAAAGTGTTTCACGGTATAATTACCTCAATGTAATCGTCATTGTACCAATAGTTAAACACTGTTACTCGCACACCAATCTGTTCACCTCGGATCACAATATCAGGAGCTTCAACGATGATATACATATACCTTGTAGCATCATACTGAAAACAGATATATGCAACAGCTATTTAACATTTATATTTATTTTATTACAAGTGGGACCAGTGCTGACCCAGATCAGATGGCACATCTAAGCCGTCTGGTCATGATATGCACTGTTCAATTTTTTGTAAAAAATAACCCGATGAATAAAATGTGAACAGTGCAGATCCTGATCAGATGTCATTGATGTACCAGCTAATCTGGATCTACACTATTCAACCTTGGACATGTCTTAATAATGCATTAACATAAAAAGTTCCAAATCGCCAAATATGACCCACATCTTAAATGCCATCTTCAAAAACAATTAATGCAAGAAATATATAAAATTGTCAAAACTACTTCAAAATCAAAATGTTGTAAATATAAATCTCAAGAAGCCCCCAAAAAGCCACTCACCCGAAGTGGTCGCTGCATCAGCCCGATTCCAGCCTCTCTGCTCACTGACAGAGCGTTGACGATCCAGGTCATCGGGTATTTCGGTGGTTCAATACGGAACTGCACCATACCATCAGGCCTAAAATATGCAATTGACATCACAAATTTAAAATGCTGCACCATACCATCTGCCCTAAAATATGCAATTTACATCACAAATTTAAAATGCTGCACCATACCATCAGGCCTAAAATATGCAATTTACATCACAAATTTAAAAAGCTGCACCATACCATCAGGCCTAAAACATGCAATTTACATCACAAATTTAAACTGCTGCACCATACCATCAGGCCTAAATAAAATATGCAATTTACATCACAAATTTAAATGCTGCACCATACCATCCAACCTAAAACATGCAATTTACATGACAATTTAAAAAGCCTTTGACAAACATACTCAGTAAGGTATTAATCAGAATGTAATTATCGTTATTTTCAAAGCTCTAAAAGCATATTCATGTCAGAAGTGAAATAATAAATGGCTTCCGGTCAATTATCACAGAATTTATCAAGGGATGTCGTTCTGATGCGAAGATATAGAGTAAAACCCCGCCTTGCAACCATCCCAATTTCGAGACCATCCCGCTATTATGGGCTCTTTTTGAAAGAACAGATTATTTTCCCACTTTCTACAGTCCCAAATGCCCAATAGCCACTTATCTTGACCCCTAAATTACGACCACAAGGCATTTGTCTGCCAAATACACAGTCAAATCTCATATGAGTTTACAGTTTTGCAACATTAGCGATAAACAAAAGAACACTTTTGCGGTAGGTGC
Source organism: Corbicula japonica (assembly GCA_038501625.1). Classification (NCBI taxonomy): domain Eukaryota; kingdom Metazoa; phylum Mollusca; class Bivalvia; order Venerida; family Cyrenidae; genus Corbicula; species Corbicula japonica. Next base: position 5,467,174 of record JAZAYU010000005.1, on the reverse strand, counting down.
AAAACCGCTGATAAATGTTTTCACTAGGGATTAAATATTATTGTTTCTTGAGGGACATGATGTGATAATTGACATATTAAGACAGGCAGTTGTCAGACAAACAGTATGTCAATGATCAATTTGATTAAGTAAATCAAATTAAAGTCGTGTTTTTTGCATTCATATGTGTTCGCCAATCTTTCACTGACTGCTGCTGATTTCATTGAAGTTTCACTTAATAACTGCGATTGGTTTCATTTCATCGTAAAAGGTGAACTGTTAAATAAGGAAAGCCCTAGCCTAAGCAAGCGAAACTTAGAAATTTGGAATTACAGTCCAACCTGTCTTTAACAGCCACCCAAGGGAGTGACAAAAAGTGGCTGCTGAAGACAGGTGGCTGTGAAAGACAGTAAAAAATTTGAACAAAATGTCAGTTTCTGACACATTCAAACTGGCTGTTTAAGACAGGTGGTTGCTATTTGCAGGTGGCTGCTTAGACAGGTTTCACTGTAGACAACTCAGAGAAATATCGAACTTTTTAAACAAAGATATTTGGATAAAATAAAAAATGTCTCATTCACAACGACAGTTATTGTTATATCATTTTATTTAGAAACAATACACCACCCTAATAATTTTAAAACCAATTATGAGCTGAAGAGCAAGTCAAATCATCTAATCCCTAAAATGAGACCAACCCGCTAATAAGACCAATTTTATGCATTCCCAAAAGTGGTCTAAATAGCGGAGTTTTACTGTATGTCCTTTCACATCTGAAATCCGCCCTGTGATAAACCCTGTGATCACTAGAAGCTATTTATTATTTCATAATTAAAGGTATTGATAATGTATAACTCACTTGACAAATCTCTCTTTCCAGGCAAAGGCGCTGTCTTCATAAAATCGTAGATTCCTGTTTACACGGTAAATCATATTCATTGTTCTGTTGTCAACATATCGTGGGTCTACCACAGTACCTGTTAACAGAAACAATAAGACTTAAAATAATATAATCAATATCTTCCACATGCAAGTTTTTCTTTCTATAAGTATGTTTTTGCTTGTAATTTGAGAGCAAGTTGTGGTGTTGGTCTCATTTTTATTTGGAAAACAATCCTGTATTTGTTAGAGGCTACATAGAATAATTTTATAAATATACTCAAAGGATGTTCAAAATGAAATGTTTTTGCCAATTTTTCACATCACTCATGTCGACTGATCAGGATCTGCACTGTATGCTTTTTCGGTCAGAAATTACCTAATAAATCAAAAAGCAAACAGTGCAGATCTTGATCAGAAGGAACTGATGTGTCAGCTGATCTGGATCTACACTGTTTGCCATGCCATAACGACATTTCTAAATATTAAGGTTTAATTAGGCCTTTCTGAACCTGATCCTTTTGTGGCAACACCTAAACCCAGATTTTATAAAGCAACATAGATATTTCCTAGTTAAATTGTATACTCACAGCCTTGTTCATCTGCCCAGTCAAAAGGGCAGTCATAAACACCATCACAGGTCTTGTTCACATGGTAACAAACTGTCGGATCAAAGCAAGGTCGATCTCCTAAGTCATAGTTACACATATCTGTAAATAGAAAGATAAAAATAACTAGAATGTGTCCTCGGACACTGATGCCCCAACTGCTGCAACATTATTTTTAATAACAAAGGGCCATAACTCTGGTAAAAATGGTTGCAGGAAAAAATCCTTTCTTAACGATCATCTACACATCCTGCTTGATCATCTGTGCAAGTTTTAAAGAAATCCGCCTTATAGTTTAGGAGGAGTTGATGCCACAAGATTTGGGGACGTACGTACGGACGAGTGCAACTCTATATGCCTCCCACTTTGTGGGGGCATAAAAATGTAGGTTTTATATTCTGGTATTTTACTAAACATATTCACCCGACTTTCACATTTACCCCTTATAAAGGGATATAAGTCGTTATTAACATTTGGCGCAGATAGCAGCCACAAAACAGAAAAGATAAACTAATTATAACTATTTTAATTGCAGTTTTATCCCTTTACAAGACCGATACCACTTTTATCGCATAGGTAAACAGTGTAGATCCAGATCAGACAGCATGTATCAGGGCTTTTTCAGCTAGTCTCACGGGGCCGATAATCGGCCCCATTCCCAATGCCAAATAGGGACCATTTTTCCCAATTTCAAGAAAAAAATTCCCATTTCAACAGAAATAACTTATTTTGCCTATAAAATAGAAACAAACTAGAGAATGTAATCAAAGGAGTTTTCATACTAAAAAATTAGTTTGTTTACTTTTGATCAGTGATCTGTTAAACCTACATTCCTTGAATCTATGTATGCAACCTGTTTAAAACCACTATATACCGTGTCAAAAAATTCCCAATTTCAGCAGGGGCCTTTTTCCCAAATACCCCTGAAAAAGCCCTGTGTATGTGCCAACTGATCTGGATCTACACTGGTTGATCATGGGATAGCAGACATATATTATATAAAGGGTTTAAAATCATTGTTATTAACAATACCATATATGTTTCAAGTTAATATGTCTGAACTTGGACAACTGTCTAGTAAAGTCTATCTACACATAAATCAAGCACATTTAATGTTATTAGTCATTGATCAATTAAAAACCAAACTATTCTTTGACAACGACTACTGTGGCATCATTATATTATGCGATGGTTTAATTTTCACATATTTTGCGCAAGCAATCAAACCATTGGATATCTAGTCTTATTAGAAAAACACAATTGCACGAAATTAAGCCCTAGCGAAAATGTCACTGATGTCATTTGCGCGAAATTTGATCCCTGCAAAATTAAATGAAACAACAGTATGTGAACTGGTACTAACTATGGAGGACCTTGGATTAATTCCTGTATAATTCTATCCATCTCAACATAAGTGAATTGTTTGATAACTTACCTGGAATGTCATGGATGTTAACATCAGAGATCACCAGTAACCCTGCATGCTGAAACAAAATAGTAATCACATTACAAAATAGTAATCACATTAAATCATTAACCTTTTAATTAATAGATACACCTTTATTGCATGGGCAGTTTCTAAATAAAGTACATTGTAGTAAATTAAAAGACAAACATATAAATGGCAATTTATGTAATAAATGTCTTGAGCATACTAGTATCGTATACCAATTTCTTGACAGAAATGAAAAAAAATTAATTCAAAACATCGAACAAATCTGAAGTACAAAACATAACGTGCAATAAATGAAAAAACGGCTTAAACCCTTTCCTCCTAAACCCTTTATGGTGTTGGCGAACAGTTTAGATCCAGATCTGTGCCCTCTGATCAGGATCTACACTGTTGCCTTTTAGATTCAGTTATTTCTGTCCAAAATGTGACCAGTGCAGATCCAGATCAGATGCATCAGCTGATCTGTTTCTACACTGGTCCCACAAGTGCAAAAATGCGTATATATTGAGGAAAGGGTTTAAAGTTAATGTACGTAGATCCTGTCAATAAAAACGTTCTTCATCTTCAGTAACTCCAAAATTAGCAACACTTTGCTTAAGCAACTAACCTTAAAGGTTGTATTGGCATCAATACCATAGCCAGTGGATGCATAGAACTTGTACTCGTACTCTGTGTCACTGAGTCTCCACAGCTGTTTATAGCTTCCCTTTGCCGGCTCATCATAGCTCACCAATTCATCAATCAGCTGTAATTACATACACTAGTCATCATATCATTTGATTTTACATCTATAGTATTACCGTGAAATTCCTTTTAAATTCCCCTCCCTTAATAAATGCCCCTTAATTATGTTATTTTTTGGGAAAAATCTGTTATTCCATATTTATTTTATCCAATAGCCTAAAATCTTATATTTAAAAACTCCAATCACACTCCTAATAAACTCCATTGTCATTAATTGAGATACAGAAATTAAAACAAAAATTTTGAAGGAGCTGATTAAAACGAAAAGCCTTACATTGTTCTCTGTGAGTCCGTCGTTCATGCCTTTACTGAACATATCATTTGGCACGGCTCCAAAAGCGACATATGATCCAGGCTCGGCATAAGCGTTGATTTCAACTGTGTGTAGAGTGAAGTCTTTCCCCTTGTTGATCACTGCATTTACCTAAAAAATAAAACTGTTGTGTTAGCAATACAGATTCTAAAACCCTTAAATTCATAATCCTGTACACCATATATACGCAAATTATCCCATGTGCGGACAGTGTAGGACCAGATCAGCCAGCACATCCATGCCATGTGATCAGGACCTGCAGTGTTCACTTTTTTCCAGAAATAAATCTAATAAATTTAAAAGTAAAGAGTGAAGATCTTTAGCAGAAGGCTTTAAAATAAATTTTAATGTTTAAAAATTTACAAAAAAAACAAACTTACAGGATTGTTTCTTGTTCCATTCACGAAGAAGTTGAGCGTATCAACCACCATTTCTTCTGGTGAGGTCTGCAGATAGTACACAACTATACGTGCAGTGGGCACCATCTGCCTGGATAACGCGACGGCAAATGTTTTGTGACGAGAAATCATTTCAATCTCATCACCAACGAGGATATTTCCTTGTGAAACAATCTGTAAAATAAAAACTTAATTGTTGTAAAACATATAAACAGGGCATGTTTTTTTATGTTATTGTTTTCAGAGATTGGCTTAGAATGTTGGAATAAAATATCTGTAAAACAAGAATGTGTCCTTGGACACTGATGACCCCACTGCTGCAACAACATTTGTAATAACAAAGGGCCATAACTCTAGTAAAAATGGTCGCAGGAAAAATCCTTTCTTTACCATCCTCTACACATCCTGCTTGATCATCTGTGCAAGTTTGAAAGAAACCTGATAGTTTAGGAGGAGTTGGGGGGAACGGAAAAGTGCAACTCTATGCCTCTCACTTTAAGGGGCATAAAAAAACTTTAAACACAAGCTATTTAGATGGAACATACAGCGATGAAACAAGTTTAATAGCTAAGATAATGATATTTGGGAGACAATTTCTCCCAAGCAGTAGGAGATGATGACGAACTGGTGAGATAACCCCAGAAATAAGGTATCCAGAGTTATGTTACTTTTATGGGTCATGCCCTGTGCACTGCTTAATAAGTGTGTTAACATTCGTGCAAATGTAGAAATTGAGAATACCTTACTTAATCAAACTGGTTAACCATTTCTCCAACAGGACTCTCACTAGACTTGCAAATCAGGGAGTTTTGTCATAATTTTACTGAATTACAGTGAAACCCCTCTATTACGGACACCTAAGGGACTGAGGGAACGTGTCCCTAATAGCGGGTTGTCCTTAATTGTGGGTTTGAATCATAAAGAACAGAGGATGTCTATTCTTTATAAAATCGCCCGTAATACCGGGGTGCCCATAATATTGAGTGTCCGTAATGAGGGGTTTTACTGTATTAGGAGTTAGGCCAGAGAAATATTTTAGATTCTCATCCCCGCCCGCCTCTGTCCAAAACCACCCGCCCCAAAAAAATTTATTGGTAAAAAAATCGAAACATATTCTCTTCCGTACAGAACGGATTTTAGACCATCCCAAAATACCTTCTACGTTAATAAAAAATAAAAATTAAAAAGTGCCCACCCGCCCCTTTTTTTCCCAAAATCCGGAAGAGAATCTAATAATTTATTTTCTCTGGCCTTTAGCAGTCAACAACATTCTTTCCTTATATAGTCTATACAAAATGACTTCTTTCTAAGCGCAATGAAAGGAGAAGTCTAGTCACTTTTTCCAAGTCTCCCTCTACTGACAAATTGGGGAGACAACCCCAAAAATATATACCGTCATTGTTCGAATATAAGCCGCACTTTTCCCCCAGAATGTGGAAGTAAAAGTTTGGAGTGCAGCTAATACATAGGTTTGGCTGCTTATACTTTTCGTTAAGCCATTTTCATCTGTTCTATCACGTTTGGGGGCAGTGCAGCTTATACATGAGTGCGGCTTATATTCGAACAATGACGGTAAACATTTCCAACACATACCTGGTAATAAATCTTGGGCACAAAATGGCTGGTTTTGACATGGAAGATCATAAACTCATTGACTTTGGGAGTTTCTGTTGATGTTCTAATGGAAATGTAACTTCTGCTAGGCGAGTAGTAGCGGGTAGCCTTCAAATTGATTGTGGTTCTTGTATCATAGTCGTACTTGGCCTGAAATAAAAAGAGTAGTTATTGACCTGAAATAAAACATAGGAGAGTAGTTTTTTAAATATTATTCATAATGAATGATTCTTGTATCATAGTAAAACTTGGCGTGAAATGAGATGAGAGTTAATAGAATTGACTACATAATGTATTTTTCATACTGATTGTGGTTCATGTTGTGTGGTCATACTTGGTATGTTCAGAATGATTCAATGTGTACTAGAATAAAGGTATATATTTTTTCACTATTTCTTTCATTTTTTTATGGAATCAACAACAGCACTTTAAGTACTGGCTTTTTTTCACTCAAAATGTAAAGTATGGCAATGACAAAAGTCCTACTTATCTTAAAGGCAACTGCATTAAAAATACTGCAAATGCCAACCTGAGAGCAAAGTAGAAGTTTTCTTACCAGCAAATGGCTAGCAGCTTTTGAAGTGGATTAATACAGTGATGCTCTTAAAGTAAACCTGCACCCAAGATCATTAAACTAAAACTGAAGACCAGTCTCAAATCTCAAGCATCTGATTGGCTGAACTAGAGAGACTAGACTCCATTTCAGCCAATCAGATGCTTGAGATTTGAGACTGGTCATCATTCTCAGTTTTATGCTCTTTGGCCCTTGATACTTACAATTACTTCGACAGCGGAGCAACCATCAGGTACTGGAATATCAAAGGCCGCCACTCCCTCTACAGGGATCTTTTCTTCAGGCTGGTTTTCTAGTCCACCAACAGCTCCACCCTCGATAAAGGTGTACCGTTTGGTAATCTGTATCATTCTGTAGTCATGGATAACTGGCGTACCATCATAGTACATCGCAGCAACCTGAAATTCAGTGACACACAATTATTATTATAATAAGAAATAAACAATTATAAAATATCTTCCAAAAGCACACTCAGTGTTATAACATGGTTTAAAATTTACACTCTTTATTAAAAATTTTCGAACAAACTTTCTTTTTCAAGAAAAATATGGGAAATTCATGACTCGGGTTACATCTATTTTACATATCTTTATGTTTTTTTTCTTTTTACAAATATCAAGAATTTTCTGGGTTTTTTAATGTTATAATAGAACATGGGTTTGAAATTTGAAATTAAAGAGTGTAAATTTTAAATAGTGCATAAAGAAATAGCTCTGCCTAAAAATTTTCTAAATTTCTATTACATGAATTCACAAAAACTAAACAACATTTGAAATGCCCACATGAGTAATCCCAAAACAATATTTTTTGCCCTTTTTAAAGAATTTTCAATTATGAAGAGAGAAATTTATCAATGTTTGTCACCCATTTACATGACTATGAAGCAACCAGGAAATTCAAGGTCAAACACACTTTTACAAATATGTAATTATTATATAAATATGCAAGTCAAATGGACATATTAAACAGCATTTGAGCCGTTAAAGATAGTTTGATAAGTTTATTTTTTTATGGATGAACTTAAAATAATGACTGAATATGGCCCCTAAACCAATTATAAATTTTGGACATATATAAAAACTGTTTATTAATAAACAGTTTTAAAGTTACTTACATAAACTGTCATGATAGAATCTGGCTTGAACGTTCTCACATTGTCTCCAATAAACATCAGTTTTATACCCGGGTTGAAAATGATTGTGCTGGCAAACCCGTGCTGAGTCATATTGAAGAACCAGTCCTGGGCAGTGACATTAAAAACACACTCGAAGCCAATTAAATCATTGGCTGCCGGTAGTTTGTAACGCACTTGTTCCAGCATCTGATTCCTGGCAAATTCAAAATCAATTCGTCCTTTGAACTGCAAGAAGAATAACAGAATAATTAAGAAAACTGATTACCTGATAACCTTAAGATTTGGGACACCCTTAATATTGGAACACAATTATAGTTCAAGAAATTAATTATTTTTTTAATCCCTTTATTTTGGAACACTTTTAGGACTAAAAACCTAAGTAAAAATTGAATCTTTTTGCTTTTCTTAATTGCATGAGTATATAAAGTAACACTGTTTCGAGCCACAGAAAATGGCACCAGTGTTAACATTTTTACCCTTGAACTTTTACCCTTCCCTCCATATATAAGCCTTTTTACGCATGTGTGACCAGTGTACATCCAGATCAGCCGGCACATCCGTGCTGTCTAATCAGGATCTGCACTGGTCGCATTTTGGTAAGAAATAACCAAACAAATCATAAAGCAAACAGTGCAGATCCTGATCAGACGGTATGGAGGAAAGGGTTAAATGTAAGTGAAAGCCCCTACTTACGTAATCAAAGCGTTTGTAGAGCTGTGGATATTTGGTGTAGTCCCAAGGGTCAGTGTACTGATACTGGTTGTGAAACTGGTCATACATGGGATTCAAACCTTTGGGAGGAATTAGGGTCAAGGTCACATCTGCCGATCCCACTACTGGCTTTCCTGTTGTTATACTGAAATTATATAATGAAGAAAGTTATAGCTTAGTAAGTTCTAGGAATATAAATAAAATAAATATTCTTTAACAAATATTTTCCACAGGCCAGGGCTTTTTTCCACTGCCAGATCTTAATTTGTGTAATTTTTCCAAAGATTCAGCGTAATTTTATACTGTTTAGTCATTTATAGGCATTATATAGCAGTACCGTTCTTATCAGGATCTACACTGTACACTTTCTGGACAGAAATAACTTCATTAATCAAAAAGTCAACAGTGAAGATCCTAATCAGACAACATGAACGTGCCCACTGATCTGGATTTACATTGTTCATCCCCACATTAATCCTGTATCTATGAAGTAAAGGGTTAAGGGGTGGGTCATATAAAAAACAAGATTTACATACTTTGCCATAACTGTTCCTCTCACGTACTCCATGTTGTCCATGATGTAGGGCAAGGTCGTCACGTTCAAGTCAAACCTTACATCCCCTGAAAAATAAAATTATTGTATCTTAAACTAAATGGTGTTTTATAGTAGAACACTTGTGTCAACCCTGTATACTTTTGTGAAAACAACACTATGGCATCTATGAAAATGCTAACAATAGGTTAATGCTGTACATTAAATTTTGCGGGAATAAAATTTCATGTTTAAATCATAAATGACATTAATGTAAAAGGTTGAACTTGTCCAGATGATTTGCTTGCTAGAAGCTTGCTTAATAACAATTTTCCTGAACTTACATAACCTTTTACTTTATTAAATGGGCGAACAGTGTACATCCAGATCATCTGGCACTTCCATGCCATCTAATCAGAATCAACAGAATCAACACTATGCTTTTTGATTTATTAGATTTATTAGATTATTTCTGACACAGATTCGACCAGTGTAAATCTAGATCATACAACACGGATGTGCCAGCTGATCTGGATCTACACTGCTCACTGATCATATAATTATTATGTCAAGTAAAGGTTCAATATTTTTCAGTATTCATTTGACTTCATTTGACTTTAGTTTATGAACAACACCCAATACTAAGCAGCATTCAGAATCAAAAGTTTTTATGAAAAGTACAAGATACTTACAGTATTCCTCTACTTGGAAGTGCTTATAATATTGGAAACCCTGAAATAGAAAACAAACAAATGAATTTAACCAGCAATTAATTTCTTTATTTGACTTGATCAAAGCGCGAGTTAAATTTCTGAAATGTTTTATGTGAAAAAAGGTAGATGTCTATGCTTTTTTTTTTATATAGGCCATAATGCCGAAACATAACAATAAAAGAGTGGATTTCAGAGTTTGGTGTTGAACATCCTTTAGGATAATTTGAAGATGAAATATTAATGTTAAAAATACTCACATAAGCATCGACCTGAATTGACCAGTTACCATAGTTTGGCTGATCGGACAGTGTAAAATTCTGGCTGACAAAGCCACCAGCGTTAGTCTGTAGACCTAACCATCTTCGAACATGGTAGCCGGTTGGATCCTACATGCACAAACACAGAAACTAAAAGTTAATAGTACGCTCATTTTTCATCATTTACAGAAATATATAACACTAATTTCCTTATAGAAAAGTTCCAACTTAAAGGTTATAAATCTATGACTAAAAACCAAGCTTTGATCCGAACAAATTCAATTGGATAAAATTGAGCACCATCAATGAAGCTTTGCTATAAGTAGCCCTCAAGCTAACTTAAAACAATGTTCTTTTAACTTCAAATGCTTTTTGTTTTAATAAAATGTTTAGTAATATTAACCCTTTCGTCCATAGACACACCTTTAGTGTGGGCGAACAGTGTAGATACAGATCAGCCGGCACATCTGTGCTGTCTGATCAGGATCTGCACTGTTCGCTATTTGATTTGTTTGGTTATTTCTGATCAAAATGCGACCAGTGCTGATCCATGGACATGCCGGCTGATCTGGATTTACACTGGTTGCACATGCGTATAAATGTGTATATGTGGAGGAATGAGTTAAATGGAATGGAAAAGAAGAGGATTATGATCAAACAGATAGCATAAAATGCATCAATAGGGGCATTCCTGGGTCAGATGCAAGATTTCCAGGAAGGAGTTGGTTTTGGGCAGTCATATGTTAGCTACATGAAATTTTAATTTTCACTGTTTTTTCATGTCGGTACCCGAACGTAAAGAACATTCCGTTACGTTTAGAAAACGGGCTCCAATATTGGTATATGACGTTACGTCATAAAAAAACATTTTGGCGCCATTTCATACAATTTTCTGACGAATTCACATAAATTGTGCACTAAAAGCACAAAAAAATAAAAAGAAAATTTGTTTTAAACCATTGAAAGATAGAAATATTTTTCACTTGTGAACTATGGAATTTTGTATTTTCACTCGTGGCTTGGCCACAAATTCCAGAGCTCACTCGGTGAAATATAATATTATTTCTATTTTTCACTAGTAAAACCAAATATCCTCTACATTGTTGCCCTTAACATGGGTTCAAGCAACACTGCTGAACCATATCTGCATTGTTACCAAAGTGGGCACACAATGGAAAAGCAGTAACTTCTTTTCAGCACTAGATGATGATTAAACTTCACTTTGATAGTCCTATACTTACATTTACATAAATGGTTAAACTTCCATACATCGGTAACATATCTGGGAGGATTGGAATAACTCGAAAATGAACTGAAAATAAGTAAAAACATTCAGTAACAAAATGACTGCAAAACTTAAAATTAATTGTATGTGTATAGCTGGTCAAAATCTTAACATTTTTGTCAGAAATAAACTTGTTAAAAGACTGTATACAAGAAATATCACCAATCATCACTTGTTCAGAATTTAAATCTCAGGGTAGGAACAAATCTTAACCTTGTCATTTCTTTTGCTTATTTCTAGTAGTCAACTCCTATTTTGTCAAAATATGATTGTCTAAACTCCAGTAATTTTTTAATAATTATGAAATCACACAAAACCACTCTTAGGGATTCCACTAGCTGCTGAATCTAAAGGGTTGTTGTCATCACTGTTTAGGGGATTCAGCCAATTCAAAGCCAAAATCCCCTAATTTTAAGGAAAAAATGACCCTTCAGCAAAAATTGTAAAAATGGTCAAAATGAGGCACTTTGAAAATTTCAAGAGTCAAAGGGTAAACTCTGGGGTCAAACAGAACCCCAGCATTTTACATGTCCTTAACAGCCACAATTTCTTACCAGTTTGTCCTTGTTTGTAAATGGGCTTGCTGAGTTGAATAAATACTGAGGCTTGTTTTGCATCAAAGCCGATGTCTGTTTCATTGTAAAAAGCATATCCTGAACCACCACTCTCCAGTATTCCTTCTACTTTGATTTTGTATTTACCGTCCTGTGCATTTGCTGGCATCTGATAGAAAATCAATACAAATGTTAACACATGTAGTCAAATCTGTCCTCAAACTGGGGAAAACCCCAAAAGTGGTCTTTAGGGGCACTTGGTCTTTGTTAACAGGTGAATTTCTTCTTCAAATCAATAAGTTGGACAAATTAAACAAGGTAGTTATTCACAGGTAGCCATTTTTGGGGTTGTCTCGGTTAGCTCAATTGGTTGAGTTGTCAGAAACGCAAGTCCAGACACAAATTCTTAGAAAACAAGGTTAAAGATAGTTTCTTTTAATTTAACTGGAAGTGTTACAAATATATTCCAAAATGTTCTCATGGAATATTACTGAATTAACATTTTAACATGGATATTGTATTCCATGTTTTTTTTAACAGAGCTTCATGTCAACTTTGATTTGATGGAGGACATATGTGCTTCTGTTTTGAACAAAAATTCCCCATTTAAATACATCTAGCTTTTTCAATTGGTGGACATCTAACTGGTTGCTGACCAATCAGATTGACAGAAATTTGTGGGTTTTAAATAAGTTTAAATAATTGCTAATATTTAGATAATTCTGCTTCCAACCTGATCATGTGACAGGTTGCCGACCAATCAGATTGACAGAAATTTCTAAATTGTAAATAAGTTTGAATAATTACCAGCATCTGCATAATTCTGCTCCCAGCTTGATCAAACTTCAGAAGGCCTTCAGTATATTCTGTGTTATCTTTTATAATTGATATTCGAAGATTAATTCTGCCAAATTCTAAACGTAATATTGTACAGAACACTTGAAACACCTGATTTGGCCGGATTTTTCTGGGTGCCATTATTATATAGGTACTGAAATAAAAAAAACACATACAAAATGTTTTAGTTTACATTTTATATTATTTTTTAAATTATGACCTTACAATTTGTAGATCGACCCACAGTCATAGCAAAACAAATCAATTGCAGAAATCTATCAGTTAAACTAGTCTACAATACATGATTTAACTATTTAACTAAAGGTTAACAGTTTTACTGATCTATCACTTTCCAGCACTATATTTCTGTTTTGTCTTTTGAGATATCTGTATTTTAAAAAAACTTACGGTGCTCTTTCTACTTTGTAGCCTCCCACATTGTTCACAATATCCTCTCTGGTCTGGGCTGCAGCAAGACTCCATAATACAGTTAGGGACACCCCTAACAGGCACAGCTTCATCATTTTCAGTGGTTAGATGTTCATCTAGAATGACTTTTGTACTGCAAAAAAGTTTTTAAAATATAATAACATATCAATTGAAACAATGAATAAGTGCTTTTAACCCTTTCCTCCATAAATATGCATTTTTACGCATTTGCGACCAGTGTAGATCCAGATCAGCCGGCACATCCGTTCCATCTGATCAGGATCTGCACTGGTCACATTTTGGTCAGAAATAACCGAACAAATCAAAATGTGAACAGTGTAGATCCTGATCAGACGGCACAGATGTGCCGGCTGACCTGGATCGACACTGTTCGCTCAAGCAATAAAGGTATGTCTACAGATGAAAGGGTTAATTATACAATCTAAATTGGTTATGTCATTGTTCTCTTATTCTATGTTTTTGGACTTGAATTCTCCAAGATTTTCCTTTTTATTCCCTATTACATTGTCCGAAGTAATTAACTTGCATAATTAAATCAGTGAAACAGGGAAAATCCATCATCTCATCAACTATGAAAAAATTTGACTTTTTCTGTAACATGTAGATAATTTAAATTAACATATGAAGATTAACACGCACAATTTTTATGGAAAATGAACAACTCTGTTTTATAAATGTGCAGAAACCCGTACATTTGGACCCTGGTATCAGGGCTTTTTCAGGGCGTTTTGGGAAAAGGCCCCTGCCCAAATTGGCAATTTTTGACGCGGGAAATAGTCAAATTTGGGAAAAAAGTATCGACAAATCAAACCAATTAGGAAATTTCAACATTTATTTATCTGCATTATAGCTTGATTTGCCTTGCTTTAGTGTCCCTGGAAGTGTTACAAATCTCTTCCAGAGTTTGTTCTGACAGCTTTACAGATGTATCACTTATACAGTTTATGTAGAATGGCTATCATCTGATCCTCAGAAACTTGGCAAGTTTCAACTGACTGGGAAAGAACTTTCAGGGACATTAAAATTTTGAAACATTTGATGTTTTGTTTCACAGAGAGTTTAGTTTTGGAGTACCCTTGGTATCTTTTTTTCTTGGCCTTTTAGTTTTTAATATAATACAACATTTTTAAATTTTCATCACTAGTTTTCGCGGGTCAGTTTAAAAGCCTTTCTGTTTTGTATGCAGTCAAACGATTATTGTGAAAAAACATTTGTTTATAAAATAAAAAAAATAATGTCTGTTAATATTCAAACCATAAATTGAACAAAATGTAAGTTATCTGTATTCATGGGCGCCGCGATCCATCTTGCGGTACGGTAAAAACCGGTTTTTACACCAGTATATACATTTTTCATGGAAAGAAGTTTTCACAGATCACCGATTAAACGTAAACAAACGATTCGCGTATAACCTGAAAAAGTCTTGATTTTATAGTCTCTCGTTTATTAATTTTTAAAGGCAAAAGGCGTTTCGGTTCAATAGGGGAATAAATTTACGAGACTGGGAATTTTCTTCTTGAAATTCGGAAAAATGGTCGCTATTTTGCATTGGGAACGGGGCCGAATATCAGCCCCGTGAGACAGGCTGAAAAAGCCCTGGGTATATGGACCACTTGGACAAAAGCTATTTATCTATTTCTGTTAACTGCCAACTCCTCTTTTGAGTGTTACAGGCAGGACTTGGTGCATATGATGTACATTTGGACCCTGGTATATGGACCACTTGGACAAAAGCTGTTTATCTATTTCTGTTAACTGCCAACTCCTCTTTTGAGTGTTACAGGCAGGACTTGGTGCATATGTTAACAGGTTACTCTAGTTTTTCACATTACACTATCTATATACACTGCTCCGTCTTCTTTCAGAGAAAGTAAGACATAACATACAGATATGCATTATGGTGATTTAAAGCAAAATATTTCTTATTCTATTTGTCTCAACTCAACATTAACTTATTATTATAATTAGGAGGTGTTTAATATCTAAGACTGGACTTGCCTTATTTTTTCCAATAAGATAAACCACAACCGCGATAAGAGATACAATTGCAGGATCCTGAATATGCTGAAGAAGGCATAATTACCAGTTTCCTTGGCACAGTTTTGAGACACCTGCACTTAGCAGTTTTGCATAGAAATTACCAAGAAAAAAGTGGCAAAATCAAACATGATAACACGAACTTAATACATTCACAATGTCTGCATACAAGTATCAAAGAAAAACACGATCGTAAATCGTAAAACTAAAATCCCGATTCACTTCCGTAAGTTACATAGTCCGCCATTTTGGCAACAAACCATTTGTAAACAACGCGATTTTCTAGCAATGTATTCCGTGATTGTTTGACAGTGTCACGCCAGCAACAATATCAATCATATAGTATTTATAACTGACAATCATTTGCAGTGATTATTTATTGGATTAATGCACAATTTGAAATTTACCTTTACCTTTTCGAATACCTGTACGATGACTCTTACCTGAGACTGGTTTAAAGAAGATTAAATGTGAAATATAACCAGTCTAGATGCGTTATGCTCGATTCATTATCATTTTTTACCGGTTTATTAACCAATCTAGATGCGTTATGCTCGATCATTTTTTAACCAGTTTGAAGTGAATTTGTTTGGATTACAGTCAAATAGGCCACAAGTCATATAGGCCACAAGTCAAATAGGCCACAAAAAAGTCAAATGGGCCACACTTGATTTTGAAAAAAGTCAAATAGGCCACAAAAATAGGCCACATATTTATTTTATTTATATAGACTATTATCATTGTGTAAGTATGTTCTAAGTCAGTTTATAATGTTTTATATGATATTCTATAAAATATTTTTTAACACGTTGCTTCATTCATTGGGGATTTTGTACAAAGTCACTTGGTCTACACTAGCAGAGAATGTAATATCAATGCAGTTGAAACATAAGCTGTGGATTTTGAATGGTCTGACGTCAGGGCTTTTTTGGTCAATTTTATAACAGATATTCAGTCATGTTCCCAATGGCAAAACATATATGTTTTCCTTATTAGTGAAAAAAATCCCAATTGAATCCATACAAAAATTTCTGACAAAAAACCTGTGTGTGTCATGTATTAATAAAACATTATAGCTTGTTAATTAATTCAGCATTATTTTGGTTCTTTAATCCAGAAATTATTGATAATATTAAATACGTATATTTAAAACTTTGTATTACCCATTATTGATGCAAAAAATTCCCAATTTCTGTCAAAACGACACAAACTTTTTCAATTCCAAGGGTATGGGTCATATTTCCTAAACAGTAAAAAATGCTCTGTTCTTAACATTCACTAACATCTAAACATTTCTTAATGACATCAACTAAACAAATCTCCAAAAAAACTGTTTTTCTTATGTAAAAAATATTTGTGACCTATTTGACTTTTTTGTGGCCTATTTGACTATTTTGTGGCCTATTTGACTTTTTTGTGGCCTATTTGACTCGGAAAATAAAATGTCTGACCTATTTGACTTTTTACTGTGGCCCATTTGACTTTTTTGTGGCCTATTTGAGTCGTGGCCTATATGACTTGTGGCCTATTTGACTTGATACCATTTGTTTATACCGTTTTTACATTATTCTTTGGGAAACTGAAATATTCCCAACAGGAAAAAGTCATAATAAGGAAATACAGCTTCCCTTTAATCACAGCTGAAAAGGAAGAGATGAAAATATATCAAGGGTTCTAAATATGATCAATTTAAAAAGACACCACATTCAGTTGACGGAAATAAGAACCTGACATGCTGACGTAGAACATGAATTAACTGACAAAAAACACCTTTCAAATAATATTGTTTGTAACTAGACTGATGTAACATTAACAAAAAAGTATTACGAGTTAAAATTTAAACTGAAAATAGATAACATGGAATGCTGACAGTAAAAACACTGACATGGTCGCGTCAATTGATATTAATTTAATGCGGATTTATATATATAACCACGCAGGATTGTCCCGGACGAGGGATGAGGCACAGTAATTGCATAATTGTAAAAATAAAAGGTATCAGGACTTTTCGGCCCCATTATTTCTTTTGGACTTTTCGACCCCAGGATCTCTTTTGGACTTTTAGACCACATACTAGCACAATGTCGAGACTTTTCGACCGCAGTAATAATTAAAACTTATTATTGGTGCTTCGATCATAGAAATTGAAAGAAAGTAGTTGTTGGATCTTTGGGTTTTGCATTATGATTGGTATTCAATAAAAAAACATAAATCGAAAAGTCAGACAGCCATAAAAAATCAGAATTCCATTTATTTTTAGACTGATATTTCCACATTTGACTGTACAGTGTAAGAACTATGATCGTTTATTTAATATAAGTTGACAGAAATGTTTGTCAATATTGTTGCAAGTGGTTTTCTGTAAGCATGGTATGAGGTATATAGATCTACCTGCTTTCTCCGGCAAGGTATATTTCAAGTCTTAAACTTAAAAGTTTCCGGTCAGAACGGCCCCTAGTCAAAACGCCTCAGTCTAAGCGGCCTCATTTCGGTCAAAACATAAACTTGAAAACTGGTTTGTGTCTAGTCCAACTATTTGTGCGCAATAGAAGAGCTTTTCTATATATATGATTGTCGCTCTTCGCGCACAACCCAGTTACTATTCAAATCAATGCGGAAAATTTGCCTTCTATGTTTATATGCTAGCGATCAGAATTTGAATCGCAACTTTGGCAACTTTGACGGCTCCATAAAGCATCTTAAATCATATGTATCGTTAAAAAATTTACATACCTGAAAAGCAACATTCAAGTAGAATCATTATATGTAATCCTTCATAAATAACGGTTTCGTTTTTTATGCAAAACTTATTTAAACCTACACCCAGGTCAACAGATTCCGATTACATCGCTTAAAGTTTACCTGACTCACGTTTATCAATAAACTTCACCTTACCAGCTTGAAATAGGTACTGCGGAAATTCTTGCTACGGTAAATACAAAGCAACTTATAAAATAAAGGTTTGATGAATAAAAGAAAGTAATCCGCAAATAATTAACAAGGTAATATACACAACATTATTAAAGGTGCGATTGAAACTTAATATAGCGGGGCGGGTATCTAAATAGATGAAAAAATAACTTTGACAACCATCGAACATGACAAATAAGAAAATAAGAGTACGTTATGAGTTTTTCGAAGCGTACAGCCTCCCGCATTGTAAAAATATGTTTGAATAAAAAGAAACGTTTTCATTGGTTATCTGGATTTCGTATCAACATGTAAACTGCATATAACGTGGTAGGTTTAACAAGTTATTTTGTGGAATATTCGTCATTTTATTGTTACTTTCATCATAATTTATTGGTATAACCACACTTGAACATACCAGTGTTAAAATTTTCATGTGGGAGTGAAAAATAACAGAATTTAAATCGGGTCGATTTCCACCACAGTTTTGATCGTAACTGCTTGAGACGTAAAGAACAGGCAACGAAAATGTCCGTATGATAATGGGTCTGTTCTTGCAGTCGAATTATTGAGACTAGTTTGTGTCAAAATGGCCACATTTCGATAATAAGTAAAAACGGCTCCTTTTTGTCATATGAAAAATAAGGAAAATAAACTAGATGAGTATCCCGAGCTTTAAAGAGGCTGTTTATTGGGGCCGTTTTAGCTTAATAATTCTTAGAACAAAAAACAACAAAAGCAAAACAGCGTCGGCAGTTTTTCAATTATTATGTTATTCATTTCATTATTACAATGATTTAGCTATCAGTATTCAACAGAAAAATTGAATAATATTACTATGGAAATATGTAAAAAAAATCTTTTGAACCATCATTAAAACTATCAGGGGCCAGATAGTGGCCGTTCTGACTGATTTTTTAGACTCTTTCTCCGTCGTTATCACAAAATAAACGACTGTTGTAAACTAACAACTAGAGGCCTCTGATTGGCTGCTGGATGACGTCACACTTGCTCTCTGTATCTATTTTGAAAATTCTCTCTCAAGCTGCTTATCAACAAGGCTTATTGCTCATCACAATAATTCATGATAAAACTTGTCATGGACAAAGAGTATATGCACCACTTGTGATAAACAAAAGAAGAGGTAAATCTTATACTTTTTATTAAACCAGCAACTAGAAGGTGTAAACAGCGCAATGAACCACAGGGGCTTTGTAGATCCCGTTTTCTTCAAATGCTGCCCCCCCCCCAAAAAAAAATATGCACCGTTTGTGATAAAGATTAGAAGAAGTACAGCTAATACTTTATTAACCAGCAACTGGAAGGTGTAAACAGCGCACTGAATGACATGATATGGTGAACATTGTGCAGCATTTGTGCAACTCGAAGGTTTAATATTTCGCAGTAACGTAGGCATTCCAAACATATGCATGGCAATAAATCAGTGACCACGTTAAGTGGCATCAAATTGCTTTCAGCAACCCGTTTGGGATAATGGTAAACATGCATCTGTAATATGATTCCAAGTTCATTGTATTTTTAAACCTAACACTAACTGGTGTTTTTATCTACTTGTAAACTTGGGGATACCGCCTAATTTAAACCACAGGGAAAGATAACTGAATCTCGCTAAGGATTCTCTGGCGGTTATAGCCGCCAGACAAAATTGGTTTACTACTGTCGCTGTCTGCTGAAACAGTCAACAGTCAAAACGGCCTCAAGCCAAAAATGGCTCCAAGACAAAACGGTCTTATTTTAGTAAAAAAAGGCCCCATTTAGAAGTCAAAAGGGCCTCAAGTCAAAATGGCACCTCTAGATTTTGGTTTACAACATTCGTTTATTTTTATTTTGTATAACGACGGAGAAAGAGTCTATTTTGACTGGTAATAATTTTAGAACATATTCTCAATTTTTGAATTACATTCATATCTACCAATTCAAGATGGCGCGCTGCTGTCATTCAGTGATTATTTCGTTCTTTTAACAAACAAAGGCATTTATTGCTGTCAACAGGGAAACAATCTTAAATGGAAAGACTAGTAGTAGGGAAAACGTCGCTGTCGCATTTCCGACATTTGTCTGGTCGTCAGATGTCGAAAGCACCGATTATGTTGCATCATCTGGGAAAGGATTACGTAAACCTGAGTCGCTTGCTAATCTTTTCAAGGGCCAAATATAGCCAAACGGTAATTTTTGAAGTTATTGTACATGCAAACATAGGCTTACTTACAGCTACAGAAAAAAGTTTGCTTTATAGATCCAAAAGATCCATGCTTGAGTTGCCATGGGATCCTTACTTAACAATCCGATTAAAATTATCTCCGGAAAACCGCTATGCTATCAGGATTTGTTGAGTTGCTTAAACCTGATTTTACTCACAACCATTCGAACAAGTCCGATTATGACCTTCAAAATCACAAAAGTACATTGTAAACCCCGTAAGAAGAATTCGTATTATCAGAAATATTTAGACGTCGATGTTCTAGATTCCTGGTATTACTGACGGCGGCATAAAAGTTGATCCATATTATACCTCTGTGTCTTCATTAATGTTACCTCAAATACACTCACAACACTTAAGATTCAATAATTACAGTTTTGTTTTATTTGTCGGTTGCACGGGAACAGATCAATGAAGAAAGCCGACATATACATATATCAAAGGACTCTGTTTGGCACCCTTGTTGCAAATTTAGATTACTGTCATTCATTTTCCCGTGATAGAATGTTTGGCTTACAGTCAAAACGGCCTCACGTAAAAACGGCCTCAAGTTAAAACGGCCTCATTTTGGTTAAAACGGCCTCACTTTCAAAAAAATATTGGTTAAAACGGCCTCAAAACGGCCTCACTTTTTAAAAACTTTTTGTTGTTTTCTATTATGTTATTTCATCACTTTTACGAGAAATTGTTGTAAATAAAACAAGAATGTCATAAGTTGTATCGATTTTAATCAATATAAAAATACATATGTATATATGTGCATGACTGTATCTCATACAAATGCATAACTCTATCTATCTAAAGTCTGTATCTGACTGATCTTCGACGCGACTACTGGTCAGCAGAAGCAAATTTCTTTTAAAGTCGTGGTCGGTAAATCCCTGCAATCAGCTTCATCAAACCGGTGGTCGACACTTCATCTTTACGATAGCTGAAATAGTAAAAAAAACATTATGTAGTTGTAAATGTAGCCTTTATTTTATTCTTCTGCTTATAATTATTAATAATATTATTTTAGTATTTATATCATAATTTATATTATCATGTCATAATATTATTTTTATTGACTTTTATATTTGTAAAACAAAAATTAACCAAAGTGAACGTGTTATTGATTTAACGACAAAATTATACCTTTCCCAGGCCGCAAATATCCTTGATTGCGTCGTCCTCACTGATTTTCTTTGAATTCGGCGCAAGCGCATTTCCCCAACAAGCTGTACTTGGTTTCCAGCCTCTAGGCCCTCTCTGTACAATAGCTTAACCAGATTGTAGAATGCTGGTGCGACTCCCCCCTTCATGTTCAGGCGCCGATGCCATTCTAAAAATATAATCAATAATGTATGATACCCAGTAAGATTTAAAATAAATAAATAATTACATAGTAAAAAATAATGAAAACGTTATAAAGATATAACAATCCCAGATGTGATGTTAATAGCCGTGAACTCTGATGACAGCACTTACCGACTCTTCTAGTGTGTCATCAGCTCGAGAAGCAATAGTGACATCCTCCGACAATCTGCCGACATCGACGTCATGAACAATCGTTTCCAAAGTTGACGTTGACGCTGACGTTGACTTCATTAGAGCTTGGACCAATGGTTGGATATTCATGTTATCGCAACCCCTACACAGGAATGGGATGTCTTCTCTCATTTTAACTGCACGCCTATACCGTGCTCGAGTGATGCCTGAAATTTAAAAAAAGGTGAAATATGCATATCAGGAATCGCCACATTGAGAAAAAAATAAGTGCTTTAACAGCGCATTTGATTAAATTATCGCCTTTTCAATGTGCGCTACCATTTAATGTTCACACCTGATTTTGTTGTTGATAAGTATTATAGTGATGAGAATGTATGTAGATGGCTACCTAATGATAGGTTTTATATTTGAAGTCTTTTTATTGTTTATTTCTTAATTCGTCATTTATACTATTAGGGAAATTATTGAACTTTGAAAAAAACTCGATATTTAGATATCTTTTTAAAATAGTACTGAACTTTCAGTCAATGATATCTTAATTCCAGAATTGGTTAAATAACTTTTGTATTTGGTTGTATTGCAAATTTCTTATATTAGATCAACGATTATCACCAGTAACAAACATTTGTCACTTAGGTGCAAACATTGAATTGTAACGCGCATTGAATAGGCGATAATTTAATCAAATGCGCTGTTATAACACTTATTTAATTTAATCAAGATTGAAATAAACACTTTTGCTTTTTAATGTTTGACCATTTTTATTCACGCATAAATAAAAATCTTGATATATTCAAATTAAACGCCCAATTTTTATACAAATTTTTATTAAGTCCTAATTAAAATATTTTCAAAATAAATTATTTCTCGTATAGGTTGTATCGTCCGCTTTAATATGCAAAAAGAATTTTAAAGATATATTATAAAATACAAAAAGGGGTAGGTCCGTGTTTTTCGTTTGCGACTAAATTTTATTTTAACGACGGCCTATCTTTGAGACAAATATTTATTAACTTCTCATTGGAATACATTCAAAAGAAAATGTTTCTTATAAAGCCAGGAGTGTTTTCTTTTACATGCAAAACTAATTTTGAAGATATCTTAAGACATAAAAAAGTTAAGGGGTAGGGCCGTGTTATCCGACTCCGACTAAATTTAAATCTAAAGACGGCCCATCTTTGAGACAAAAATTTATTAACTTTTTTTATAGTTTTTTTTAATAGTTATAATTTGTCTTACCGGTATTACATGTCCTGTGTTGCCACCTGTCACAAGAGTCACAGGAAACAGCTTCTTGTCGGTCCCCAACAATAACGCCACACTCAATACAATTATCCATTTTATAAAAATACACAAATTACACGGAAAACATAAAGTTTACACACTCAAACAGGTGTTTAAAATCAATCCAATTCTTAAAACACATCACAAAATTATTATAAAACACTATCCGAATCAATCACTTTAATAAGATATAACACGATTACAGAAGAGATAATAAAACGTACAAAATTTCACGACAATATATACTTACTTTTTTACTCAATTCTCCTCAACTTTTTCTTGTGACAAATACATTGCTCTTGTTCAAAAAACATACCGCTTTCTGATCTTCTTTTGATCATCCGTAAATCAAAGACATACTTCGATTATCAGTTAAGTGATTTGATCCCATTATTTTAATTGTCATTATCACTAACAATTATTGCACACATAATCCTGTTTACATTTAATAATTATTAATTTGCCGATGTCATAACAAACAACAAACAACAAAAAAATCAACATAATTTACAGTAATTTTCACTTTCAATATTGTTCACACAACTCAGTTAATATTCTATAAGTTTTTAATTATTTCAAACTATTTGGAAGAAATCTGTTATTTTCAATTATAACATTAAAGTCTGTGTTATCTTTCATGTGTGTTTAATTTATAAACAATATGCAATATTCATTAATTTTTTTATTGGATTTCATTATTCATGATGAAAATAAAACAAATATCAATTACTAAGAACAAATCGGAAATTTAGCTAATTGACATGTAAATATTTCCATTGTCAACAGTAATATAGCATTATAAACGATCCCTCACTGCATCTAATTTAAGTTTTCTCATATAATATTTAAAATTTATTTCAAAATCGAGGCCGTTATAACAAAATATTGAGGCCGTTTTAACTAAAAGTGCGGCCGTTTTGACTAAAAGTGCGGCCGTTTTAACCAAAAAAATAAAAAGTGAGGCCGTTTTGACCAATTAGTGAGGCCGTTTTAACCAAAATGAGGCCGTTTTAACTTGAGGCCGTTTTTACGTGAGGCCGTTTTAACTAACACCCGAATGTTTGAGGTATGGTCAAAGCTGTCATCAATCAGTCTTATGCTTGTGTATTCACTTGTTTATTCTCAGTTTTATTGCGCTACATGTACGCTGGATGCAATCAGTTAGCGGAAAGGTGTTAGTGTATGGCACGGTACGATCATTTACAGCAGTGTTCCACATGCTTTAAAAAGGTGTCAGATCGGCGCATTACAATCATCAAAGAACTCTGATTGCAATTATAGATGGGCATTATTAAGGCAGGAGGGCGCGTTTTGCTAGCTTCGGGCAAAAGGGTGGAGCTTAAAAGGGGCAGGGCGCCCTTCTATTCCATGCTAGAATAATCCCTATAATTTACAGTGTTTGCAGGCACTTATCTGATCTAACATTCTGGTAGATTTGACTTCTGTGAGATTGCTTATGTATTATCAAGATCTCTTTGCAAATCCATGCCATCTGATTCTGATGTACACTGTTCACTTCTTCAGAAATAACTTAATTAATAGGTTAATGAATCAAAAAGCAAATAGTGTAGATGGCAGAGATGTTCTAGTTGTTTGCCCAGGGAGTAAATGGTTAAGAATGGTTTGAAATTATTTTTAAGGGATGTACATACAGCCAAGCACGTAGGATGAGGAGAGAATATAATGCAGTGATGAGATTGATTTACAACAATGGCCTCCTCTCTGCACCAAGAATTTTCTCTAGTAAGTTAAAATGGTAACAAATCTTTCATTAAATAGAAATTTTCAGCACTTGGCAAATGAAGGAATTAAAAATGTTCAGGGGTAAGTAAGAGAAATTCAACTTTTGCTGTTCATAATATATACAGTATGTGGTTTAAATGCACAGCACAGTAGTCAGTAATTTGTCAGTATGATAGTTAACATATGGCACTGTTAAACAAGGTCAGCTTTGTTTAAAGTGTGTGAAGCCTGAAGTGTTTCATGCAAACTTTAAACAATCCAAATATTTTTCATACCCAAATGAATACTATCAAATATTGATTCAGTTCTTATACCTACATACATTAATACTCAAATTTTCACCAAGATCATGAGAAAGTTCATGATAATATGGCTTTTCTATTTTTTGAATAGCTCTTGGAACAGCCACATTGACAAAACAGCCTACAGCGGCACACTTTTTCTCAGCAACTTGTGGCTGATCCTGTATGCTCACAAGACAATGTCACAAGTCAGAACATTGCCCACAGTCCAATAAATTGTTACTGTAGCCATGCCTCTTAAAGAAAAATGCACACTGTGTACCATGAGAAATGATGATATGTTGAAATTGAAGCCTTAATCATAGAGGATGAAGTTGAAGTTTAAATAGTATGCATGTATTATTCAACAGGTCAGATATGTATGTACAGCACAGACACAGACAGGAAGGAAGACAAACAGGAGAAAGAAGATGAAAACAAAGAAAGTTCAAATGAGAAAGACAATGATGGTGGAAAGAATAAGATGGAGTTTGATCAGCTGGAGATGATTTTAGGTAACATTTAAAGTCATTTTGTTATCACAATAATGTTATTTCTCCTTTATGTTTGAAGTTTCCAAGGTACTTACACCATTTTTAAACTAAGTTGACAATATGATTCTTCTTTAAACATTGATAGGTGTAAGTTTTCAGGTAATTTGCAAGATTTCTAGAAAGAGTGTTCATTAAGGGCAGTCTTAGGGTAGTTGCATGATAATTTCCAATTTTCTGGCCAAAATCCCCATGAAAATTAAATATTGCTGCAGAACCTAAAAAGGGGGTTTAAGCAACCCTACTGAATGCCCTCTGGATCTGCTTTTGGTTACTCTATGGATAAGGCTTTCAAAGACCACTGTTGGGTTTTCCTCTGTGTGGTCTGAAGACAGCTTTTACTGTAATCTTAAACTTTATCTTACAAATTGATCAGGTGGAAGTTTTATGCTGCTGGTTTGTTTTGGTGTTGCAAATTTCGTGATGATGCCATCAGCCAATGAGATGTTGCCGAGACACATTTCTTTTGAGGATTTCCAGGCTAACTACCTGATGAATGGATTGGTAATGTTCTTATATCTTTACTGTTATGTTCGTACCTTGTGTTAGAATTGTAATAAATACTGTAATTTTTCATGAAGCGTTAGTACTTTTATGTCTTTCTTTTATCAAATAAATTTCTTTACAAAATGACACAGATTAAACTTAAATCTTAAACCAAAAAACCAGTCATTGTCAAAAAGAAAGTGAAAAACAATAATGTTTACATAGGCAAATGTATGGTATATTTTTCGTAATAACATTGTCAGTTAAACTTAGTTAGTCAGTGATGTAATCAAAACTAAGGCCACATTTGAAAGAGTTATTCCCCTTTTGTATGGAATTTTGGTATTTATCAAACTTTTAATTTACCTTTTGTGATAGCAAGGTAATTATGTGGCTAAAATCTTTTTATTATTGTCACATTTGATTAGCTTATGAACTGGTTTGGTTCTGATAAAGTATGTGAGAAGAACAAAACTTTTCTGCTAATCTAGCTTTGATATTTGAACGTTTTCGACAGCGAAAAAAAAATTAAAATTCAGATGTTAAAGCTTATTTCAGTAGCCTTATATTTTCTTTTAATGCTCATAGTGAACAGTATAGATCCAGATCACATGGAATGTATTTGCCAACTGATAAAGACTGAAATATTTTCCCAGCGGAGAAAAGTTGTACCTAGGGAGTATAAGGCTTAAACCTTTCTTCCATAGATACACCTATATTGCATAAGTGAACAGTTTAGATCCTTGCCGTCTTATCAGGATCTAAATTGTTCGTGTTTGATTCATAAGGTTATTTCTGACCAAAATGCGACCTGTGCAGATCATGATCAGACGGCATATATGTGCCAGCTGATCTGGATCAACACTGGTTGCACATGCTTGGAAACACGTATTTATGAAGGAAAGGATTAACAGTTTTTCAATTCTTATTTTGCCAATTTCTCTCTGAATTTCATGCCTTCAGGTGAAAGATGTGACTGTCTTCCGATCAAGGCAGAGCGGAGAAGTTCCTGTAGTGAGTCTTCATCCAGAACACAGTCCACCCATAGTAAGTGTTCAAAATATCAAAATAATACCATGGTTATTATTAAAATGTGGCATAACTTTAAAACTTAATAAGTACTAGGGATGTGACTCTTGCTATACTCATGTTCATAATGTGGACATTTTTTAAATGTATGTTTTTGAACTCTTCAATAAATCTTACAGTGAAGCGAGAAAATTGTTCTGCAATGTTCCATTGAAGGTGCTGTCCATGTTAACCCTTTCCTCTATTTATACGCATTTTTAGCTCACCTGAGCACTTGTGCTCATGGTGAGCTTTTAGGATCACTCTGTGTCCGTTGTGCGTTGTGCGTCGTGCGTCGTTCGTCGTCAATTTTTGCTTTAAACAACATCTCCTCTTAAACCCCTGGGCCAAACTTGATGAAACTTGCCACAAATGTTCCTTGCATGAAGCTCTTCCAAAGTTGTTCAAACAAATCAATTCCATGCAGAACTCTGGTTGCCATGGCAACCGAAAGGAAAAACTTTAAAAATCTTCTTCTCTGAAACCACAAGGCCTAGAGCTTAGATATTTGGCATTTAGCACCCTCTAGTGGAACTCTACAAAGATTGTTCAAATTATTTTCCTGGGGTCAAAATTGGCCCCGCCCTGGGGTTTTTCGTTTTTCTTCTTATAAATTCTGTTTTTAACCTTTGATTTTCTACAGTTATCAACCAGATTTTGACACAAACTTTATACCATCTTAAAATTCAATTTTTCCTGAACAATTCATACACTGGTTGTTCAGTGATAAAATTAAAAACAAAAATTTTAGTAGCAGAGTGAAAATTTCAAGTGACAAAATTCCAATATTTCTACCTGTCTTAAACTATATTTAGGTTCAATGTAAGGTGTTATTATATTGCAGTACCACAGTATAGCTCTAGATGCTTGACAATGACCTAGTGAACTTTGCTATTTAGATCTGTGTTATATCTGTGTTATGCAATATTAAGAACTTTGCTCTGGAAGATTTTATACTGTAAATGTTGTCATTTTCTATGGATATTGACCAAATAAACTTTCTTACTTTATAGCTCTTTGCAAATCAGGCTTTTCTGAATATTTTATTCACTGTTTGTAAAACATATTTCTAGCACGTTCTCAAAATGACTATATTAGACACATTTTTTGCATGGGCGAACAGTGTGATCCAGATCGTCCAAGAACTATGTCACTGTATCTAAAAATATAATTTTCTTGTGATCACCCTAGCGGTCACAATTTTGCTTCGATTGTCATGAAACTTAGTCAGGACACATTTTGTTGCATGGACGAACAGTGTAGATCCAGATCGTCCAAAAACTAGGTCACTGTTACTAAAAATAGAATTTTCTTGTGAACACCCTAGCGGACACAATTTTGCTTCGATTGTCATGAAACTTAGTCAGGACACATTTTGTTGCATGGGCGAACAGTGTAGATCCAGATCATCCAAAAACTAGGTCACTGTTACTAAAAATAGAATTTTCTTGTGAACATCCTAGCGGACACAATTTTGCTTTGATTGTCATGAAACTTAGTGAGGATGTTTGTCCCAATGATTTCTCGGATGAGTTCGAATATGGGTCATCTGGGTCCAAAAACTAGCTCACTGTTACTAAAAACAGAATTTTCTTGTGAACACTCTAGCTGTCACATTTTTTCTCCGATTGTCATAAAACTTGGTAAGGATGTTTTTCTGAATGATATCTCAGAGGAGTTTGAATATGGGTCATCTGGGTCCAAAAACAAGGTCACTGTTACTAAAAATATAATTTTCTTGTTAACACTCCAAGGGTCTCATTTTTGCTCTGATTGTCCTGAGAGTTCATCAGGATGTTTGCTCCAATGATTTCTCAGACGAGTTTGAATATGGGTCATCAAGGTCCAAAAACAAGGTCACTGATACTAAAAATAGAATTTTCTTGTTAACACTCTAGGGATCACATTTTTCCTTCTATTGTCATGAAACTTTTGTCAGAATAGTTGTCCCAATGATTTTTCGGACAAGTTTGAATATGGGTAATCTGGGTCCAAAAACTAGGTCACTGTTACTAAAAACAGAATTTTCTTGTGAACACTCTAGGGGTCACATTTTTGCTGCGATTGTCATGAAACTTGGTCAAAATGTATTTCCCAATGATTTCTCTGACAAGTTCAAATATGAGTCATCTGGGTCCAAAAACTAGGTCATTGTTACTAAAAATAGAATTTTTCTTGTTAACACTAGGGGTCACATTTTTGCTCAGATTGTCATGAAACTTAGTGAGGATGTTTGTCGCAATGATATCTCAGTTGAGTTTGAATATGAGTCATCTGGGTCCAAAAACTAGGTCACTGTTGCAAGAGACTAAACTCAGGTGAGCGCTTTTAGGGCCATCATGGCCCTCTTGTTAAGCATGTGCAGCTAGTCTAGAGCCTGATCAGCACTGGTCGCCTTTTGGTCAGAAATAACCTAACAAATCATAAAGCAACATTGCAGATCCTGATCAGACAATAAGGATGTGCCACCTGGTCAGGATCTACACTGTTCACCCATGCCATAAAAGCGTGTCTATGGAGAAAAGGGTTAAGAGTTTTACTTTTCTTTAGCCCAATGTGAATAACCTCACCAGAAAATCTTAACCAGTTTACCGTTTCAAATGTGGTTTATGTGTTAACCATTCGCATCCCCATTTTATACAGTAGCCACAACTTTTGTTCTTACTTTATCATAACTTACTTTTGGACCTGAGTGTAATACAGGAGTTTCAGACAATCAGACATCTTGGTAATACGGTATATTTTAGTTGTAAATTTTACGAAAATTTGACACATATTGTTTATTTCAGGGGGTGCGACCAAAGCCTACTTTTGTGATTGTTGACTCGATGCATGCCGGGGACTTTGAACAGAAATTAGTCTCGTTTGAAAGGAATTACAATGTTCCAGCACACGAATCTATTCCTGTGAGAAAACTGAATTCGTATGTATTTTATTTTACGAGGGATTTCAACAGATGCCGATTCTTGCATTTAGAATTTTAAGTTTTCCACTTTTGACTCCACCTGATTCTGAGCTTTTAGTATTTTGAAAACTTGTCAAATTTTGCAAGACATTGTTGTGTCTATTGCAATTTAAATATGAAGTAAGAAATTAAAATGGACGTTTTATATTTTATTTTACAAGGGATTTTAACAGATGCCAATTCTTGCAGTTAGAATTCGAATTTTTCCACTTTTGACCAAACCTGGTTCTGTACTTTGGGTTATTTTGAAAAATGGTCAAATTTTGCAAGACATTGTTGTGTCTATTGCAATTTAAATAAGAAGTAAATATTAATTGACCTTAATATTAAATTAAAATGGAAGTTAAAACAATTTATTAGGTTTCAAAGTTCACTGTATATAAAACTCGCAACAATCGGATTATGTAACATTAAATTACATCCTATCGGGGATGAACATAAATAACAAAACATTGTTTTCTTTACTCTATTTTAGACATTTTGGCATAAAGCCTTTTTCAAGATTATATACAAAAAATTTCTACATCTTTCTCATTGTCTTACAGCATAATTGGATTAATCGCCACTTGTGAAAATACAAATTCTGTAGCTCACTCTGTGAAATATATTTCAATCTTTCAATGGTAAAAACAAATCCTCTATGACATCATTTCAAGAATTGACATCAACTCTCCGAATGTATCATTTCCTGTGATTATACCCATATTATTCAGTTCTTTTAACAATGCATTGCATCTTAAAATCTTTCAGGTTCACATTTTTAGAAAGCAGATCAAGTTACAATATCATGTTGTTTGAGCCGTTCTTTGTGGCGATTTTATTCGCTCTCACATTTGTAATGAAACGCCGATATAGACTGATGACGAAGCCACCAAAAATGGATAAAACGAGTAAAGATGTACCTTTAAAGGATGACAAGGACTTATTCGATGATTTTAATGCAATAAAGACAAATCTGAAACAAAGAAAGAATAAAGACCCGGATAGGGACCCTCATGTGAGTATATCTAAGAAATGTGCATATTAAATCCCCTCATAAAGACTACCCCACAATAAACCATTTTCTCCATATTATATATATGCCTTCAATTGCTGGCACAAACAGTGTAGATCCAGGTCAGCAGGCATTTCTTTGCTGTCTGATCAGGATCTTCACTGTTTGCTGTTTGGTCAGAAATATCCTAATTTAACCAAAAAAATGAACAGTGTAGAACCAGATCAGATGGTGTGGATGTGCCGACTAATCTGGATCTACACTGTTTGCCTATGGCATGTAGGCATATATATGGAGGAAAGGGTTAAGACCACCTCAGTAATAAGAGAACTATTTCAAAGTCATGATTAACAGTTTTGCACTTGTTTCTTTCCATGAATTAAGACCAATCCACCTTTTCCTTTGCCATATTGTAACACTTATATTGTTTTTCTATTTCAAATGTTATTTGATAAAAATATTGATTTGGAAGAATTTTTTTATGAGGAAGATTAAATGATACTGAGGCAGTTATTTACTGAACAAAATATGTTTAAGCAGTTTAAACATTCTACATTGTATATGATTTCAGTTTTTTGAAGATTTTCTTGAAGGAGACAAATTTCAGCGAGGCGACAGAACCTTGAAGCAAAAGGTGACGTTCAAAGACGTAGCTGGACTACATGAACCAAAAGTGGAGATAATGGAGTTTGTAGAATACATAAAAAATCCCGGAAGATTTGTGGTTAGTTTGATACTAAATACTGGTAGTTGCTTTTAAAATGGTCACCCAATTTAGTGAGTGAAATTCGAGGTTGGCAAAATGCTGGAAAATTGTTGTGTTTTCCCAGGTTTTGTATCTCAGCAGGTTTTTAATTTAAATTCTAATTGAATTATATTTGTTATATATTTTCAAGGTATTAAAATAATTTTATGATTTATTCTTAATATGTTATGTTTTATTTTATAAAATAAATTATCTGTTTTTTTTTGGCATTCTTAAATTATTAATAAGCATTATTAATAAGCGACTTTAAATTATTAATAAGCATTATTAATAAGCTACTTTAAAACCATCAGGAAATGAAGAATTAAACATATACATAGTTCAGATAATTGAGTTCCAGGAAATTAAGAAACCATGAAAATGGTGTCTAACATAAAAACCATGAAATTTTATCCCCACAAATTGTATTGCATCTGCAGTATTCAAAACTATTCTATGATTTTAATTTTAAATGTTATAAGTCAACTGATTTATACCTGTATTATGATTTTAGAAACTTGGTGCTCATACGCCTCATGGAGCCTTGTTGCTGGGTCCACCAGGTTGTGGCAAGACATTACTTGCCAAAGCTTTGGCTACAGAATGTGGCGTTCCATTCTATTCAACATGTGGTTCAGATTTTACAGATATGATTGTTGGTATGTACTAAATGTTTCAAACTTCTTGTTTTGCACACCATTTGGCTTTTTTCATGGTTTTGCCAGTGCTGGAAAAGTCATCTTTCACTCCCCGTGTAAAACAAGAAATACAATATGATGTATTTGCACACTTTTTGCTGAGAAATTTCCATCCATTCATTGGGGTGAGAGATGAAAGCCAAGAGAAATGGCCAAGATATATGTAAGCAAGCAAAATTTGTAATAACAGTGCTGGAAGTTTGAAGAAGTAACTGAACCTGAAATATTTTAGCTCTATGTAAGAAGAAGAAAATGAGCTGAAAGCCAGGAGAAAATAACTGAGCAGATTGAGCAGAAATCAACTGAGCTGGAATTGAGCATAAGTAATATACTTAGAAATAGCTGAGCTGAAACAAGTAGAAAAAAAGTGAGCTAATAGTCAGCAGAAATAACTGAGCTGAAACTGACATAAATCACCGAGCTGGACCTGTGGCATTCGGCTAGAGTTTTAAACAAAAGGAAAGTTATTAAATGATAATATTTACAGTTAAACTTTGTCCTCTACGATAAAGTCGTATTCATGAAATGGATCATAATTTCTGTTGGTAAACAGTGTGACGTATTATTTTAAAAGGGTTACAGTAGCCATTCATAATTTATTGGACGTTGCACAATGTTTTGATGTGTGACATCTCTGAGCATGCATGTTTTGTCACAAGTTACGAAGTAGCTACGAAAAAGCATGCTGTCATTCAATGTGTCGTCAACGTTGCTGTTCCAACAGTCTTTTGAAAAAGCCGCAATATCACGAATTGTTCTAATAATTTCTGTATTAATGAGAGTATTTATGAGTGTTAATATAAGAATTGAATCAGTATTTAATGGTTTTCATTTGGGAATGGAAAACTTTTGGGGTTTTTTAAAGTACGCGTGAAGCCCTTCAAGCTTCAAACAGCCAAACTGTTTTCCATACCCAAATGAAAACTATCAAATATTGATTCAATCCTTAAATGTAAACCTTTGGTAAAGCTGTTGCATGCAAGGACTATCAGTTATCTCAACTGAAATTTGTATTTTAGGTGTTGGTGCACGTAGAGTGAGACAGTTGTTTAAGAAAGCCAGAAGATCTGCTCCATGTATTATTTACATTGATGAAATTGATGCTGTTGGAGCCAAAAGAAGTGAAGGAAGTAATATGTAAGTATATTACACCTGTTTATCACCCCTTTTCCATGTTATAAATCCATTACAAATATTTTACCTTACACAAGTGTAAGATACGTCACGAAGCATTGTATTGGCTGCTCAAAATTACATTCGCCAATGCATCTTGTTTTTCATCATCATCATCATCAGGTTGAGCTTCCTCGGGGCATAGCATGCCATCGACACTTGTCCTGCATTAGCAATCTCAGTTCTATAGTTGATTTGAGTCCAGTGTCCCTCCTCAGCATATCGACATACGTCAGTTTCTGGCTCCCCCTGCTTGTTTTAGGGCATCACGTTATCATTGCCTTGAACATGTATAGATTATCTAATGAGAATAATACATCTGTGTGATTATATTCCCATGGGAAAATATCATTTGCGGCTTCAGGGCAAAACGCATACCCGTTAACACAGTAACATCAAAATATAGTTTACATAACTTTTGCTTTACAGAAACGAGTCCAGTGCACAACATGATCATGAACGGACACTAAATCAACTGCTAGCAGAGATGGATGGTATGCAGACAAGAGACGGAGTTATTGTTCTTGCCTCCACCAACAGATCTGATATTCTAGACAAGGTACAACAGTTATTGCCCTTGTTTACATTCAACAAATTTTATGACTTTATATAGAGTTGCATGTTAATTTTCTGCTGCTGCTGATTTTTATCCCCTGCCGCATACCGGCTGGGGGATATAGGAATGGTCTTTGTCCGTCTGTCTGTCCTTCCCTGCACGCACATTTCGTGTCCGGTCCATAACTTTTCAACCACTAGAAGGAATTTCATGAAACTTTAGTCAAATGTTCTCCCCATCAAGATGACATGCAGAACCCATGTTTCAACCTGGCCAGCTCAAGGTCAAGGTCACCAGTGGTGTTTGAAGAACTATGTATTTTGTGTCCGGTTCATATCTTCTGAACCCCTAGAAGGAATTTCATGAAACTTTAGTCAAATGCTCAGCCTGTGAAGACGACGTGCAGAACCAACGTTCCAACATGGCTGGCTCAAGGTCAAGGTCACCAGTGGTGTTTGAAGATATAAACCATGTACTTCATGTCCGGTTCATATATTCTGAACCTCTAGAAGGAATTTTAGTCAAATGCTTAGCCCATGAAGACGATGTGCAGAACCCATGTTCCCACCTGGCCAGCTCAAGGTAAAGGTCACCAGTGATGTTGAAGATTTGAACTATGTATTTTGTGTCTGGTTCATATCTTTTGAACCCCTAGAATGAATATCGTGAAACTTTTATCAAACGTTCAGCCCATCAAAATGATGTGCAGAACCCATTTTCCAACCTGGCTGGCTCAAGGTCAAGGTCATTGAAGATTTGAACTATGTATTTTCTGTCTGGTTCATATCTTCTGAACCCCTGCAATGAATTTTATCAAACTTTAGTCAAATGTTCATTCCACCAAGATGATGTGCAGAACCATGTTTCAACCTGGCCGGCTGAAGGTCAAGGTCACTAGTTGTCTTTGAAGGTTCATATTTAAGCATGTCTTTAATATTTGCTCCATAACTTCCATATTTTTTAATTTGCAATTAAGCAGCCATAACCTTTCCAAGATTTCTGCATGTGGCGGGGGATATTGCTGTTGTCCGACTGCCTTGTGATTCTTAAACTGCTTACTGTTGGAGCAAGTGTGATGTTGGTGCCCATTAGAACCTGATTTAAAGCACAATTTGTTGCCACCATTCCAAGGTGGTAAACCCTCGGGTTCTAGTTTTCATTAACTGTTTTTGATTTTTTATTTTGTAATCGGTCATTTTATAAATCCATGCTCTCCGATCATTATAAATTTATAATTGCCAATACATATTGTTACTTCAGCTTGCATATTTTGTAACTCATACTTATTGCTGTTATTTTTTCTAGGCCTTACTGCGTCCAGGCAGATTTGATCGACATATTATGATTCCTCTTCCAACCATGTCGGAGAGAGAAGAACATTTTGAACTTTATCTCAAACAGTTATCTCTGAAGCACCCACCGTCCACATACTCTAAAAGACTTGCTCAGCTAACACCAGGAATGAGTGGTAAGTTACACAATTGGTAATAAATTATCAAAATACAGTTGAACCTGCCTTAGCAGCCACCTGCATTCAGCAACCACCTGTCTTAGCAGCCACCTGCATTCAGCAACTACCTGTCTTAGCAGCCACCTGCATTCAGCAACCACCTACCTTAGCAGCCACCTGCATTCAGCAACCACCTGTCTTAGCAGCCACCTGCATTCAGCAACCACCTGTCTTAGCAGACACCTGCATTCAGCAACCACCTGTCTTAGCAGCCACCTGCATTTAGCAACCACCTGTCTTAGCAGCCACCTGCATTCAGCAACCACCTGTCTTAGCAGCCACCTGCATTCAGCAACCACCTGCCTTAAACAACAAGTTTGAATAGTCCTAAACAGACACATTGTTCTAATTTTTACCTGTCTGAAACAGCCACCCGTGAAGCAGCCACTTTTTGTCACTTCTTTGGGTGGCTGCTAAAGACAGGTTTGACTGTATATAAAGACATTATAAGACATCCAACAAAATTATAATGCAGGATTGGTTTGATTGAGACCTTTCATTAGCATCATAGAAATGCATATAACTGCCTGTGCTCTATACATGCAGGTTGAATGCAGTTTAGTTGACTGCAGTTCATTCAATATTTAGACAACTAGTTACTAGTACAAGTTTTATTACAGAACAGGAAGATGCAAGCCAATTTGATAATTGAGCCTTTTGACCCAATCTCCTTCGCTCCTTACACTCACTTTACATCTCTGCAAAAGGCTCAATGTCAAGATTTTTGACCAAACTTGACAGCCTTATTTTATACAGTCATAAATTATGAATTTGAAAGCTTGAGGTACCGGTAAAATAAATGACTGGAATCTTTACTATCTTTTATCAAAACCAAAGAAACCCAAGCTATTGTAAATGTAATTGGTGAACTATTTCTTTGAGTTAAAATAAAAATAGTTGAAAGTAGTCCCAGCCTATAACAGAGGTGAATTTAATGAGCTGATAGTGTAAGAGAGTGCTTTTGACCATGCATAAAACTGAGTTTGGGGTCATTATGATACAGTAGAAATTTAGAAAAAGTGGTCAGAATTAGCAAAAAAACTGATATTGGCCCATCAATTATTGGTGGCCATTTTTTTTTATAGATTTTATAAACAATTTTAGTGCTAATGATGCTTTTTAGGTCAGTTAATTTATCAGTTAAAATGAGATACATTTTTTAAGAAATTTGACATTTTTCATACATCCAGTAACAGTTATTTTAACATAAACAATTTAACACTATCTGGCATTAAACTAACAGCAGTTATTACCCTTAAAAAGCTGTGTAATTCTTAATGCA
This sequence comes from Corbicula japonica, assembly GCA_038501625.1. Taxonomy (NCBI): domain Eukaryota; kingdom Metazoa; phylum Mollusca; class Bivalvia; order Venerida; family Cyrenidae; genus Corbicula; species Corbicula japonica. The sequence continues at coordinate 5,430,146 of JAZAYU010000005.1, read as the reverse complement.
AGTTACAAGCGCATGGGCCACTGTGTCCATTGCATTTAAAATATCAAGTAATCAACAGATAAATATTAGGGATGTGACCGTTTAACAGGTTTTTCTAGTAAGGTTAATCATATCGACTTTCAATTTCTTGCCTTTGACTTGTTCTTGTATATAAACTTTAGTGCTTACTATATTTCAGGTGCGGATATTGCCAACATTTGTAATGAGGCAGCAATCCATGCAGCCCGAGATCAGAAGAAATTCGTTACTGGAGAAGATTTGGACTACGCTATTGAAAGAGTGGTTGCTGGTAAGTTGTACTGTTTTTAACCAGACACCTTTTATTCATGTTCCATAAAGACCATCATGCCCTGAAAGATCTGAAGATTTTAAGGGGTGATTGTGAAGTAGCAAAGGCAACTTAGTTACCCTTTTGCTACTTTGCCATCACTCCTTGCTTTTTCTCTCCTTCATTAGGACTGAAGGTTATAAAACTGAGCATGGAAACCACTCTCAAATCTCAAGCATCAGTTGTCATTTCAGCCAATCAGATGCTTGAGATTTGAGACTGGTTTCCAATCTCAGTTTTATAACCTTGGGACCTGATTCTGCTCTTCTCATTTCCAAAATTATGAAGTTAATGGCTAATTCTTAAAGGACCTCGATGAAAAGCAAAGGAATGATAGAGAAGGAGCGAAGTGATGGAGCAATATCTTTCTGTCATTGCTATTGAAAATATCTTGCCATAATGTCACTTTTGCTAAGGTCTTGATTACAAAAGAATTCACCTTTCGTTTCATCTGCCCCTAACATAGCATATTTGCAGGTGTCTTGGACATAATTTCTGATGTATGGAATAAAGAATGTGACATCAGATTCAATTTGAGATCATAATATTATTTTAACCCTTTCCTTGATATATACGCATTTTTGTGCATGTGCGACCATGTGTAGATCAAGATCAGACGGCATGGATGATCTTAATAGTGAGGTTGTCTTAATCCTTTCCTCCATATATACATATTTTTATGCATGTGCGACCAGTGTAGATCAAGATCAGACGGCAAATCCGTGCCATCTGATCAGGATCTGCACTGGTCACATTTTGGTCAGAAATAACCTAATGAATCATTAAGTGAACAGTTTAGATCCTGATCAGATGGCACCGTCTGATCTGGATCTAAACTGTTCGCCCTAGCAATAAAGGTGTATCTATACAGGAAAGGGTTAAACAATGTTTTTCAGATTGTACAAGTAAGACATTTCTGTAATATAAATGAATAAAATGAGACAAACTCCAATTGTTCACTACATGTTTCAAGTTTATTTGACCTTTCTTAAGGTGAATGATATCATATCAACATTTATTAGGAAATTATTAAGAATTTTCTATGGTATAATGAACCAATATTTTGATTGTGCAATGAATTCTCTTGCATTTTAGGTCCTGCCAAGAAGACTGGTATGCTGTCACCTACAGAAAGAAAGAGGGTTGCTTATCACGAGTCGGGCCACGCACTGCTTGGCTGGCTGCTACAACACACTGTGGCTCTGCTCAAGGTGACGATAGTTCCCAGAACTTCCAGTGCCCTAGGGTTTGCCCAGTATATACCTAAAGAGACGTCACTGTATTCTAGAGAGGAATTCTTTGATATGATGTGTATGGGGCTCGGAGGAAGGGCTGCTGAATCAATTATATTTAATCAGATTTCTACAGGTTGGTTTTTATATTGTTAATGACATTCATAATCCTTTACTCCATAGAGATGGCAGCGTGTTAAATACCTGTGCATCTGAGCAGTTTGATCAGGATCTACACTTTTCTATTTTTAGATTCATTAGGTTATTTCTGAGTTAGAGGAAAACATGGATACCGCTAATTATGCTTGATTGTCTTTCTGATCTGAATCTACACTTGTCACACATGAGATATAAGCTGTATGCCAATGGAGTAAATGTTTAAATCTGTAAAATTTATTTCATTTGCAAAGATGTTTCTTATATTTATTTGTAAATGCAATAGTACTAGATTTAGTGTACTATTACATTAACCTGTCACAGATCCATAATTATATAATCTCGAGCAAGTATATTTTTTTCTTGGGCCAACAATCCATAATCTTGTTGAATGACCATGTAATTTATGCATCTATGACCGTTAAACATAGCTGATCAATACATAAGTTATTCATTAATGCTCTGTAATAATTTTATGCTGATCGGTTCAGATACAAAATTTAATTAAATCATTTAAAAGCTGATAGTGTTATCTCAATATAAATAGAAGTTGCTTCTTTTATGATCAATTGATCATTTTGTAAAATTTTTACAGGTGCTCAAAATGATTTAGAACAAGCAACAAAAGTGGCGTATGCTCTGATCAAGACGTACGGCATGAGCCAAACTGTGGGTTTGATATCATTTCCCCTGGAGGAGCAATACGGCATCAAACCTTACAGCAAGAAGCTACAGAATTTACTGGATATGGAGGCGAGACAGTTGCTGGCTGAAGCTTATAGACACGCCGAAGATGTCCTCCGTGAGAATATAGATAAATTACATAAGGTATGAACTAGGCAGAAAAGTATTAAAGCTCTTGTTTCAGGTTCCTTTATGCGTTTCTCCATATATGCAGGTTTCATTGCCTGTGTGACCAGTGTAGATCTAGATCAGCTGGCACATCCATGTGCCAGCTGATCTGGACCAACACTGGATGCTTTTTGGTAAGAAATAACCTCATGAATCTAAAATTGAACAGAGTAGATCCTGATCAGATGGCATGATGTGCCTGCTGATCAGGATCTACTATGGTTGACACTTATTAAAACCTGTCTATATTGAATAAAGGGTTTTAATCCTGTAAAGATGTCGAAGTGTGGAGGGTGACTAATTAATTAAAATTTACACAATATTTCAACATCGAGGCATCCATTTAATTCAAATTTACAGAGGACATGTAGTTGTCTCATTCTTTCTGATCATGAAAATATTATACAATATCCATTTACCCGAATAGTTTCTTGATTTAATTTTCCTATTGATCCAGGAGATAACCCTTTGACTCTTTACATTTCCAAAAAGCCTATATTTGACCCCAATGAGTTTAGTAGTGAAAGGGTCACTTTTTCATTAAATTAGCTGTATTTTAGTTATAAATTGGTAGAACCCCCCAAAAAATTATTTAAATGACGTTGGAGATTCAGCAGCTAGTGCAACCCCTGGAAATTATCAGAACAGAACATCTTTTTATTTCAACTCAAGCCATATAATGGTGCATGAGCATGCAATGCATATAATAGTTTAACAATATTCATGTGACATGGTAATAAAAAATTATAATATGAACATGAATCTTAATATAGGGGGAAAAATAGATAAAAAGTTGAGAATGTCAACAACATTATAAAGATTAACAAAAAAATCATCTACACAGAAATGGTGGGGGAGAAGAGAGAACACATTAATATCCTATATAGATCTACACACTATAAATCATATGCACACTATTTATTTAGACAAACCATATATAGATAACAGTTAAAGTTCTTAACATTAATTATAAATCATCAAAAAAAACATAGGAGGCAAAGCTTTGTTTAACAAAATATTCAAATAATTTTATTTCTTTCAGCTTGCAGCCCTCCTTCTAGAGAAAGAGACAATCAATTCTAAAGACGTAGAGAAACTCATAGGGCCACCACCGTTTGGAGAAAAGACATTTATTGATCCAAATGAATTATTTGATGAAGTGGAAAATACGAATGTTAATTTACAAGGACATGAGAAATCTGAGCCAGCTTCGAAGGAATAATGACAAGAGTTATTCTGTGGTTAATGCTGCCTATTCACAATTCAGGATGGAATACTTCGATGTCTCTGTCATAATTTCTTTGTTTACAGGTCTTCTAAGGTTTAAATAATAAATTTTGATAATTGAACTCACAAAATATTTATACCCCCACTTCAAAGAAGAGGGGGGTATACTGTTTTTCCCTTCTCTGTCCATGCACTCTTCCATCCGTCCTTCTGTCCGTCCATAACAAAATTTCCGTCACAGTTTTCTAAGCAACTACAACATGCAGCAGCCTGATATTTTGCGTATTGCTTTATCCTATAGTCCCATATGGTGTAAAGCGATTTTATGCTCGTTGCTCATCTATTTCCTGTTTACCGACCACTTTTACATTTTGTTACTATACAGGTGTGCTACACAATCCAAAGGGTATCTTTATCACTATATAGGTGCATTACATAAGCCAAGAATTAAACAAATGCAAATTACATTTTGAAAGTCATACTTCTCTCAGCGGGGATATCACTAGTAGGCATTAGCTTACAGATTTACTTGTTTCTTCCTGATGCGGGATTAGGCTAGTACTGGATGTCAAATGAAGAAATGTGATATTAATAATTATCTCTCCCAGACATACTGAACACTTAGTGTTAAATGACACACTCCAATTAAATAGATTTTCATCAATAAATGTCATGCTTGTAACAGCTTGTTTAAGCTCAATTGGATTGTAATTGTAATAAAAATATTATGCTGGAAGAAACACATTTTCGTCAATAAATCTAGTGTAACAAGATACCCGGATGAAAAATGCACCGTCAAATTAATGTGCCGTACAAGTCTTTTAAAAACTATAATTACCCTTAGTAAAAAGAATGATTGTTATTTGCATTTCAATGTGTACTTATTAAAGTATTAAATGGTGCAAAGATACAAAGTTTGTATATTTTATACCAGACACCAGTTAAACATTCTTTATAATTAATTCTGAATAGAATAGGTTTGTCATCTAAACGTTGACTTAAAAGCCTGAAATTAAATGGGTATGTTTGAAAGGGTGGTGTTGCATAACTAGTTTTACTGTTTTTGTATGGCATGATTTTGTCAAACATTGGCATGAATGAATACGTTTTTTGACTTGACCTGTCAAAGCAATTAAAGTTTGTATTAAAATTTGTTTTGACATTTTAAAACATTCTTAGATGTAAGTAATAATAACAACATTTGACTTGCTACGTCAGGAGGTTTAGAATGGGACACCACAAACAAAATTATCAACCTCAAAAAGTTTGATTTGTCGGCTATAACCAGTGCAGTGTTACAGGGTTGACCATAATAATTGGGGTGCGCCACAGGAAAAGGTACATTAGGTCATATTTTGTGACATTTGAGTTGTTAAAGAACTTAAGCTATCTATAAATTTCTCAAAATTAACAAGTGCTTTTCTTACACAGTTTGACAATAAAATGATATTTTTACCGCGAAATGCATAATTAATGTCGTCTGCTCAACTTTATGACGTCATTTCAGGGATTGACGTCAACTGTCCGAATGTACCTTTTCCCAAGACGCGCCCAATTATTATTAAAAAAGAATCTGGGTGATAATATGAACAATTTCAGAAAAGACACCACATACAAAGACAAAGAGGACCTGATAGGTTTCCGCCTTGGAACGGTTAGTGGCGTATCTCAAGCTCTAAAAACAAGCAGCAGTAAAGTCAAGCTAGTACTAGAAGAAAAGAATACAGTTTTATTCCAATTATGAGTCATGGTATCACAACATTTGATTTAAAAAATGTTAAACTAGAATGTGTCCTTGGACACTGATGCTCCCACTGCTGCAACAAAATTTGTAATAACAAAGGGCCATAACTCGGGTAAAAATGGTCGCAGGAAAAATTCCTTTCTTTACGATCATCTACACATCCTGATTGATCATCTGTGAAAGTTTGAAAAAAAAATCTGATTTATAGTTTATGGGGAGTTGATGCCACAAGATTTGGGGACGTACCGAAGGACGTTCGGACCGACGAGTGCAACTATATGCCTCCCACTTTGTGGGGGCATAAAAATGCATATCAGAAATTGCCACATAGAAGACACAGCCTCCCAATGCGACTAAAAAGTAGAGAGGAAGAGAGAGCATGGATTTATGAAATTATACATTTCAAATAAGAACACAATCATTTATGAAAAAGAGGGGCCCGAAGGGCTACGCCTTAGAACGGTCAGCGGCAAAACAAATTGCCACTGGGGGGGGGGGGGGTGTTAAACCAGCTTCTAGGATGCACAAAACGCACACTTGCCCCAACGGCTTTTAAATTTTGCACGGCGTGTTGGTCAATTGGCTTCAACCGACCCAACAAATCGACAATAGTGTATGCAAAAGCACACAAACATATATATCATAAGAAGCTTATAGCATTGTCAAGAAAAAAGGTTGGTACGCAATTACCTTGCCGAGACGAAAGCCCATGGAGTCAAATCAGGAAGGACACGTCAAGAATAAAAGACACAGATCAAGCTTAAGACTTGTTTTACATGATGTCCCTATAAACTTTCATATATGCTTTTGCCCCTGCCACTGTGTAAGACTAAAGCTTAATCAAAGTTTGAGTTGAACTCAACTGACAAAATATTTTTAACAAGAAATAATTTAAAATGTACCAATACTCTGAAAAGCTTTAAAGAGAGATCAAATCTCCATGTTAGTAAAAGTTGATTTATAAATATATTTTAAAGGGAAAAATAATAGCTTTCAACAAAAGTACTGCTTGTGACGTCACATTACCGGCGGAAAATTACTGATACGCATTGTATAGAAGAAAACTAACGGGAACACTACACGTTTGACTAGCCCATGCAATGAAATGAAAACGAATATCTTGGTTAAATCTTCTTTAAAAGCTTCTTATATATCTAAGAAATGTTTTTAAGTAGAAAATAACTGTCAGCCCAGGTACTCTTTAAAGTTGAATTAAAACCTAAATCAGCTCAGTTATAAAGTTTCTTTATGAACTTTCCATGTTTTGCGGAAATTCACTTGCTTGTGACTAGTCTAGTAATACATATTAGGCGCCACCTGAGTGCAATAAAAATTGCAGGATAAATACGTCATATAATACCAATTTTGTCATTGCACAGAGGTGATCTGAAGATAACAAGATTGATTGCTTTATTTCTTAAATAACCTGAATAGGCAGGAGTTTACTTTGTTTTCATACGTACAGGACTATCAACAGTAGATTTGCGGGTTTCTCTAATTGAATACTCATACACCTGTTACCTACCGGTCAGTTCAGGTCGACCCAAACAGCCCACATCAAGGAAATTTCTTGTTAGTTTTCCGAACTTCTTTTTGATGTGTTGAATAAATAATGTGACTGAGATTAAAGTCAAGAGCAGAATACTTAAAAATGTTTTTCGGATTGTAATAGTATGAAGTTTCTACAGTCTGTAAAATGAATACTATAGAGAAAAAATAAAATCATCATTACTTGATTTGTAGGTCCAGCCAAAAAGACTGGCATGTTGTCACCTACAGAAAGAAAGAGGGTTGCATATCACGAGTCAGGCCATGCACTGCTTGGCTGGCTGTTACAACACACTGTGGCTCTGCTCAAGGTGACGATAGTTCCCAGAACCTCAAGTGCCCTGGGGTTTGCTCAGTATATACCTAAGGAGACGTCACTGTATTCTAGAGAGGAATTCTTTGATATGATGTGTATGGGGCTCGGAGGAAGGGCAGCTGAATCCATTATATTTAATCAAATTTCTACAGGTTTGTTTTATGTTGTTTTGACATCCTTAATCATTTACTCCATCAAGATGGCAGGTCGTCTGTTTAGTGCTGAAACAATGTTTCTCCTTTGATTTCAATGGTACTTACACTGTTTTCTACTCGGAGGTTTGTTAAATGTTTTTCATGACATTGTTAATTTTTTACTGCATGAGTACGGGTTATATCTCTTGTGCAACAAGTGCAGATCCAGATAATTCTGCCTATATCTGGGCTGAAGGTTATAAAGCTGAGATTGGAAACCAGTCTCAAATCTCAAGCATCTGATTGGTTGAAATGGCAACCAGTCGCCATTTCAGCCAATCAGATGCTTGAGATTTGAGACTGGTTTTCATGCTCAGTTTTATAACCTTGGGCACTGGATCTCTAGTCACTTTTATATTCGTAACTTTATTTCAGACTAAAAATCAGTGTAGATCCTAATCAGTCTCCTTAAAAGTTTAGGAAGTAATAAGCCATGTGCATGGAGAAAAGGGTTAAATGTGGAGAAATTTTCTTCTTTTTTTATTGTTAATGCTCCTTAATTTCTGTTTTCTCATAATTTCAGATTATTATTGATTTTATTGAGAGTGAATGTTAATTACAAAATTACAACATTGAACTGGATCATTTAAAAGCTGAGGCCATGGTTATCTAAATATAACTAGAAGTTGCTTCTTTTATGATCAAATGATCATTTCGTAAAACTTTTTCAGGTGCTCAGAATGATCTAGAACAAGCAACAAAAGTGGCATATGCTCTGATCAAGACATACGGCATGAGCCAAAGTGTGGGTCTGATATCGTTCCCCCTAGAGGAGCAGTACGGCATCAAACCATACAGTAAGAAGTTACAGAATGTGCTGGATCTGGAGGCGAGACAGTTGCTGGCTGAAGCTTATAGACATGCCGAAGATGTCCTCCGTGAGAATATAGATAAATTACATAAGGTATGAACTAGGCAGAAAAGTATTAAAGCTCTTTTGTTTCAGGTTCCTTTATGCGTTTCTCCATATATGCAGGTTTCATTGCCTGTGTGACCAGTGTAGATCTAGATCAGCTGGCACATCCATGTGCCAGCAGATCTGGACCAACACTGGATGCTTTTTGGTAAGAAATAACCTCATGAATCTAAAATTGAACAGAGTTGATTCTGATCAGATGGCATGATGTGCCTGCTGATCAGGATCTACTATGGTTGACACACATTAAAACCTGTCTATATTGAATACAGGGTTTTAATCCTGTAAAGATGTCGAGGTGTGGAGGGTGACTAATTAAACAAAATTTACACAATATTTCAACATCGAGGCATCCATTTAATTCAAATTTACAGAGTACATGTAGTTGTCTCATTCTTTCTGATCATGAAAATATTATACAATATCCATTTACCCGAATAGTTTCTTGATTTAATTTTCCTATTGATCCAGGAGATAACTCTTTGACTCTTGACATTTCCAAAAAGCCTATATTTGACCCCAATGAGTTAAGAAGTGAAAGGGTCACTTTTTCATTAAATTAGCTGTATTTTGGTTATAAATTGGTAGAACCCCCCAAAAAATTATTTAAATGACGTTGGAGATTCAGCAGCTAGTGCAACCCCTGGAAATTATCAGAACAGAACATCTTTTTATTTCAACTCAAGCCATATAATGGTGCATGAGCATGCAATGCATATAATAGTTAACAATATTCATGTGACATGGTAATAAAAAATTATAATATGAACATGAATCTTAATATAGGGGGAAAAATAGATAAAAAGTTGAGAATGTCAACAACATTATAAAGATTAACAAAAAAAATCATCTACACAGAAATGGTGGGGGAGAAGAGAGAACACATTAATATCCTATATACTCACTATAAATCATATGCACACTATTTAGACAAACCATATATAGATAACAGTTAAAGTTCTTAACATTAATTATAAATCATAAAAAAAACATAGGAGGCAAAGCTTTGTTTAACAAAATATTCAAATAATTTTATTTCTTTCAGCTTGCAGCCCTCCTACTAGAGAAAGAGACAATCAATTCTAAAGATGTAGAGAAACTCGTAGGGCCACCACCGTTTGGAGAAAAGACATTTATTGATCCAAATGAATTATTCGATGAAGTGGAAAATAGGAATGTTAATTTACAAGGACAGGAAAAATCTGAGCCGTCTTTGAAGGAATAATGACAAGAGTTATTCTGTTGTTAAATTATTGCATGTCAAATGAAGAATATGATATAATATTTATCTCTCCCAGACTTATTTCATCATTTACTCAATGAGTGAACAGAGTAGATCCTGATCAGCCAACATCAGATCAGGATCTATACTGTTCACTTTAAAATTCATTTTGTTAATTCTGACCAAGATGCAATCAATGCAGATCCGGATCAGACAGCACAAATGTGCTGGCTGAAATGGATCTGCACTGTCCATGCAATAAAGGTGTATACATGTACATGTATATGGAGTAAATGGTTAAATAACTGGACCTGTTAAATCGAAAATGGTACACTCCAAGTAGAATTTCATCAATTAATGTCATGAATGTTTTAAGTATTAAATTGGATTGTAATTGTAATAAAAATATTTTGCTGGGAGAAACAATTATTTATCAGTAAATCAATCAAATCAAATAATTGTGATATGTGAGACTTATTAGAAAATTGAGGAATAAATTTGCACCAACACGAAAATGAGCACCTAATGGGTTACGGTTGGGCTTGGAACGGTTAGTGGCGTAACTCAAGCTCTAAAACAAACAGCAGTAGTCATTGCTAGTAATAGAAGAAAAAAATACAAGTTTATTCCAATAAGTCATGGAATCACATAATTTAATAAAAAAAAAAGAGTGAAATATGTTTATCAGGAATCGCCACACAGAAAACACAGCCTCTCCATGGAGTCGAAAGGTAGAGATGAAAAGAGAGCAACGGTTTATAAAATGAAAAATTTCAAATAAGACACCACAATCAATTTATGAAAAAGAGAACCTGAGGGATACCACCATGGAACGATCAGTGGCAAAACAAATTTGGGGGTTTAAACCCGGTTTTAGGGTGCACCAACCCCATTATTGCCCTAACCGTTTCTAAATTATGCACGTTTTGTTGGTCAACTGGCTCCAACCCACCTATCAAATCGACAATGTTGCATGCAAATGCACACAAACATATATAGCATAAGAAGCCAATAGCATTGTCAAGAAACAGGTGGGTACGCAATTATCTTACTGAGACCGAAGACCGTGGAGTCGAATCAGCAAGAACACCACAGGAATAAAAGACACAGATCAAGATTAAGGCTTTTTACACGATTTCCAACATTCATAAAATCTTTTACCCCCGCTTAGCTTAATTATGATGAGTTGAACACAACTTATAAAATATTTTAATAAATAATTGGAAATCTACTTATATAAAAACTTTAAAGAGATAACAATTCTCCATGTATGTAAAACCTTAAGCAGAAGTCCAAAAATCGACTTTAAAGGTTGATTTATAAATTTATTTTAAAGGGCAAAAATAAAAAATATATTTGGCGAATGTCCAAGTTGAATTAGAACCAAAATCGGCCCAAAATAACTTGATAAATCTTTCACGTTTGCTGATATTTGGTGTCCCATACACTTAACTGTCGCCTACTAGTAATAATTATTAGGCGTCACCCGAGTGCGATAAGAATTTAACTGTATGATAAATGTGTCAAATAATACTTATTTTGTCATCGCATCGAGGAGGTCTGAAGATTACAAGATTTGAAGGAATGCTTTATTACTATAAAAAAGCGAAATTCAATGTTTATTTTGACAAATTGCCCAACATATGTTGACAAGTGTTTACCTGATGTCTGTATGGGATTACCCCATGTTGCGTACAGTAATTCCAGAGCAGATCTGAAATTAACAGTATTTTTGTTTGTTTCAATGTGAGCAATTTCGTATAAAGGAGCTGGCAAAACTGCCAAAAAGTATTGTACGTCTTCTCCAAAGGTTGCTGGCGACCAATATCCTGCTTTCCTATATATCCACCCATTCCTGCAATTCCACTCCTCTTGAATAAACCAATAAATAATAGGCTTAGAAACCATACAAGAGAGTAAACATGATATTTTGAAGTACCGGTAACAAATGCTGTAAACATGAATTTGCTGAAATTTTGATTGATAGCATTTCCATTACAGCTGATGAACAGGAGCTAACATGGCCTGCAATATTTTCATATTAATTTCGTCGTTTTCAGTAGCTTTACATCTGAGGCTTGTGTCTGCTTAGCATCTAAGCATCGATTTTCCGATTTGGTGTTCAAATTCAACAAAAAGTCGCTATTTTTATCTACATGCTATTTTGAGACAAACATACTTGTGATGAAGCATTTGAAAAAAAATCCACAAGTTCTAAAAAGTCCTCATTTTTTTGAATTTTTAGGCCAGGTAGACAAACGGTTATGATAACAGCAGGAATTCATATAAAACGTTTGCATTACTTTTCAAACGCCCCTTCTAATGTTTTTGTTAATTGTATAATCTGCAGTATTCGTGTGCTTTTAGGATAGACGCGTTCCTTTAGAACGCTTGATACGTTTTTTTATTAGCCGAAACAGACAAATCCTTTCTTAGAGGAAATAGCGTTGAGGGTATTTAACAAAACACGACAGGTGACGGGCATTTTTTTTTTTAAATATTTTCAACAGACTGTGCGAACATACAAACGTGTAAAATGATTCAGACAAAAATTCTAATATAAGCAATTACTTGATTGGTATCATGATATAAACTATAATTGTCTACCAATTCGCTTTAATATGAGTCTCTATATGACAGAGGGCAAAACACCCGAGACGAAATGAAACACATCTTAATTCAGATAACACTAAACTACTTAAAGTGCATGTCACGATTACAGAAGATGGCATGTTTTTTGGTGATGATAATTGGCATTTACTCTTGATTTCTTCGTTCTCAGGACTTTCGGTGAATCGTTTTCATCGAGGGTTGCCAGAAACGCATGGTGTCCGTTTCCAGACCGTATGCTATACACGTCAAATAGATCGTCATATATAGTTACTTCGGCATCTTGCCAGATATGCGACTTTTCGCTCTCCACATGAGAAATAACGGCTTGCAGCAGACGACGAAGGGTCGCTTTATTGGCGTCGTTTTTAGTGCCTTCGTTTCCACAAAATTTGAGAATCGCTTTTCCTACAGAACGCTTGTTTATTTCTTCACATTCGAAAATAAAATGATGCTGAAATTAAGAAATAATTTTAAATTTAATTTCTTTATGTGCGACAAAACACTCAAGAGAAAGGGAAAGTGTGTTTTGCAAAGCTCTTCTTCCATGCTTTTCACGACCTAACGAACGCACAATCATGGTTTTACGTTCTGTTGTCTTCCCGTGTTGGGAACGGTAAGAGAAGTTGGACCGTGTTGTTCTTTGACATGCACCTGTTGTGCAAATAATAATATAACGAGGAAGCTTATCATACTTGTGACGTAAATACACAGTTGTATATAATGATAAATTCCTCCACTACTTCGAGTGTGTAATATGACATTGGGAAAACGCTAAATAAAAATGTGAAGTGCAAGCAATTTTGTTTTTTTTCCACTTGCCACAATTCTTAGATTTGGGTCACTTTGATAGAGAAGAATTTAGGAAAATTGGTAAAATTTTTCAAGAAAAATATAATTATTCTGTGTAGTGAATTGTAAATATGAAGTTAAGAGTTTTAACCTTGAAAATAAATTAAAACAATTTTACATGCATTAACGTTCACTAATACAACCTAGTATTGTCCCTTACCAGTTTTCCCAATCTGAACCTCGCATACGCAAAAATATACTTAATCCTACATACCCGTGCAACGCGATGCATGTATTTGCTCTCGTTTGAATGAAAAATAAATTTTCCCATCATTATCAATACTGAATTTCGAAAAAAAAACTTAAAATATGGTAAAATACCTATACTGATTATGACATGCAAAAGTATCCATTATGGATGGTCGGGTAGAAAAATACGGTTCTCAAAAGAAAGTGGGAGGTAAATCTTGACAGAGTCTCCTTACAAATAGTTTCCATTTCTCAGCCGGACCTCGCACACGTCACAATGAAAGTGTGGTACGTTATGAAAGTTATTCCACGACAGTTTTTATAATGCCCCCGGCATCTAGTGATTGAACCGTCCGTACGTCCGTCCGGTTATCCTTTTTCGGCAAGTTGGATATTTCTCAATTTCTACAAAGAGCATTGTCTTGACAGTTTACACACTTACTAAACAGTGCAAAGGTCATGGCCCTAACAAGTTACATAACTCTGGCTACCATATTTCTGGGGTTATCTCCATTTTGTACATAGAGATAAATGGTTAACCTGTTTCGGCAAGTTGGATATTTCTTAATTTCTACAAAGAGCATTGACATGAAAGTTTACATACTTACTTAACAGTCCACAGGTCATAACCCTGACAAGTTTATTAACTCTAGGCATGTACCTTATTTCTGGAGTTATCTCCCCATATATATGTTATTTTACCTGTTTTTTATGTTAAATTCTTTGCATGTACAGGTTATGGCACCAGAATTTTTTTTCATTTAAAACTAACTTGTGATTTTAGTTTCAGTTTTAACACTGTGCTATCATTTAAAATGTACTGTGGCAAACTTCGCTACCGGGGGCATATGTGTTTTCTGAACACAGCTTCTTTTATTATCCTATCCTCGCCCCGTTAGATGACTAAAATGTGTGATTTATTAACTTGAGCATTACATGTCACCCTAGGTTTTAAGTATAAAGTTTTAAACAGATTTTTGAGACGAACAACCAAAAGTTTAGTCTTCTGAATAGTTATTATAAAGGTAAATTGCATCTTTGCTTTGAAAAAGACAAAACACTTACCTACTTACCTGGGTAAGATCCAGAATTAACAAAAAAATGTGAATCTTCTATAAAAATACTTTTGTTATTAAAAAACTGTCAAAATTTGTGTTCCTGAATACAAATACACTAAGGTGTTATCGACTACATGGTAACACGTTAATTAACTTCTTATTCGGCGTATCCGAGCTCGTGAATGAATTTCTTCTAAAAGAACAGCGGTACCGCACTAAGATTGTACATGTATCTGAAACTTTTTATAATGAAAGGTACCAAGCGCGCAGCAACCCGCGCAGTCGTATTACTACCTATTGAATTGTTATTACAAATTAAGTGTTGCTAAAACATAATCCATTAAAATAGAACTGTTCAAAATGGATCTCGTGAAAAGTAGTATTTAAACATTTCATGAATACCGTACCTCGTCGTTTTGTTTCGAAACGATATTTTTTTCCATGATAAAATCTTGTCGATCATCGTGGATCATAGACTATAAATTAGTCATTCCGGCAAGCAAAGGGAAATCACGTGAAGAATAGGATAATTTCATTGGTTGTTAAGCATTATCTTTTGAGAAAATCCTGTATGGTTATCAATCCTATTTATTTACGGACATCGACTTTTTTACTGATAAGACGTTTACATTCTGGGTAAGTATCAGAGCAATAAGAATTTTTAGTTTCATACATTTTATACCCTAATTGTGATTATTTTAACTCATTTTTATTTTCCAGATTTTTGCAATAGCCAGCAATTGTTAGCAATAGCCAGGAATGGGAAACTCGACCAGTAGAAGACCAGCGGTAAGTAATTTCTTTGTTTTCCAACGCTAATTCTGTACAAGCAAAGTTTATGCTTGAATTTTCACAACTGCATAGAATGATTTATTTTATTTTCTCCTCTGGATTAATGAATTTACAGATTAAAAAAACAACAACATCAGAACAATTAAATGTTCTACCTAGCGCAGGAAAGATGTAAATCTCCACAATCGTTTTTCAAATACATAAAAATTATTTATGTGCCGTAATATTGTTCTAAAAAGGAATAGTTATGTTTAAGCTAACCAATTACCGCACTCGAGATAAACGATCCACTGAAAAATAATCCGGTGCTGTAAGATACATCTTTGTAAGCATCAAAATTGGTTAAATTCAATAAGGTCGTTTGATAAAGGCTTTTGTACAGAGACGTTTCTGACTATTGTTGTTTTTTGATATGACAATAACACGTCTTGCAACAAGTAATATCGTCATTATTATAGGTTTCTTTAAACGCCATTGCCGAAGAGGCCAGAAAAATTCAGCAACAAGCTCAGTTTTCGGAAAATGACCGAAGACTATTCAATTTTGCAAAAATGAAGATCGCGGAGAATGATTTTGACGACGTAATGGTAATTGTGGACTTCCAAGACCAAACTGCTGTCCAGATTGGCACTCATGAAAGTCCAGAAGTAGTATGGATCGGACTCGACTATGACGATAGGCCACAGATGGTCTGGCAGAGGCGAAGCACCCGTCGGTGGATTAAACAATTTTTCATAGACAATTTCGGTAGTCTGAATAGGGTGTTACTAACAATGCTTAAGATTGGCGCAACAGTTGGATTATCAGCTCTAACTGGTGGATCTTCGCTTGGAATGAGGGCAATACAGTGGTAAAATGTAGAACAGAAAGTCGACTTCTTTGTTTTTCTTTTGTGGACGAACGTCTTTTACATTACTAATATAGTCTTTGATTAATATTTGTATTTTTCACGATCGTGTAGTTGTTTATATATATATTTCAGTAACTTACAAAAAATCACCAACTGCATTAAATTTATTGGCACTGAAAATGAACATTTATACATGTACTTAAGAAACTTTTCACTTCTGCCATGGATGATTAGTTAGGTCACATCTTACATCTGGTACAGAAAAAAACTAATTAAAACTTACACGGATTTTTTTACTAACTTAAAGCTACTGATTATATTTTAACTATTATATTTTGCGCATATGTGTAGATGTTCTGATGTGGCGTTGTGTCGCCAATACTTGAGACTAGCCGATATTAAATGCTGGCTGTATGTAATAGGATGTCCCAAATGCAGGGGCTGTGTTAATGATAAAACATGCTATAACAAAATTAGAATTAAGTATTAATGAGCGTTCAAATTGACAATGGATTTCAACACTTGTCCGATAATAGTAAGCAGAGGAACCATGCTTTTCTTTTAGAAATCAGTAGAAAAACTAACATGCTATGTTTTGGAATGAAAAATTCGTTATTATACATAATATTGAGTGAATTTTCTGTAGTTCTTCGAATAGAATCTCTGGCGCCTCTATTGTATATATGATGCATTAATGAGACCTGAATAAGCTACAAACTACCGAAAAAATGGCATATTCTATCGCTGATCAAAATGTTTGTACAAATAGATGAAAAGGGAATGTTGAAAGCCCCAAACACGACACATATGAAAATATTGCAGGTTTGGTTTGATTGAGCCTGTCCTTGGACAGTAATGGAAATGTATATTACAGCCCACGCCGCTTAGCCCCGGGTTGAGCGCAACTCAATATGTACATCAATAAACGGTACAATTTCGATCCATTCCAAACGATGGTATGCATATGACGGTGAACATGGAACCTTGATTGTGGTATTTTTCAGAATTATACCATTCCATGTTCAGCGGCGTATGGTGCCCGGATAAAAAGACTCTTTATAATTAGTTCTTTCGTTTGAGAGAACTGATAACAAACATCTTCTAAGCTTGACATTTACAAAGTGGTAGTTTGCATTCATGCCTTCGTTTTTTTCCGAAACTCAACGGTTTCTTAATGTATTTTTTACTTAAATCTTTCAAATGCCACAATCTTCTTAATACTAATCACCAGTAATCAGACATTGTCAATTACTCATTCCATTATTTCAGTTAAATACATTATTGAATATCTACAGACATTAAGACTCATCTCTTTGCACCCTTTTGGGAAGTATCCATGTCGGTTCTGTTCAAAAAAGTAAAATTTCAGAGACTAAACCGAATAGAATATGAACTTAATTGAAAATAAGTGCTGAAAACTGATCAATTTTACAATGTTTTATCGTGTTTGAAACAAAAAAGAGTAGTCTCGAACAAAATATAGTTAATAATCAAATTTACAGCCCACTTAAAAGTTGTATGAGAATTCAGTAAAACAATTATATTGTGAAAGAAGCACCACAACATGCATTACCTCATCTTTGAAAATGATTAAGAAAAGCAATATGTCATTCGTTAAAAAGAATGCAGTTACTTCTAAAATCAAAGCCATCGTTGAGGTTACGTTCAAATATGTAAACATTATTGTTTCCTTTATGTAAATGCTGGTTAAAATGGGGATGGGGGAGGGGCGGGTTAACTCCCGAAACACTGGATTGAATTTGCATATTGGAGAACTGTGGGTAAAATCAAAACCGAAATGGAATCATGCCAATGTGAGCAATCGACGCATAAAGCGAATGCCAATTAAAAACAGGCTGTTCATTAGATTTAAAATTCGTTTTCTTTGCTCGATACTCTAGCTAATTTGCTGCCTTAAAAGCAAAGAGATTTTGATAAAATAGGAATAAATAACAGAAAATTGCATAAAACCTATTTTTGCTATGACCTAGCACAACTATTTGTGCGCGACAATGACTTTTCTATATATGTGATGATCGTCCTTCGCGCACAACCCAGTTACTATTCAAATCAATGCGGAAAATTTTCCTTCTATTTCTATATGCCGCAGATCGGAATTTGAATCGCAACTTTGGCGGCTCCATAAACCATATGTATCTTAAAAAAATTTACATACCTGAAAAGCCACATTCAAGTAAAATCAATATATGTAATCTTTTATAAAGAACGGTTTCGTTTTTTATGCAAAACTCTTTTAAACCTCCACCTATGTCAACAAATTTCGATTTCCGCGCTTAAAGGTTACCTGACTCACGTTTATAGATAAATAACAGAAATTAAATCGGGTCGATTTCCACCACAGTTTTGTTTTGATCGTAACTGCTTGAGACGTAAAGGACAGACATTCTGTAAAAAGTCAGTATAATAATGGGTCTGTGCTTGCAGTCGAATTATTGAGACTAGCTATGACCATTTGACTAGCTAAAAGATTTTAAACGTTGATAACCAGTATCCACATAATATAAATATAAGATTAGATTTCAGATGTATACTACTAACTGAATTTGGGACTTTAACCTTTCTTCCTACTCAAATACAACACCTGTGATTTATTCAGGAGGTTGTGAATTTAAGGTTTGATAAGATGCATACCACCGATGCTTAGGGAGCGCATCACAGTTTTATAGCCACTTCTCGAACTGGCCATGTAGAAATTATGAAATAGGGGATACTATGAAGATATTTTGACATTTATCAAGCCTAAATTAATTATAGATACAGATTTTGTGTTTTCAAGGTATTTAGAATATATTTGTTTAATAACTATTAGAAACCAAAAGCAGCCAGGTGATGATCAGTGTGATGCAGGGGCTTGAATTCGAAACTAGGGAAATCCTGTATAGTAAGCTGTTTCCGCTTCAGAAATTCAGTTGCATGATTTTTGATTTATTTTGCGGAAAATCGGTAGGGATGACAGCTATTGGATATATTCTTTTCTGAATCTGCTGTTTCAGCTGGTTTGAAAGCAACCATTTCGGGGAGTTGTCGGTTGGACATTAATATTGTGCAAGATTTTGGGTTTCGTGATTTTTGCCTCGGCCGACTGTGCAAAAGTGATGCTTGGACTGTGTTTCAGTGTTCCTTGGATTTTTTCAGGAGTTCTTCATAGCCTGAATTTGTGTTGCATGAGTAGCTTATAGCCATATGTTTACAGTAATCACTGATTTCTGTTTCAGGTTGTTGTTGTGGATTGCTTTCATAGACTAGGTACAGAGTGTGTGTCGGAAACTGTGAAATTAGGACCGGTTACTGTGGTCCGCCACCTTAAGGAAAAGTGTTGATTTACAAATATTGTCAGGTATGGTATTTTAAAGCTTAAAATATCTGTCCAGAATGAGTAGTACACAAAATGATCAATATTAGGTCTGCTTTATCTAAAATAAAGTGTCTGGCAATCAGCATTAAGGGGAGGTAACTCAGACTTGGTGGTATGCTGAGATGCCTGGCGCAAAGTCATGTATATTTTTTTTCAAGTAGAAAGTGTGAAATTTGTCGCCTGTCTTTAAGGCATTATTTCTTATGGTACGAAAGAATGTTTCGCATGGAAAAAAGTAATGTTCAACCAACATTTTTGTCGTTTCCCTCTTTTTAAGCAGGGCACGGCCAATTTTTGTCATCCGAGCGACTCTGAAAATGTCGCTGTTGGTAAAAACCACTAAAAATGTCACATCCGATTGAAGTTATGTCAGACAGACTTTGTACCAGAAATGCGGTAGCTATTCAGGTGCTTGTAGCAAGCATGCCATAGCTTTTTTTAATAATAGCTGGCTTTGACTCTGTACATATTATGGATTTACCCAAATGGGCACTGTAATTTATGTAAACTCTTATGACAGGTATTTCAAGCATTTCACGAAACAAGTCACAATTTAACATGAAAGAGTACAAATTCATGTTGGGACAGTTGACTGGGCTGATTTTGACATCATAAGTATCAGTAAAGTGGTCTGCAGAGGTGTTTGAAACAATTCAGTATCCAAGAGCCTGTCAGGGTATCAGAAAAATGTCAGACTTTATGCAGTTGCTTATTTTTGATCACCCAGCAGAGCTGTTTAGACCTAATAATGGGCTTATTTTGAATGATTTTCAGCAAAATGAATGTGGCTGGTGCTTGAAAAACATCAGAATATTACACTGGTACTAATTGAAATATGAATTTTAGGAAATTGTAAATAGTCACTGTTGGTAAATAAGGTAATGTTCAATTTCTGTACAAATAATGCATATTTTTCATGAATACTGTCTTGACTTAAATTGCCATATCTGACCTGAATATGCATTCAGGTGTATGATTTTAGTCTTATTTTATTCCAGTTAGTCTGCAAAATTGATGCAACTCTAAGGTATATGTTAGGTCAAACATGTGTGTCTCTTTAAGGGAGCGCATCACAGTTTTATAGCCACTTCTCGAACTGGCCATGTAGAAATTATGAAATAGGGGATACTATGAAGATATTTTGACATTTATCAAGCCTAAATTAATTATAGATACAGATTTTGTGTTTTCAAGGTATTTAGAATATATTTGTTTAATAACTATTAGAAACCAAAAGCAGCCAGGTGATGATCAGTGTGATGCAGGGGCTTGAATTCGAAACTAGGGAAATCCTGTATAGTAAGCTGTTTCCGCTTCAGAAATTCAGTTGCATGATTTTTGATTTATTTTGCGGAAAATCGGTAGGGATGACAGCTATTGGATATATTCTTTTCTGAATCTGCTGTTTCAGCTGGTTTGAAAGCAACCATTTCGGGGAGTTGTCGGTTGGACATTAATATTGTGCAAGATTTTGGGTTTCGTGATTTTTGCCTCGGCCGACTGTGCAAAAGTGATGCTTGGACTGTGTTTCAGTGTTCCTTGGATTTTTTCAGGAGTTCTTCATAGCCTGAATTTGTGTTGCATGAGTAGCTTATAGCCATATGTTTACAGTAATCACTGATTTCTGTTTCAGGTTGTTGTTGTGGATTGCTTTCATAGACTAGGTACAGAGTGTGTGTCGGAAACTGTGAAATTAGGACCGGTTACTGTGGTCCGCCACCTTAACATCGCAATAACGCGGTATGTACGAGGGACGGTCGGAAAATTCCTAGACTTTTCATAGACCCGTCTTTCATGACCACTGTGGTATGAACAGGTCAGTGCTAGGTGGGTGTCTAGATCCTAGATATAAGCGTAATCACTTATCAACAATATGGTACGGTCATCTGGCAAAATAATGTCAGGTCTTAAAATAATAAAGAAACAGGTTTTGTTCGTCAAATATGAAGAGGGTCTTTAATTTGCATACATGCAGTTTTTAATCCAAGGGAGACAAAACGTACAAAACTCCAATAAGAATACCGCCAGATTTGTCGTCTTTTATTACAATAAAACCAGTGTTCTAATTACACCTATAATAAAACCTTATTTTTTGCGCATGCAAATAAAGTACACTTTTCAAATTTGAAACGTAATACATCATTTCTTTTTCTTTTAATGATTTTATAATGAAAATCCCTTCCAAGGACATTTATTCGAGGTGGGAGTAAAACTAAATGACACAAAATCAACCGTAGCATTTGTACAGAGGATACACCGAAATGGCAAAAACTGCTGGAAAAAAATCTTTAGTCTTGCTTAGCAACCACACTTTTGCAGAATCACGTAGGGTTTTTCAAAAGTGCTGAACCAATACATATTTAAATAAGGAGACATGAGTTTTCGTTAACGGGGAATACACCCACTGCTGACGATTTTGTGACTTTTGTTTTTACTTCTACCTTGATTAAATGGCTGTAGTTTCCAAATGCATCTAGAGATTTAAATGGTTATTTCACACAAAGAAGCTTAAATGATATATATTATTATGTTTCAAGTTTAAAGAATATTACTCTGATTACACGCCGAGAAATAAAATATTATTATCAGTGTACTTACTGAGAACATTTAATTTTGTTAAGTGTATATCAACAGAATTAAAATGCCACATAGGTGAAAGTATTCGTCCAAAATTCTTGAATAGGCCACCTCTGCCACAAGTTAAAAAAGCCAAACTGAGCAAAGCAGTGAAAGACCTCGGTATAAGTCAGCACTCTGACTGACTTACAGAAAATTTTCAGGCCGACAAGGCCCTTCTAGATTTATGTCAGACGAAGAAGAGCGCTGGGGATATATGGGAAATCAAATCAATGAACCCGGCTTTCCGGAGGATTGACTCGGTGTAAAGTTCTATAAATTGATAACAGATCTGTTAAAAATATATTTTAAAATATGTTTAACATCAAGCAATTTATTATACATTTTTATTTTAAAAATAATTCAGTATAGTGTATATAGTATTTCGTGTGACCAGGTGCTTATGCTAGAAAAATATGTTTTTACTTAACATGTTAAATGTATTGCACAGTTATGTTGATGTACGTGGTGCAAATTACTGCGCTACCTGCCTACCCCTGGTTTTTGCTCGATATAATGAAGAATATCATCCAAGGCAGTTTTGAACGGGTAACAAACTACTGATTACTTTATTTATTTCAACGGGTTTTAATTAAATGTTTTAGGTATGTTCTAGCTGCGCCTAAAGATAATTGTTTAATGCGGATGAGATTAAGCGGTAAAACGTTTAAAACAGTTCATTGACAACTACTAAAACAGTTCGATGAAAAATAAATAAAAATCGATTACCTGTGTTACAAGATTTATCTTGGAATGAACTGTTTTATACATACTAGTTTTCCAGGCTGTCCGCTTTGAAATAACAAATGATATTGCCTTTGCTCGGAATTGAGCCCGTATCACACGGCGACAGCACTTAGCTTTGCAAATCCGATTGAGCTAACCGGGATATCCCCGCCCGCCCCCCCCCCCCCCCTCAAAAAAAAGATGCGCGGATAACCCTCATGGACGTAAGTACGTAATCATCATCGCTACTGTAACTGTACTGTAACTGATTATTTGATTAATATCAGTATTGAATACAGGTACCGGGAGGCTTTCTACGTCCGCCACACTGAACAAATAACGAATCTGTGAATTTCAAATGATATTGCCCATACAGGGTGTCAAAATGGAATTATAATAAGCTGTTATCAGCTTTACTTGTATTGACTACAATACAACACTTAAATTCTTGTTATTAACAACATTATATACATGACCATTGTAGACAGAAACACAAGGATTGCACAAGCTAAAGATTTTAGACCAACTTCTAATTTTTAGACTATGCATATTTGACTTTTTCGGAATAATAAATTAACCAAGAACATTCTTCTGGAAAAAACATTAACTCACTTTTTTATTTTTTAACGCTTATTATATGTTAATTAACTTAACGACTATTATCTTTGATTACAATTTTGCATGCTTTAATTCATAGTCAAAGCCTAGTGTTTGTGTATACTGACGTTTGCCTGTAAATACAGCAAGTAGATATGAATAAGAAGTCACAAAATCGACAGTTACTTTTGTGAGGAGGATATATCGAAACCTGCCCATAATGCTGCAACATTTCTATATTACGGGTAAATAATTGCATAATTGCTAAACTGAGTAAAACTGTTCAAAATGGCTTAATAAAAAGGCAGTGTTAAATTTCTCCACATTATTCGTAAAAAAAACTTTTGTAAATTCAAAAAGAAAAGCTACCAACAATTCCGCAGCGCTATGCATGCTTGGTGATTAACCCATGCAATACTAACCTCCGTTTGCACGACGATGGATGGGGTTTAAGAGTTTATAAATGTTTATACGGAAATCTGGCTAATAAATGAATCAACGCTCGATCTGTTTCTTTTGTGTCCCTGTGATCGTGTTCTTGCTGATTTTACTTCTGGGACTCAGAAAGATCAGTGAGTACCAACAAAGTTTGATATTTAGGAAAAGAGTGATAATTATATTAACAGATATTTAATCGGAAAGGATGCATGTTCTTGGCAGTAATGAAGATTTTTTTTCACGTTGGAACCCGTACGTACGTGATAGTCCAAATGAGAACGTTAAGGAAACGGGCTCAAGCTCGGGTATATGACGCTATGCGCAATCTTACTAAAGTCAGATCTAACAAAATGTAAGCGTAGCGGTTTTCAGGAGATGATTT
The DNA here is from genome assembly GCA_038501625.1 of Corbicula japonica. Taxonomy (NCBI): domain Eukaryota; kingdom Metazoa; phylum Mollusca; class Bivalvia; order Venerida; family Cyrenidae; genus Corbicula; species Corbicula japonica. The sequence continues at coordinate 5,405,925 of JAZAYU010000005.1, read as the reverse complement.
TACTCAGATTGCGCTAGCCGTAACGTCATAAAAGTTGTTGGCGCCATTACTTTTTTTCTGTCGAAGTCACGCAAATTCGTTATTGAAAGCATGAAATAAAATCAAAATTTCTTGTCCCTGTAAAAGATAGAGATATATTTCACTCGTGAACTCCGCGTTAGTGTATTTTCTTGATTGGCGAATTCCTCCACATTGTATCACTCATGAGTAAATGCAGCAAATAAAACTAGTTTTACCTTTGTAGTAAACTTTTTTTGCAGATTTTAACATACTTACATTTAGTAATTCTGGTTTGCTGTCATTATATTATCAGACTGAAACAATTAACTGATTCCACAGAACAAAGCTGAACAAGGTGAGGAAAATATTGTTTTCATATAAATCCAGACTGGTCCAGAAATTTATATTCATGTACAAACTTCGACGCTGTACTCTATGCCATTTCTTTTTCTAAGTGCATACTTGCCTGAAAATATACAATGTATGATAATCTGAACCTGAGAGTTCAAAGTTCCACCACTTTTTTGTTTCCAGTATTTACTGCGCATTATAGATTCTACGGGGGGTCTCCCTTTTATTTCTATTATAGTGCGTTCACACAAATATGAATAATATCGAATTAAATTTGTAATAACAGTTTAATAACAACTTGTCTTTATGGCAAAAGTTTTTTGTCTTACATTAATTTAAGCACTGCCTTTGATTTGTTAACCTGATCATTCATCAACAATTCGGCATCTATAAATATTTCAGTGTAACTGGTATTATAAAATTCCGCACAATCACAAGTGCTTGCGTTAACATTACTGTACAGGCAGAGGCTGATCATATTACCACAGTATCATATAAAACAACAGTACAAATATCAGATTGACATACATTTTTGTGGAACACTTGAGAAAAAAATACACTCTGCAATTCATCACTTATATACTTAATTATTATATACAAATTAATGTGAATATCGTTTTAATAAAGAGCGATTATGAATTGAGATAAATGCCAGCAATAAAGTCAAGTGCATTAAAATCTTGCATAACAGTATTTATGAAGATTTTTCTAATAAACAGGAGAGCAAAAAGCTGATAACATTACAAAAACTACTGTGCTAGAGTGTTACATATTTTAAATATTCGACGATGTTGTTCATTTGGAGTACACTTGTATAAATATTAATTGTTATATTCGTTTGATGATTGAAACATCATCGTTGTACGAAACTATTCACTGAAAGCATGCTGATGGAACTTTTTGCTACTGCTAATACATATTGGTATTGAGCCAAAAGTACTTGTTTCGTATGTCGCGGGTAAAAAATAATAAATTAACAACACAATCTAGGAACGCTTTTAATCTTCATTGGATTTTCAAACTAGGTAGGAATAACATAACAGACTGCCGAAGAAAAAATGAGTTGGGGAAATTCATGGACTAGTAGCAAGAGTAGTTGGAGCAGCAGCTCGTGGTGCAGCACTTCAATGGAAAACAAGGACCCTGAGGGGCAGCATAACAATCAATGTATAGCAGGACATTCTTGGAGCAATAGCGGCGGATGCTACGACGAAAAATGTCCAGGCTGTAGGCATGACAGAGCCGGGTCGGCGTGGAGCAGCACTCCTTCGGGTGGGAATCCTGCTCTTAAACTGGTTGCCTTGTTTGGTGTTGGTGTCGAGGCAAAGAAAACTTTTTTGGACAAGTAAAGCGTATTTGAAAAGGATGGACTAAGCGGGCAGCTAGTGTGACAATTGAGAAAAACATGAAAAATACAAGTGTGCAAACAGTTTCAAGTATCATCAAACGCTTCTATCGGATAATGCTTCCATAAGATAGTGTTGTGCAATGTGAACATGAAATATGCAATTTTGGTGATTTCCAACAGCGAAATAAACCGGTGACAGGAACGATATACGACATAAACCATAAAATGAATGTGTATAAATCTATTAACTGCTCTATAAACTGCTTTTTATAATCAATCGTTGCAAAAGTCCTTATTAGAGCATAAACTCTTCAGGTTGTTTCAGTAAAATATCTTTGTCAGAATTTTATTTAAAACGATCTGACGAGAAATAAAGAATGTATATTCATACCGGAGATATAGTTATAATATAATTATGTATTATTTATATTAAACGTAAAGTTATTATATATCGAATCATCTTGTTTTTTAAACATTTTTATTGCTATTGCGATTGTATAATCTAATTTATCAAATATGATTTAGATGTGTAATTATACGGGTATAACACTTTGTCATAGTTATGGGAATAGACCTAGCCAAAAAAGAATAATTTTCATAATTTTATCACAATATCACCAGCATGACACCGACTACATATTCTATATTATTAACAGTAACAAAAAACACCGACACACCTAAATATAGAAAAGTCACATCCATTTTGAAAGCGTATTGTTGTTTTTTGCTGTGTTTTGTTACTTTTGGATTTTACAGGTGATATCATAATAAAATTATGAAAAAAATTATTTTGGCTAGGTCAATTCCCATAATTATGACTAAATCAACAATGCGTTTTCAAAATGGATGTGACTTGAATAACAAAATTTCTGTATTTTTCTTGAAGAAAAAACGAGTTCGAAAATTCGAAAATACAGACTGACTTTTTATAAATTATATAAATATAGAAAAGTTCAGCTTTTTACTCTCAGGCATTATCATTTAAAATTCACAGTAGCGCTATTTGTGCAGTGTGGCGGCCGTAAAAAGTCTCCCCGTACATTTAGTCAGTACCGTTATCAGTAAAATATCCCATTACCGATGTCATGAAGTGATTGTTCCGTATATCAGGGCTATCCGATAAACCTTTTTTGGGTTGTCCCGGTTAGCTCAGTTGGTTGCGTCGCAGGAATTGCAGGGCTAGGCGCTGTCGCCGTGACGATGCGGGTTCGCTCCTAGCTAGAGACACTATCATAATGCTTGAAGCGTAACTTGTCCTGCTGTTACCATTCAATATTGAAAACATTATGCCGCAAACGTTCGACATAGTTGTATTATATTATACAAAGCGTTCGCTAATTAACAAGTAACATGTGTATTAGAAACAGATATATGTATCAAATGTTGTCGTTGCTGACAACCGACTTCTTTCATCTGTTTTTAGTGCCCTAAACAATTTCCGGGGGTGGGGGCATCTATCCGAACCGAATAGAGACACTTTTTCTTGCATACCAAATATCAGTTCGATTATTTTATTTAGTTTTTATCTTCAAAGTTATCTTTATTGTTACAGAGCAATTAACATCACTGTACATGCCTCGTCTTACTCGATGTCTTTTTCCAGCACAGTTGTTTACATGAGAGAACATATCTGGTAAGCAAGAATCATTAAATCATCCGCGAAAAGTTGACATGTTTAGACTGACGCGAAGAACTAAAAATGAAAATGGATCCTGTATATTAAAATGTTCATAGGCTATGAATGTGCTTAGGGATTTGAGTATTACACGTATTGCAGAGTATATCTTGATCAATTCACTAAAGTTCGCGTGACGGCTACCGCAAAGTTTGCCAAAGATTTTTTACAACTATTTTTTTGTGACAAAATAGTAGACAGGCAATGATTCCTCGGAATGAAACTGGCTATTTTGAACATGAACATGGTTAACAAGTGTAGAACCAGATCATATATGCATTCGCACAATTTCACCTGGGTCTCCATTGTTTGCAAATTAGTCAGAGAAACATATGCATCTAGCAAACACGTTCCTTACTGCGTACGTCCGCCATGCTATCAAGGTCTACATTAATCGCAGTCAGTAATCCATCTTTTCTCATGGTGTGATTATAAATAAACAATCTGCTAGATGTAAACATATGTTAGATAGCTTGCAGGAAAAGAAAGATAATATCACAATTATAGTGACGAGGGAATTGACCTTTGGAAAAAATATTTTCCTGGAATGACATCATTTCAAATAAGGCCGCTAAAATTTCCATGATAGAAGATTTGCATATTTGACCTACATAAGCTGGGGCCGGCTGCTAGGTGGTGCTCAACTTTTTTCCTGTAAATGCTGAGATAAACTTCTTTTCATATCTCATTGTCAAACAGCCAGTAATTGGCACAGTGCACTAGAAGTTCAAAAATACTTCGCAGCAGCATTAAACTATGTCAAGGACATCAATTATGATTAACACAAACTGAACTAATTTGTGGTTAAGATAAGGGGAAGTTGTTTGTAGTTATGATCACCAGCGAACTATTTGTAAGACGAGCTTCTTCTGCAGTTAACTAATACACATCGAGCCTGTTAAATTCTTAACAAAAAGAGACATGATTGTGGTTCCGAAACAACATAGTTCAATTTATGTACAAGGGCTTGCTCAATGCGAATTTTATAAAATTTGGTCGTCCAATTTAAATAAATTAAGCAAAATAGGACTACCAGTAAGCAAATCTTTATTCAAAATTTTGTTTGCATAAAAATGAAAATAAGAGATAACAAGAGCTGTCCGAGGAGACAGCGCGCTCGACTATTCGAATCATTTGAAACAAATGCAACTTGAAGATTAAAACAATAACAACTATGGCCATACATTCATGTGCAATCAGGAAAAGTATTAACAAGTGAATGGGAGAAAGTAATTTTAAATAACAGAAATAATTCCATAATGTTCCATAAATATTAAACTAAAAAGGGGAATAACTATGAAATATTTTTGGAAGAGTTAAAAAAATCTTGTTAGTAATTTATGATTGAAGAAATTTACTTTAAGTTCAATATCAATTACTTCAGTAATGTTACAGAAAAAGAACTGAAATGAAAAAAGCATTACTTTAAAAAGCATACAGTAGGCCAAGTGAAAGTGCGCTAGATTATGATGGTGAAAATGTTTTTCAAGTTTGAAGTTGATATCTGTATTAGTTTCAAAGTTATGGGCCAAGTGCATAAAAACTTGAAAACAAAATCTATTTTAAAAAGGACATAAATTTAAAAAAATTGTAGCAGAGTTTTCGGTCTTGGTGGTTATTTTAAAGATTATCATAGTGACTATACATGTAAATTCTAAGTTTGAAGTTAATATCTCATGTTGTTTCAAAGTTATGGATCAAACGCATATTTCGGCTAATGCAAAAACTAAGTTCAAAAGGGGCATAAATTACATAAATATTTCCAGTAGAGTTATGGGTCTTGTTGATTATGATTGAGAAACTGATGTCAAACATATATTTCAAATTTCAAAGTAATATCTCTAGTTGTTTAAAAGTTCTGAGAGAATTGCATAAGTGAAAAGGGGCATAACTTGAGAAATATTGGTAGCAGGGTAATGGGTCTTTTTGATAATGACATAGATTTTGATGGTGAATACAAATTCTCAGTTTCAAGGTAATATCTCAAGTAGTTTCAAAGTTATAGGCCAAGTGCAAATTTTGCTTAACAAAAAATTTAAGTGAAAAGGGGGCATAATTTGAAAAATAGTGGAAGCAGGGTTATGGGTCTTGTTGGTTATGATGTAGATTTTGATGTTGAATATATATTTCAAGTTTCAAGACAATATCTCATTTAGTTCCAAAGTTATGAGCCAAGCAAAATGTAAGTGAAAAAGGGGGATAACCTTTAAAAATAATGGTAGCAGAGTTATAGAGTTATGGGTCTTGATGTTAATGATGTAGAATTTGATGCTGAATATATATTCCAAGTTTCAAGTTGATATCTCAAGTAGTTTATAAGTTATGGACCAAAGTGCATATTTTTCTTAACGCAAAATTTAAGTGAAAAAGGGGCATAATTTGAAAAATATTGGAAGCAGGGTTATGGGTCATGTTGGGTATGATGTAGATTTTGATGGTGAAAATAATTATATTTCAAGTTTCAAGGCAATATCTCAAGTAGTTTTAAAGTTATGGGCAAAATGCATATTTTGCTTAACACAAAATATTCGAAAAAAGGAGCATAACTTGAAATATATTGACAGCAGAGTTATGGGTGTTATTGGTAATGATGTAGAATTTGATGGTGAATATATATTCCAAGTTTCAAGTTGATATCTCAAGTAGTTTATAAGTTATGGATCAAAGTGCATATTTTGTTTAACGGACGGAGACGCCGACGCCAACGCCGACGCCGACGCCGACACCGGGGCGAATAGGATAGCTCCCCTATTCTTCGAATATTCGAGCTAAAAAATTGTTGCAAAACTTGATGAAACTTTGTCAAACAACGTTTACAATGACACACAACGGCAATCTATAGTTGATTGATAACAAAAATCATGGGGAAACTCTGTATATCGACCTCCGAAAATTTAGGAAAATCGAGAGTTTTATTTTAATCAGAACAATAACAATTAACTAGCTGCTCTTTAAGTACATATTGTATTTTGTTTGCAACAGTCCTGTGTTAAGAATGATTTTATGTTTACATATAACGGCAGTTAAAATAATTTTTAAAAAATCATACTGTCTTACATAAGACCATGAATGATGTAGTTATTTCGATAAATAGTTTTCGATAAACTCTCTTTGTGCAATTTTTTTTTAATTGCATTTTGCATTTTCGAGGATGAGAGTGCAATGACGATTTATGCATCACGTATTCATAACATATTGTTCACATAATAAAACAGTATGTATTTAATGAAAAACGGATCTGGATTCTGGATAGAACTGTAATTTCCATTATCAGAAAAACTTGCGTAACATACACACAGCTTTGCAGCAAAGTAAATGCGCAGTTTCTAAACTTGAATTTGTAATATTCATTATTAAACATTTACATTTTGCTGCAATATTTACGTGTTATTAATTGGTTTGTGTGAAATGGTTAAAATGTGGATTTTACATGGCTTATTAGAATAAGATATCACCATAAAACAAACTACCATAAAGCAACAACCAGATGGTGGCAAACTATGGCATTGTAGTAAAAGTTAATAAAAAAAGTGTAACATGCATAGAAATAGTTGCATTCAGAAAACAAAGCCTCCTACAACCAAAAAGGAGCGAAGAAAAGAGGTGATTTATTTCAAATGAAAGACCGCAAACAGTAACAAATAAGAGAACCAGACGGTTTACCACATTGGAAGAGTCATTGGCAAAAGAAATTGCCTCTGGGAGTTCAAACCAAGTTCTTATTAGCCTTTCCATTTTACTTTACTTATTCTTATAACGTTCGAAAGAAATTAATAATTATTGTCTGTTATTTTCTTAAATTTATAAATCAATAATTCATAAAAACTGGTTGAGAGATACCTTGAAGCAGTAGCAATTTTAAACTACAGTTGTACAACATATTTAAATCTGGGTATCGGCGATAAAACTTTATTTATGCTACTAATGCCCAAGTTGTAAAATACGTTTATTCAAATTTACAAACTTTTAAAACCACAGTTGGAACTTCTCAAGCATCAGGTCGACGGGGTATTGAAGAAAGCAAGGACATTAAGTGAAAACATTACAATTAGTAAATAGCAGACCAGATCTAGGAGCAAAAGATATAGCTTTTAGCGACGAAAAAAGCCCGGGCTGTAGGCAAGATGCTGAATCACTGATTTTCTTCAACATATAATCAAACTAATCTGAGCTTGTTTACAACATTATTAAAGAAAATGTTTCTTTTGCAAAATGAAAGGAATATGATGAATCGAATCTTCTTTTTTTGACACAATGCACTATATTTCGTAATTTTAAAGCAATTTGTCAAATTTGAGTTAGTGGTATAGTACATGACTCACATAATTATGGTTAATCTAATGTCAGAGAGGATTAATTACAATAATTGCTTTTTTAATAATGATGCATCTTTATTTTCCACCGACTGAATATTAATTTATAAATAAAACTTAAAAAGCTCGTGGCCTACAAAACTACTTGAATTCTCCAACGGCACCTCGGCGATGTAGACAGTCAACGATATCGTGCTGGATGTTGGCTCAATAAGTGCTGTAATACTTTTAAACAGTCAATGCATTAATGGATTTTACACTCCATTTTATTTAAATTATCTAGCTTTCTCTAAATTAAACTCGTCAAGAATTGAAATGAATTGATAACAAACTTGGATAGGGCAATTGACTGGCAATAACCTAGAAAAAACTAGTGGTTTGTCTCCAGTTTGTTTCTGGGAAATAGTCAGTAAACAAAACTCACATGGTTCCCTTGTGTTGTCAATTCTCGTAAATAGCGACAGCATGCATCTAGGTTATAATGCTTGCAGATTAATGATTGTTTTTAAATAAAATGTTTTATTCAAAAGACTGATATTTCAACGAGATTGCTCACCTAGGCAATTTTCGCAGGCGAACGACCAACCTACCACATCTGTCTTGTGTGAAAATCGCATTGAACCCATGGTTTCATAAATATGTCTGAAATATATTATTACATGTACCGAAATAAAGCAGAACCTTTGTACATCAGCATTTTTCTTAGGCTAGAATATGACTATGCAGTACTCATGAAAACACGAAAACTACATTACTCGTACTTGCATTTTTCAGTCTGAACATTGCAGAAATATTTTGTATCGTCAGTTTTTTTAAGAATTAAAAAGAAACGAATGTTTTAACATAAAAAGGCAAGATAACTGGTTTTGTATATCACAAACATGTAACTTATTATTTCCGTATAAAATGCACCCACTTTTGTTATTTAAGATATTTCAGGAAAATTAATATAAGGCAGACCAAAATAAGCAATATTCCAAGGAAAAAGGACAATGTCATGGTATTTTATTTCTATAATTTAGAAAAAACTAATCGGATGTTCCGTGTTCACCGTCATATAGACACCGTTGTTTGCGAAGGATCTAATTTTGTTGGTACTGTTTACTTTATTAAGTATACACTAAGTTGCACTCAACCGAGGGCATGAATGTTATCCGTGAAACAGATCATGCAATATTTTTCTTTTTGTCGTGTTTGGTTCAAAGTTCTCTTTATATATCTCTGCATATCAGGGCTATCCGATCAACCTATTTTGGGGTTGTCCCGGTTAGCTCAGTTGGTTGCGTCGTGGGAATCGCAGGGTTAGGCACTGTCGCCGTGACGGTGCGGGTTCGCTCCCAGGAAAAGGCAATATCATTTTATATCTATTTTTGTTGAAATTATCTTTGCTCATGCCAAAATAAAGGTATAAACAGCTTGGTAATCAATAAACATCATTACCCTAGATTAAAAATATCTCAAAATCAACAACGAGAAGAATACGTGATCATTTCAAAATCCAGGCATCAAAACAAGTTATTGAGTATTTTCAGACAAAACGGGAAATCCTGGAATAAAATAAACCCTGCTTGTTGGTGAGCCATTGAAATACCAAGCGATAAAGCATTAAAAATCCGAAATTACTATAATGGTGTGATTGAAACTTTTAACTAAGTTTGGTACAGTATCATATAGAACTTCAGAAGCCGTAAGTCAGTAGCATTTTGTCTAATTTTATTATGCGTTTTAATTTAAAGATAATTAATTACATAACAATTAAAAAGGCATTAATACCCCCTTCAATTAGTGGAAATGGGTTATTTATTATAACATAAAATAAGCAATTGATTCATGATCATAAAATATCATGGTATAAATATACTCCTCTGAGAAAAAAGCATTAAACGAAGTCAATGAGTGCCATCTTATGATAAAAAGATGATGCCAAATTAATCTGGATTACAATAGGCTCAATAGAAACTTTGATATCAACCAATTACGATAATTCATATAAAATAGTTGCAGGTTCACTTTGTTTGAGCCTGTTCATGGAGAGTAGTGGAAACGCATACTACTACACTAGATCCGGGTTGCAAGCACAAATAAACTGTACAAAACTGTAACAGCCCAAATAATTTTGATCATTTAATTGTAAATAGATAACTTTAACGGGTCTTCATTCGATTAAAACATTCCATGATTAGCGGCGTACGGTATCCCAGAAAAAATATGCTGACACTGTTTAAGTTTACAGGACTGTTGATTCTTACTTTTTTAAATCGATCTCTTTCGATGTTAAGAAGACAGCTGGCATACAATACAGGTGAACGAAGTCTATTGGCGAGTTTTCACATAGCCGATGGGATAAGTAGACAGCAACAAGGTCTGGTTGCATTTGTAGCAAATTTTGGCCGGTTGTTGACGAAAAATAGATAAAATTGTTGTGGAGTGAACTTTTAGTACATTTGAAAATGCCGGATGTCTGTAAAATAACTAAGCAGTTAATAGATATGATTTACATGCCTTTTTTAATCTAAGACTATCCAGTTCAGGCAAAGTTTTCTTTGTTTATGCAGAAAGCAGTGGGGCCTATGTGAAAATAATTGTGATTCAGTTCTAGAATTTTGAGCTAGGTTATGAGTCTACAAAAGCAAAGACATGATAATAGCAATAATGGAAATATATCATGAACTATATAATATTATTACCAAGACGTTAGTTACATGGAAAAGGTACAATGCAGGATAAAATTTAATATAAGTCAAGTTATTCCTTACCATTTTTGTTTAGAATAGAACCTTTTTTAATTAAATGAAGGAAGTTTACTCCATAAGTGTTAATTTTTGGATTTTAGATTCTTGAATTAAATAAATACTGCTCACGGACAGAAAGTACATTCCCTCTTATATCCCCATTCCCCTCCCCCGCCTTTTTCGTGTTGAATAGTTTAATTTCAGTTTTCATTTACTTTACCCCGAATTCAACAAATAAGTGATGAGGGAGTCCGCTCTTCTTAAGATGCTTTCTATCCTTTAATTAAAACTGCCAGTCACATAATGTTTTGCTACCGACCGTTCCAAGGTGGAACCCATCGGATTCACAAGTTTTGCTAATTGTTTGAAATTATATGATGATCACAATTCTCTTTTTTCCTCTCAACTCCTAACTAGAGACTGGAGTCTAGAAAGGTGAATTTTTCTGAAGGTTGCTATTCCTGATGCATACCATTAAGTCTTACATTTGCAGATCAGAGATACGCTCTTTATACTCTCCGAGCACAGCATCTGAAGCCTTGACACTTTAGTATGCTATGCTACAGAATCTTTCATCAAAGCTTACAGCAATCTCAAGGATTTACTTTGTTGTCAACACTTAATCAACTTAAACAATCTTGATGTTAGCATCACCGAGTTTTTGTTTAAATCGGGTCACGAGTTAATGATATTGCACTAAATATAAGCACTCTGTTTTTAATCACTGTAAATCAGTTTTATTATTCAATTTGTTTATGTTTACCATTCTCTGATTTAAGGAAAGGTGAAATATGCATATCAGGAATTGCCACATTCAGAAAACAACAGCCTCCCCACACAGTCAAGAAGAAGAGAGGGGGAGAGAGCATGGTTAATAAAATAATCAGTTTCAAAAAGGACGCCACTAACAAAAAACAAAAATGAGAACCCGACGGGTTACCGCCTTGGAACGGTCAGTGGTATTACCAGGTAAAATCGCAATATTGATTTTACTATTACCTTCCTATCTAACAAAAAGTGAAATATGCATATCAGGAACAGCCACATTCTGAAGACACAACCTCCCCTCACAGCCAAGAAGAAGAGAGGAAGAAAGAGCATGGTATATAAAAATGATCAATTACAAAACAGTTATCAAGTTATCACAAAAATATACAAACATGAGAATTCGATGGGTTACCGCCTTGGAACGGTCAGTGGCAAAACAAGTTCATTAATTGAAAATAACACTGGATCAACGAGAAAAAACATTTCTTGTAAAGACAAAGGAGGAATTTTGACACTAAGAACACCATGCAGTGTAAAATATTTTTTATTTAACATTAAGGACAGATATCACTAATGTTAGACATTTTGCAAAAACAAATAATGGATTATATAGCTCCGCGATTATCTGAATTAAGATCCTGTTTTAAAAACTTTTATGTGAACTTCTTGGAGACGTTTTTTACAAGAACAGAACATTTTTGAATTATTATAAATACCTGATGGTTGAAGAAAATTTGTTCGTTTATCGTCAGAAAATAAATAATATAGCAAACACAGTAGCTTGTTTGTTTAAAATAAAATTCTGTTATTTTCTTAAGATCTAAAAAATAGATATAAATAAAGAGAACTTTGAAAGGTACCGAACACGACAAATATGTAAATGTTGCAGACTCCGTTTCAGTTGTGTGAAAGGTTTTGATAATGCGATTAAATACATTTTGCATAGCTGAAATGATTAACTTTCGGTTGATTATTCATAATTGGGGGAGAGTTATGACACTTGCATTTGTATATGCAATTAGGACTTAAATTTATTTGTGTACCATTAGAATTAATAAGGAACTTTATTTATATAGTCATTTAAAGTTTGAGAACTTGAACGAAAGTCTTTAACCTTGGTTCAAATTGTTTTCGGCAGAGGACAAACAAAAATATCAAACCATTAGAATGAATTTGCTTCGCAGTTTATCTAATAATTACCTTGGATCGACATCAGAATAAACGTAATAAACAGTTTGGCAACCAAAATACATCATTACCGAAGAGTCATATCTCAATATCAACAAAATAAACCTCACACATAGTATGTGAACATTTGAATATCCAAGAAAGCACAAACAATATTGTGCATTTTAACATATAACGGATATTCCAAGAATGGTTTAACGTGTCAGAGAAAGAATGCCAAAATGACGCTAACCCAATTTTAGGAAATGATAGCCACTTATAATGACCTTTGCTCATGCATAATAGAAACATAGAATGACAAACATTGAACGGAAAATGCCAACCATCTTTAAAAACAAAATGAAATATGAATATCAGGAATCGCCACACTCACAAAACAGAGCCTCCCCACGCTGCGAAAAAGAAGAGATTACAAAAGAGAGCATGTGTTTATAAGTATGTCAAATTCAAATAAGACACCACAAACAATTAACGAAAATGAGAACCCTTGGGATTACCGCCTTGGAACGCTCAGTGGCAAAATAATTTGCCACGGGGGTTTAAACCAGGTTCTAGGGTGCACCAACCTCGCACTTGCCATAACAGGTTCTCATATCAACACACAAGTACAAGTTGTCTTCGTGAAATAACTCCAACCCACCCATCAGCTCAACAATGTTGCATGAAAACGCACACAAACCTATGAAAAATAAGTAGCTAATAGCATTGCAAAGCCAAAGGGCGGGTACTCAAAGAAGGTCGTTAAGCGCGATACATAAATTTGTGCGCTCAAACCGGGGCTTGGCGACATGGAAGGTAATTAGCACTTCTATGCCTGCCCAGGCTCAATCAAACCGAACCTGCAATACAGTATGTCTTTTTTGATGGCTTTCAAAGTTCCTTTCTAATCTTTCTGAATAACAAACTATTTGTCTATCAATATGAAAATGTTTAACTTCATAATTACGTTAGATTTCATAACCTTCCTTGTTAAAGTTCTGGTTATATTGGCGAAAACCTTACTGGCAAATAGCGGGGAAATAATAGTAAAAATAACAACAGTTTTGCTACAGATTGTTCCAAATGCGCATTGTTTCTCCTTTTCGTTAATTGTTTGTTTTAGAACTTGGTAGTACTATAAACTAAGGTTTTCTTTTACCTAGCTGTGTTGTGTAAACTCATTAATATAAGATAATCATATTAAGATAAATACATCCATTTGAATAAAACATTTTATAGCAGCGATCTACTAAGGATATCACCAATTACATGATGAATTAATTATATTGCTGCTTTATAACTATAAAACAATAAAAAGATGTGTGCCAAATAAGAATACCGTTTTGCCAAATCCATGAACAAATCTGTTAAGATTTGAAAATGATGTTTACATTTACCTACTGCACTGTATGTTCCAGTTTTTTTCTGGAATTGTGTTATTTAACGGTTGAAAACATGGAAAGCCACCAAACAAGAAAATTATAAATTAATTATTAATAATATTTAATCATTGTAGGCTTGGGTTCAACCAGTTAATGGAAGATATGCGTCACTCAATATTATCACAAGTAATAAGTACATTTTTTTATCCATCCCAAGCGATCTTGTGCATACAAAATGCACATGGAACTTCAATGCAGAATATTCTCATATAATTCGGATAATAAAGAGCCCCTGTTCTTCAAAATTTGTCAGTTGTGTTAAGTCTTGAAAAGGAATGTTGTAATACAATTATATAGACTTTAATTTCATCCTTATCATAGTAACCATTGCTATGCACATGAAAATACCATTTACAATAACATTAATTACAAATTAATTAAAGGTATGAACATTTAGATCAAGAATTCCATCCAGCAGTGAAAAGGGATTTCAATTGTTCTACGATCGAGGGGATGGATGTACTAAAACGGTTGAACATGTGCGTCACTAATTAGTTTTGCGTGGTATTCACTTATCTGGTCGTGTGATTTGGGATTTTGTATTGATAAAAATGATTATTAAAATATTAGAGTGATAAAATTTTAATGTATTAGAAGAAATTACTGAAAATACTTTAAAATTTATTGTGAGTAGAGTACCGTATAACTGAACAAAAGTAAACATGTTTTACTTTATTTGAGTTATTATCAAACTTGAAACAATGGCTACCTTGTTTAGCAGTTATCTGGACATATTGCCCTTAGATGATTTTAAGAAATGCGAAGGACGAATATTACAGTTTCAATAAATACATTTTCCATACAAGCTTCTCAAAGTAAAAAGTAAACAAACCACTGTGGAATAAGAATCTAGATTTTTATCATCGTTCTTTCGATTGAAATATGTACATATTGTAACTATTTCAAGTGTATAAAGCAGATAGAAGAACTTTCTATTATAGAATCCCAAAATAATCTGCAAAAAAAAAATCTTAAAGAACATCACCCAGTAAACGTTAACAAACATAAACAACTCGTGAAAAACAACTAGAGGATTTTACATTCCTGTAGAAACTAAATGAACCTAATAATCATTGCCGAGTTATCGTAAAAATCGGGTTAATAAGATCAGTACACGAGTTCAAGACATGTTAGTTGAAATACTGCACTCAATAAAATACTTCTAAGCTTATTGTCTTGACGTGGGTCAGCTGTCTAAAACTACTGAAACCTTGAACCAACATTTTAATATACAATGATTCAAAAGAGAATGCGATATATGAAGCTGGAATTCTGAAAGCCAACAAACACCAAAAACCCTGAAATAATGCAGGTTTTGTTTTGATTAAGCATGTTTATGCGCAGCAGTGGAAATGCATAGAACTGCCCACGCCGGCTTGTTTTGAGTTGAATATACAAAATACTGTACAAGTTGTGATCCACCACAAACGATAGTGTGCCTGTGATTGTGAACGTGGATTCTTCAAAGTGGTATTTTTAGGTTAATGATATTCCAAGATGATCCCCAGATAAAAGCATCGTTTGCCCTATATAATAAAACAATTGACGGAACTAAATAGAATAATCAAAGCACTGAAAGTACTGATGGGTGGCGTTTTAGAGTGATTGACATAATGTCACATCAATGTGACATCATCTATAGATTGTGTGAGTTTCCTATTGGAGGAGTGTGAAGGAACTTTCGGATGGCAGAGCAAACTTTTGCGTGCCTGGCTTCTGCTTGATCAAGTTTTTATCAACCACGGACATTCGAGAGGATGCTAATATCCAAGACTGAAGTCATATTGTGCCAGAAAAAAATAAATAATACGTCTACATTTGATTTGAAACTTTTAATTAATAAGAAAGAAATGAAACAGATGGGGAAATAAAAAATACTTTAACTATGAAATAGTTGCTATTTGCACTATAATTGGAAACAATATTTATTCACCAGAAAGAAATAAAAGATATGCACAAATAAAAGTAATATAACTATATATGGCCATTTATTATAAGCATTTAAAGATGTACAGTTAGCACTTTTACTACATTAAATTACTTTTAAATTGTCTTCATTTTTGTTTATAATCTGTTATAAGTAACCTTCTGTAAGGCAATAGAAAATTAATTCCTAGATTCTCATCCGAATTTTGGGAAAAAATGGGGCGGGTGGGCAGGTTTTATTTTTCATTAATTATTCTTGCTGTTTCTAATGACACTTGTGTGGTGAAAAGATAAATAATCATCAAGCCGACTATGAATTGCCAATTCGCACTTAAATGTTACATACTGCGTTTTCGTACTCTACTGATTTGTACTCGTAAATGTAAATTTTGATGCACACATTTTTTCAGAATAAAAATAAAAAACGTTGGGGCTGAGTGATTTTCGAGGGGCGGGCGGGGAATCTATGAATTAATTTTCTATTGCCTAATCACCTGTTTATAAAAGTGACAAGATTATCAATTATCCTAACACTTTCATGCTCACAACTCTTTACAGTTAGCAGGTCATCAAAGAACAATATACCAATTATAATCTCAGTTAGGCCATTATAACTGCTGAGATAATCTGTTCTTAATTGGCTGATTTACGACCGTCCTCTCTATACTCAACAGACACTTATCCAACTATTCGACATCTGAGACACAACAGATGCTCATTAAATATTGTAAGGAGTGATCTTGTACAGTAGACGCTCAATAATATCATAGAAACACTTGAAATTGGCGAGGAAGTTTCATAATTTGACATGTTTACTCTGGACAGATTAACAATCGAGCAGTGCCGTCTACCGTCTCATAACCTCTGTGACCTACATATACTGTATAAGTTATTCAAGGACGTATTTCTCTGGAGGTAAAATGATCGAATTTCACTTTTGGTAACCGCGTTCGACTTTATAAGTAGATAGAGACCGAGGTACCATTTTGATCATGTGACCAAATTTCACATGTAAAATCACTGGGTGGCGTAAAAACACCACCCAAAAATGATCTTAGAGGACAAAATAATGCGTATAACAGAGAACGTCATTAACAAGCAAAAAAAAGCAGAAAGTATATCCTTGGAGTGCTTGAACCATATCCAAAGCTATCAAAATCATCCATATATACCGGAGAAAGGTATTGAAACAAAAAAATTGTATTAACAAACATAAGCAACGAGCTCAACTACTTTCGCCCATAAACCTAGTTTCAACAATCCCAGTGGCAAATTGTTTTGCGGTAACCCCAAATGTTCTCTTTTTCGTTGTTTGTGGTGTCGTATTTGAAATAAATATTGTTATAAACACATGCTCTCTTTCTCTCTCTTCATTTTTGCTGCGTCGGGAGGCTGTGTTTTCTGAGTGTCGCTATTCCTGACTAGCATATTTAAATCTTTTTTTCAAGGGACATAATTGGTAACACCGTTTGGATGTACAGGACAGCAGCCATACGACAGAAAAGAAAACGCTACAGACTGTCTTATGGTTGCTGTAAAAATTTCCCCGTCCTGGAAAATTATGGTGTAACAACTTATATAATACGCATTAGATGCTGATCAAGTAAACAGGTTTTTCCATACACTCAGTGCAACTAAGAAAACAACGATGAAGCTCTAAATACCGACACAACAGCTGGCTTTGGTTAAGTAATTGATTTAATGGGTGTTTGTTAATTGCATGAGTATTTCAACGCATTTAAAATAAATATAAATGTTCGCTTATTGCTTTTTAATATTATATATTATGTCATCTTCCACTATGGTTGTTCTCATGAGAACTGAATAAAAAAGAATCTGGTCTGTTTTACTTTACAATATTTTTTATTATTTAAAATTAGGCAAACTTCACCATAAAGCTCTTGTAGTCGGGGATTTCATCCCAAAAATGTGGTACGAGTAGAACATTAATAAATTCCCCTAGCCTTATATTAAATTTTTATAGTGTATATAACAAATTAACTACTGTGGATGCATATTATAATCGTGGGCATAAATTTCGTTCTTTTCCGTTACACACAGTATTTTGAAGGAATCTAAAATTCATGGCCTTCATTTGGTTCTTATTTTCTTAACTACGCTTATGTGAAAGTCTGTTGGGTTGGAGTTATTTCATTAAGACAACTTGTGCTTGTTTTATGATATGATAACCTGTTTGTACAAGTTTGTAATTCGTGAATCGATCTGTTAACAAAATCAACGAAAATTAGTACCTCACAAATATTAATGATGTCTTAGTACAGAGCCTATGTGTGCCAAATAATTATGCAACATTGCCAAATCAATTATGAAGTTACATTAGATTCTATAGGGGGCATCTTTTTTCAAGATGGATGAGTACTTAAAGGTTGTTGGCGACGTTAAAGGGAGATGTGCAGAATTGATGAATGGAACAGATTTGCGAGAAGGGTTATTAATCAGTTGAATATCATTATTTGAAGCTCAAATATTGATTTTACACCCGACATATTTCAAACCAATAGTTTATTAAAAAGATATATAAATGGTGTTTCCTATCCTATGCGACGCGCATAGGTTAGCTATTTTTGTATTTTCCGCGTAAAGCCGCGGTGGTTTTGGGGATTGTCGCGTGATCACTTCAACCAAAATACGCATTCGGTGTACCTTGCCGACTATCGACGTCGCCATTTGTTTCAAAATGCCTGGGCCATCACGAATAGTAGGCGTGACATTCCCATGATCGCTAAATATAGAATGTATTTTTGTATAGGGATTTCTTCAGCGGATTGTTTTCAGGTCCAGTAAAATGGTAAAATTCACCGAAAACTTCCGCCTGGATGGTTTGAAATGTAGAGTTGAGTGAAAAGTACACGTAAGTGTTTATAGATCGATCTGTTTACGATTTTACCGAGTACACCTGCTCGACCCTGCACATCTCCCTTTAAAAAGTGACGTCTTACTGCAGTATGTTCCAGATTTTATTTTCTGCGAAAAAACCCCCCAATATTTTTGTAGCTTTCAAAAGTTATCAACAAACAATAAAGATGCTGGTCTGTGACTGACACACTCCTCAAGACAATTTTATTCACGTATTCTGCTTTATATATAATTTAATTTAGTTTGAAGTGCTTTTAAAACTTGCAAATAAAAAATATTACGTAAATGGAGTTAACAGTGATTTTTCGGACTGTATTTACGTAATGATTTAAGCATTCACATCATGCACATTTAAAATATATTTTCATATATCTAATGTTACTTAATGCACACCATATTAAACGAGTTAATGTATATTAATAATATTTACGTATCATACATCAATTTGCAGTTACCTTCAGATATATACAAATTACATTTGGTTAAAAGGTCTAATTTTTTAAAAAAAAATATGAAGACGCTTTTACTTGAAATTATTTCACTATTTTGCGTCTAAAATACTACTCTGCAATCAATAGTGTTTTGAACAAAATTTTTTAACATCGGATATTACAGTAAACACAGATTTCGAGCGATAATAACAGTAATAACAGTTGTAGATTGATATATTGAAGTTGAGCCAAAAGTTCTTGTTTTACATGCCACGGGTCATAAACGAAACAAACAATATCATCAAGTTTGAAAATACAGGTAATGCAATGCTCATAAAAACATCTTGACGTGTTCTCACCGATTTTATCCCTGTTGCTCTTTGCCCAAGATCATAAAACTAAACCTGGAGATCAGTCTCAAATCTCAAGCATCTGATTGGCTGAAATGGCGACAAGTCGCCATTTCAGCCAATCAGATCCTTGAGATTTGAGACTGATCTCAAAACTTAGATTTATGATCTTGGGCTCTGGTTTAGTGAGGTTAACGAGTTTCTCTCAATTGTCGAGTGTACTCGTTTATAGCTGGAGTCGGTTCACCAATGACATATAATGATTATAAAGAAACGTGTATTTTATACAAGAAATACTTCATTTAAAATATCATATGTAATCAAAAATATTAACTAGAATCTTAAAATAGAATGTGCAATTTCTTTGTTTATTCATTTTCCGTTCGATTTGTTTTAAACGAACATTAATGATGTAATTTTTTTTTTCAAGTAAAACCCGAGGCTTAAGAGTAACCCAGTTATTTTGTTTGTGTTACACTTAAAAATAAGTGATTTGTTGTTTACGTTAGAAACACTCAAACTCAAACAAAACAGTTACGATATGTTAAATAATGTTGTTTCACATATTTTGTGTAACTATAGACCGTTGTGTTGTCATAATTATATTACAGCTATATATAGTTATTACATAAACAATATATTGTATCACCTATTGTATCATTGTACTCGTGTAATAACTGTAATAGGAAATAAACGGGGTCACCCGGATAGGGGCCTAAAAAACAACAAAACAACGTGTATGAGTGTATTTTGTTATGTGAGATTAAAAATTCTCTTTCATCCTGATAAATGTGTGACTGTAACCAGATCTATACTTAAGAACTATGAAAACGCATGGTCGGGATAATTGCATTTATCAAGGAAATATACATATACGTATCTCATAAATATTTTTCACAGTTTCATAAAAAAGAATGCATTGCGGTCATTCTGATAAAAAAAATTATGAAAATTGATTGCATAAAAAAATGTTATTGCGTAATAAAGACAGTACCCCAAAAATCAAAAGTAACACTTTTTGCTCATTGTGACAATGAATTGGTTCAATCTGTTTCCTGTTGTTCATTGTCACATTAAGCCAAAAGTGTAACTTTTGATTTTTAGGTATTTAGATTATTTGTAAAGAAACGTTACTGTTGTTTTTTAATCTCCAAATATATTTATAAGATATAAATCAAAAGTGAAATATACATGTTAGGAATCGCTATACTCACAAAACACAGCCACTCCACACATCGAAAAAATAAAGAGGAAAAGAGAGCATGTTGTTATAAGTATGTCAATTCAAATAAGATGCCACAAACAATTAACGACGTAGAGAACCCTTGGGATTACCGCATTGGAACGGTCAGTGGCAAAACAAATTAACCAGGTTCTAGGGTGCACAAACCTCACACTTGCCCCCAACAGGTTCTCATATCAACAAACAAGTTGTCTTGGTGAAATAACTCAAACTCACACATCAGGTTAACAATGTTGCGTGCAAAAGCACACAAACATATAAAACATAAGAAGCTAATAGCATTGCAAAGCAAAATGGGCGAGTACTCAATAATCTTACCGAGACCAGAGACCCTGGAGTCACAAACTCTTAAAACTCTCTCCGTACATATAGTCAGTACTGTTATCATTAAATACCCCGTTACCGATGTCGTGCAGTGATGACAACGTACATCAGGGCTATCCAATCAACCTTTTTGGGGGTTGTCCCGGTTAGCTCAATTGGTTGCGTCGTAAGTATTGCAGGGCTAGGCGCTGTCGCCGTGAGAGTGCGGGCTTTACCAAAGACAAAATTTAAGCTAATATCGGAAACAATCACATACTGTAACAATGTAAGATTTATGAGTGAATTTAAGCAAAATATAGAGGATATATGTTTTAACGTCGTAAGATTTAAATTGATTTCACCGATATAATTCAATAATTTACTAGAAAGCATACAATATTAGATGATTTTAAGCACACTATTTACAACAAATCTTATTACGTTTTCCATTTAAATGTCTGTTGACTTCAGTCGCAAAGAAAAGTAAGTCAAGGTACAATTTCAACAAAAATTGACATGTTTGCGTCCCTTTACTTAACGATGTGTTAAATTTTATAAGTGACCGTCGCAATATACTGGTAATTTTATTGAAATCCGACGGACTGGGGTATCTTCGGTTTCATGCATTATCCTCAAATTCTAAAATGATAAGGCCTATGCGTCTTCTACATGTATATGAGACTCCCGGAGGATACATAAACCCAAATACAAACGCACAGCAATTACTCAATAATTTTATGATAATTCAATGAATTATTGTTAGTGTGCAGTAAGTTTTTAATTGAATGGTAGCTGAATAAACCAAAAAAAAGAGAAGAAAATTATCTTCATTTCGTCAAGTTGCATCTCAAAAAACAACTGTCACCTAATTTCCGGATAATATCGCAGTGATCGAAATTGTTTTAAATTCGCATCCATCTAGTATTCTATGGTTTTTTTTATTGCTCGCTTGTTTGTCGGTATATATGTGAAATATACATTTTTTACAGGAATCTGGAAGACGAAAAAGGAATATAATAATTATTGCGAAGCGTAGCCAGACAAAAGCAACAACAAAAACAGCAAAACTAAATGGGAAAGGTTCTGGAGATGGAAGAAACCTTTGAAAAGTCACTAAACAGAATGAGAATTAAGTTGATTAAGCTTAGCCATCAATTGTTTAGGCCTCGACCTTTTAACAAATGTCCTTGCCAATACAAAGCCCCTCCTGGTCACCGTTACACGTGAGGTTGTCGGCTATACATTCTTTTGAATCATATTAATGATTATTTTAGTGTGCTGCAATTAATATACAGATATACGCAATTATTACTTTGGCCATGTGTATTGGCCATCTATTAACAAATTTGTTAAAATCA
Source organism: Corbicula japonica (assembly GCA_038501625.1). Taxonomy (NCBI): domain Eukaryota; kingdom Metazoa; phylum Mollusca; class Bivalvia; order Venerida; family Cyrenidae; genus Corbicula; species Corbicula japonica. The sequence goes on along the minus strand of JAZAYU010000005.1, from coordinate 5,383,641 downwards.
TGTCCTCCGAAAATAAAAGTAAATTGATTAGATTATGCAAGTTAATGAATCATGCCTTTTCATTATGAACACATGTCCTTGTTACTTTAAAAACTGTTCCTTAATTGTTATTTTGCAGATTGTGTGTTGTTTGTATATTTTGAATGCGTTGCCATTTTCTTTGCATGTAATTCAATATGATTTTTTGGCCAAAGACAATTGTATTGTCGATTTGCTGGAATAAAACTTGAACTTTGTTATTTAGTGTATAATTATAATGTACTTCAGCTAACGCATTTCCGTTTGCGGTTAAAGTTTACATTTAATGTACTTGAAAGTTTTACATTTATTAGTTATCTGAGCAATCAAGGATACATCAGCACAATATCCACAGTTGACGATCGGCCTTATGTGATTTGTTACTGTTCTTTCTAATATTTGGAGTTAATATGTCCCTTTCACAGAAGTATTGAATCTGTGAAATCCATTGTAATTATTATGTTATATATATATATATAGGTCTTTACTCATCATTTTAATATTTTTGCCGAGAAATATTATATTCATGGCGAATACTTAACATGATCTGTTTTGGGAATGATCTGCATCATGGGTCTGGGGACATGTCAATATCAAACAAGTTATTTCAGTATATAACTTTTCCTCTTGAATTACGTTTTATAAATATTTATTCAAAACAAACCATACGCACACGTTTTGCATGAAAGTGGTCTGCGATCGAGAAGACAATGTATACGGATCCTGCTGTCAAGAGACCACTGCTAACTCCGATACGATTTGGCCATGGACCATGTTTTTTTTGGAGCAGGACGGACTGGCGGCTTGTCCAATTCAGCGATGAGTTTATGTACTGTCTAGACTTCACGAATAGGCGTGCAAGGGTTTGGCGAAGGCAATAGGCGTGCAAGGGTTTGGCAAAGGCAATAGGCGTGCAAGGGTTTGGCAAAGGCAATAGGCGTGCAAGGGTTTGGCAAAGGCAATAGGCGTGCAAGGGTTTGGCGAAGTAATAGGCGTGCAAGGGTTTGGCGAAGGCACTAACGAGAAGACTATGAAGGTAACCAGACAAAATGAATATAAAGTCGAAAAAACCGCAGGCGGTCTCGATAAAATGAGCCAGATCTAAGCAAATACATGTAAAAGCAATAAAACGGTTTCTAACAGAAACAGAATTTTATTCATAATTATGTGTAAATTGTACATAGACTAAACATGATATTAAGCGAAATTTAACAAGTAGTGGATTTTCACATCAGTGTTATATAAGTTCTGAAAGGCTTTGAAAGTAACGGTCATAACGTGAGTTCAACATTTTTTGTGACAGACACTGATACAGGTGGAGAATTATTCACAATGATATTGCCTTTACCTGGGAGCGACCCGCACCGTCACGGCGACAGCGCCTAGCCCTGCTATTCCGAAGACGCAACCAATTGAGCAAACCTGGACAACCCCCAAAAAGGTTGATCGGATTTGCCCTGATATACGTAATCATTACTGCACTACATCGGTAACGGGTTAATTTACTGATAACTGATAAAGTACTAACTATATGTACGGGGAGAAATTTTACGGCCGCCACACTACACAAATAGCGCTACTGTGAATTTAAATGAAGCCTGTGAAATGATTATCTTTCACTGATTATTCCACAGTTTTATTAACAAGTTCCAGTAGATTCTTGTACAATTCTAGTGCGCCTCGTACAGTTATTGAAAATTAAGGTCAGTAATCCAGCCAAGTCTCGAAATTCCTGACAACATACTCTCCTGCATAAGCCGTACATTTCACAACAAACATGAACATCTGTTTGGCCGATTTTTTAATATTATTTTTAAATCCATGAACTCCACACGCATCAACAATAGTACATCAAAATGTGGCTTTTCATTCGGTACCTGCACAATTATTTGTGTACGTATGGGATGCAGGTTCGCGTTTTCCGCTTTTCTGTACAGTTCGGCATGAAGTGGGTGAAACAAAATTTCAATTAAATAAGTCATACTTGACATAATGGCCCTAATAGGCTTCCGTAGTTGCGTGATATTTTCATGCGTTTTCAGACAACTACTCCACAAATTTCTCAATTTCCCAGAGGAAATCCCCTCTATTATTAAAATAATCTGACCTTGTTTGTCGCTGAGTGATGCAATTTTTTTTTTCCTGACACGCTGTTGCTGTTAGAACACGTGGTTATAGGAGTGGTGGAGTGGCGCGTTAGAGAGTTTTACATTATTTCAACGATTTATTGTCCAGAAATTGATTGGCAGAAGTGTGCACAAGACAATACAAGCTGCCAAACTGTAAGTAAATATTTCTTTATTATTTCCAATGGTAGAATTGACGAAGAATATAGGCCAATGCTTTTAAAAATATATGTTGTTTTTATACAGCATACTCAGGCGAGCATCAATTTGAAATTCACGAAATGCAATCATTTTTTTTGGCATGCAAATTTTAGTACCTGACAATTTAAGTCCATTCATTAGAAATCAAATAATTAGTGGTTTGAAAAAGTTGATATGCTTTTAAAAAGACTTTAATGATGAATTTCTAGCCTGGCCACCGGCATTAATAATGAAAAATGTATAGTTGAATGTATTCAAGTTTGATAATAGCAGCAGTTGTTTTTAGCAAATCGTATACTAAGTATACAATACATTCCTGAAATTTAAGGGCATTTGAATTGTAGGAAAATGTAACATAGATATGTGTGAAAAATGCGATGATTGGAAAGGAGTCTAGTAGGGGCATATAGGAATGGACTTCGTCCGTCCGTCCGTCCGTCCATCCTTTCGTCCGTGTGTCGATGCGTGCATATTTCGTGTCCGGTCCATAACTTCTCAATCCCCCAATCCCTGGAAGGAATTTCATGAATTTTTAGTCAAATGTTCACCCCATTAAGACGATGTGAAAAATCTATGTTCAAACCTGGCCGACTCAAGGTCAATGTCATCAGTGGTGTTAAAAGATTTGAACCATGCATTTCGTTGTGCGGCCCATAACTTCTGAAAGGAATTTCATGAAAGTTTGGTCAAATTTTCGCCCCCTTCAAGACGATGTGCAGAACATATTGTCCAACTAGGCTAGCTCAAGATCAAGGTCACCAGTGGTGTTAAAAGGTTTCAAACACGTATTTTGCATCCGCTCCATAACTTTTTGAACGCCTATAGAAAGAATTTCATGAACTTTTGGTTAAATGTATACCTCATAGAGACGATATGTTTTAACCATGCTGGCTCAAGGTCGATGTCACAAGTGGTGGTCATAGGTTTGAGTCATGCGTGTCCGCTTCATAACTTATAAACTCCTAGAAGTAATTTTATGAAACTTTTATCAAATGTTAACTTTAGTGAGATGATGTGCAGAACCTATGTTTTAAATGTGCTGGTTTAAGGCCAATGTTGTCACAAGTGTAGGTGATAGATTTTAGTCGAGTATTTCTGTCCGCTCCATAAGTTCATTAATTTAATTCAGGAATTTCATTAAACTTTGGTCAAATGTTCATCTCACCTGGACAATTTGCTGTGCATATGTTTCAACTGTGCTGCTCACGGTCAAGGTCACAAGTGGAGGCCAAAGGTTTTGGCAACATTGAGTAACAAGCCAAACAAGTGATGGCATATATATACACAGATCATTTCCTGACATGGATCGTACTGTCACATTAAATAATGGTGAATCCAATGTTGAAGTTTCATACAAAAAATTGAACAAATTTTACTTAACATTTCAGCATCCATAACCTTTTCAACATTCCCTCATGCGGTGAGTCATAGGTATTGCTGTCATTCAGACTGCCTTGTTTTATTTTATACTGCTATACAGTGTTGGTAAAAATAATTGTTAAACCTTTACGTAAACGGTATAGTATTTAAGGTTGTATTTATATCAAATTTTTCAGATTTAGGTCAAATAAGATATAATTTTTGTTGCCTGGCGGCTGTATTTGACATGTTAGAAAGTTAACTGTGAGATGTATTTCACCTGTTGGGCCCATACTGATTTTTCACTGCGCATTCCTAATGCTTTAGTAGACACTTGACTACAGGAAACTAATGTTATCTTGCGGATGTTTAAATATAGGCGTTATTCTCCACGATTTCAGGTTAAGTACATGCTGCGGGAGATTGCGCGCCTATATCGTTGTAATTGTTTACTATAGCATTTCTTGACTTTCGAGTTGAACAATTGCTGCACTCTGTCGGCAGAATAATTCATCAAGCGCTAGAGCTTCTACATTTTATAACTTTACTATTTGCTGTTAATCTTCTTTTCTACGATTTACAGTGCATACATGTACCATTTTTCATTTTTATTGAAAAGTTTAAATCCAAATCATTAATACAAAAAAAGCGAGTTTCATACACTTACTAAAAGTAACTGTTTACCATACCCAAATGAAAACAATCAAATTTCGATTAAATCCTTAAATAAAACCTCTGTAGACTATATTTCTTCACTTTTACTAACCTGGCACCGAGTTTTATTTTCCGGTGTAGAAAAAAACAACAACAGCAAAATAATTTCCCATAGACACCGAAAATAAGCATGATGGGAAAATTTGATTTCATATAAAAACATAACTGCTTGTATGTCTTGCTCAGGATAACGTTCCGCTGTTTCCAGCACTTTCAGTGCGTTGATCACGTAAAAACATGACTGCCTGTATGTCTTTTTTATCGATGAACGAGCAAGGAGGAGTTTAGTGGACCCTTAAGTAAAGTTTAAAAATTAAGAAACCCTAAAGGAACGGAGCGTAGCGAAGTGACCTTGGTTTCTAAGTTGGTCAACCTTCATTTAATATACACTAAATAACTTAGTGATCACCACAATTTTATCTTACAACTTTCAGACATGATTTCATAATGTTATGACAGACACTAAATAATTAAGTAGTTGAAGCGGGTAGTTATCACAGATTATATTTGAAATTCGGGCTCAGTGATTGGATGGAAAAGTGTGGTGAACACTAAATACAGCTCTGCGACATCATTTTTCCTTATGATGTAATTAAATAAGAATTATTTTTATCTATTTCTTTCCAGAGAATACAACCGACGGTAAAACGAACATGTGCAGCGAGCATGAGGAAAGCGAATCTGTACGATCTTTTGTGAAAGATGAATGTTGCGTGGATTTCGACGACGTTGAACCAACTTTTAAATGCATGGAAAAGAAGCTTAGGACCGCATTAATTGGTTTCACCTTTCATCGTTTCTATATAGAAGACCTCTATCTATGCGGCAGTTTTAAGGAAGATACCAGAATACAGGACCCCGACGAGGATCCTGTTACCGTGGAGTTCGATTTCTTATGCCTAACACATAACCCCAGAGGAGAAGACGCTGGTTACGACCTGAGTAGTTTTAAGAAAGCAGTCAAAGAGAAGATTATCGACCGAAACGGTTCCTTTTATGGCTCTTAAACAGATGAAGGGAGCTCTGAGTATCTGCTATACAAGTACAGTCATTCTAAAGAGGACGACTACAAAGTTTTGATTGATATTCATCCAGCTATCTATCTCGATAGTCACCGTGAAGTATTCGAAATACCGCTGTACTCATTCTGGAGGAAATCTTACGTCAAGAAAGAAGTCGAGATAATTCGAAAATCTCGAAAGCACATCTTACCGTTCCGGATCCTGAAATATACCAGGACACACATGCATGAGTACGTTCAATACAGCAAATACGCACTGAAGACAGCTGTCTTAATCCATATTGGTCAGTGTGAGAGTGACCGTGTGAAGGACTGTACATTAGATATCATGGATATATTGTATACAGGCCTTAAAAAGAAAATGCTGGAGAATGTCTTTTCTGGTTGGAATGTCTTGAAACAACAAGACAAGGAACCGGAAGTAGCTAAAGAGATTAAGCGCATGCGCCGAATTTTAAACGATAAATTTAAATGTGTGCGCTGTTTCCGGAATAAATATAATTTCTAGAAGACGATATGAATACCATAGCACCGTGGATGGGAAAAGCAGAGAAAATGACTAAAACGTGCTTGATATAAAACATTACGCCAGAACTACATGTGTAACAAATTGTTTAAACTAAATTTAAGTTTTTTGATGATTTACAATATTATTTAAATGTTCATGAGGTCATGGCATTATAGTTAACAAAGAAATAATTTCTCTAATACACTTCACATTCCACATGCGCCATGTTACTGGCCATATATGCGTGTTACCCATGGATGGAGTGCTATCAGGTGTTTATGTCTTAATGTTATGGTTTAACACAAAACCATTAATAAACATCAGCTAAGCCTCTAACTGAAAGAGTTACCGGATAGCAAAAAAAGGTTCACAGTCGGCTTTCTTTTTTATGATATTTAACATGTTTTGTAAAGAAAGTGAAATATGCTTATCAAGAAAAGCCACACTCAGAAAATACAGCCTTCCCACTCACAGAAAGCACGGATTTATGTAATGATCCGTTTTAAATAAGACACCTCGACCAATAAACGAGAGAGCGTACCTGACGGGTTACAACCTTGGAACGCTCAGTGGCAGAACAATATGCCAATAGAGATGCTTAACCCTTTCCTCAATAGATACACCTTTATTGCATGGGCTAACAATTTAGATCCAGATCAGCCGGCACACCCGTGCCGTCTGATCAGCATCTTAACATTTTTATTCGATAGGTTATTTACTGTCAAAATGCGACTGTAGGCCAATCAGCAACAAATATCTTTAATTCTTTACCAAATCAAACAAAACGATGATAATCGCAAACAGCGCAGCAAGCATTGCGCTATAATATGTAATATTTCGAAAAACAACTTCACCTTATATTTAATCTCCCAGATCAATTACGAGTGTGTATCATGATATTGCTTTGCAATTATCAAGCCACTGTTTCGCAGCACACTTTAATTCGAAGTCTGAGAGGACATAACATAGATTGACCTATTAGTAGCATAAATTACACCTGCGGGGTGGGGGATACCCTTTCTATGCGCAACAAACCCTTGACCATTGAGAACAAGGAAGAGATCAGGGTTGAAGGTTATAAAGCTGAGATTGGTTTCCAATCTCAGTTTTATAAAACCTTGGGACCAGGTTATTTATTTGTCTGTTGCAATGAGATAGGGATGACTTAATATGGGTCAAAATAGACAAATAATATAAATCCTACCTAAAATGTAAATAATGTTTGTTGTATAATATAGTATATACTACATTATTCCTAAAATTCATTTATTATTGTTCGTATAATGACGCTAGCTTGATAGCTCATTGTCAAGGGGACAGATTAACGTATAGTACAGGGACACAAATAAAAAGTAACGAGTTCTCACGGAAAAGTAGACCATACGGGGTACCTTTTTCGACACTAATCCAACTGCTATACAAGGTACCCTCTTATAATCCGAGTGGCGGTATCAACAACAATTTGTTTGAATCGCATTTTCTTATAAACAAAACAATTGTTCAGTTTAATAGTTATCCCACAAAATAGGCAATTAGATGCGCTTCAAAGGGATATCATATATTACGAGAACAACAAAGTTGTCATAGAATAATATTTACATTCCTATTGATTTCTTCGTTTAAAAACATTCGGTTCATTTTGCATGAACCGCATGACCCGTAATGACGTCAGTAACGTCATGGCTGTTACTATTGAAAACTCCCACGTATTACTCCACCTTTTCACTTAATACTAATTTTTGAAAGCGTTCGACTTAAGTTTATTTAAAGAAAAAAATTAATAAAATGTAAATATAAGTAATGATTCTTATTTTGGTGCGGTTCATGCAGATTGGACGTGCACGCGAGAGCTGGCAAATTTACCATAAAGCGCTAGCGCGCTTTATGGATTTGCCAGCTCTCGCGTGCACGTCCAATCTGCATGAACCGCACCAAAATAAGAATCATTCCTTAAAAAAGCCGAAATCAGTCGTCGCTCTCGCTTCAATTTTGAAATAGCCAATACAGTCATTTATTTTTATCAATTACAGGGTCAAACGGACATACCGGCAATAAAGCAAGCAATCATTTTATCAAGCAACAATACTTTTCATTATATGATTCAAGTATACCAGTCTATACCTTACAATATGTATACCAATTGGAAACAAAATAGCACATACCTTTTCGTTGCTGAACTGGTCGCCATCTTGCGGACTTCCACAGGGTACCCACTATTTGGTACTGGGCAGCTGTTACACGACAGTGAAATGCATCATTTGAAAATTTGCGTTAATATCCCATTAATAATATAGAATGATGTACATAACCATCTTACATGTACATGAATAAAATAAAAACAACAACAAAAAAGGAAAAAAACTTTATTGTATAAGCTTTCTTAAACAGTTTTGTACAAAGACCAATATGGTTGAGTATTAAGTTTTTTGTTGACTTTGAAGATCATGGTTGTTACCAGGCCCCCAGTATCACGAACGATGTTAGGCTCAAACTCAATTTTCACTTATTAAATTTATTCAAATTCTGAGTAAAAATTGGTTGATTTATTGGTATACTTTACAAAAATCAAATAAAATCTTCTAACAATCGTGGAAATTAATCTTTCAAATAACATTTCATATTAGTGAGATATTCTAAAATTTATGTTTGAGTTTAAACTCGGATTTCTGAGTTTTTACTCAAACAGTTATTTTTGTTTTTTAATATATATTATACAAGATAACAAAATTTGAAAACTGCATTTCAAACAAATATATAAACTTAATTATTTAAGATACTGAATCAAAAAAGTAAGTTTTATGTCGTCAGAAATTTAAAATAATTACTTTGCGTTGAGCTTGAAATCCAACTCAATATTTTTGTCATTTTGGGGCCAGATGTGGGATTTTAGTTTAAGTTCGTTTTAACTTCAAGTTTTTATTTTTTGTTAATAAAATCGTTGCAAGATTTGCTCAAATTTTAAGATTTTCCACAAACTCCACAAAAGCACCTTTTCTTGTTCACATCCGCTCTGGTAATAACAAATGGTCTTAAGCCTCTGTAAATAAACAATTGCCATCTTCTTTCGATTGTTTTGCACCTGCAATCCAAAATTAGTGGTCAATGTTTGTTCGTTTGTTTGTTGTTTATTTAGTTTGGCTCGAAGATTAAAAGTTTTCCCCATATATATCGAGCCTAAAGTAGAGGGTCACTTTCGCTTTTAGACTCTTTCACCGTCGTTATCAGAAAATATGAAGTACAGACATGCGCAGTGAAACAGTCAATTTCGCTCTCTCTATGACAAATGAAACTTACAAACGTTAGACTGTCTGATTGTGGTTTGCAGATAAAATTTTTGTAACTTGTAATTTGTATGTTTTTGCTTAATGATTATAGTTTCGTAAGAAATTTTCGTGCTAACGTAAAGTCCCAAAATGAAGGTCTTCGCTTTATATGTTCATGCTTATAAGTACATTGCTTACTGTAGTATCATTTAATTTCGCGAGGACGAATTTTCGCGCAAAACCCTTAAATAACAAATTCGCGGGGGCTAAAATTCGCGCAACTTTATTTTCCTATAAAGAAATACTGTTAAAAAGTTTAATTTCGCTGGGGTTGAATTTCGCGCTCTTTTCGTAGCGCGAAATACGCGAAAGTTAAACCCGCGCGAATTAAATTATTTAATAGTAATTGAAATGGTTGGAATTTGCAGGTTCTTAGTTTCTTCATGTAATAATCATTTTCATTAATGTAGATTTAATTTCTTTTCTTACATTTGTAGTATTAAACAACGGAAATTTTTATAAATAATAACATCCTTTTGGAAGTAGATAATTTGTATTGCACTGTATAGAAGTAATTTGTACGACGAACAATTATCACGGCGTATTTCAAGATGGCAGCCTCCAGGAACAATGCGCATATTTGATAAAATTGTTTTACCACATCTTTTAGTTATTGAATTAACGATTTTAAAGAAATTGTTGGTTTCAAAAGGAGTCATTCTATTCAATGAGAAATTTGTTTAAAAGTATGATCAAATTGTAATTTTTTTTATGTAATTGGCATCATTGTACCTGTTTACTTAGACAAGCATAAGGAATGTCAAGAAACTTTGTTTTATATTTGTTGTTAATTACATGCATTCTGTTTCAGTATTTGCGCATCCGTTTTTAGACATACCTAGACCAACGTGTGACAAGAAGGTGTTCTACAAATTCCGAATTCCCAATAACGTTGAATTACAAGTTTTGATTGTACGATTGTATTGATTGATCATGTTTCTTTTTTGTAATCATTAATTATATTACTTCTTATGTTATTATGCAATCACCCTTGCTTTCAAAATTACTAATAAACTTACGAACGTTTGACTGTCTGATTTTGATTTGCAGATACGTACATTCGTAAGGCATCGTTTGCAACATGTCAGTGAAAAAAAGAACGATTTAATACTGTTTATGAGACATTGACCAAAGATCGTCGTATATTTTGTTAGCGACCACCAAAACAAGACACAGACAGAAAAAAGTCGTAAATGTTGCTAGCGACTACCAGAACAAGACACAGACAGAGGAACGTCATACATGTTGCTAGCAACGGCAGAACGAGACACAGACAGAAGAACGTCATACATGTTGCTAGCGACCAATAGAACGAGACACTGACAGAAGAACGTCTTACACGTTGCTAGCGACCACCAGAACGAGATACAGATAGAAGAACGCAATTTACGTTGCTAGCGACCACCAGAACTAGACACAGATAGAAGAACGTCATAAATGTTGCTAGCGACCACCAGAACGATTAACAGAATGAAGAACGTCATACACGTTGCTAGCGACCACCAGAACGAGACACAGACTGAATAACTTCATACACGTTGCTAGCAACCACCAGAACGAGACACAGACAGAAGAACGTCATACATGTTGCTAGCGACCAATAGAACGAGACACTGACAGAAGAACGTCTTACATGTTGCTAGCGACCACCAGAACGAGATACAGATAGAAGAACGCAATTTACGTTGCTAGCGACCACCAGAACTAGACACAGATAGAAGAACGTCATAAATGTTGCTAGCTACCACCAGAACGATTAACAGAATGAAGAACGTCATACACGTTGCTAGCGACCACCAGAACGAAACACAGACTGAATAACTTCATACACGTTGCTAGCGACCACCAGAACGAGACATAGAAAGAAGAACGTCATAAACGTCGCTAGCGATCACCAGAATGAAACACAAACAGAACAACGTGATAAACGTTCTTAGCGACCACCAGAACAAGACACAGACATAAGAACATCAAACACTTTGCTAACGATCACCAGAACGAGACACAGACAGAAGAACGTCATACACGTTGCTAGCGACCATCAGAACAAGACACACATAGAAAAACGTAATACACTTTGCTAGCGACCACCAGAACGAGACACTGACAGAAGAACGTCATACACGTTTCTAGCGACCACCAGAACAAGACACAGACAGAAGAACGACCACCAGAACGAGATACAGATAGAAAAACGTCATACACATTGCTAGCGATCACCAGAACTTGACACAGATAGAAGAACGTCATTCAAGTTGCTAGCGACCATCAGAACGAGGCACAGATAGATGAACGTCATACATGTTGCTAGCGACCACCAGAACGAGACACAGACAGAAGAACGTCATACACGTTGTTAGCGACCACCAAAACGAGACACAGACAGAAGAACGTCATCCACGTTGCTAGCGACTATCAGAACGAGGCGCAGATAGATGAACGGTATACACGTTGCTAGCGATCACCAGAACGAGACACAGACCATCAGAACGAGGCACAGACAGAAGAAAGCGATCACCAAGACACTGACAGAAGAAAGTTACACATGCCGCTAGAGACCACCACAACGAGATACAGACAGAAGAAAGTAAAACATGTCGCTTACGACCACCAAAACGAGACACAGACAGAAAAACGTCATACACGTTCCTAGCGAGCATCAGAACGAGGCACAGACAGAAGAACGTCATACATGCAGCTAGCGACCACCAGAACGAAAAACAGACAGATGAACGCCATACATGCAGCTAGCGACCACCAGAACGAGACACAGACAGAAGAACGCCATACACGTTGCTAGCGACCATCAGAACGAGACACAGATAGAAGAACGCCATACACGTTGCAAGCGACCGCCAGAACGAGACACTGACAGAATAACGTCATACACGTTGCTAGCGACCACCAGAACGAGACACAAACAGAAGAACGTCATACATGTCGCTAGAGACTAACAAAACGAGACACAGACAGTAGAACGCCATACATGCAGTTAGCGACCACCAGAACGTGACACAGACAGAAGAACGCCATACATGCAGCTAGCGACCACCAGAACGAGGCACAGACAGAAGAACGTCACACATACTGCAAATGACCATGAGAACGAGGCACAGACAGAAGAACGTCATACATGCAGCTAGCGACCACCAGAACAAGACACTGACATAAGAACGTCATACATGTCGATAGAGAACACCAGAAAGAGACACAGACAGAAAAACGTCACACAAACTGCTAGCGGCTACCAGAACGAGCCACAGACAGAAGAACGTCACACGTGTTTCTAGCGGCTACCAGAACGAGCCACAGACAGAAGAACATCATATATGTTGCTAGCGGCTACAAGAACGAGCCACAGACACAAGAACGTCATATATGTTGCTAGCGACCACCAGAACGAGCCACAGACAGAAGAACGTCACATATGTTGCTAGCGGCTACCAGAACGAGCCACAGACACAAGAACGTCACACATGTTTCTACTGGCTACCAGAACGAGCCACAGATAGAAGAATGTCACATATGTTGCTAGCGGCTACCAGAACGAGCCACAGACAGAAGACCGTCACATATGTTGCTAGCGGCTACCTGAACGAGCCACAGACAGAAGAACGTCACATATGTTGCTTGCGGCTACCAGAACAAGACACAGACAGAAGAACGTCATATATGTTGCTAGCGACCACCAGAACGAGCCACAGACAGAAGAACGTCACATATGTTGCTAGCGACCACCAGAAAGAGCCACATACAGAAAAAACGCCATATATGTTGCTGGCGACCACCAGAACGAGACACAGACAGAAGAACGTCACACATGTTGCTAGCGGCTACCAGAACGAGACACTGACAGAAGAACGTCACACATGTTGCTAGCGGCTATCAGAATGAGACACAGACAGAAGAACGTCATACACGTTGCTAGCGACCACCAGAACGAGAAACAGACAGAAGAACGTCAGCAACGTTGCTAGCAAACACCAGAACGAGACACAGACAGAAGAACGTCACACATGTTGCTAGCGGCTACCAGAACGAGACACAGATAGAAGAACGTCATACATTTTGCCACTATCTTACACTATCGGCTCATTACATTCACCTCTGTTATGGGCTGGGACTACTTTTACTTTAACTCAAAGAAATAGTTCACAAATTACATTTACAATAGATTGGGTTTCATCGTTTTTAATGAAAGATAGTGAAGATTTCTGTCATTTGTTTAACCCTAAGCTTTCAAATTCATAATTATGACGGTATAAAATAAGGCTGTCGAGTTTGGTAAAAAATCTTGACATTGAGCCTATCGCAGAGATTTAAAGTGAGTGTAAGGAACGACAACTCTGCGAAGAAGATTGACATTTTGCCATTGTTGGATCCACACCCTTGAAACAAACTATATGTTTACCATACCCAAATGAAAACCATCTAAATTAAATATTATTTAATATCAATTCGATTCTTAAATTCACCATCTGAAAAATTTATTTCTTTACGTTTATTAACCTGGCACTGAGTAGTATTGTTCGGTTTAGAAAAATGCAGCATTATGATTACCCATTGAAACCGAAAATAGACATAATGGGAATCATTTTCAAAATTTTTTAAGTTCGCTTTTTTTCAACAACGCATCTAAATATTTTTTACACAGTTCAACACTACACCATTAGAATATTGATCATGTTGTCCAAGAGGTTCATAAAAAAGTGCCGTTTTAAAAATTTCCCTAACCATGTGTGTAAAATGAATAAAACTTTTTTCACGGTATCAAGACATGTTTGAACATGGTTAAACACGTTGTTTGGAGAAATGAGTTCTTCTGTTTGCTGTTGTTGAATTTATTTATATATAGGATATTTTAATAAAAATATTTTTGTTAAAAACAGTCCAAATAAAAGATAATAAAAATGAAATACAACTGTATGGCCACGTCAAGAAGACCCGCCCACCCTACAAAGCCAAAATGTAGATGAAAAGAAAGCATGCAACGGTAATAAAATGATCAATTTCAAAACAGACAAAGCTTAAATTATTTAAACAACAAAGTCAATCCATTCTTTTATTCACTGTAAAGTAAATATGAAAAGAAAACAAACATATTTCTATTTACCGCTAAATACCATCGAACACAACATCACATTACATAAACGTTTGAAATAATAAATCCCTAAACATGAATATATGTTTATTAATTAAACTTTAAAATTGCATGCTACATGTTAATTTGTTGTTTGCCCTTGTTACTACAAACTCAGTAGGATAATATAAATCGGAATATAAAACGGGGCGCGTCACGGGAAAAGGTACCTTCGGTCAATCTTTGAAATGACGTCATCAATTTTAGAAGACGACATTATTTATTTTACATTTTGCGGTAAAAATACAATTTTATTGTCAAAATGTCTAACAAAATCACAATAAGAAAATGATTTATAGTTGTAAGTTCTTTCTAAATTCAGTAAAAACTAAAATATCATTAAAATGACCGAAGGTACCTTTTCCCGTGACATGCCCCAAACTATTTCGTGATACGTATACACACTACTTCCCATTTAAGCCTTTACAATGGCTTATTTCTGGAAAACTATATTTAAAAAAACACACGATTTTCAAAATTAACCAAACAGACTTTTCTTTGCGATTCTGGATTTGCTGCCCGTAAAAAGGGACACTAACTGGAGAGTACTGCTGTTTCCTGGGTCCTTGCTTCCCCATTTGCCCATAGAACGACTATAACGACATCCTAAAACAGTATTGCATTCGATTAATTAAAGTAACATAACCCAACAAAGGGTTGTTATTTAAGAATTGAGTTAATTTTAATCTGGGTTTCATCGATTGATGATCTGTGGAATTGTTTACACCTAAATTTCATAAAACCGAAGGCTTTATTTTAAAGTGCAAGTGACAACTTTAACGTTTCCAGTATCCCAGAATAATACATGGACTGTGGCAGGAGCCACACTTTGGTGATAAAGTGTCAAGTTAAACGTTTCTTGTGTCTTAGAATAATGCATGGGCCGTGACCGAAGCCATAACTGGGCGTTAAAAAACGTGTCAATATAAACGTTTCTAGTATCTCACAATACTACAAGGACTGTGACAAAAGCCTCACCTGGACAGCGCTCCCTGTAGTCGACGCCGAACATTCCAGTCTTACCGAACTTGTTCCCAGATATGCAGCTATTCCAGTGCTGGCCCAGGGGGTCTTCGTTATAGTGGCTACAAGAAACAAACTTATGTTCAATACATTCTTTGAAGGCCTCATTGTAAATAAACATTTCTTCATTTTGACTAACCATTTACACTTGCAAATATTGTATGTGTTTGTATCTGATGTCCTTGATTGTTTTCTTTATAATGAGATGATGATGATGGTGGTGGTGGTGGTGGTGGTGGTGGTGGTGATGATGATGATGATGATGATGATGATGATTGTAAACATTTTATATATGTATCTTAGTTATTTAAAGTTATAAAATGTTAGGTCTCCTTTTTGCTTAGTATATTATTAGTGCGTTATTGTTATCATAAAGCTAAAAATCTGGTTTATTGCAATAAACATTAAAAAAAACTTATAAATTTAAATAGTAGTTAGGATCTCAAGTAACCCTTTAATTAAGTATTAGATGCATAGTAATTGGAGAAGGTATCAAGCTATTTTCCTCAAAATTAAGGACATGTGCCCCTTTCCGTCATCAAAAAAGTCCTGTATTTGCTTAAATGTGTAAATTTAACCTTATCATATGACGGACTTATTTTCAGGCAACAATTTTTGTGTTTTAATTAACATAAACATTTGGTCTTACTTGCGTCCCCATCCGCTGTTACCCCAGGAGCTGCATCCATGACCCCAAGGCATATTTAAAGGTTTCTTCGGGGGAGTGGCAAACTAAATAAGGTTGATCAGGCGCCAATGCTTTGGTTGGTTGAAAACACAATCTGAAATTACAATGGTGCCAACATAGTTGGGGCAAGTCACGGGAAAAGTGTCTTCTGACACTTGACTTCAATTCTTGAAATGACGTCATCAAGTAGAGCAGACGAAATTATTGCTAAAAATTATCGCGATAAATTTAACATTATACAGTTAATTTATGTAATAAAATAACGTATTAGTCCTAAAAAATTGATATATAAACTATTATCGCAATAAATGTAACATTATATAGTAAATTTATGTAATAAAATAACGTATTAGTCATAACAAAATAATATATAAAATTAAGTAATTTCCATAATATAAAAATAACTCAAATGTCAAAATAACTCCGAAGACATATTTTCCCGCGACGAGCCCCCATAGGAGACAGTCAAAGGCAGCATAACAGCATATGCATAAAATTACCCTCAGATATACCACATTTTCAAACCTTATTTTGCAATGTGGTATATCTGAGGGTAATTTTATGCATATCGAAACCCTTGTTATTTTTAGGAAATGTAACATAATTATTGTACGTCCTCTTCAATTGAGAAAAATACCATTTAGCATGTTTCTGTTATAGCAATTTTAGCCCACCAAAACGTTATGGTGTTTTTTCTTCCAAAGGTATAGAATAGTAGGCATACAAGCAGAATTGAGATCTTTTAAGTTATTAATGTTGAAACTTTTTTTTTTGCTATTCCGTTTTCATCGTATTATATTTTGAATCAAAACGATAATAAAGTTTATTTAAAACTTCTTTCAAGCTGTGATGTCCAATAAGATTTATTTTTTTACAGTTGATACACGTGATAACATATTTTTAAAAAAATATTATTTAGATCTATTAAAAGTTCATAAATTTACCTGTTACTTCCAATGCCCCACGAGAAAATATTCTTTAAAAAAAAGGCTTAATGTATTAAGGAGTATCAATACTCGGTTTCGCTACTTTTATTATACAGTTCATTCTTTGTTTATTTAGAAAGTGATATGTTGATCTTATCTATCTTAAAACAATGAAGCAATACGTTTTATTTGCGAAGTTATTAACAATGAAGCCAAAAGAGCGTAACCTATACAACAATAGAAAGGTCATGGGTAGCACCAAACGATTGCACAAAAACGAAATATGATATATAAAAAATCCGGACAGGTAATGTTTCTTAATATAAGACAGCTGAGGTGAGTTGAAAAAGGTTTGTGTTGTTCTGTGAAACCAGGGCCCAAGATAACAGCGAAAGCAGCTTTAATTAGGAGAAAGGAATCCTCGGTCAGGACCGAAGGATCTATAGTTTTGATGCTAAATTAGTTGAAGGATATAGGCCACTAAATGTTAAAAGCAGGGATGTGATTTGCAAATTTTGTCTAGAGAGGTGTACAACTTTATACGAGCTGTTTTCTCACTGATAGATAATTTAAATTTTACTAAAAATGCAGGAATATGTTTGAAATATACAAAACCATCTATTTTGATATTTAATAGCCTATTTTGTCTGAAATGTTGTGTATAATCCAAGGTGGGCTGTTTCTTATAGTTTCACATTCATGCAACCAACTTCTCCAATTCAACCAAAGTTATACCTTTCGGCCAAAGTATATCCATAAGTTTTGGGTGACTGGATTCAGTAGTTACTAGCAATAAAACAGTTGGTGAACACATGGTTTGACTGCTATAACTGAATACAATTCGGATTGCTATTTGCAGATATATAATTCTATTTCAAAACATCATCGGAAGAAATCCAAAAAAGGGTTAGACCTTATGGGAAATGATTTAGTGGTCTCTGACCTTAAACATATGTATCTTGGAAAAAACACAGTTACAAAAAAAACCCGGCACCGACTTATTCGTCCTCAGAAAAGTCGACCTATTTGAACAAAATAGCAAAGCATTTTCTCTTATGGGAAGTTTGTGAGAAAATGAGACTGACTTACTGTCTGTTGAGAAATATTTCTCGCAAGGTGTGTTATATTTTTTTTACAAAAGAGTTTATTGACACATTTCTCAATATTTGTTGCTTAAAATGTTAAGTGTAATAGTAGTCGGACAATAAGATCACCGGACAATGCAGTACACTGTACTTTCATTTATTATAATTGGAAATATTAAACCAAGGCAAGAGCTAGTTGAAAGGTTCCAGCTGGTGAATAGTTAAAAAATTCACTGAACTTTGGTTTAATACCTGACATTATCTTCAGTCAATCAACTGAGTGAATTTAAGAAATTCTGGTTTATGATTAGCAATTTGACTGTTTGTGTGAAGGTAATTCACTATTTGCACCTTTCTCTTATATTATTTATGTGTAGTAACTATGCCCTACTTATCCTGTTTGAGATGTAAATTGTGTAAGCTTGCTGCCTAGATAGAACAGGTTCTTTTGGTATGGGGAGTTTAGTTTTGAATCTTTTTCTGACTAACATTTTTTCTTACCCTGGGTCATTTAAATGACTCATTTATCAGCCGACATGAAACCTTTTAAATAAAACAATGTTAAGCACTTAGATGTTTCAAAACAAACATTAATAAATTATCATCAATTACATGTGTTTCTTGTCAATTATGTTCTGTTTTTATTCAGAAAACTTTTAAGGGCCCACTACACTCCTCCCCTGCAAGTTCATCAATAAAAAGAAAACTGTCAAAATATAAATAACAGGAAAAATGCCGTTACTAATGTATCTTAACAAACTTTAAAGATTCATCAGATTTTCGGTATTATGCCATTGATGAACTTTTGAACTTCATACTTTTCTCAAATAAGAATAATGAAATGTTCCTGTCAGGGACTCAGGGCTCTCACTAGAGGGTTACTTGGGAGAAGTGGTCTCCCAAAAGTGATCAGACTTCTCCCTTTTTTGAGCTATGGGAGAAATCATTTTGTATAGACTATATTTGGAAAGAATGATGTTGACTGCAAACTTCTCCATAAATTAATTCAGTAAAATTATAAAAAAAACAACTTCTCTTTGATTTGTATGACTAACGACAGCCCTGCCTGTGTTTTCCTAAAATCAAATTTGCACATGTACTTCAGAATTTGTTGAGATCCATCCAACTACAAGGAGCTGAGTATGGGTACGGTGAACCATCAGCGAGGAAAGAAAACTCCAGAAAAACAGTAATAGTAGAATATAGGTAATACTTAACTTATAGCCTTTAGCCATTTACTTCATAGATACAACTTTTATTCTATGAGCTCCATAAATACACAATTTATCCTTTGGGCTCCATAGTTATTCTTTTATCCTAAGGGCTTCATAGATACACCTTTTATCCTATGGGCTTCATAGATACACCTTTTATTCTATGGGCTCCACAGATACACCTTTTATCCTATGGGCTCCATAGATACACCTTTTATCCTATGGGCTACATGGATACACCTTTTATCCTATGGGCTTCATGGATACACCTTTTATCCTATGGGCTTCATAGATACACTTTTTATTCTATGGGCTCCATAGATACACCTTTTATCCTATGGGCTTCATAGATACACCTTTTATCCTGTGGGCTCCATAGATACACCTTTTACCCCATGGGCTCCATAGATACACCTTTCATCATATGGGCTCCATAGATACACCTTTTATCATATGGGCTCCATAGATACACATTTATCCTATGGGCTCCATAGATACATCTTTTACCCTACGGGCTCCATAGATACACCTTTTATCTTATGGGCTCCATAGATACACCTTTTATCCTATGGGCTCCATAGATACATCTTTTACCCTATGGGCTCCATAGATACACCTTTTATCATATGGGCTCCATAGATACACCTTTTATCATATGGGCTCCATAGATACACCTTTTATCCTATGGGCTCCATAGATACACCTTTTATCCTATGGGCTCCATAGATACACCTTTTATCCTATGGGCTCCATAGATACACCTTTTATCCTATGGGCTCCATAGATACACCTTTTATCCTATGGGCTCCATAGATACACCTTTTATCCTATGGGCTCCATAGATACACCTTTTATCCTATGGGCTCCATAGATACACCTTTTATCCTATGGGCTCCATAGATACACCTTTTATCCTATGGGCTCCATAGATACACCTTTTACCCTATGGGCTCCATAGATACACCTTTTATTCTATGGGTACCATAGATACACCTTTTGTCCTATGGGTGACCAGAGAAGATTCAGATTAGCTATTTGATCTCATTTTACACTATTCACTTTTCGATTGATATTGTTATATCTGCCTGAAAAGCTAACAGTGTTACTGTGTAGATCCAGATTAGATGTAGTGTTATTTCTGACTGAAAAGCTAACAGTGTAACCGTGTAGATGCAGATTAGATGTGGCTGTTATCCCATGGGTGAATAGTGAAGATTCAGATCAGCCTGCATGGTGCTATCTGATCTTGATCTACACTGGTTGCTTCTTGGTGGGAAATAACCTAATGAATCAAACAGCAAACATTGTACATCCTGATCAGATGGCACTGATTTACTGGCTGATCTGGATCTATACTACATCAACACTTACAGCCTATGGAAAGGGAGTGAAGGATTAAGCCATGTAAGACCTAACTTGCTGGGATTTAGTCTTGTTGTTTTATACTTGCGCATTTAATAGGTGTTCAAAATGAAAAATCAGGCTTGATTTTAAGATTTAAATGGTATTACAAAAATGAATTTACATGCATCATTTATGATAGAATTTCCTTTTTGTTCTTTTTTCAGCTCACCAAACATAGCAAAACCATTTCATGTTGGTCATCTACGGTCAACAATATTAGGAAATTTCATAGCAAACTTATACGAGAAACTTGGATGGAAAGTTGTGAGGCTGAACTACCTTGGTGACTGGGGCACACAGTTTGGTAAGTGTTCGTGCCTTACAAATTCATTAATTAATGCTTTACTCCATGGATACACCTTTTATCACAAAGGTGTACAGCGTAGATCAAGATCAGTTGTAACACCGTGCAGTCTGATCAGTATCATAGGGGTTTCATTTGAAATTCATGGGCCTGACTGCCATTTTCTTAGGGTCAAAACAATTTTACCTTATATTATCATAGTAAAATTTGGCTCTTTGGCTGAAATTCTCATAGGTCAAAATTAGCATTTTTTTGCAATTTAAAGGGTCAAAACCCTGTTTCAATGGTCAAATGGAACTCTGGATAAACACTCTTTGCTTCTTGGCCAGAAAAAAAACTCTAATGAATCTAAAAGCAAAAATGTAGATCCTGATCCGATGGCTTGAAAGTGCTTTCTGATCTAGATCATCACAGTTCACCCAATGTAATTAATGTCATATCTATGGAGGTAAAGGTTAATTGGCTAGCTTTTCCTGTGATCACCATGACTTTTATTCCATTCTGTGCATATATGTTAGGCTTTATATATTTTAATACATGTATTAATAAAACATTATTTTTTCTGTATCCCTGATGCTAACAAATTAAGCTATTATTTAATACAAATAAATACAGGTTGAAAACGCCAAATAAAATAAATACATATAATGTCAAATGTTTAAGAGAACAACATTTTGCATGATTTCGTCATATAGATATTTATAGATTTTAATACCCCTAACCAATTTTTACACAGTGGTACCTGTATATACAAGTATACATTCAATAAGTAACTGCTTTTTAGAGGGCTTTAGTTGCAAAGATGGTTAGAAAACGAAATATTGAATACTGTATAAATGTTGTCTTACATAATAGTTCGAATTAAGTTTGGTTATTCTGCGTAACACTTACTGACAGCATACATTCAATAAGTAACTGCTTTTTAGATGATTTTAGTTGCAAAAATGGTTAGGAAACAAAATATTGAATACTGTAGAAATTTAGTCTTAAATTAAAGTTTGCATTAAGTTTGGTTATTCTGCGTAACACTTAGTGACAATTTATTATGATTAATAGGACTGCTGGCCGTAGGCTTTCAGAAGTATGGCAGCGAAGATGAATTACAGAAAAACCCGCTGCACCACCTTCTAGAGGTAAAATGAATTGGACTGGTAGCATATTTATATACAACTTTTATTAAATAACTATACGTTATTAGCATATTAAAAAGCATCTGCCACGTTCAATATCACGACGGCCTGCTTTATAACAGGGCCATTATCATTAACACTTTGTCGGCCCCGGGCCGAAAAGTGTTATAGATATAAAGCCCGCATTTGAGGCAATTTGATTGGCTAATAAGGCAGGGCCGAAAAAGTGATAAAGATTGCAAACAGGAATAGGTTGGCGTTTATTTACTGATAACGATTGAGTTAGAGTCTAAAACCGAACGTGTTATAAATTTACAACGTGAAGATTTCACACAAAAATCAAGCATTTTCTGACTTGGATCAAATACTTGTGGTTATTTAATAAAATTGTCAATAAATAAGTGATTTGATATTGACCCTGTTATTTGTCCTCGGGTCAGTCGTATTAGCCTTCGGCCTCGGGCCAATACGACTGCCCTCAGACAAATAAGAGGGCCAATATCAAATCACTTATTTATTAACATATATTATTGCATGGGTGAACAGTGTAGATCTAGATCAGCTGGTTCATCCATGCTGAATGATATGGATCAACACTGTTCAGTTTCCGAGTCATAAGGATATTTCTGACCAAGAAGTAAAAAGTGTAGATCTAGATTAGATGGCACAAATGTGATGGCTGGTCTAGATCTACACTGAATATACATGTAATAAATGGCACAGTAAAGGGTTTTTAAATATTTCTGTGAGGCTGAATTACCTTGGTGGTCTGGGTGCTGGTTTTTTTTTAAATATTTCTGAACAAATTTTTGAATCAAGACATAAAAGACAGTGACACCAAAAGGATTCTGGCTAAGAGTAAAATCAAACTTACTTTTTGAAAACCGTTTACAAATCGAACATCTTAGAAATAATTTTATAAATTGTCGATTTATCACTGAAATTGGTAATGATCAAATTTTGCGCTGAAGGCATATGTATTATTTCCACATCTGAATAAATTCACACACTAAGTTAAATCTTTTATTATTTTTATAACATTAGATAATCAAAAGTTTCATTTCATTTGGGTTTTATTTCACGCTTTTTCCCTAGCCCGAAATAAGTGAAAACAAAACACCCACAAATACAATGAGACCACAGTATGTCTGGTTGACTTTTAGGTGTATGTGAAAATCAACCAAGAAGTTGCCCAGGAAAAGGCCAGTGGTAAAGCCGACACATTCCAGGCTGGTCTAGAGGCTTTCAGAAAAATGGAACAGGGTAAGTTTATTACTTGTTTTCCATGGCTTTTCATCAGAAAATTGGGAAGAGACCTTGTTCTTCTAAATTGGGAAATTTATGTGTTAATAAATATGATTATTACATGAACTATAAATAGAAGCAACGCGATCGGTCACACCCCCAAAATAACCGAGTCAATAAATCTAGATATTGACCCGCTTTGGCTGATATTGACCTGTCTATAAATAGAATCCGAAAGTTTCCATCTTTTATATACATGTAATAAACTATTATATATATATATATAACTATTTATAGTTCATGTAATAAAACAGTTATTTACTTATTAGCTGGGAAATATGCTGTTGATATTGACCGCAAAAATCGTTATTGACCTCGGCTATCGCCTCGGTCAATAACGATTTTTAGGTCAATATCACAGCATATTTCCCAGCTAATAAGTAAATAATTGTATAATAGTAATATGTACCAGTTTATTTTTCAGACTGCAGTTTTCAAACTGACCTCAGAGGATTTTGATCAATTTTTGGACATCTTACCTAGCATTTTGGGATAAGTCTCTGCCACAGTTGGGAAAAAAATACTGTATTTTTGGATTGAGAAGAAGCCTTATACAGGCCTCTGGCATAGTATTATAACAATGAAAAGCCCTGAGAAATTTTCTCCTGTACAATGTATTTTCTTAAACGTAATAACATTCATGGGATGTTTTCACAGAGCCAGAAAGGAAAGGAATGCCAATAGTCAGAGAGTACATGTATATTGAAATAAATAAAGTCTCTTATTGAATGCTTTACTTTACTTTTTAACCCTTTCCTCCATAAATACGCTTTTTTACGCATGTGCACCAGTGTAGATCCAGATCAGCCGGCACTTCACTGCCTCCAGATCAGGATCTGCACTGGTGGCATTTTGGTCAGAAATAACCTAATGAATCAAAAAGCGAACAGTGCAGATCCTGATCAATCGGCACGGATGTGTCAGCTGATCTGGATCTACACTGTTTGCCCAGGCAATAAAGGTGTGTCTATGTAGGAAAGGGTTAAATGGAAGCATAGTTTTATTCAAAGCATTTCTCTATTGACAGGAGATGAAACATTACTGAAACTTTGGCAAAGATTTAAAGATATCAGTATAGAAGAGTATTCCAAGTTATACAAGGTAACATGTACAGTGCTTCTTTAAATGGGGCGCGTCACGGGAAAAGGTACCTTCGGACAGTTGAAGTCAATCATTGAAATGACGTCATAAATTTGAGCAGACGACATTATTTATTATGGATTTCGCGGTAAAAATACCATTTTATTGTCGAAATGTGTAACAAAATCATATTTTAGTTATAAGAAACTGATTTTAAGTTGTAAGTTCTATCTAAATTTAGTAAGAACTAAAATATCACTAAAAATGACCGAAGGTACCATTTCCAGTGACGTGCCTCAAATAATATTCTTATCTTATATTAGTTTAAAATTATTTATTTTATATTGATTGTGAAACAAGTTTTTCCAACTTTATTAATCACGCATGATGACTGCTTCCTGGGTTATTAACCAGTACTCGCGCCGAATGTGGATTTTGGAAACTGAAGACGAATCTCATCCCTGGTGGGTTTCGAACCCACAGTCTCCTGATCAGGAGTCGGACTCTGTACCCCTAAACCAATGTTCTTCCACTAATATCAGTCTAGATAACCCATGTATGATAATTTTACATCAAGTTATGTTACTATAACTGATTTGAGGATAAGTAGACTGTCATATAATACTCTATTTATGCATGTATAACCAAAACTAAGCCCAAGGTTATAAAGCTGAGAAAGGAAACCAGTCTCAAATCTCAAGCATCTGTTTAACTGAAATGGCGACTGGTCGCCATTTCAGCCAATCAGATGCTTGAGATTTGAGACTGGTTCCTAATCTCAGTTTTATAATCTTCAGGCCTGATCTTATGGCAGATAGGGATGAATTATATATTTTTCCAGTGATCAAAACTCATCAAGGAAACATGGCAAAAATCAAAATTGTAAAACTTTTTGCCTTTAAACATTATTTAGTTGTACTTGTATATCACATGACTGTCTTGTTATCAAAAATGAACTATACATCTACATACTGCAGATCTTAAGACCATGACAACAATAATAGAATACTAGACCTTCTTTTATTCACTGCTAGAAGTGACTTGTTCCCTTTATTTTATTTTATGAAAATAGTGCGATTTTTTCCTCTAAATGGGTAATTGAAATATTCATATGATGCCAAATTTTGAGGAAACTGCATAATTCAACTCTTAACTGCATAGATACAGCTTAAATGCGATGTGCAATAGGTGTAGATCCAGATCAGCATGCACATCCATACAGTCCAATCTGGATCTGAACTGATAACTTGATGAGCAATGTACAGTCTGGTCACACTTAATTTATAAGCCTGATCTCATATGGGAAATGGTTAAGACAGTTTGGTAGGGACTAATGGGATAAAAGTTTTATTAAGGAGGAAAATGAGCCTTGTGGACTAATATTTGCCATTTATTTTTCAGCGATTAGGAGTCAGCTTCACAGAATATCACTCTGAGTCTATGTATGAAAAAGCGGCGTTAAATCTCATTCAGGACCTTAAACATAGAGGACTTGCCAAACTTGACCAGTTAGTATCCATTGACTTTTTACAACATTTCTTTTATCTAATATGGGACCAGTGTAGATCAAGATCAAACTTACAGATCCATTCAGTTAGATCTGAATCTACTTAAGTAGCTTTTTGTATTCATTAGAATATTTCCACCAAAAAGTGAACAGTGTAGCTCCACATCACACTACTCAGATGTGCTGGCAGCTATAGGTCTACACTTGACACCCGTGTAATTAAAGCTGTATCCATAGAGAAAAGGGTACTTTTTATAGCATACACAAACATTTGTACAAACCCACATTTAAAAGCATTTTTGGAGAGTCAGCCTTTGATGAGAGGTTGAAAATGTTTCAAAATGTTAAAGATTTAGAAAAATTAGAGTATTGTCTATGTTGGGTTTATACAAGTGAGGATTTGTATAATAAACTGATGGTATTACATGTATATTTTTATGGTAGTGTTACACCTTCAAAAACTAAATTTAATTTGACAAAATAAAAAAAGGAAACAAATACATGAATTGACTGTCACACAAGCAATTGCGTTTCAAACGAAATCTGAGAATGGTCCAGTGTGTCAAACACTCCATACTGTTCTTAACTGATATAAAAATAACAGTTTTAAATTGAAAAACAGTTTACTCTGACACTATTTCAAAATAAATATGTTACATTTTAAGTTGGTATTTATAGGGAGGGAAGAAGTTACATGGAGGTAGAAAATAACAATGGCAAAACAGAAAGAGTTAATCTTCTTAAAAGTGATGGTACGACCTTATACCTAACAAGGTGAGTTGTTTCTTACAAGGATATAATGCAGGTAACAACTTTATCAGATGCAAATTGAATGCATGGAAAGACTAGCAATAAGTCTCCCAGTACATTCAATCAGTGCTGCATATACTACAAATTTTGATGTTATTTTGATTTTGGCTTGCAACCAAAACATCAAACAAGATGTGCGGCTACTGACATTTTCGTTGAGTAGTGCGGGAAATATAACTGACAGAACGTTATGCATTTTTAATCACGCCTTCACGCTGCTTTACTTTAAGCCACACCTTTTGATATTGTTTTAACATCCGCTAAGGGAATTAACCCACAGCGACAAAATTTTGATTGACAGCAAAATCAATTTGGAAGTAAAATACAGCATATTTTGATTGAAGCGGCAGTTCTATGAAACCTTTGACAAATATGGAGAGTTGATGACCATTAAATAGATGATATATGTTAAGTTGTCAGAACACAGTATCAGATTACATGTATTTTGAAGTAGCAAAGCCTTCTTTTGCTTTCAGAGACATTGCTGCAGTTTTAGACAGACACAAGAAATACAGATTTGACAAGATCCATTACGTGGTAATTACATTTCATCATCATCATCAAAATCATCATCACCTCAGTCATCATCATCATCTTTTTTCAAATCATCCCCATCATCATTATCATTGTTAATAACATCTTTTTCACTTAACTTTTCATCATCAGTCGTAGATCTCTGTAATATTCGATTTTTATTACATGAACTATAAATAGACGCAACGCGATTGGTCACACCTCCAAAATAACCGAGTCAATAAATCTAGATATTGACCCGGTTTCGCTGATATTGACCTGTCTATAAAAAGAATCCGAAAGTTTCCATCTTTTATATTATTTATAGAACATGTAATAAACTATTATATATATATAATATAATATTACTATTTATAGTTCATGTAATAAAACAGTTATTTACTTATTAGCTGGGAAATATGCTGTTGATATTGACCGCTATCGCCTCGGTCAATAACGATTTTTTAGGTCAATATCACAGCATATTTCCCAGCTAATAAGTAAATAATTGTATAATATTAACTCTACCCCATGGGATATGGCTGTCATCCCATGGGTGAATAGTGTAGATCCAGATCAGCCAGCACATCCGTGATTTTTGATCAAGAATGACAGTCTACATTGTTTGCTGTTGATTCATTATGTTATATCTGACAATGATGCGACATATGTGCCATCTGATCTGGATCTACACTGGTCTCGCATCTTATAAAACCTGTATAAACATGTAAAGGGTTGATAGTTCAAAAGATACACGACAATTTTAATTTACTCATGTTTGGCCCAAAGCAATATGAAATGTATTTCTGAAATTTCTCTTTTTCAGTTTAACCCTTTACTCCATGGACATGCCTTTATCACATGAGCAACTGGTGCAGATATGGATCAGCTGGCACATCTATGCCATCTGATCAGGATCTACACTGTTTGTTTTTAAATTCATTGGTTATTTCTGACCAAGAAACAAACAGTGTAAATCTTGACCAGGCTTTATGGTTGTGCCAGCTGATGTGGATCTAAACTGTTTGCTCATGCCATAAAGACATGTCTATGGATGAAAGGGTTAATAAAGATGGTCTTAAATCATTACCTGAACTATTGATAGAACCAATAAAAAACCATTTTTATTCTCTTTAACTTGTATTGAAATTTTCATGATATCTTTTGTATCAGTTTAAAAACTTTATTTAAGGTTGAAAATGCCCAACATGATCACTTTGCCAACATGCAAGCTGTTGTGGCTAGACTTCCAGACTGGAATCACAGGTACATATGTACTCTTGAGCACTAATTCTGTTTCTCAAAACCTATTTATATTGATGTAAATAATAATAAATTATTTAACCCTTTACAGCATATATATGGAGTTAATTAAATGTGTCATCTCATCTGGAACTGCATTGGTTGCTTCTTGATCTGAAAAACCTTTATGGATCTTACAGCAAACAGTGTAAGTTTTGATCAAATGGAACAGACATTCAGGCTGATCTGAATCTTCAGAGTTCATCGAAGGGATAAAAGCCATACATTTTCAAGAGTTAAAGCTGTCTTAATTTTATTATGTTTAATTTCTGCAATTCATTTGGGAAAAGTTGGAGCTTTAAAAAAAACCGAATGTTTATGCCAACTTGATGTAAATGCTGCCTTACAGGAAAGACTTATTCAAGAATACACAGCATAACCTTACAGCACTTGTTGTATACAGGAAAGGTTAATTCTATTATATACAGCACTTCCTTACAGAGAAGCAATAGTATTTGTTTGTTCATAGCACTCTCATACTGGATAGGGTCAATCTGTCAATCCAATACTTCCTTTCCACAAATACACAAAGTCCACATACCGGAAAAGCATAATCTGTTGTACACAGCACATAGAAACAATATTTGATTTTGTTGTTTTTTTTTTGTTTACCAGGTTGAATGATGACATTCATATTAAGTTCGGAAGAATTGAAGGGATTAGTACTCGGAAAGGCAATATTGTGTTCCTGAAAGATCTATTGGATGAAGCTAAAAATAGAATCAAAGCAGATATGTTATCGAAGGAAAGTAGGTATATGTAAATTGAAGGATTTGCTTGTTTGAAGACAGTTATTATATAGAATTCTTAAATACCTTAATAATTAATCCTTTACTCCAAGGGAAATGGCTGTTATCTGTTGGCAAACGGTGTAGATCCAGATCATCTGGCACATTCATGCCATCTAATCAGGATCTACATTGTTTGCCACTGATCTATGAGATTATTTCTGACCAAGAAGCAAACAATCTCGATCTAGACTGTTCACACATGCAATAAAACCTGGATATGTGGCATAGAGTGTTTATTATTGCTAAAGTATGAATAAAAATCAATAGCTAATTTGTTATATTCAAATTGGGATTCATACTAATATTTAATTATTACTGAAAGATACGAAAATTCACACAATTAAAATGGAAAGATAGGCACAAGCTTGGTATTCAATAAATGAATGAGCCATATTATCAATTTCACAAAATAAAATGACCAAGCAGTAATTTTTTGAAATGCACATCACTTTAAGCATATGTTCTTCTGGAATTTTTATTTGTCTATAAAGGTACAAAAGTAGATGGTGCAGACAATATAGAAAGAATTGCAGAAGAACTGGGGAGGAGTGCCATAATAACACAAGATCTAGGTCAACGGCGGCTCAAGAACTACAAATTTAACTGGGACAGAGTACAGTACAGTACAAAACTGCAGTATTGTCATGCTCGACTTTGTAGGTATGTGAATATTGTAAGATGTTTTCAACTGAGAATACGTAATTAAGAGCAAGACAATCAATTGAAAAGAGAATTTTCCAGAATGAACTTAAGTAAAAGACATTAAAATTGTATATAAATGTATGGTCTTTGTGTTACTTTCATTTAGTCTCTCTCTCTCTCTCTCTCTCTCTCTCTCTCTCTGATTTATTCATATGTAAGAGAGCTATGAAATATAAAACACAAAACAAAAAAAAAACAACAACACATTTTAGCAATCACTCCACACACAGCCTGTTTCTGAGATTTCTAGAAAAACTGATAATTATATTTTCACATTCACATTTTAGTTCAAATTGCCTGTTTATACTTGCTGCCAGAGAGACTGAAATAAAGATTGTAAAACATCTAGGCACAATGTAAAGAGTGAAATAATTCCAATGTTATCTTTAAATATTTTCATCAAATGTGATCCAGATGCATTCATAATTTTACTGGTTAGAAAAAACACACGATGTATCGACTAAAAACTGTATCATTTGATATCATTTGTGTACATGATGATACACATCCAGTCTAGATGATACACATGTACAAATCTTGGGGGGGGGGGGGGCATATATGGCAGGACACCGCTAATTGCTGTATATGTACTGACAATACGTTATCACAATGTGATTTTCTAATACCAGTATTTGTTATGTTGAATGAAACATACTTGAATATGTGCAATTTGAAAATAAACAAGCTGTAATTTGTGAATTTATGAGAAAACTTGCAATCAAAGCAGATTTTTCCATCAAATCTGCACAGTTTGCAAACTGATGTGTTAATCACTATTTGTTATTGTCAATAAAGTCAACCTAGTACAATGTTTTTTCATGTTATTAATTTTTATCATTAATAAAAGAAATTCAATATATTTGCAATAAGTAAGTAATATTGCAATATATCACAATGTCATTTTTCCAGGCAATACCCATCCCTATACTAATCAATAGTATTATCTATATTGCAGTATTGAGAGAACAAGTGGCCTAGCCATGGCGGAAGATTTTGAAGAGGAATATCTAACCTCCAATTCTGAAGCCGTCCTACTATTGGACCATTTAACAAGGTGTGTATATTTAAGGAATGATTCTTATTTTGGTGCGGTTCATGCAGATTGGACGTGCACGCGAGAGCTGGCAAATCCATAAACCGCGCTAGCGCTTTATGGTAAATTTGCCAGCTCTCGCGTGAACGTCCAATCTGCATGAACCGCACCAAAATAAGAATCATTACTTATATTTACATTTTATTCATTTTTTTCTTTAAATAAACTTAAGTCGAACGTTTTCAAAAATTAGTATTAAGTGAAAAGGGGGAGTAATACGTGGGAGTTTTCAATAGTTACAGCCATGACGTTACTGACGTCATTACGGGTCATGCGGTTCATGCAAAATGAACCGAATTTTTTTAAACAAAGAAGTCAATAGGAATGTAAATATTGTGTTGTATTCTTTGTTATTTAATGTAATGCATTTAATCCTTCACTCCATGGATATGGCTATTATACCATGTGCGACTAGTGTAGATACATACCAGCCTATACATGTGTGCAGTCTGCTCAGGATCTACACTAAATCTACTAATTGGGTATTTAGATAAAAATTATCTTCTGGTTTTTTTTTTAACGGAAAAGAAATCCATTTGTTTTGTTTTTAATTTGTTTGGTAATTATCAAGGTGCACTGCAGGATATATTTAATTCTTAAGGTCACATTTTCACATCTTAATTCAAAGACATGTAGTTTGATGAATATCTGAGCTTTACATGTAATTGTTAATGAAATACCGGAATAAGAACTGAGATCTATTAATAACCATAATATTTACATGTATTATTAATAATCTGACTTTCACAAAAGTTGTATATACATTGTATTTTTAGATTTGAAGAAGTGGTATCCACAACTTTCAGCTCCTTAGAACCTTATCATGTTGTGCAATACTTGGATCAACTCTGGTAAGTATCTTATTTCAGTAATGTGATGCTTTTCTTTCATCAATAATAAACAAGCATAAAGAAGCATGCATTTCAAAACAGAAAATTCTCTGGCGAAACTTTTTTTACCATGTTCAAGGGAATTAACTCAAAATAAACAAACCATTTTGCTAATAGCATTTAGCTCCCTTTGATTAGAAAGATACATGTATATTAGAAGGGCATAATTATTAGAAGGGCATAATTATTATCTTTTTCCATGAATAGTGGTAAATGCATATTTATTATCTTTTTTATTGAATAGTGGTAAATAGAATAATTTTCAAGAGGTACTACAGAACACTGCCTACAGTAACATTTGGGGCTCAGACATACAAAATACATTAATTTCCAACCTAAAGGTTAAATTGTCTTAGCATGGTCTCCATATACATATAGAAAATTGTAGACAGCATATTGTGCCAGCTGATCTTGATCTGCTTTTTTTTCCCATGTAATTATAATTGTATTTGAGTTATGTATTGTTTTTGAGTTATGGGTTATTAATATGAATTTCGGTTATAAACCATGTAATAATTATTTATGACATACCTTTTCAACTATAACAACACGAAATGACGTTGATTTCTTTTAATTATTTGTAATAAACTATGGATAATAAAATATTGTTAAATGTGTTTTATTATTATAAGATTGGGGAATTACGGCCACGACTTATACTGAGACTCCAAAGGATATCTTTCCAAAGTGAGTCTTGGAAGTTAATCCCCATCTGGAGACAGACATGCATGAAGTTATGCGCAAAATGAATGGCAAAACGTAACCGCGAGAGATGGTGGCTTTCCAAGGCAAAATCTAGCTACTTCCAAGTGCAAATGCACAGCCATTCGGTCGCAAATAGTGTAGCAATCAGGCAAGGCAATACTATAGCAATTATTCCTTTAGCAATTTATCCATGCAACACAGTAGTAACTAGGCGATGCAACAATAGCAATACTGTCCGTGCAATGCCAGGCAATACGTAGCAATTACTCCAGGCAACACCTTAGCAATTAGGCAATGCAATACTGTATCAATACGGTCAAGGCAATGTTAGGCAATACTGTAGCAATTATTCCAGGCAACACCGTAGCAATTAGGCAATGCAATACTGTAGCAATACGGTCAAGGCAATGCAAAGCAATACTGTTGCAATACTGTAGCAATACGGACAAGGCAATACAGTATCAATTAGGCCAGGCAATACTGTAGCAATAAGGCGAGGCAACAAATCCCGCCATTCTGCAAAGCAAATAATCCAGCA
Source organism: Corbicula japonica (assembly GCA_038501625.1). Lineage (NCBI taxonomy): Eukaryota > Metazoa > Mollusca > Bivalvia > Venerida > Cyrenidae > Corbicula > Corbicula japonica. The sequence continues at coordinate 5,350,221 of JAZAYU010000005.1, read as the reverse complement.
ATTAGGTGTTGCGAATAATCCATCAGGAATGGGAGGCACCTAGCTAGGCTATTCCGAGCGCCAGATCCCATCCGTATTATGCAAAGCCGCCCACACTTTTTGAAAATGTTGTCAAGCGTTTCCCCTCTCGCACTGAAGGATCGGCCAACATATGCGAGAGAGGAGACGCGAGCGCTCTATAGTGAAAAATTAAATAATGTGTATATAAAATTGATGTTTTATCATTAATGTTACTAGAATGCATGCATGTCCGTCTCCAGAAGGGAAGAATTTTTCCGCCACTAATAAATTTATTTTAAATTTATCCCCAAAAATTCTAAAGTATGAAAAAAGGGGGGACTTTCAAAGACATCGGACACGACAAATATGAAAATATTGCAGGCCCGGTTTGGTTGAGCCTGTTCAAAACAAGTTTACTTAAGATGGGCGATTAAAGCTTCTTTCAGAGTATCGAGATACCACTCTATACCGACAAGGGACAAGTGGACGCCGTCCTCCCGGAAAAGACCCGAAGTCCGGAAATCAATCTCAGAATTGATTATACCAAAAGGCCCACCTATTTTGATTTGTTGTCGGCCCCACCTGTTTATTCTTTGGCGTATGCGTTCGTAGACTGGGTTCATACTTTCCCCTCCCCCCCATGACACCCTTTGCAAAATATTGAACCAAAGTAAAATGGTCTGGGGAAAGGCGGTGCGCAGGTACTGAATTCCCTGTTCTATAAGGGTAAAAAGATCCCTCGTTTGTGTACGCACCAGATCGTTTCCGCCCAAGTTGATCACAATGATGTCTGGTGCGGCTCTCAACGCTACGTCGCACTGTAGGCTGTGAATGAAATCTGCCCATCCCATCCCCCGAATTCCCCACCAGGCGATTGTTTTCCCAGGTATTCTTAGGTTTTCCCTGCCTGTGTCTCTCGCATGTCTTCCGGCCCAGTAAGGGATAGAATCCCCGAGAACCCATATGTCTGTTAAAATAATGCAAAATATTTTGATCAATTAATAAACATTTACATTATATTTTATTGCTGCCTTTTGTTATATTAGGGATTGTGTTTGTTAACTGTTTCCGGAGAACCGGTTTTTAACGAATGTACAATTTGTATGCATTCGAATTCCACCTCCCAAGTTTCATAATTGCCTCGTTTGATACGCCTTGAGCTGCTAGATCTGACGCCCGACCAATTCTAAAACTGTGGGTTTTGAAGTTTTTGTCGAAAATATTGAGTTTTATTAACGCCTTTTGTAACACGGCTGCAAACTGCAGGCGTGTAACAGGGAAACCGTTTGCATGGCAAAAGAGCGGCCCATCAATATTTGGCCGTATTTCTATAAATCGAGATACGCCCTGAACAGGGCAAAGAAGTTCATTTGCCTCCTTTGGTAAACGCAATACCGTCGGGTTTCCACACTGGTTAGTCTTTGATTTGTTAAGCGAAATCGTGATAGACGTATTGTTGTCGGAGAATTTTATATCCTTACTGGACATCGCTCTATCAGTCATGACCGGTGAGGCAGCAACAATTTCGCTAACTCGAAATAAGCCAAAATAGGCCAGGACAAAAGCGGCTGTGAATAATTTTACTTCGTAAGAATTGTAGCATACTCTGTGTAAAACTAAGCAAATTTCATGCAGCATATTTTTTGAAATTGGAGCTCGGGGATCCTTTTTGTTTTTCGACCGTTTACAACCTTCTAAAAGCTTTTTGATAATGAACAAATCTGAAATATCGAACCATCCATTTATTTTATGCATGTAGCTTAATCCCGATATGTATGTACAAATAGTGTTTGGAGAAAACCCCTTTTCAAAACAATAGGAGATAAACAGTGTTATGTGCTCTTTTTTGGCCGGCCATTCTATTTGCATTTCGTATTGTGTTCGAAAATTGTTGAAAGATATTATAGCGGTTTGATAAGTTGATAAAGTATTTGGAGCAACACTATTTGTTAATAGCAGCTCTGTTCTGCGTCTAAGATTTTCCACAGATGGATTGGTACCAGGGTTGGGTTGCAATCCGCTTCTGGGGCTAAAACCCGAAACTTGTCGATCTGAAAGCGAGATAATGCATCACAAATGACGTTAGATGAACCTGCCACGTGACTTGCTTTAAGAATAACGTTTGATTGTAAACATTTCAAGGTAAGAGCCCGGATGATATGCATTACCCGGTCGGATTTTGAAGTAAGGCTATTAAGAATATGCACCACAGCTATATTGTCACAATTAAACTTTATTTTCTTGTTACGGAAGTGTTCGCCCCAGATGTATACCGCAACCAGAATGGGGAACAGTTCGAGAACTGTAATGTCATTTGTAATTCCTAATTTTTGCCATTCTGATGGCCAGGCTGAGTGCGACCAGTGACCCTTAAAATAAATGCCAAATCCTAGGCCAGGGCCCCCAGCGCTATCCGTAAAGAGCTCGAGATCGACATTTGTTGTCCAAAACCTATCATGGAAAACTGAAATTCCGTTATGTTCGTCAAAAAATTTGAGCCACATTTCCAAGTCCAGTTTGATACCCTTATTCAAACGAATGTGATGATACGGTTTAAAAAGGCCGCATGTGGAGTTTATAAGACGCCTGCAAAATGGGCGGCCCATAGCAATTGCTCTACAACAAAAGTTTAAGGAGCCAATCAAAGATTGCATGTCCTTCAGGACAGCTTTTTCTAATCACAAAATTTTGGTGATTTTTTCTTTAACCTCAAAAATTTTCTCGTGCGGTATGCGTACTACCATTTTATTGGAATCTAGTTCAAGGCCAAGAAATATTAGTATAGTAGTCGGACCTTCTGTTTTATCGTCCGCTAGTGGTACATTTAGTTGGTCCATAGTCTGTTTGAAAGTGTTCATTACTTTAGAGCACAAAAATGTGGTTTTATCACCTCCTAAGAAATCATCTAAATAGTGGATTAATCTACCAGAACGGATCTGTCTTTTGACTACGAACTCGAGGAATGTTGAAAATTTTTCGAAAATGCTGCAACTTATACTTGCGCCAAATGGGAGGGATTTGTCAACGTAAAATAGTTTATCAAAGCTAAAACCTAGAAGTTCAAAGTCTCGCGGGCGTATGGGAAGCAAACGAAATGCATTTTTAATGTCTATTTTAAACAAATGACAATTTTGACCTAAATCTTGGACCATATGAATTGCTTCGTCAAAATGTGTATATTCAACTGAGCAGATTGCTGGGTCTATGTAGTCGTTTATTGACTCGCCCCTTGGATATGACAGGTGGTGAATGAGTCTAAAGTCTTCGGTATTTTTCTTTGGTACTAGCCCAATTGGCGATACTATTAAATTAGGGAGAGGAGGGGCGCTGAAAGGGCCCGCCACCCTTTTGGCTATAATTTCTTTCGTTATTTTCTCTCTAACGACAGCCGGGTTTTCCATGGCTGACTTTAAATTTTTTGAATTTCTCGGAAGCCTAGGCCCCGCATATTGTAAACTAAAACCGTTCTTAAAACCATCTAATAGTATGTTTCTGTCTTCTGAGTTGTAATCATATAAATGTTTAAAAAGTTGTCCTAAATTAATGGGTGTGTATGCTAAATTAGTGAGATCCAAATTTTCTGGCCCAAATTTTTGATTACTTTTCTGTGGCACTTCTGTGCTGCCCCCTACCTCTACCTCTACCGCGATAGAAGGGTTTTGCTCGAAAGGGCTCGTTCGGGTTCGAAGCCGGATATTGTAAGGTATTAGTTTGTCTTTGCGTTTTGAAGCAGTTTATCAAACTATGAGGATTGCCACAAGCAGAACACACATGCTGAAATTTGCAGTTTTGCCATTTGCACGAACCCTTGTTAAAATCTATACAAGCGTGTGGGGGAAAGTTAGGCCTATAAGGCGTTGAAGGCTGACGTGTGTCAGTCACGTTCATGCACCTAAACCAAAGATCGCTGTTGATGGCCGCCCAGGAACTAGGCGAAACCGCTTGGCGAAGACGGAATTGTTTATCATATGTTTGCCATGCGAAACCGGGCCGCATTGAACATTCGCGAATTGTTGAGATATAGTGCAGCAACTCAATGGCCTTGTCAGTGTAAACCCGCAAGTAAATAGAGGCAAATATTATGAAAGCGTCTGTCCATTTCTGAATGCTACCTATGAAGTCCTTACACTCTTTCGGACGGGAAATTAATTGACCATCCGAAATCATAAGTGTTTGCCCGGTGCATATTTCGGACAGTTCAACTGCTCCTTTAAGTAATAATGAGAGATTAATATATTTCCCCTTATATATTTTCTGTTTTATTTCATTTGGAACGTGCACGGCAAGGTCGTCTTGCGACGTACGGAACATTTCGGGCTGTAAAGAATTCTGATGAAACGAGTTCAAGGAATCCATAGGTGTGATGAAATTTTGATGAGCGACAGTGCCAGGAACGGTCATTGTGCCCGTACTGACGCATGTCTGTCTCGCCGTATTTTGCGGGGCCGAGTTTGTAAGATCGGTATTAGACCGAGTATCAGACCGGGAGGGAACAAGATTACCACCACACCCTATATTACTAACATTGTTGGGCAAATTTACTATTTGTGAAGCGCGAATTATGTGGTCAAAGTCAATCACATGGCTACTCAGATTTTTCTCACCTTTGTCCTCCTCCAATATCCGTGTATCGTCAGAGCGTAGGCGTTTATTTCCTACATTACTCCGTTGTTGGTCTGTTTTCCTTTTACCCTTGCCTCTTCCAGGCATAATTAACCTCTGATTATTAGGATTTTACCGGATAAAATTTAGTGTACTTTTTTTGCGGCTTGCAGTTGCGGACGATCGATTGGAAAGGCCGGGTAATCCGTGTAAACCGGAAACTGAAACGTTAGTTGCCCCTGATGTTATGTAAGCGGGAAAAGAGTCCGAAAAGTTTAAGCAAAATAATAACGATTGATTTCTCACTGAAATAATCGGCATTATTGTATGCAGTAGATTGAAACACTAAAGTGATAATGGTGTATACCATTTTATTTTCAGTGATCATGTGAATGCAGCTTATAGAACCTGCAATGTTAAACAAGCCAGTGTAGAAGTTGGGCAGGTAGGAAAGTAATTCTTAATAGAGCCTCATCTTGAGATAATTCACTTAATTGAGAAATCTTTTGTTGTTTTCTCTTTAAGACATTTGTGATGACATTGTATTTTTATACCGATTCAAATTCCTTTTACACCTACATGTATTTAGCTAGCCAAACCTTTTGCTCCATGGCTACGGCTTGTATCACCTTGTGCAACCAATCTAAATCCATATTACCTGCTCTTCCGTACAGTAATTTGGATCTACTTTCAGCTTTTTGGTGTGAAATTACCTAATGAATTTAAAAGTGCCGAGTGTATATCCTGATAAGACAGCATGGATGTGCAGACTAATGACTCTGTTCACCCATGGAATTCAAGTCATTTCCCATGGAATAAAGGGATAAAAAATGTTCTGGCAGCACTGCTCATATTTTTACACAAATGCATTAACAATTTAACAGTGTTGCCAATAAAAAAAAATAAAGCTTTAGGTTATACATCGAGTGTTACAGGACCCTTAATAATGGTGAGGCTGAATTCTTAGACATGCTCAATATTCTGTTTAACAGTTTCATTGCCACATTAATTTCTAATAATTTTGTTAATGAAACCGCAAGAACACCTGGATAAATGTTCTTAAATGTATGCCAGTTAGTCAGCATTTCCTTTTTGTTAATCCTATACAGTAAATTATTTAATATTACAGTGAAACCCTGTTTTAAGACCAACATTGGGACAGGAAAAAAAGTGGTCTTATATGTGGTGTGGTCTTAGAAAATAGTGCAAAACTGTAAAATGGGACATCGGAATAGAGGTCTTATTAACCGTGTCTTAATTTCGGGGTGGTAATAATGAGGGGTTTTACTGTGCTGTGTTACTTGTGGGCCATTTATTTGAAACTGCATACAACCATATACATGTACATTCTGGCAGTGAACTTGACAATTTATTGTATTTCTTGCCCCATACTTTCCATATTAACCCACATTACCCCATTTGTTAGACTGGCATATAGTCAGCTTGTGGATACTTTCTTTCAAACAAAATGACCCGATATTTAATTTTCTTCTTCAGGCATACTTACAGATGTTCCTTTCAAGCAAGATCACCCTGGGAAACGGCTTGTCTTTATTAGGACTACAACCTCTGGAGAAAATGTAATAAAATATGTTAACAATATTGCAAGTGTCTTGTTGTCATTAAAAAAACCCTTGTGTTGTATTATTTGTGAATTGGTCTTGAAATATTCACAAGTGCGAATATAATAATAAGATAATAAAGTAAAAAAACACAGGCGTGTTTTCTCTATGATGTTTATATAAGCATGCACTGCGAAGTATATTCTATTTCAAACAATACAATACACAACACTCTGTGTTAGTCATTTTCTTGACCGTTACAGCATACACATTAAATACTATTTGTTTGAAATTGGAAAAAATATGTTCCATTAGGAAGTCTCAAAGATGCAAATGAAAAACTTCGAAGTAGTTTTTCGAAGAAAGTAGAGTCGATTGGTCTCTTTAGTGAAAAAGTTAGATATATTGAAATAGCCCACAGCTCAAAGGATAAAAACCAACATTTGATTCACAATAATGAAGATAATATAAGCAAAAGAAAAATACTAGTAGGCGAAAAGCTGATCATATTTTGTTGCAGTTATTCTGAAATGAAAAGCCATTTTTAAGAAACTCAACAAAGACTCCCATCATGTCTTCTTTCGGTTTCAAGGTCAAAATGTGTTTTGCTGTATAATTTTAAACCTTTGCTGTATAATTTTGTTGGTATCTGTATCATTTTTTAAAATATAGAGATTCCAGAGTTATTATCCCTTTCCTCCACATATAGGCATTTTTACGCATGTGCGACCAGTGTAGATCCAGATCTGCCTGCACATCCGTACCGTCTGATCAGGATCTGCACTGGTCGCATTTTGGTCAGAAATAACCTGATGAATCAAAAAGCAAACAGTTTAGATCCTGATCAGACCACACGGATGTGCTGGCTGATCTGGATCTAAACTGTGTGCCCACTCAATATAGGTGTATCTATTGAGGAAAGGGTTAATATTGTGTGTCTGTGCTATGTAAATAAATCATTCTTTCATATGACTATCATCCAAACATAAAACTAGATAAAAGAAACTGCACTGCCGCACTTTCATTGGGCTTGTAATCAGTATTAATTTAGGGGTTTAAAAAATAGAGCAAAAATGTTTTGACGTCGAACCGAAGTAGAAATGATGCGAGTCTTAACTGATTTTTTAAAGCTGTAATTAAGCATTTTCATTTCAGTATTATCTCAACAACACGATATATAGGTAATGATTTATCTATCCATGTGTGTTTATATTGGCAGTTACCAATACATCCCCTGCGCAATGTTTAAAAAAAAAAGATATTTTAGTAACACTGTGACCTCGACAATCAAAATACAGGCATAGCTTTGCACATACTGTAGTTACCATTTAAGCTATGTTTTATTATAATCCCATCATGCATTTTCCATTGACAGGAATGTTTCCTGCCAAAATAACATGATCAAAAACCCCAATTTCTTAAAAAAAAAAACTGGTTAATAAAAGAAGCAAACACTACTGTGATCAAGCTTTTATTCACACATTACAGTCGTATAAAAAGAACATGTACACTGTGTAAGATGTGGCGATGTGTAATACAATACAACAGTACTGTGATAAGTATGCTATCTGATACCTTTTAACATATAACATAAAATGCTGGTGTCTTTTTTTTGGGGGGGGTGGGGAGGGGGTTAAAGATTTGTAACAGCTTTCTTTACATGATTAAAAACTTTGCAAATGCAGGATTAAAAACTTTGCAAAATCCACCCTCAACTGGGAAATATAATAGTTCTTTTTTATTTAAAATCTTAATATAAAGCAGAGCAAATACAAAATTTGTAGTGGTTTCAATCACAGGATAGGTGGTCTGCCAGAGTCCACAATAATAAATGTACATAAACAAAATTAGACTAGTTTTCAAAACTGCCTGAAACATGATTGACATATATGGGCAAATGCAGGACTCCAATTAGCTTACAGTATAGTTAAGTTCTTGGTCAGAACTAAGATTGGAAACCAGCAAATCACAAGCATCAGATTGGCTGAAATGGCAAACAGTAGCCATTTCAGCCAATCAGATGCTTAAAATTTGAGACTAAGGCAACAGGTCGCCATTTCAGCCATTCAGATGCTTGAAATTTGAGACTGGTCTCCAGATTAAGTTTTATTATCTTGGGCAACATATGTTCCATTAGGAAGAACAAAATCTAAACAGGACTAGAATTTATTGCCGATATCAGGTGAATTCGTCATCTGCATTTTCAGTCTTGGGTTCAACAGAGTGGTAGTGTTCTCCCAGTCCATAGGCATGTCTGTAGTATCTGAAAGGTGAATAAGATTTCCTTCAACTGTGTGGCCTAAAGTCGTATGTTAACCTTTTCCTCCATATATATGCCTAAATGGCATGGGCAAACATTGTAGATTCAGATCAGCCGAATCAGAATCTACACTGTTTGCTTTTTTATTAATTAGGTTACCATTATTTTTTACCAAAAAGCAAACATTGTAGATCAGGCTGATCTGGATCTACACTGTTTGCTCATGCGATAAAAGGCTTGTATATGGAGAAAGGGTTAATGCAGCTTTTGGTGTTTTGACCTGACTTCAAACTATCTATTCAATAACAAATTCTCTGTAATTTGAAAGAGTCTTGGAAAAAACCTTAATTCTTTTGAACACAGTTCAAAGAGTATGTCACATTTGTGAACAGTGTAGACCCAGATCCCCCTGAGCACCAGTACAGTCCAATCAGGGTCTACACTGTTTTCTATACATTTAAGTGATACAGTTATTTTTAGCTCACCTGAGCACTTGTGCTCATGGTGAGCTTTTAGGATCGCCCTGTGTCCGTCGTCCGTCGTGCGTCGTCAATTTTTGCTTTAAACAACATCTCCTCTTAAACCCCTGGGCCAAAGTTGATGAAACTTGCCACAAATGTTCCTTGCATGAAGCTCTTCCAAAGTTGTTCAAAGAAATTAATTCCATGCAGAACTCTGGTTGCCATGGCAACCGAAAGAAAAAACTTTAAAAATCTTCTTGTCTGAAACCACAAGGCCTAGAGCTTAGATATTTGGCATTTAGCATCCTCTAGTAGAACTCTACAAAGATTGTTCAAATTATTTCCCTGGGGTCAAAATTGGCCCCGCCCCAGGGGTCACTTCATTTTATATAGACTTATATAGGAAAAACTTTAAAAATCTTCTTGTCTGAAACCACAAGGCCTAGAGCTTAGATATTTGGCATTTAGCATCCTCTAGTGGAACTCTACAAAGATTGTTCAAATTATTTCCCTGGGGTCAAAATAGGCCCCGCCCCAGGGGTCACTTCATTTTATATAGACTTATATAGGAAAAACTTTAAAAATCTTCTTGTCTGAAACCACAAGGCCTAGAGCTTAGATATTTGGCATTTAGTATCCTCTAGTGGAACTCTACAAAGATTGTTCAAATTATTTCCCTTGGGTCAAAATTGGCCCCGCCCCAGGGGTCACTTCATTTTACATAGACTTATATAGGAAAAACTTTAAAAATCTTCTTGTCTGAAACCACAAGGCCTAGAGCTTAGATATTTGGCATTTAGCACCCTCTAGTGGAACTCTACAATTATTGTTCAAATTATTTCCCTGGGGTCAAAATTGGCCCCGCCCCAGGGGTCACTTCATTTTATATAGACTTATATAGGAAAAACTTGAATTCTGTTTTTAACCTTTGATTTTCTACAGTTATTAACCAGATTTTGACACAGCCATTATACCATCTTAAAATTAAATCTTTCCTGAACAATTCATTCACTGGTTGTTCAGGGATAAAATTTTAAACAAAAATTTTAGTAGCAGAGTGAAAATTTCAAGTGTCAAAATTTCAATAGTTCTACCTGTCTTCAGCTATATTAAGATGTATTAGGATGCACTATCAAGTTCATTGCTCCAGTTGCTGGTCAAATGACCTACTGAACTTTCCTGCTTCAAGATCTGTGTTTTGCAATATTAAGAACTTTGCTCTGGAAGTTTTTATAAGGTAAATTTTGACATCTATGGATACTGACCAAATAAACATTCTTAATACTTTATAGCACTGAATATCAGGCTTTTCTAAATATTTTATTTAAATTCATAAGTAAAACAACAACAACAACGACAAATTTGTAGCACATTCTCAAAATGTTCAGACTATATTAACCCTTTTGTCCATAGACACAACTTTTTGCTTGGGCGAACAGTGTAGATCCAGATCAGCCGGCACATCCGAACCATCTGATCAGGATCTGCACTGTTGGATTTTTGATTCATTAGGTTATATATGACTAAAATGGGACCAGTGCAGATCCTGATCAGATGGCATTAATTGTCAAAATCGAATATTTCTACCTGTCTTCAGCTATATTTAGGTATGATGTTTACCACATATAGTTATATAGGAAAAACATGAAAAATCATTTTTCTCCAAAACTAATAGGACTAGATCTTAGATATTTGGTGCTGAGTATTGTGTAGAGACCCTTTATCAACTTTGTTTAAAAGTTGGCCCTGGGGTCAAAATTGTCCCCGTCCCAGGGGCCCTTAATATGTGAAAAAGGCAAACTTTTAAAATCTTTCTACTTGAAATCTCAATGCTTAAAGCTTAGATATTTGGTATGTAGCATTGTCTAGTGGATGTCTACCAAGTCTGTTTAAATTATGTCCCCTGGGCCAAAATTGGACACACCCCAGGGTTCTCTTCATTTACATTGATTTATATAGGAAACATGAAAAATCATTTTTCTCGGAAACTAATAGGACTAGACCTTAGATATTTGATGTTGAGTATTGTGAAGAGACCCTTTACCAACATTGTTTAAATGTTGACCCTGGGGTCAATATTGGCCTCGCCCCGGGGGCCCTTAATATGTAAAAAAGGCAATTTTTAAAAATCTTCTTACTGGAAACCTCAATGCCTTAAGCTTAGATATTTGGTATGTAGCATTGTCTAGTGGATATCTACCAAGTTTGTTCAAATTATGTCCCCTGGGCCAAGATTGGCTACGCCCCAGGGTTCTCTTAGTTTGCATTGATTTATATTGAAAAACATAAATAATCATTTTTCTCTGAAACTAATGTGACTAGACCTTAGATATTTCATGTTGAGTATTGTAATTTACTAAGAGACCCTTTACCAGCATTATTTAAATGTAGGCCCTGGGGTAAAGCTGAAAGTACTTTTGTACTCAGGTGAGCAATACAGGGCCATGATGGCCCTCTTGTTTTTTTATAAAACATGCCTATAAGTATTATTACTAAAACAGTTTCTCCCCAAAAGAGAGCTTGCTAAAAGAAAGGATCACACAATACGTTGAAATGATATGAATTAACAGTCCCAATAGACTCTGATGTATATTCTGTCCTGGATTAAGCACGCTAGTATTCATGCAACTGTTGTGCGGCTGTGGGGAAAATCATAATTTGCTGGCATTCCACTGTGAATAAACAGTAGAATATGAAAATAATATGAAACTCTCTTTTTTTTCTCCTTAATGCTTAAAATCGCCAAATGCAATGCAAATTCTATAGAATATGGTTTAAACTAAAATAGAAAAAAGACTGAACATTTGCAGCAAATGATTTGAAGCAGAAATCTATATTATTCTTTCAAAACAATACAAAACAAAATATCCAATGACCCCTGCAGTAGGAAAAACAATATAAAACAATATAATAATAATAATTTTGTGCATTTAGTAAGTAGACCAACGTTAAAACTAGAGGACTGCCATCAAACTGTTCTCCTGTTACTAATGATGGTCCCTCGGACTGAACAACTTCTATCGGTATCCTCAGCACATTGCACAACGCTTGAATCTGAAAAAAAAAACCCACCTTATCACTGATTAACTGAGCAAACAAGTTACTATTATATATTTATCCGTTGACTTCATATTTCAGGTTGTGGAAAACGTTACATTTATTTCGTCACATTATCCCTTTACTCTTTGAATAATACTTATATCTGTTGTATTGCCAGTGTGATCTAGATCAGCCTGCACATCTGGGCATTCTGATCTGGATCTAAAGTAGCTGCTTTCAGATCCATTGGTTTATTTCTTACCAAGAAGCAAACATTGTAGATCTACACTGATCAGACAAATAATATAAGCCATATAAATGGGTTAAAAAGTTATGATAGATAACTTAAATACTGTATCGTTTTGCTAAAAATGGACAAATCTCACCGATTAGTTGTATGTTCATCTTCGAAAATTGCTTAAAATAATGTCTCCATTAACCCTTGTCCCATATATAAAATAATTAACCCTTTACTACATAGATAAAAATTTATGGTGTGGGCAAACTGTGTAGATCCAGATCAGCCAGCACATTCATGCCATCTGATCAGGATCTTCACTGTTCACTTTCACATTTAATAGATAATTTCAAACAAAGATGGACAAGTGCAGATCAGATGGCAAGGATGTGTGGGCTGATCTGGATCTACACTGTTCGCCCATTTGATGAAAGGCATATATATGGAGGAAAGGGTTAACATTTCCTTCAATCTGGATCATTTCAACTGTTTAACAACTTTACTAATAAATCCTAGAAACAATCTAGTGCCCAATTAGAAATATTTCAACCTTTAAACAATTACCACATGTAAGCAAATACATGTGTTGAGTGGCATTTGTCTCTATTTTGTTTATTTAGGTTCCGCAGGAAAATAGTAAATATTCTAACAAGTTGCTAAAGATATTACAATAGATTTACCTCTAGCTGTCCACCCCAAGCAGGTGTTGTTTCCAACTGCTTACAGTACTCCTCAAAATCCTCTGTAAATATGGAAGAATTTGAAAACTTGTAACAAATTTGTAAAGTGGCCTACAATTATCATATATTAAGAAATGGCAAAGTTATAGCCAACATGATGTTTCTGTGATGGACTGAAAAAAGTGATTCTAAAGGCCAATTCAAATACTGAGCACTTGTTTTCTGAACAGCCAGTCATCAAATAGGTTTTATAAAAGGCTAGGCTAAACATTCCTGTTTATTATTAAAAAGAACATCAAGTTCCTGAGCTAAGTTCTAGACCATTTTTCTACACTACTTTCACTAGCCAGCCTTCTTGCAAATCAATACCTTGTGTGTAACAGTCACCATTATCCTTGGTAAGAAAGGGCATAAAGTCATCCGGATGTTCTCTCATGTATGTGGCCACCTGAGACCTCAAACTGTTGGTACTGCTCTAAAGAAACAAAATACATTAAGTATGTAGAATGTACATATAATTCAAAAAGATATATTATGTATCTTTACATTACCCTTTTACTTCATATACAGGTGATTTATAGCATGTGCGACCAGTGTAGATTCAGATAAGCCAGAACATCTGTGCTGTCTGATCAGGATCTACACTGTTCACTTATTGGTCAGAAATAACCAAATGATACTAACAGCAAACAGTTCAGGTCCTGATCAGACGCCATGGATGTGTCGGCTGATCTGGATCTACACTGTTTGCACATGTGCAAAAACCCTTATGTATGGAGTAAAGCATTATGTATATTGTATTGTATGTACTCATCAATCAATCCTCCATTATTCTTATAAAGTCAAATTTACCTTAAGCAGCCACCTATGGGAAGCGAGAACAAAAGTAGTACAGATGATTATTTATGTTCATACATAGTAGAAACAAATGCACAGAATAACAGAGAACAATGGTGTTAGATAGATAGAATCTATCTATAAATCTATCTATCTATCTATTGTTGTTATCACTGGATTGAGAAAAGAGCTACCTATTAATCGCATTTGGCTGTTTAATACAGCTGTGCACTTATGCAGATTAAACTGTATGTTCTGACTGTACCAAGTTTCCAATAAGGAACTAAAGTGGCAAATGTTTTCTGATGACGCACGGTCATTAAAAAAAATTGCTACACAGAACTGATACCACTTGAATAAATGCAGTCATGCACTTTAACTCCTAAATGAAAGATTCTAATCATTGTGATTCACAAGTGTTTGGTAGGCAACAAGCATTCCTGACTATGATTAATGCATGCTTTTCTTATTGGTTTGTCCAGCTCAAACAGGTTTCAAACTAAAGATTAAAAAAAGAAGTAAGGGGGCATTTTCAGTTTCTTCAAATTAAAAAAAAATCATTTCATCTGGATTTTCAAACAGTTTCTCTTCTCTGATGAGTTTTTTTTCTCCATTGCAAACATATTTCAAGACAGATTGTTTATGTGTTATGATTTAGTTTTAAAAAGCTTCAACAAAGTATTGTATAAAATGCACAAGAACAAAACATTAAGATAACATACTTGAACTTTTCTCTCCTTCAACTGGTGAGTAATAGCTGCATACAAACTGTAAATATAAGTAAAACAATTACCATTGGTCTATACAGTAGATGCACTTCTACTCATGGGCATAAAATATCATGTTTTACTGTTAATTCGTAAATTTGTTTTTCTATTTTTTCAAAAAATTAATATGCTTGAGTTCCATTCTTCATTTTAAATTGGTAGATCAGTGCCCAAGGTTATAAAACTGAGCATGGAAACCAGTCTCAAATCTCAAGCATCTGATTGGCTGAAATGGCGACCAGTCGCCATTTCAGCCAATCAGATGCTTGAGATTTGAGACTGGTTTCCATGCTCAGCTTTATAACCTTGGGACCAGCACACAAAATCCACAAAAATAAGTACCCCACAAATAATAAGTAATTCACACTAAACAAAGATTTTAGGTATGATAGCTGATCACAAAACCATGTATTTCGCTGTCTTTTTCAATGTGACTTCCTGATATTCATATATTATGTATTTCGCTGTCTTTTTCAATGTGACTTCCTGATATTCATTTATCACATTTTTCACAGTATTTTTCAATGTGAGTTCCTGATATTCAAATATCATGTATTTCGGTCCTGTCTGTTTCAATGTGACTTCCTGATATTCATTTATCACATTTTTCACAGTATTTTTCAATGTGAATTTTCCTGATATTCATATATTATGTATTTCGCTGTCTTTTTCAATGTGACTTCCTGATATTGATACATCATATTTTTCACAGTACTTTTCGATGTGACTTTTCCCGATATTCATATATCATGTATTTCGCTGTTTTTTTAAATGTGACTTCCTGATATTCATTTATCATATTTTTCACAGTACTTTTCAATGTGACTTTTCCTGATATTCATATATCATGTATTTCGCTGTCTTTTTCAATGTGACTTCCTGATATTTATTTATCACATTTTCACAGTACTTTTCAATGTGACTTTTCCTGATATTCATATATCATGTATTTTGCTGTCTTTTTCGACTTCCTGATATTGATATATCATATTTTTCGCTGTATTTTCAACGTGACTTTTCCTGATATTCATACCGTATATCATGTATTTCGCTGTCTTTTTCAATCTGACTTCATGATATTCATAAATCATAGTATTCACTCTAGTTTTTAACGTGACTTTTACTGATATTCATATTTAACTGGTCTCAAAGTTATAAAACCAAGTTTGGAAACCAGTCTCAGATCTCAGCAATCTGATTGGTTAAAATAGAGCACAGTCTCAGAGCTGACAATGGGAAGCTAGAGTTCAGATTCTGGTTTCCAGTCTCAGATATATAAACTTGGAGCCTGTTTTACATATTTTACATTTTCACAATATTTTATACATGCATGCATTACTTTTTATACATGTAAAGAAATTACAATTACAATATAATAATCTTTTAATACTTATTCAAAAATTCATAATTATCCTTCTTTAAATTATTTGATCATTCTTCCAACATAAATTTATACAAAAGGTTCTATCAAATACATGTATTGATGTAACAACAACTTCAAATTGTATTCAATTTATCCCAAATGTTTAAGCCAACTGGTCTTCATCTGGGCATGTTATATTTTGTAATGACCTTATGACATCACTTACACTTGCATATCCAGAATGACATATATTTTGGCATAATTTTGACAAGTAAACAGGATCAATTAAAATAATATTTATCTTCATGAATAAATGCAAAAGCAAAAACAATAAAGTATAAAAAAAATATCTGAAAGAAAAATTGATAAAATTATCACATTACAAACACATGTATGCAATGAAAAATCAAAGAACAAAAATCAACTGGAATGAAATAGAAATCACACATATATGTCACATATTCAAGTCAGAAAAGGTTGATATAAAAATAGATTTAGAATTTATCTTCAAAGTATTTACCATCAAAGTATTTATCATCAAAGTACGGAATACATACATTTATTAATTATTAATAATAAATATATCTTACTTGAAAGAAGCAGCAAAATATATCTTACAATAAAAGAAGCAGCAATAGAAATAATTATTTACGTGTATAAAAATCAAATTTTTTAATGTTTATTATTTAAAAAGTTTTATAATTAAAAAGTTTTACCACTAAAAATCTTCAAATTTATAAAAATGTTAACAGTGTATTGTTTAGTGTCAATGCTATTGTACTTACCAATTACCATCTGAAGGGATCTGTAAACACAAATAAGACTGGTCACATATATTCAAAATAAATATCAATTTTTGCTCGTTTTACTTCTGATCATTGGAACATTTTAAAAATTAGGTAGAAGTATGTTGGCAAACTGTAAAACATACTGCATAAAAGATAAAATAAGGTATAACTGGATCGGTGTTTAGATGAACACTTGTGTCACCCTCTAGTAATTTTAACCAGTATAAGGTAGAAATATTTTTCACTTGTAAACTAACAATTAAGAGTTTTCATTTTTTGAATAGGGCACGGAACTATACTAGACTGTGTCCAAAACCATAAACATAAATCCCTCACATTTAACAAAGATTTAACAGAATATCACATACCTCATGGATCTGAAGATTCCGTGCTGCAAGAAGTGACTTGATTTTCACAGCTTCTAGGTGCCGCGATGATGTGAGATTTTCTATTTCTTGTTCTCGAATTCTCTCTTCACGTTCCAGATCCTGGGCAGCTTTCTTTTCCTGTAAAGCATAGTCACAGCAATTAGAGCACCGTGATAACAAAACATTTTATTTGTATTGTCAAATGAAATTGAGTATCACAATCTGTCATTTTCCAATTTCACTTTAAATGGATATCTAATCTTGTAGATAAAAATATAAATATGCCTTTATTGTGTTATGAAAACAGCTTATATACAGATCAGCAGGCACATCTGTAAGGATATACACTGTTCGCATTTAGATAAATAAGGTTGATAAAAATATGCCTTTATTGTGTTATGAAAACAGCTCACAGAACAGCAGGCACATCTGTGAAATGTGTAAGGATCTACACTGTTAGCTTTTACATAAATGTTATTTCTGACCAAGATGCAACTAGTGCCAGGACAGATCAGATGGCACTAATGCCCTGTTCGCTTTTTTGATCCATTAGGTTATTTCTGACCAATATGCGATTAGAAAGCATGGATGTGCAGGCCTTTTTCAGGGGTTTTTGGAAAAAGGCTCTCTCCCAATTTGGGAATTTTTTTATGCAGTATACATCATTTTTTATACCGGTTACATACATATATTCATGGAATGTAATTTTCACAGATCAATGATCACAAGTTATCAAACCATTTTTCGGAATTGGAAGTCTATTGATTATATGGTTTCAAGTTTATTGGTTTCTATTTTATAAGCACGAGGTATTTCTGTTGAAATGGTATTTTTTGTTTTGAAATTGGGAATTTTTTTCTGGAAAGGGGAAAAATGGTCCCTATTTGGCATTGGGAATGGGGCCCAATATCGGCCCTTTGAGACTCGCTTAAAAAGCCTTGATGTAGTTGCTGATCTGGAGTTTCACTGGTTGCACATGCGTTAAAACACATATATATGGAGTTAAGGGTTAAACTAGGAGTTACTGTCAATGATAAGCTCACAATGTACCCGTCTTTTCTGTGCCTTGCTTGGTTTCTTTTGTTTAGGTGTTGGTTGGTCACCACTCACATCTGTGTTCAACTTGTCAAAGGATGCTTGTACTTCCTCCACATCTTTGTCAGTACCATTTGTCTAAATAAATAAGATATAGTGTATACATCAGCTGATGATAAATATTGGATTTTCATGCCTTTACTCAAAAGATATTGAATGGGCAAACACATCTGTGCCATCAGTTTAGGATCAACCCTGTTCACTTTGTGAGTCGTAAGGTTACTTTTGACCAAGATGTGACCATTGCTGATCCAGATCAGAAGCCACAAATGTGCAGGGTAATTTGGATTTATGCTGGTCAAACATGCATAAAAACATGTATTCAGGGATTAAAGGGTGAGATTGCCACAAATTTTTGCTACATATTTAGGAAACATAGTCAAAATTAGATAGGAAACAGATATTAATTGCTTGTATTTCTTTCTCTTTTTGATGTACACATGCAAATAAATCAAAATCAATCTAAAACGAATTTTTAAATTAGCATGTGAGATCGAATACAATGGCTCTCACTTCTGGGATTGTGAACCCCTGAGAATTCTCGACAACCAGTTATTTTAAAATAAATATTTCCATGATAACTAGAAAATTATGTTTCATTATTATAAAATATTCTAAGTAAATAGCCATCATTCAAACATTTTTTTTTGAAAGAAAACAAGTCAATATGTTGAATATTTTAAGTAACATACTGTAATAGTATCCTTTCCAGTTTCTTTTAACTCAGCTAGTTCCTTTTCATGTTTAGCATCCAGCTCTGCCTCCAGAAGGGCAATCTTTTCTGTAGTTTCTTTCTTCTTCTTTTTATCTCCTTTAGTCACACTGTGCTTCAACTTTTGGATCTCAGCTACAGATATAAAATCACATATCAGTGAAACAAAATATGATATTAGAAAAAACAACTAGAATGTGTCCTCAGACACTGATGCCAGACTGCTGCAACAACATATGAATTACAAAGGGCCATAACTCTGATAAGGCAGCAAAAAAATCCTTTCTTTACTATCATCTATATCATCTACATATCCTGCTTGATCATCTTTGCAAGTTTGAAAAAAATCCGCCTGATAATTTAGGAGGAGTTGATGCCTCAAGATTTGGAGGACAGATGTACAGCCGGATGTACATACCTGTGGACGAGTGCAACTCTTTATACCTCCCACTTTGTGGGAACATAAAAATGAAAATTGCTTTCATTTTTTGATAAATATTTCTTGATTTGCACTGCATAAATCTCAGCATTGTATGTACAAGTGAAATATCCCAATTAAAAAGTGTCTGAATTCTCAAGAAGCACAAATCCTAGTATCATTAGTAAACACTGATGAAACAACATTTAAATTTCAACTCTAGAGCTTGCATTGAATCAGCATCTTAGTTCAGATTAATTTATTATCTAAAAACAATGAAAATTACATGGGTAGAATCTAGTTTAGCAGACCCTGGATGTACAAAACACAAAAAACCAGCAGCATTTGAGCGAAAGGAGTGGTGGTGTGGGGGGAAGTGCCCCCATTTAAAGTCATGACTATTGAATTTTATGGCATGCCACTTACCAATACCAGAACTTTTTTACAAGCTCATTGCTCTTGACTAAAATGTTTGGGTCCGCTAAACTAGATGTGTCTCAAATTTCATACATACAATTAATCAGTTTCGACATTCAATCAGTTACGGAACATGTTCATAACCTTGATTACAAAACGAAAATTGGTCAAGAAATAATTGTGTGTTCTAGCCACAGCACTCTTAAAGGCAGATGTGCTGGGTCGAGCAGGTGTACTCGGTAAAATCGTAAACAGATCAATCTATGTAACACATACGTGTACTTTTCACTAAACTCAAACCCTCCAGGAGGAAGTTTTCGGTTAATTTTACCATTTACCGGACCTGAAAACAATCCGCTAAAGAAATCCCTATACAAAAATACATTCTATATTTAGCGGTCATTCTATATTTAGCTCATCGCTGAGCTTACTTTTCGTCACCACGAATCCGCCCAGGCATTTTGAAACAAATGGCGACGTCGATAGTCGGCAAGGTACACCGAATGCGTATTTTGGTTGAAGTGATCGCATAACAATCCCAAAAACCACCGTGGCTTTACATGGGAAATACAAAAATAGCTAACCTATGCGCGTCGCATAGGGTAGGATCGAAACACCATTTATATATCTTTTTAATAAAATATTGGTTTGAAATATTTCGGGTGTAAATCAATATTTGAGCTTCAAATAATGATATTCAACTGATTCATAACCCTTTTCGCAAATCTGTTCCATTCATCAATCCTGCACATCTCCCTTTAATAAGAGAAATGTTGCAAAAACACCAATGTTCTTTCTTAGCACATTTTCGATTTATATCTCAAATGTGCCGGAACTGATTGTATGCCAGAACTGAATAATTGACTGTACCTAGCAAATTAACCTTATGAATTTACATAATTCACTTACTCAAACTTCCTCATTACAAAAATAGCTTAAAAATACATGACACTCAAGATATGACAAGTGGATACAATTTCTATTTAACTAACAGACAATGTTATCCTACTTTCCTATATTTTCGTCCCTTTCTATATTCCCATCCCCCTTGAATAAACAACAATTAATAATAGGATGCATGGGCCTATGCACGGTACAAGATCATGATATTTTCAAGTTGCAGTGGTTAAAAAATTAAATTTATTAAAATTGAGCTTAAAAATGATTAGAAAACATATTTATCTAAGAATCACTTATTCAAAAACACACTATGTGCTAAAATAGCATTTATTTAGATAATCTTGCAAAGCTGATAAAAATGCATCAAAATATTTTTGACCCTTGATTTTCTGCATGGTTTGAACACAACAACAGGTTTGAAATAATAAAAACAAATTTTTCACACAGGTTCTTACAGCAAAGGACGTGTTTATAGGAATGCGGCGGCCATTTATTTCACCGGCGGTGTGTGTCTGCTAAACTGCCGAACATGCATATTTTAATGTTTCGTTTCATAGAACAAAGAATGCTCTTTTGAGCATCATGCTAATTTGACATTTATTTTATCTTATTATAAAGTATTTGACGAAAATTTGGTAAGGGGGATGGAAATACAGGAATAGGGAATACTTATACTCCACTACCTCCTCTTCATCAGTGATCATGCACATGGATGGGAGTCCCCTTGTCAGATTCAGACTGATATTTTTGCAAGGCTTTATCTATACAGTATCGCTTATTGATTTATGTGACAAAATGATGTGAGTCATATTAAAATACACATTCTGATACCCTGAAGTAGTTTTCTCTCCTGCCTGTGACGCTGAAGTAAAATTTCTTCTTGATCGTGATTTTCGTCTGCCATTATTGATACCGCTTAGATCAATAAATTATTTTAATTAAAAATATATGGGTTGAAAAGAGAAGTAAAATTTGCCGTAAATTGGATACAATGTCCGACCTCAGATGTATAAACACAAATAATATGTGTTTAAACAAATTAATTTCTAATGATGTTAATTTCATAAGCGGCCTGTGAGGAAGTCTGCTGATTTGTCAAAATGGTAAATGCAAACAAATTCCAAGACAATTGAGCAAACATTTAAACATTTTCAGACAGCAAACTCAACGGTCATGACAATTATTATTAAGTCAAGTATCTTTTATTGTCAAAAAGTGAATAAATTGGAATTACACGAACAGTCATAATTTCGGATTGTCATATATTCGGATAATCGACGTTTGTACAGTCTCTGTACAGTGTAGACCCTGATCAGATGGCAGGGATGTGTCGGCTGATGTGGATCTACACTGACACATGTGATAAAATTTCATCACTGCAATTTGATCAGGATTTTCACTGCATTATATTACAGTTGAACCTCCCTTAAAACAACCACATGCATTCAACAGCCACTTGCCTTAAACAGCCATCTTCAATATGTCTTAAAGTGCCATTTTGTTCTTATTTTACAGCCACATGTTCACTCCCTTGTGTGGTAGGCTGGTAGCATAACAGGTTTGACTGTATATTTCTGTCATAAATTCTGACAAGGAAGCAAATAGTGTAGACCCTGATCAGACTTTAGGGATGTGCAGACTGCTCTGTATCTACATTAGATCTCTTTATCCCAGAGCTGAAAGGGTTAAATTTGCAAGTTAAAGGGAGATGTGCAGGGTCGAGCAGGTGTACTCCTAAATTCGTAAACAGATCGATCTATGTAACACTTACGTATACTTTTCACTAAACTCTACATTTCAAACCCTCTAGGAGGAAGTTTCGGTTAATTTTACCATTTTACCGGACCTGAAAACAATCCGCTGAAAAAATCGCTATACAAAAATACATTCTATATTTAGCGATCATTCTATATTTCGCTTACTATTCGTGGTGGCCCAGGCATTTTGAAACAAATGGCAATGTCGATAGTCGGCAAGGTACACCGAATGCGTATTTTGGTTGAAGTGATCACGTGACAATCCCAAAAACCACCACGGCTTTACGTGGGAAATACAAAAATAGCTAACCTATGCGCGTCGCATAGGGTAGGAAACGCCATTTATATATCTTTTTTTATAAGATATTGGTTGGAAATAGTTCGGCTGTAAATCAATATTTGAGCTTCAAATAATGATATTCAACTGATTAATAACCCTTTTTGCAAATCTGTTCCATTCATCAATCCTGCACATCTCCCTTTAATGTCAGAATAGCAAAAGAAATCAGCTTGATAAAAATTATATGTTAGAGAAACAAATTTAAATTATACCATTTTTTCAGCATGGCCGGGTTAAAGTCAAAACTACTGCAGAACAACAGGAAGCTAAGAGAAAAGAAAGAGAAAAGAAACTCAAACTTTATACTACGGCCTCAGAGAGAGTTTTTGAAAAGGTATTTACTTCGTTTTACATACTTAAAAACCATGTTTGCTTTCTTTCCTTGTCAATGTTAACTCTTAACTCAATAAGATATGATTTATAATATATATTTGTATGCAAATGTTGTGTTTATCCCTCTACTCAAAATATACACATTTTAACTCATGTGGAACCAGTGTTTATCCAGATCAACTGGCACATCTTTGTCGTCTAACCTGATCTGATCAGGATCTGCACTCGTCCCATATTGGTCAGAAATAACCTAATGACTATAAAAAAAAACAGTATAGATCCCAATCAGACGGCACAGATGTGCCAGCTGATTTTGCTCTACACTGTTTGCCTACACAGCAAAAGTGTACCGGTATTTACGGAGTAAAGGGTTATTCAGTTGAAGAAGTAAAGTTTATCTTATATTTTCGTCTGCACTTCTGAAACATTGTTAAAATATGTTGAAAGTAAATTCAAGTAAATATGAATTTCAATTACCCATTTTAATATTTCTTTGTCATTTTGTATTTATTGAACTAATATAATGCCTACTGTTTATTTTTAGTGAACAGATGTCACCCAATTAACATATTGGAGACATTTTTTCCACTTTTATGATGAAAGCTTTTCTTGTTTTATATGCATTTTCTATGAAGATATACATATCAGCCATGTTTAACCCTTTCCTGTACAGTGTACAGACACACCTTTATTGCTAGGGCAAACAGTTTAGATCCAGATCAGCCGGCACATCCGTGCCGTCTGATCAGGATCTAAACTGTTCGCTTTTTGATTCATTAGGTTATTCCTGACCAAAATGGGACCAGTGCAGATCCTGATCAGACGGCACAGATGTGCAGGCTGATCTGGATCTACACTGGTCGCACATGCGTAAAAATGCATATATATCAAGGAAAGGGTTAAGAGTATAAAGGTAATGTACCAAGAACAATGTTAAACTGTGGAAAGAAAGTTTCATTAGGTCTTCAATTTGATCACTGACAGGCAGTTAGCCTTGTTTTTGTACTGTGTAACACATATATTCATAAAGCAATTGTTTTTATCAGCAGGAATATTATAACATTGTATAATAATATTTAATTAATTAATATATTTTCATTATTTTGGTGATGTACTTTCACTTCATTTGTTACTGTTGTTTTTCTTGATGAAATACCTCTAATCATGCTACAAATGGTGAAATAAAATTTTCAGGCTGATGATATTGTGTTGTTCTTATTTGATTTTGACACTACGTTGGATTTAGCTGTTATCAGACAGTGGGCAAACAGTGTTGATCCAGATCAGTCAGCACATTTCCCCTCTTTGTCATAAATAACTTAATTAATCGAAAAACAGTGTAACCAGAGTTATTCCCCTTTGATATGCTGGCTGATCTGGATCTACACTGTCCGATAATGAGACAACAGTTTTTAGCTCGACTATTCGAAGAATAGGGGAGCTATCCTACTCGCCCCAGTGTCGGCGTCGGCGTTCCCGTCGGCGTCCGTTAAACAAATGCGTTAAACAAAAAATGCACTTTGGTCCATCACTTGAAAACTACTTACGATATCAACTTGAAACTTGAAATATATATTCACCATCAAATTCTACATCATTACCAACAACACCCATAACTCTGCTACAAATACTTTTTAAGTTATGCCCCTTTTTTACTTAAATTTTGCGTTAAGCAAAATATGCACTTGGTCCATAACTTGTAAACTACTTGAGATATCAACTTGAAACTTGGAATATATATTCACCATCAAATTCTACATCATTACCAACAAGACCCACAACTTTGCTGTCAATATGTTTCAAGTTATGCCCCTTTATCTTATATTTTGTGTTAAGCAATTTGCCCATAACTTTAATACTACTTAAGATATTGCCTTGAAACTTGAAATATATTTTCACTATCAAAATCTACATCATAACCAACAAGACCCATAACCCTGCATCCAATATTTTTTAAATTATGCCCCTTTTTCACTTACATTTTGTGTAAAGCAAAATATACACTTGGGCCTTAACTTCATTATGAATGGAGGGATTTCAAAATAACTTGGCATAAATGTTTACCTTGACAAGGCGGTGTGTCGCGTACAATATCCATGCTTGTAGGTCCAAGGTCAAGGTCACTGTTACTAAAAATAGAATTTTCTTGCAAAATCGTGTCCGCTCTGTAACTTTGTTGTTTTCTATTGGATTTTTTAATAACTTAGTATTATTGTTCACCATATCAAAACGGTGTGTCACGTACATGCCCAGGCCTGTAGGTCCAAGGTAAAGGTCACTGTTACTAAAAATAGAATTCTCTTGTCCGAGCTGTTACTTCGTTATGAATGGAGGGATTTCAAAATAACTTGGCACAAAGGTTCACTATGACAAGGCGGTATGTCCACGCTATACCCATTTCTGTAGATCCAAGGTCAAGGTCACTGTTACTAAAAATAGAATTTTCTTGTCCAGGCTGTAACTTTGTTATGAATGGAGGGATTTCAAAATAACTTTACACAAATGTTAACTATGACAGGGCAGTGTGTCACATACCATGCCTGTAGGTCAAAGGTCAAGGTCACTTTTACTAAAAATAGAATTCTCTTGTCTGGGCTGTTACTTTGTTATGAATGGAGGGATTTCAAAATAACTTTACACAAAGGTTCACTATGACACGGCAGTGTGTCTGCACATACCCAGGCCTGAAGGTCCAAGGTCAAGGTCACTGTTACTAAAAATAGAATTTTCTTGTCTGGGCTATAACTTTATTAAAAATGGAAGGGATTTCAAAATAACTTGACACAAAAGTTAACCATGACAGGGTGGTGTATTGCGTACCATGCCCATGCCTGTAGGTCAAGGTCACTGTTACTAAAAATAGAATTCTCTTGTCAGGGCTGTAACTTCATTAGGAATAGAGTGATTTCAAAATAACTTGACACAAATGTTCATCATGACAATGTGGTGTGTTGCTTACCATGCCCATGCCTGTAGGTCCAATGTCAAGGTCACTGTAACTAAAAATAGAATTTTCTTGTCCGGGCTATAACTTTGTTTTGAATGGAGGGTTTTCAAAATAACTTGGCACAAATGTTCACCATGACAAGGCAGTGTGTTGGGTATATTACCCATGCCAGTATGTCCAAGGTCAAAGTCACAGAAATTATTTCTGTTATTTGAAATGAATTTCTCTCTTACCATTCACTTGTTAATATTTTTGCTGATTGAACATGAATGTATGGCCATAGTTGTTATTGTTTTAATCTTTAAATTGCATTTGTTTCAAATGATTCGAATAGTCGAGCACGCTGTCTCCTCTGACAGCTCTTGTATTTATCTTCACTCCATGGATATACCTTTTATCACATGGGTGACATATATGCGGCTGCCATCAGTGCCCAAGGTTATAAAGCTGAGATTGGAAACCAGTCTCAAATCTCAAGCATCTGATTGGCTGAAATGGTGACTGGTCGCCATTTCAGCCAATCAGATGCTTGAGATTTGAGACTGGTTTCCAAACTCAGCTTTATAACCTTGGAGCCAGATGCTTGAGATTTGAGACTGGTTTCCATGCTCAGTTTTATAACCTTGGGCACAGAAAAAGCCTACTGAATGTGAAAGTAAACCAGTGTTGATTCTGATCAGTGCCACTATTAATCATGGCAGACAAAATAAGTCACATGTAAATCAACTTTAACACTTATTTTAACAACATCATCAAATGAAAAGCATGTAAATTATGTTCCCTAAGTACATGAATTGTAAATGAAAATTATGTCTATGTACTTAATTAAATGCAGGTCCTGGGAAATAAAATCTGTCAGTTATTTGATTGTGCTTGTTATGACTCCAATATTGTCTGGACATTTAGTACTGTTTTTCCGTTTTATACCACTAAATGAGCCTCGTTTTCATTCATAGAAGTCATTTCTGGTCCAGGTTGATGTTTAGAACTTAACTTGTTTGTACATGATACTCATTAACATTACAGTTTGATCATGTTATATGTAATCATTATGTACTGTAGATGCACTTATATTTGTGAAGATAACATTTTGTGTTTATCCATTACACACCATTTTGGAGAGTTATTAAATTTGTGAAAACCTTTTTTAAACTTCTTTTAAGTTCACTCCAATATTTTTAGTGGTTTTTGAATTCATGGTTCGATCCATGAAAAAATACCACAGGGATATGAATGATTTTACAGTAATTCAGTTATAGACTGTGTTTTTTTTTTCCAGAGAAAGAATAAAGAATATGATGAAGAGGGGCTGAAAATTACTGGAGATATTCTCTCTATGAACCCAGATTTCTCTACACTATGGAATTACAGAAAAGAGATTTTTCTTAACCTTAATGAAAACAAGTAAGTGATAACATTGACATGTGGTATGAATTAATTCTGTGGGGACGAACTTTCACACAGAGCTACACATTACATTAATTTTTTCATGGTTACACAAATTCGTGCATTTGTATTATTCTCATTATTTAAGCTGTTACTTGGTTACAATTCACTGGGATTTAATTTCGCCATTATCCCTAGCATGTTAATTATATAGGCATATAGGGTCAAACATCATACATGTATGTGAAATAAGGTGAAAAAAAATAAAGGTTCCTGTTGTATAGTGCAGATTTGAGTGTGCAGGCTATATTTTCTTCACATTTACACTTAGTAGTTGTAATAATGTTTTATACATCTGCGATTAGACATACCATCATCTAAATACAGAGCTGCTTCGCTAAAAAATGAAACACAGTCACATGACCCTAATAAACCAATCAGATACATGTATGCTATTCTTAGAAAATGTTGCAATTTTCTATTTATAGGTCAGAAGAAGAGATGCATGAATTTTTCAAGAATGAACTTCATTTCTTGGAAGCCTGCCTGAAAATCAACCCAAAGTCTTATGGTGTGTGGAACCACAGATGTTTCATCATGGAGATAATGGACAAGCCAGATTGGAAACAAGAGTTGCATTTATGTAACCTGTTTCTTGAGTATGATGAAAGGAACTGT
Organism: Corbicula japonica; assembly: GCA_038501625.1. Taxonomy (NCBI): domain Eukaryota; kingdom Metazoa; phylum Mollusca; class Bivalvia; order Venerida; family Cyrenidae; genus Corbicula; species Corbicula japonica. Next base: position 5,322,273 of record JAZAYU010000005.1, on the reverse strand, counting down.
AAGAACAAGTTTTAAAAATCCCCCTACATTTGTTTCCAATCAGAAGCTATGAAAATTCAAATTCCTCGGTGATTTATTTCAATAGAACTCCTTTCTTTTTTTTATTTTACAATGCGTCTTTTTTCAACTGCACATGCACATGGCTACAAATGTAAGGCACCTTCTTAGTCAGATAAAGTCACATTTATATGACCCGTATTGATTTTGAGGTCAGTAATCAAAGATCATGGTTATACATGTCATATTGAACTTCAAAATAAAATAACAGCAGGTTGGCATTTGCGTTTTGCAAACATCTCTTGTTAAATATTTGGTGATCATTGGCTTTCATAGTACTCTTTTCTTCTCCTTATATAATATATTATATGGGTTTTTTTTTTTTCATAAGCACCCTTTTATTTCAGTTCACTGCTGGGATTACAGAAGATTTGTAGTGGAGAAAGCTGAGATACCGGCTGAACAAGAACTGGAGTTCACCTCGAACAAAATCTCCAATAACTTTTCTAACTTCTCGTCTTGGCATTATAGAAGTAAACTACTTCCGTTGATTTATCCAGACGAGAACACCTCAGTCGGAGTGCAAGAAGATATTCTTCTACAGGGTTAGTTTCTACATACAGTCTGAAGACCACATCTTATCTGTTCCACTGACTGATATAATCACCTGTAAAGAAAGACCACCTGCCTTCGAAGACGATTTTTGGGTTTTGCCCAGTGGTATTTGAAGACAGGCTTGATTGTACAATGAAACCCCTCATATAGACTACCCCAATAAAAAGACCACTGTATCAATGTCCCTTTTAAAAGTTTTATACCATTTTCTTCTCAGAATTTAGTCCACAGCTCTAAAAAGACCACTTTTTCCAGTCCTATTGGTGGTTATAATAGACGGGTTTCACTATATTGATATTGTTACAGTTTATTTTGATGGGGACAAATTTGTATACAAACACCACAAATAACATTTCTTATATAAATTTAAAGAATTCTATTAAATTCTGAATTTAATTAGGGTTTTTCAAGTGCATTTTTGATAGCCAAAAATTATTAAAACTGGCTACTTTTTATTTCAGAGTATGAGACAGTTCAGAATGCATTTTTCACTGATCCAGATGATCAAAGTGCTTGGTTCTACCACAGATGGCTGCTGGGAAGAGGTAGGTACTTTATGGGAATTTGGGTTTAAAAATTTGTTTTCTTTGTTTGTTTATTAAAAATCTCTCTCTATACGCCTTTCCAATAAACAGTTTCGCAGTCCTGTACGAGTTACTTCCCGCGACCGAAAACCAATCCAAAACGAGGCTCTGCAGGATAGCTGAACGATCGGGCTAATGACTTAAGCACATAATAGCTAACCTTATCCGCTATCTTGCAGGTCTGCGTTCGTCGCCGGCGGTGAAAAAATAAGTTGCTGGTCTGTTATTCTAGCCAGACTTTTTTATGTTTACTATTTGTTAGATATTTAGATTTTTAATGATTTAAGAACATGTACCATTCTTGTTGATAGTAGGCAGTATGAAACGCAATTTGGACAAACATAAGCATTAATTTTACCAATTATGTACAATAATTTCTTCTTAATATCTTTTCTACTGAAAATATATTTTACTGGTGTAAATGTTGCAAATTGCTAAGGCTAGTAATGCGCTATTATCCGGAAATCGTGATATGTCAACATCTGGTTACATGATCTGAAGACAAAAAAATACAATCTGAATTTGTTCATACTTACACATTTGAACAATAGAATTGTCCTAAAAATTTAAGGCGTTTATGGTCAACGAATAAATAATTTGATTATTTAAAATGTTACGTATACTTCACAAGCAAATATGATTGATTCTGTCTTGAAATAAAAAAAAAATCGGTAATCTGATTGTTTGTTGTAGAAGTATCATTCGTAGAATAAAATCCAAGGATTTAGATGCCGGCTTCCAAAAAGATGGGAATATTTATATCACAATATGGTTGAATATCCAATTTAGATTTCTTAGGTTTGACAGATTGTAATTTTGGCATAAAAGCCCAAACTCTTAATTAAACATATATAAAATGTTTTGACAAGATTTGTTTCTTATTGACGGCTTTTGTTTCTATAACGTGTCGTAATGTTGATTAAGAATCCATTTAAGTGCTAAATCAAATACATTTGCTGGCACATCCAGTAGTTAAAGGACTCCGAAATACTTAAGAATTGGGAGGTGTAGATACCTTGCAAACAGAAATTACACGATCTCTATTGGTCAATGATATCTGCCCCTTTAAGTAATTGACAGATGACCCCATGTGCGAGACAGTTTGACATGTTTATGGCATGCCGCATTCAAAATCAATCGCCGCCGACATAATCACAACATGATGTCAGTAGTTGAATAGACACGCTAATCCGGAAACGTGACTCAATTAAGCCGTGAAGAGAACACTGCGACTGTTTGTTAGTTCAAGTCGTTTAGTGTTTAATGCGAGGAATAATGAATTGACACTTTTAGTCAGAAACCTGATTGTTAAAATTATCAATTATTTTCAAAAATATCATGACGCTGATGTATTATTACTAATTCAAAGAGAAAATACATTTTTCAAAAAATAATTTTATGATAAAATTGAAAGTTGTAGGTACATATTCCCTATTACGTTATTACAGCGCACAATCATTTTTCCTGTAAAGCAGTCACGTGACTGGACAGGGGAGGTAACCAAATAAATTCATCGAATTATTGGAAAGGCGTATATATATACACATGGGTTTTCAGGCATATTCAGGTTTTTGTGTGTCTAATAATGGTTGTTTTTCTTTATTTTCCCTATATAAATTGACAATTTTTCAGGATTTCAGGTTTTTTAGAATTCCCAACTTGCATCCTTGTATACGCATTATATGTAAATCGTGTGACCAGTGAAGATCCAGATCAGCCAGCAAATCCATGTCATCTGAACTGGATCTGCACTGTTCGCAGATTATATCAGATATACCTGACCAATCTAAAAATGAATTGGATTGATCCTAATTAGATGGCATGAATCTGCCAGCTGATCTGGATCTACACTGTTCAACATATAATGAAGGTGTACCTATGGAGAAAAGGGTTAATTACCAATAAAATATTTCTGAAATGAAGCAGGGTTTTTATCAAAAGAATTTCCTCAAGGAATTGTTAAGATGCAGATATCTAAAATAAACCAGGTCTTCGAGAGCACTATATTTGTAAAAATCATTATTTTTGTTTATCCAGTCAGTTCTTGTATGCCAAATGTCAGATGACACTATGTTAATAAAGGGCATGTCACAGGAAATGGTGTGTTTTAAAATTGACATTATTCCTTATAAATTGTGTTTTCTTTAAAGTGACAGTCAATAGTATTTTTTTATTTATAAAGAAAGATAATACATTGAATCGCACCGTCAAAAGTCGAAATGTATGGTAGTTCGTAATTCTCATTCTTCATTTATGTTTTATTTGTTTCTATTCTGGCTGGACGGCAATTATTTCATTCTGTTTATTTTAGACTACACATGTGTAAGCATATAGTAAATCTGCCTCATTTGCATCTCTCACTGTGAGGCATCAATTTGCATAGATCTCTCACTGTGAGGCATCAATTTTTGTACTTGATAACTATATCTGTGTAAAGTTATTAAACCAGTTAGATTTTTGTATCCTATTTCGTGTTTCTGTCTGTGGCGGTTTAAATTTTGACAATTTATGCAAAAACTTACTTTTCATCAACAGTTTTTACATAATGTATGGAAATTCACTTTAAAGGAAAGAAGAAAACAGGAGTAAGCTGTATGTATGCAGACAGGTCCACACAAGAGTTGATGATCAGCACAACACAACCTGTTCTGGTAAATATTTCGCATTGTGCGATAATGATAAACATCACAATAAAACTTTTTTAAATGGTCGCCAAATTTTTCTGTTTACATTTCAGATTAATAGCTTTAATAATAGATATTTTAAATTCATTTTCCAATTATCCTGAGAGATATTCAGTCAAATATAGTTTATTTCCAGTACCCTTTCCTCAATATAAACGCTTTTATTGCGTGGGCAAACAGTGTAGATCCAGATCAGCCAGCACATCCATGCTCTCTGATCAGGATCTACACTGTTCACTTTTAGATTTGTTTGGTTATTTCTGACCCAGAGGCAACAATGCAGATCTAAATAAGATGCCACGGATGTGCCAACTGATCTGGATCTACACTGGTGGCACATGCATAATAATGTGTATATATGGAGTAAAGGATTAACTTTTTGTTTTGTTTTACATGGCATCAAGTGTCAGAACTTCTATCTATTTTAATCATTATTCAGATACTAAATTCAAACACTTCACTGGTAAGTAGCATGTTTAATGATCATTGCAAAACCAAAAAGGCCTTATTAAAAACCTTAATAACTGTGCCCACTAGTTTTGCATGTAGATTTTTGTTTAAAGGTTTCCTATTTTAATACATATTAAAAAACAACATACAATGGCATGACAGGTGTATGGCTGTGTGAAGTTTGCCTATATCTGTAGGGTTAACCTTTAGTGCATGGGGTATGGCTAATAACCCAAAGTCAAACAATGTAGATCCAGATCATTCTGCACATCCTTGCAGTCTGATTAAGATCTACACTGTTTGCTCTTAGATTCAGTAGGTGAGATCTGACCAGGGTAGGTACTGATCAGACTTCATAGATGTCCAGGCTGATCTGGATCTACACTGGTTGCCCATGTGATTAAAGGCTATCCATGGAGAAAAGGGTAGGCTAACTACAGGAAAAGGCCATGAAATAAGCTATAAACAAACATTTACAAAAATTGATTTAACCCATTCCTGGATAAATACGCATTTTTACGCATGTGCGACCAGTGTAGATCCTGATCAGCCGGCACATCCATGCCGTCTGATCAGGATCTGCACTGGTCGCATTTTGGTCAGAAATAACCTAATGAATCAAAAAGCGAACAGTTTAGATCCTGATCAGACGGAACGGATGTGCCGGCTGATCTGGATCTAAACTGTTCGCCCTAGCAAAAAAGGTGTTTCTGTACGGGAATGGGTTAAAAACAACATCACTATTTGTTTGATAAGAGATTAGTTTTGATTGTGTGGTATTTGTTTAGAGATTGATTAGGAGTGTGTGTTACCCTCCCAGAAGACCTATAACTCCACTTTTTCCTTTTTATTTTGGATGCTGGATTTTTTGTTTTTCTGTTGCCCTTGGGTGTTTGAACCTCTAACTCAATGAACCATTTTAAATTGTAAAGTAAATGATAGAGAACTTGCCAATATGGAAATTGTCGATCATCAATAAAATAAATCTTAATTTTATTATGTCTCCCCCCGCTCTGGGGGAGACATATTGTTTTTGCCCTGTCCGTCTGTCCGTCTTTCACACTTCCATTTCCGCTCAATAACTCAGTAGGTCAAAGGTCAAAGTCACAGTGACCCGAAGAGTGAAAACGGTTTCCGCTCAATAACTCGAGTACCCGTTGACCCAGAGCCTTCAAACTTCATAGGGTGATAGCCCTTATTGAGTAGAAGAACCCTATTGATTTTGGGGTCAGTAGGTCAAAGGTCAAGGTCACAGTGACCCGAAGAGTGAAAACCGTTTCTGCTCAATAACTCAAGTACCCTTTGACCCAGAGCCTCCAAACTTCATAGGGTGATAGCCCTTATTGAGTAGAAGAACCCTATCAATTTTGGGGTCAGTAGGTCAAAGGTCAAGGTCACAGTGACCCGAAGAGTGAAAACCGTTTCCGCTCAATAACTCGAGTACCCTTTGACCCAGAGCCTTCAAACTTCATAGGATGATAGCCCTTATTGAGTAGAAGAACCCCTTTTGATTTTTGGGTCAGTAGGTCAAAGGTAAAGGTCACAGGGGCCTGAAGAGTGAAAACCGTTTCCGCTCAATAATTTGAGTACCCTTTGACCCAGAGCCTTCAAACTTCATAGGTTGATAGCCCTTATTGAGTAGAAGAACCCTACTGATTTTGGGGTCAGTAGGTCAACGGTCAAGGTCATGGGCCCGAAGAGTGAAAACCGTTTCCGCTCAATAATTCGAGTACCCTTTGACCCAGAGCCTTCAAACTTCATAGGATGATAGCCCTTATTGAGTAGAAGAACCCTATTGATTTTGGGGTCAGTAGGTACAAGGTCAAGGTCACAGGGGACCGAAGAGTGAAAACCGTTTCTGCTCCATTACTTGAGTACCCTTTGACCCAGGGACTTCAAACTTCATAGGTTGATAGCCATTATAGAGTAGAAGAACCCTATTGATTTTGGGGTCAGTAGGTCAAAGGTCAAGTCACAGGGGCCCCGAAGAGTAAAACCGGATCCGGTCAATTACTGGAGTACCGCTTGACTCAGAATATTCAAACTAAATAGGGTAATAGCCCTTACTGAGTAGAAGAACCCTATTGATTATGGGATCAGTAGGTCAAAGGTCAAAGTCACAGGGGTCTGGGCTCAGGGGGTGGGGGGGGGGGGGCTGGGGGGGAGACATGCGTTTTTCACAAAAAACATCTAGTTAATTTAATTACTTTTGTCGTAATTACTACCTGCTATAACTAATTACTGCCTAATGAAACTTAAAACTACCTGCTGATACTAATAACTACCTCCTGAAATGCATTACTACTTGCTTCACTCTTTCCTCCATATATATACGCATTTTTACGCACGTGCAACCAGTGTACGAGGGTCATCTGATGATGATCTGCACTGGTCGCATTTAGGTCAGAAATAAATTACCGGGTAATGAATCAAAAAGCTAACAGTTTAGATCCTGATCAGACGGCTTGGATGTGCCAGCTGATCTGGATCTAAACTGTTCGCCCATGCCATAAAGGTGTATCTATGATGGAAAGGGTAAAACTGATTGATAATGGCTACATCTGAATTTAACTTTTTACTAATGACAGAATTTAAAACTGACAAGATTATCAACTTCAGTGATACATTTTCTGAGTTGTCTTCCTTTGACCAACTAAACAGTAGGATCTTTAATATACCCCGCAAACAAAGTTTGGAGGGAATAAAGGAGTCATCATCCGGTTATGTGGTTGTTCTGTGGCACTTACTACGTCAACAGTTTTCAAGATATCGACTTGAAACTTTAAACATATGTTTGTAGTAGATTTGCGCGAACTTTTTTTTTCTCATGTGGATCAGTCTACAGTCAAACCTGTCTGTAGCAGCCACCGAAGGGAGTAACAAAAAGTGGCTGCTGAAGACAGGTGGCTGTTAAAGACAGTAAAAAATTAGAACAAAATGTCAGTTTAGGTTCTTTTCAAACTGGCTGTTTAAGACAGGTGGTTACTATTCGCAGGTGGCTGCTAAGGCAGGTTTCACTGTATTATTTTTTTGGAGGAGAGTATGATTCAACAAAAACTTCTTCCTCCAGTTTTCAAGAGATTGACTTGAAACTTTAAATTTTTTTCAAAAAGAAAATTGAACCTTTCAGTGTCAAGTTCAATCTACAGTGACATGACACTCTATGTGATATGGGTCGCGTCACGGGAAAAGGTACCTTTCGGACAGTTGTCGTCAATTGTTGATAAGACGTCATAAATTTGAGCAGATGCTTTTACTTATTATGCATTTGGTGTAAAAATACTATTTTATTGTCAAAATGTGTAAGAAAATCACATATTAGTTATAAGAAATTGATTTATAGTTGTAAGTTCTTTCTAAATTTAGTATGTAAAAACTGAAATATCCCTAAAATTGTCCGAAGGCTGTTATCCTATGGTATAACAGTGTAAATTTAGATCAGCCAGCACAATCCAAGCCATCTAATCAGGAACTGCTTAATTTTAGATTCATTAGTTTATTTGTGTCAAAAGTGAAAAGTTAGATCCAGAACACATGACACATACTTGCTAGCTGATCTGGATCTACACTTGTCACACATGTGATAAACCCTGTATAAATTTGGAGTAAAGGGTTAACCTGAATCTATTGTTCTTTGTCTTTAAATGTTGTTTCTGTTTGTCTTTGCAGCTTTCAGCGGCCACTTGTGAAATTGATGTGTTTGTAAATGGTGATAAAGTTGAAGGTGTATGGTGCTCACACAAAAAGCAGACAGACATCTATTCATCTATATGGATATCCTTTTCATTGTACTATTTATCTTTATTTTCATTTCGTCATTTACTCTTTACTCCAGAGGACATGGCTGTTATCAGTGGGCAAACAGTGTCAATCGAGATCAACCGGCATATCCATGCCAACTGATCAGAAACTACATTGTTGTAGAATCTTGGCTGTCCAGGTTGCCTATTGAATGTTGGCTATAAAGCTGCCTTGTGGAGTGTGTGCTATCCTGGCTTGGATTAAGAATACATGATGTCCAGCTTGTTTGAATATTGGCTGTCTTGCTGGTATATTGAATGTTGGCTATCCAGATAACTTTTGGATGCCAGTGGCATTATGCTGCCATGTACTGTTACCTGAAATAAGTCTACATCATAACATGGCCATTTAGAGTCTCCCTAATTTAAGAGAGGTTTGCCATTTAAGAAAAAAACAAACAAACTGTTACCATATTATAATGATTTATTTGTCCTTAACAGAAGGTACATTTTCAAATCAAGCAATACAACACCATGGATTCCTTCCAATGAAAAAGTAGAGATAAATGTTTCAGCTGTAGGAGAGGATTGGGGATCTTCAGACAGCATTGAATTGAACCCAGATCAGTCTGAGGCCTGGATCATGTCACAGAGAGATGCCGGGTCCAGATTCAGGTGAGTTGTATACTTCTGTTTAAGATAACTGATATACAAACAGGCTAGATTTTGGAAATGAACATAAACAAATAGAGAATTTGAAAATCAGTTTTTGAGAAATTGCTATGACAAATAGATTATATAGGATAATATAATTTGTTTTACCAGTGTAAAATAAATATATTTTTCACAGAGTGAGGTCTGAAAATTATATTTTCATG